>CM076846.1:164079451-164778876 GCA_039519185.1 Astragalus membranaceus | reverse complement strand
GAGCAATACTAGAAATGCCGGTACCGAGTACTGAAAAAGAAGTTCGTGGTTTCCTGGGAAAATTGAACTACATCTCTAGGTTCATATCGCAGCTAACATCTACATGCGAGCCTATCTTCAAGCTTTTGTGCAAAAACCAAGAAACAAAGTGGAATGATAATTGCCAAGAAGCCTTTGAAAAGATCAAGAAGTACCTCCAAAATCCACCGATTCTGATGCCGCCTGTGCAGGGCAGGCCTCTCATCCTGTATCTAACAATGCTAGACAAGTCAATGGGTTGTGTACTGGGGCAACATGATGAATCCGGAAAGAAGGAACATGCCATCTACTATCTAAGCAAGAAATTCACCGAGTGCGAGACAAGATACTCATTGTTGGAAAGAACGTGTTGTGCTCTGGCCTGGGCTGCACGTCGTTTGAGGCAGTATATGCTGAGCCACACGACTTGGTTGGTATCTAAAATGGACCCAGTCAAGTATATTTTTGAAAAACCCGCATTCACAGGGAGGATCGCTCGCTGGCAAATGCTACTATCTGAATACGACCTTTTATATGTCACCCAAAAAGCAATCAAGGGTAGTGCATTGGCTGAGTACTTGGCACACCAGCCAATCGAAGATTACCAATCAATGCAGTGCGATTTCCCAGACGAAGATATAATGGCTCTATTCGTAGAAGGGAATCCTCCGGACAACGAAAGGTGGAGAATGTTATTCGACGGTGCTTCAAATTTATACGGGCACGGGGTCGGAGCTGTACTGATCTCTCCTGATAACCGCTTCGTACCGTTTACCGCTAGACTGAGTTTCTACTGCACCAACAACATTGCAGAATATGAAGCGTGCGTCCTAGGCATCAAAGCAGCCCTTGAATGGAAAGTCAAAAGACTCGATGTATATGGGGACTCAGCTTTAGTCATCCATCAGACAAAAGGTGACTGGGAAACCAGGGATTCCAAATTAATTCCTTATCATGATCACATCCAAAAGATGGTTGAACAATTTGAAGAGGTCACTTTCCATCATCTCCCTCGCGAAGAAAATCAGTTGGCCGATGCTTTGGCGACTTTGTCATCAATGTTCAACATCAATAACGACAAGAGTCTGACATTCATCCGAATCCAACATCGAGACCTACCGGCACATCATTGTGTGGCAATCGAAGAAGAGCCTGACAGTAAACCTTGGTATTACGATATCAAGCACTATATCACAAACAGAGAATATCCTCCCGGTGCCACCGAGAATGATAAGAGAACACTTAGGAGGCTGTCAATGGGTTTCTTCTTAAATGGGGAAGTGCTTTACAAGAGAAATCACGATATGGTCCTCCTCAGATGTGTAGCAGAAGAAGAAGCAGAAAGAATTATGAAAGATGTCCATGAAGGCTCGTTCGGCACCCATTCTAATGGGCACACCATGGCAAGGAAAATCCTAAGGGCTGGCTACTACTGGTTGTCAATGGAGACTGACTGCTTCAACTACGTCAGAAAATGCCACAAATGTCAAATCTATGCCGACAATATCCATGTACCACCTGCCTCTCTGAATGTCCTAACAGCACCATGGCCATTCTCGATGTGGGGAATGGATGTCATCGGTCCCATCGAACCCAAGGCATCAAACGGACATCGTTTCATTCTTGTCGCTATTGATTATTTCACCAAATGGGTCGAGGCCGCTTCTTACGCCAGTGTAACAAAATCAGTGGTTGTCAGGTTCATAAAGAGAGATTTGATTTGCCGCTACGGTCTTCCGAATAAGATCATCACGGACAATGGGACCAACCTGAACAATAAGATGATGAAAGAGTTGTGTGACGACTTCAAAATCCAGCATGATAATTCCTCCCCATACCGTCCAAAGATGAATGGGGCAGTTGAAGCAGCAAATAAGAACATAAAGAAGATCGTGCAAAAGATGGTAGTGACCTTCAAGGACTGGCATGAAATGTTGCCCTTCGCTTTGCACGGGTATCGGACCTCTATCCGCACCTCAACAGGGGCAACACCATTCTCACTAGTATATGGGATGGAAGCAGTTCTTCCCATCGAGGTGGAAATACCCTCCCTGCGAGTGCTAATGGAAACAAAATTGGAGGAAGCAGAATGGGTTCAAGCTCGTCTGGATCAGTTGAACCTCATAGAAGAAAAGAGAGTAGTTGCTTTGTGTCATGGGCAGTTGTACCAACAAAGAATGAAAAAGGCTTATGATAAAAAAGTGCGCCCCCGCCAGTTTCAAGAAGGAGACCTCGTGCTCAAGAAGATGTTGCCTATCCAAAAGGATTCCCGTGGAAAATGGGCCCCTAACTATGAAGGACCTTATGTGGTAAAGAAGGCCTTCTCTGGAGGAGCGCTGATTCTCACAAAAATGGACGGTGAAGACCTCCCACTCCCAGTGAACTCGGACGCAGTTAAGAAGTACTATGCCTAAAGAAATATATGAAAAAAAGAGAAAGATGAGCCAAGCACAAATAAGCTCGCTAGGTCGAAAACCCGAAAGGGCGGCCTAGGCAAAAATTAGAGAGACCCGGTGGACTGAAAACTCTAAAGAGCAGTCCAGGCAAAAATTAGGGTCAGAAGTTGGACTTTGAGCTACAAAGGCAGTCAGTACCTCCGAAAGTTGGATGATGAATGCTCATAGTTGTGTTAATGGGCAATCGGCGTTATTACTTCAAAGATACAAACAATCAAAGGATCAGCTTTCCTTGTTTTCTTTTTCTTCTCTTTCTTTTTTAGTTTAAACTCCCAATGTAATTTTCAGCCAGCGCGACCTTCTGCGCATTTGTTTTCCATTTGAATATTAAACACTTCCTTTATTCTCTCATTTCCCTATTATCGTAAAAATAACGTTCATGGTAGACGATACTGAATTGCGAAACATATGCATGATCACAAGCATTATAATCATTGCGAAATTTCTAAAAATCACAAAAAGAGATGATCTCTCATAAAGTTGCAAAAAGGACAAATGCATAATCACTTCAGCAAATCTTAATAACCCGCACTTTGGCACCACTGCTTGAGGCAACCCTCGTATCCCACGTCAAGAGTCATGCGAGTTGATGATGCCAGCAAAGTCAATAAAGAGCTAAAGAGCAAAAAGAGCAAAAGAGCAAGAAAAGAAAATGAAAAAGAAAAAGGCCAAGAACAAAAGCCAAAAAACAAAATCATTCCACATTTCATTCATCATGTCATCAATTATTTAACTACATGCACGCATGCATCATTCATTGCAAGCGTCTGTTGAGATAATTTTAGTATGTATCGTTAGCAACAATTCTTTAGACCCCCAGCGGTCCTTCAGAGCCCAGGCGCTCCTTCAGACCAACAATGGTCCTTCAATCCAGATCGCACGTCGCGTTATCGAGCAACCGACGGATCATCCGGCCCCAGGCCCTTCAGACTAGCTGTGTCCGCCTAAAAAACACAGTGCACGTCCTTCGTGGTTATATAAGTTCCGGACCTGATTAACCCTAATGTCCGCTCGAAAAGAGGCCACCCCCAGACCGTATTACTAGTACCATAAGCTAGTTGCGCTCCTTCAGACCCATCGGTCCCTCGGGCTTAGGCATGCCCTTCAGACCCCGACGGTCCCTCAGTCGAACGCAAGTCGATGCGCCAAGCATTGATTTTGAACTAGACCTTCAGAGCCCCAGTGCTCCTTCAGAGCCCCAGTGCTCCTTCAGAGCCCCAGTGCTCCTTCAGATCCCCAGCGATCCTTCAGATCCCCAGCGATCCCTATTTACTTTCTGTCTAAAGCAACCCAGTTTTCATAAGTTTCAAAAAAAAAAAAACAAAAAAAACCTCAGTCTGGACAAAATTAGTGTCTTTCTATCTTTATTTCTATTTTCCTCGAGAAATTCGGAACCCCTCCGATTTCCTAGCAAAATATAAATAAAGAGGGGCAGCTGTAATACCCTAATTTTGTCCTATCCAAAAATAAGAAATTTTCTTTTATTTATTAATAAAAATAATAATCTTTTTTTATTATTTTCATGCCATGTTTTATTTTATTTTAGTTGCCAGAAGTTTTTAACCAAAAAAAATATATTAATTAGAAGTGAAGAAACAAAAAATAAGCAAAGGAGGAAATAAGGGGGTCTGTTAAAAAAAGAATGGAGGTGCAATCAGGATTGGGCCATCAGAAACCCAACCCAACAAAAAAAAAACTAGCCCAACTCGCCTAACCCTAAATTTCCTCCACCAAACCCTAACCCATCCAACCAACCCATAACCCATGACCCAACTCACTCCTCCACCAAAACCCTAATTCTCCCCACCAAACCCTAGTCAAATTCGGCCACCCCCCTTACCCTAAAAATCATCCACATTCAATCCCCCCCTTTCCCTAAAATTTGGCCACATTCACTCACCTTTCCCCTCCTTGATTTTCGACCCCACTCCCTCATTTCCCTCCTTGGAAATTGCACTTTTTCCTTTCCCACACTCCACCTTTCCTCTTTTCTCTCAAACCCCACTTCCCCATACACACCTTTCCCCTCTCTCTTCTCTTCCCAACGGCTCCAATCCCCCTCTCTCCTCAATCTCACGCTTCCTCTCTCTTTCTCACACCCACACACTTCACTTTCTCTTTCTTTCATCTCTCACATCACTCATTCTCTCCCCATCCCTACGACTCTCACTCTCCTTCTCTCACACTCAACCTTCATTTTCTCTTTCTTTCTCCATCACACACAACTCACACTCAACCTCTCATTCTCTCCCCATCCCTACGAACCCATCTCTCTCACACTCTCCATCATTTTTTTTCCTTCACATCTCTCTCTCACTCACGGATTCACTCTCATTTCTCACACAAAAAAAAACCATCTCCTCTACCATGCCCATACCCCTTCACCAACTACTCCCTAAAACCCTAAATCACGAAATCTCTACCCCTCTCTGTCTCAATCTCAGTCAAAACACTGTGCAATGTAAGGTGCAGTCAGAAGAAAACCAAGAAGAAAACATCCCTGGTGGTATAAATAGGGGGCCAAGACCATGAAGCAGGGGAGGAATTTTTTTTGAAGGAGAAGATCTAAAAAAAAGGGGGTGTTCATCAAAGAAGAAGAAGCTTCATAGCAAAAAAGGGGAGGGTAGATTTTTAGAGAAAAAAGAAACAGTGAGATTTGTTCACTGTTTCTAATTTTCATTTCTTTTCGTTTTTTCCTTCTCCTTCCAAATTTATTTTTTTAGTTTAAATTCCATTGTATTAAGGAGATCCTAGGAGGAACTCGGGTCCCTAACATTTCGGATTTTCAAGGTACTGTTCTTTTTGTAGCATGAACTGTAATTGTTAATTTAAATTGTTGCTGTTTTTTTTGGTATATAAGTATTGCTGTTTTTTTTTAGTTATTTGGTGCTATTCTTCTACAAAAAAAAATGTTGCTGTAAAAAAAATGTTGCTGTAAAAAAAGAGTTGCTGTTTTTCTTATGTTGCTGTTTTCTATTTACTTGTTGCTGTAAAAAATATTGCTGTTTTTTTTGTAAAAAAAAGTTGCTGTATTTTCGAAATTAAAATAAAGTCCCTTTTAAAATACTTAAAAAAAATATATAATGTTTTTCTATTTATTTGTTGCCTTTTATTTAACTGTTTTTTTGTTTGTTTTTTTTTATTTTTTTAAAAATTGTTGCTGTCATGTTTTTTTTAGATATTATTATTGCTGTTTTTTTTTCTTATTTTATTGTTACTGTTTTCCTTATTAAAATTGTTGCTTTTTATTATTGCTGTTTTTTTATTTAGTTGCTGTTTTTATTATTTAATTTGGTTGCTGTTTTTATACATATTAAAATGTTGCTGTTTTTTATTATTTAAATTGTTGCTTTTTTAGTTAAATATTAATGTAATTTTCGGATTAAAATAAAATATTAAATATATATATATATATATATATATATATATATATTTTAAAAAAATAACTGGTTACTAATACCACTGCCCTCTCTAAAAAAAATAATAATAACAATAATCATCTTTCAAAAAAAGAACAGCAAAAGAACCTTTTTTTCAAAATAATAACTATGACAACCATTTTCAAAAAAAAAGAGAACATTCCTTTATAAACTAAATCTATCCAAATGCAATGTGTGTTTAGTCTAGGTTTTTTTTAAAAAAAAAAAGGAAAGAAGCGCTTCAGAATCATGTATTCTAGGGTAAGGTAATAAAGTAGGAAAAAATCAAGCAATCATTTTTAGCGTCAAACCGCTATTCGCACCCCCCACATTTTAGTAATACGGCACCCCCCGCTTTCAGCCCAACTTTCGCGCAAAGGCCCAGAAACCCAAACAATGTTGTTTTGGGCTGATACTAAACACACCCCCCATTTTTGATACAACATCCCTGTTGCTCGCACCCCCTTTTTACTATTACCCATTCCGCTTTTATTTACACCATAATGTTTCCAAACCGTCTTTTCTTTCTTTCAAACAATCCAACTCACGTAAAAAAAAAATAGGTTGTTACTAATGGTCACTCTGAGCTTAGCTTGTTTGACCGATAGGGCTAACCTTCTTTTTTTTTAAAAACGGATTAGTAGCGGTGATCACTCTGAATTTATTCGTTCGATCATCGCAAACACCCGCCTAAACTTCAAGAAATTTTCAGTTAATAGAATACAAACGTAATCTCAACTCCCTTTCTAAAAAAAAAAAGAAAGTCACGCTTCCCAGTAAGTTTTTTTCAAACAAAGCGCTCGATCGCAAACCGGGTATTTATAGCGTTCACTCTGGGCCCAGCTCGTTTGAACGCTGTAAACACTTTCTTTTTCGAATAAGCCATTAATGGTGGCCACTCTGGATTTATCTGTTTGGTCATCATGAACGGTCTCTAGTTTTAGCAAACCTTTCAAAAATAAAAAATACCAACACACAAATATTTTCTACCCAAGAACTACGTAGCTTTGATTTCTCCATCGCACCCGGAGATACGTAGGAGCGGGGGCCCACTCCTGTCAAGCGCGAAAAACTAAATTTTTATTAAGTCTTCCTTTCCGTTTTTTTTTTGTAATTAATAAAAAGGGTAAATTAAAATGTTTTCTTTAAACTAATTTTTTTTTCTACACATTAAATTAAAAGGTAACCTTTTTTAGGATGTTGCGGGGTGCTAGTACCTTCCCCGCACTTAATCGACCCCCGAACCCAAAAACAAAGGTTTTTTTCAATGTTTTCCTAAAAATAAATATTGATGGCGGCTCCATTGTTCAAAAACAACGAAGAATCCCTCCTTCGGATTTTTCGGTCGCTACAGCTCGTTTCTCCGAACTTACACAAGACCTGAATCTCATGCACTTCGAGGCTGGGGGCAAAACACTCACAAGACTACAAGCCCGGCCTCAGAATGTACTGCAAACCCGGATAAGGAATCAAGGCCAGCTCGCCCCAAGGCAACCTGGCTTGGGGGGTAACTGTTACGGATTGGGCCTTTCCCATGAAATTCACTAAGGCCCAATGCCAAAAGGCAGATCCATTAGCCAATGGTTGAGATCAAAAACCTAGATCTAACTGTTCTCAATGATTTCCCAAACCTATAAATAAGCATTCAATGCTAGCATTAAAGGTACACACACTTCCCAACACTCTACCTCTAATCAGTCCACTCACTGACTTGAGCGTCGGAGTGTCTTCGTAGGTACCACCTCACCTCAGATCGGAGCAGAGCTCGGACTGACCAAGACTATTTCAACCAACTATCTCAAATCAGACATGGAGTCTAAGATAGGATACCAGTTCATAGATAATGTACAGAACACTTATTATATTGTTCCTCTTTCAGATTGAATAATCTGTTTGAATTTGTCTCTTCTCATGATAGCCCATAGAATATATAGGTAAACCGTCTAACTCCAAATCTTCGTTTTCGCAATGTCACCCATTTTCTACATGAAGACCTCTGTGATGGAGACCTATAATTCTTTGGATTCTGACTTATGATTGGACTTTGTAGCTTGTTCTTAAATTTGTAGGAATTGCATTGTCGTCTAGCTGGTCACCAATTACGCTGTTGAATTTTTTGGAGTTTTGGTCTGAATTCTAATTGAATGCAATACTTACTTTTAATGAGTTGAAAAAATGGAAAATCTTTTCAAGCATGCACAGGACTAAATACGAGGTTGAGGTTGCACTAACACAACTGAAGCTATTTTGTCAAAAAAAAAACAACTGAAGCTACTAGCACTAAGGGTGCAACTTTAATTAGTCATGTCAGTCCATTGGAATTGCGTAGTGTTTCTCTAAGTGACGACTGCATTACTCACTAATTACGCAGTTATTATGTAATATAAGGATTCTTCGATAAGCAAGTACCCCATTAATCATTATAGAATTAATTAATGACCATACAATGTGTTTGTAAGCCACTAGATTCTCTCCACTTCACAAAAACATAGAGGGTCTTATTATCTAAGTTTTGGATTTATAAATACACACATTCCTAAAAAAGAATATATATATGTATGTGTGTGTGACATTTATATATTTTATACACCCAAAATATAGATAATGAACCATCCATTTCTTTTGAAAAATGAAGAGGATCTCTACCTGACAGAACACTATTATTTCTCAAAAATTATCCTATCGTTTATAAGATTTCTTAAGCAATCAAATTACTCAATTAAGAAATTAACCTTGCTAGGAGCTTCTCAATTCTTGTAAATGGCTTCCCACGAAGGAAATTAATATTCAGAGAGATTCAGAACAAGGAGGCCCCATTGCCCCCTTTCTATGCTTGTTGGTGGCTGAGGGACTTGGGGGATTAACAATGGGATATAATTGGTGCACCACCTAAAATTTTAGCTTTTGCATGAGGTCTCATTCTAAACATACTCTTATCTTAGGTAAATTTTTCATGGGGCGGGGGTTCATATTTAGAGGGGATAATACAATGCGTGTCATTTTTGGGGACTATCGGGAAACAGAGCCACACCTTTCTCTTGTTGGAATTTTTTATACACACCACACTCACTCACTCACTCACTCACTCACACATCACTGTGAATGTTGCTTATATACTCAGCACATGTAAGCATGTTGAGTCAGCAAACAATAGTAAACATACAACTGAACAAAAGAGTAATTTCGACTCCCTCACTTCGACAGATCAGTTAACATAGTCGAACTAGCAGGTGTCGAACTAGCCAGTTCTGTGAGTCGAACTAGCAGGTGTCGAACTAGCTTACTTAGTTAACCTAGTCGAACTAGCAGGTGTCGAACTAGCTTACTTATTTAACACATCCCCTTAAGCTAGTTTCTTTCACAAACAAACAACAACAAAATACAGTAAAATCTACCTAAGTAAACTTATTACAATCAACCACATTCAGCATGCTCCTTAGCCTTTTGAATGTCTCTGCCTTCACTGCCTTGGTGAACAAATCTGCTGCCTGCATATCTGATCTGCAGTAGCTCAGCTTCAGCCTTCCTTTTGTGACTTGATCGCTTAAGAAATGATAGCGTGTCTCTATATGCTTCGACCTTCCATGTGCCACTGGATGTTTGGCCAAGCTAATTGCAGATTTGTTATCCACATATAGCTCCACAACACCTTCCTTCTTGATCATCAGTTCTTGCATCAAATTGTCGAGCCATATTGCTTGACAGGCTCCCATTGAAGCTGCAATATACTCAGCTTCGCATGAGGACAATGCCACAACTGATTCTTTCTTTGAACTCCATGAGATGGGACCCGTGCCAAGCAGAAACACAAAGCCAGCAGTGCTCTTTCGATCAGATTTGTCACCTCCCCAATCTGCATCAGTGAAGCCATAGAGACATTTCTCATTGTCTCTGCATTTACTGGGCAACAGAATTCCATATGCCATAGTGCCTTTGACATATCTTAGGATTCGTTTTGCAGCAGCTAGGTGTGATGTTCTAGGCCTGCCCATAACTCTACTAATCAGTCCTACACTTAAACTGAGGTCAGGTATGGTGTTGCAGAGATATCTCAGTGCCCCAACCACCTGTCTAAACTCTGTAGCATCCACCTCTGGTTCATCAGCATCTTTGTCGAGCCATAGCTCTGCCTCTGCTGGTGTTTCGACACTGTTGCAGTGTAGCATATTGAACCTGTGCAGTATATCAGAAGCATACTTCTTCTGTGACAACAACATACCATCATCAGTACTTTGAAATTCAATTCCTAGGAAATAAGAGATCTCTCCTAGGTCTGTCCACTACAAGAAAAACAGGATTTTTTGGCAGGCAAAATCCGCCGGAAAAGCCATATTTCCGCCGCAAAATTGGACTTTGCGGCGGACTTTTGCCGTCGGTAGCTAGCTCGCAGCAAACGCTTTCCGGCAGATTTTTAAAAAAAAAAATTTTTTTTTGGAATTTTCCGGCGGATTTTAAAGGCATTTGCGGCGGATTTTAAAAAAAAAAAATTTTTTAGAAATTTTTTTTTTAAAAAAATCCGCCGCAAAAGCCAAAAAAAAAATTTAAAAAACCGCCGGAAATGCCTAAAATCCGCCGCAAAAATCCAAAAAAAAAATTTTAAAAAAATCCGGCGGTAAAAATTTTGAATTTTTTTCCAATTTTAATGTTTAATTTGTATTTTAATAAAAAGTAAGAAAAAATGAAAATGAAGTAGAATATGAGAAAAAATGATATAGAAAAAAATGAAAATAAATAAATGAATGAGAATGTAGAAGTAGGAAGGAATAAGAATGAAAGAATATTAGAAGAGAATGATATAGGAGAGAATGTGAATAAAGAAGTAAGAAGAAATAAGAATTAAGAAGTGAATGAAAAAGAATGAAGAAGAAAGGAGAAATATAAAAGAGAGATATGTAGAGAAATTTATGGAGATGAGAGTATAAGAAATATAGAAGAGAGATATGTAGAGAAATATAGAAGAGAATGAGAATGAAATAAAGAGTGAAATGAGAAAATGAGAGGAGTGTAGGAGAAATTTTTATTTATAGGCGAATTTTTTCCCTCCGAATTTTCTGGCGGATTTTTTGAAATTTTTTTTTGCTTTTGCGGCGGATTTTTTAAAAAATTTTTTTGTAGCTTTTGCGGCGGATTTTTTTAAAAAAAAAAAATTTTTTTGGCTTTTGCGGCGGATTTTTGAAATTTGCGGCGGATTTATATATATATATATATATATATATATATATATATATATATATATATATTTAAAAATCCGCCGCAAATGCCAAAAAATCCGCCGGAAATACCCCAAAGTCCGCCGGAAAAGTTTGCGGCGAATAAAATCCGCCGGTAAGTCCTAAAATCCGCCGGAAAGTCCTGGCCGGAAAATCCCATTATTCTTGTAGTGGTCATTTCAAAAGTATTCTTCATTCTCTTCTTGAACTCAGCCACATTGGCTTCATTGTTTCCAGTAACCAATAAATCATCAACATAGAGGCATAGGATTATCACATCTCCACCATCGAACTTCACATACACCCCATGCTCATAAATACATCTCACATACCCCATGTTGATCAAACTCTTATCTATCTTCTTGTTCCAAGCTCGTGGAGCTTATTTTAGGCCATACAATGCCTTTCTCAATTTCAAGACTTTGTTCTCACTTCCTTGTTTCACAAAACCTGCTGGTTGTTCGACATAAACCTCCTCTTCCAATTCTCCATTTAAGAAGGCAGATTTTACATCAAGTTGATGTATCTTCCACCCTTGCATACTTGCATGAGCTACCACAACTCTCACAGTTTCAAGTCTTGCAACGGGTGCAAAGACCTCTTCATAGTCAACACCATATCTTTGTAGGAAACCTCTAGCCACCAATCTTGCTTTGTGCTTCACCACTTCACCTTTAGGATTTACTTTCACTTTGTATATCCATTTCACACCTATTGCTTTCTTTCCTTTGGGCAATTCGACCAATTCCCAAGTCATGTTCTTCTCTATAGATCTGATCTCCTCTTGCATAGCTTCCAGCCACTTAAAATTTTTCATTGCTTCCTGCCAAGTTACTGGTTCTGTCTCAGCAAGAAGTGCAAAGTGCACTATATCACCTTCATCATTGATTGCACTATCAGTCATTACCTCACAATCACTTAGCCTTGCAGGAACCTGCCTTTGTCTCAGTGATCTTCTTAGTATCTCTGGACTACCTTCTTCACCATCATTCTCTTTGACAGGCTCAGTTTCACCTTTCAGTTCTAACTCTGTTTCACCAGCAGGCACCTCAAACAGATTCTGTTCGACAGCAGTGGAATCACTCCACTTCCATGTCTTCCCCTCATCAAACACCACGTCTCTACTTATCACAATTTTATTATTCACAGGATTCACTAACTTGTAACCTCCAGTCGAATGATAGCCTATCATAACCATCACTTCTCCTTTATCATCTAACTTTGTTCTCTGCTGGTCAGGCACGTGTTTGTAGCAAACAGACCCAAATATTCTGAAGTGTGATACATTTGGCTTGGCACCTGTCCAAGCCTCCTCATGGGTGATATTCTCCATTCTCTTTGTTGGACTTCAATTAATGATATATGCAGCAGTATTATCAGCCTCTCCCCACCATCTCTTAGGCATATTCTTACTTTTTAACATGCTTCTCACCATATTAAGCAATGTCCTGTTTTTCCTCTCAGCCACTCCATTATGTTGAGGAGTGTATGGAGGTGTGATCTCATGTGTTATTCCTTCAGCTTCACAAAATTCATTAAACTCAGTATTTACATACTCCCCACCCCCATCAGTTCTTAGCACTTCTATGTTCTGTCCACACTGTTTTTCGACTAGGACTTTGAATTTTTTGAATACTCCTAACACATCATTCTTCCTCCTAATCAAATAAATCCAAAGCTTCCTAGTGAATTCATCAATGAATGTAACAAAATACTTGTTACCTGCAGGAGTTTCATGCTGTATTGGACCACACACATCTGAAAAAATCACCCTGCAGCTTTCTCTTTGATCTACTTGGCACACTTAGATTGAAGGAACCTCTAGGCATCTTGCTTTCCACACACTCTGCACATACATCCTTTGGAACATGGATATGAGGCAGACCTTTCACAACTGTCTTGCTCTGCATCCTGTTCATTCAAGTGTCCATATCTGAAATGCCACAACCACTCTTCCTTGTCCACTGCTGTGGCTAAGTACAGTTGCATCAGCACACCCAATTCGACCTTAAATGTCCTGTTCTTGGAGAGAGTCGCCTTTATCAACAGCCTCTGTTCAGTGTCATACACCTTCATAGCATTGTCTTCCAGCACCATCCTATATCCCTTCTCCAATAGCTGTCTAATACTCAGCAAATTTCTCTTCATCCCTGGCACATACAGTACACCAGAAATGAAGCACAGTGAACCATCCTTCTTTCTTATCATCACCTTCCCCACACCTTCCACCTTCATGGTTCTATCATCAGCAAACCTTACTCTACTCTTGATTGAGAAATCAAGTTCGACAAACTAGTCTTTCCTCCCTGTCATGTGTGTCGAGCAGCCTGTGTCGAGAAACCAGTGCTCACCACTCTCACCTTCGTCCTTAGTTGTCACCATTTGCACTATTTCATCACTGCTCTCTGTCTCCTCAATCACCATCAACAGAGATTCCTCCTTCTCTTCCTCTTCTTCAGCCATTTTAGTATCATTGCCATCAACATTGCTGTAGCACTCATCAGCAAAATGTCCATATTTCTCACAGATATAACACTGTATATGGCTCTTATCAAATCTTCCCCCTCTTCCTCTAAAACCTCTACCACCTCTACCTCCTCTTCCTCTATAGCTATCACTACTACTAATTCCTTGCTCATTACTGTTACTGTTATCACTATTGTTTGATTTAGCAGAGTTTGAGTTATAGGAATTACCTCTTCCTCTTCCTCCTCTGTAATTGTTTCTGCCTCTACCACGTCCTCTTTGATTTCCACCAGTTTTGTTGCCTGTTTGTACTCCTAAAGCTTGCTCTGTGCCAGGCTTCACCATTTTCTTCTCTCATTCATTCTCTGCTCATGCGCTTCAAGAGATCCTTGAAGTTCTTCTATCGTCATTGTTGACAGATCTTTCGCCAGTTCAATCGCCACCGTGATGTGATCGAAGCGCGACGACACGGATCGCAAAATCTTCTCCACAATTGATTCATCAGACAACGTTTCACCACAATACAGCATCTGATTCGTCATAGTTTGGACTCTGGTGAAATACGCAGCAATCGATTCACTCTCCTCCATTCTTAGCAGTTCATATTGTCTTCTTAGGGTTTGAAGTCGCACCTTCTTCAATTTTTGATCTCCGGCGTAGGAATTCGCGAGAATGTCCCACGCTGCTTTGCTCGTTTCAGATCTAGCAATCATCTCAAAAATTGCAGGACACACACACTGATGGAGGATACACAGACCTTTCCAATCCTTCTTCTTCGATTCTCTGTAAGTTGTTTGTTGCGCAATGGTTGCGTTCGCCGGTAACAGAGCTAGTCCGTTCTGCACCAAATCCCACACATCCTGATAACCAAGGATTTCCTTCATCTTCATACTCCACTGGTCGTAGTTTCTTCCGGCGAGGATCGGAAAGTTCGCCGGAAAATGGCCGTTCGTCGTCATCGCAGTTTACTCTCACCGTTGAGACTTCACTCGTCTTCTCACACTGGATTCACTCTCAAAAAACTTCAACAATCACGCTCTGAATACCATTTGTTGGAATTTTTCATACACACCACACTCACTCTCACGCGCACTGAGAGAGAGGGAAGAAGATGTAACTGAAAACGGTTAACAGTAAAACTGAAATCCAGTGTTGTTATTGCGTCACTGTGAATGTTGCTTATATACTCAGTACATGTAAGCATGCTGAGTCAGCAAACAATAGTAAACATACAACTGAACAAAAGAGTAATTTCGACTCCCTCACTTCGACAAATCAGTTAACATAGTCGAACTAGCCGGTGTCGAACTAGCCAGTTCTGTGAGTCGAACTAGCAGGTGTCGAACTAGCTTACTTAGTTAACCTAGTCGAACTAACAGGTGTCGAACTAGCTTACTTATTTAACATCTCTTACGTGTGACTTGTCGTCCCCCGATTATGGTACTTGCTGTTCAAATGGTTTGGGGTGATGCTGCTTATATCGTTTGACCTTCCTATATTTCCCATTCGAAACACAAAGGACTTAGATTTTAGCTTGCGACTCTATGTACTATTTGAAAAGCTAGAAATAATAAAATTTTCTTTGATAAAATCCTAGATCTCTCAGAGATCTTTTTTGTAATCAAACTATATACTTATGGAAAGAGGTTCTTGACTAGGTCTAAGATGAGTATAAGTGTCATTTCTAAGAATAGTGTGTCTACCCTTATACTGAACAAATAAGAGTTCTTGGCTTTATGGTATTTGTTTGCTAATTTCAGGGTGGCCCTCATGCCCCTTAGAGTTTTATAATCTTTACTTTAATGAGTTTTTGTGTGAATCTTTTGAAAGTTGTTACATTGGTTTTTGAGTAACCATATTGTTTTGGACTAGGCCATGAGGCCCAACTCCGGCTTTGGGCCCTGGATCGGCACACTTACTTGGGTCCAGCTCCAGTGCAACTCAGCTTATTCATGCCTTTCAGACATCAACGACAGGAATGCATCCAGACGATCCAACAGACCAGGGCAAGCTTGATGTCTATAAATATGGGCCCACCTTGCAGAAAAAGGTACATTACTCATTCCCTACTTTACTCTGATATTCTCATATACTGACTTGAGCGTCGGAGTAGCTTCGCAGGCACCACACCCGGGGTAGACTTCCAAACCCAACCTCGAGCAGAAGCCCTACCAACCGCTGACTCGGACCGACCCAGGAAAAGGCACTGTACAGTACACATATAATACTCAACATTGATAAAATTTTACATTTTGGAAAATAAACTAAACTTGCACTAGTGCAAAATCAGGAAAAGAATTAGACATTTAAAGTCAGGCGCTCAGATGCCTGACTTTATATGTTGAGGCGGTGGCAAACTTGTAATTAAGAGGTAAAACTCGCGAGTTTTAAAGTCAGGCGAGTACACGCCTGACTTCTAAAGTGAAAAATAGGAAAAAAAATTAGACTTTTAAAGTCATGTTTTAGACACGGTGGCAAACTTGTAATTAACAGGTAAAGTTTTAAAGTCAAGCGCATTAACGCCTGACTTCTAAAGTACTAAAATAGAACAAATTATTTGACCCTTTCATTCCGAAAAACGCGAACCCTGTAATAGCCCAGGTCCAACGCATTGGCCACCCCGGCACTATTACCTCACGGTCTTCTCTACCCCTATTGTAGAATTTTTGCCATCCGTGGGAATCGAACCTTGCACCTGAGGCATAAGTGCAAGTTAAACACACCTCCCACTACCAATTGAGCGCGCGCTCAATTGGTAGTGGGAGGTGTGTTTAACTTGCACTTATGCCTCAGGTGCAAGGTTCGATTCCCACGGAAGGCAAAAATTCTATAAGAGGGGTAGAGAAGACCGTGAGGTAATAGTGCTGGGGTGGCCAATGCGTTGGACCTGGGCTGTTACAAACCCTATCTCTTCTCAGTTTTCATTCGCACCCTTCATTCTCTCTTCTTCGCACCGTCCTCTCAGCCTCATTCTCACGCTCACGCTCATGCTCACGCTCACTCAGTTCCTCTCCTCACCTGTCGCCGTTTCTTCTCTCCGTTTCCTCTCCATTACCGTCGCCACTCTCTCCCTCTGTTTCCTCTCCGTCACCATCGCCCATTATTTGAAGAACAAATTCGAAGTTGATGAGAGATGAGATGGAAGAAAGGCTTAACGATGGTGGTGAGCCAAAATCCCTTTTGCATCGACACTATTTTCACTTGTGTGTGATCGATGTTCTAAGGGTTGAGCAGATCTTGAATGCATGAGATGAGAGGTGTGGGAACAGTAGATCTACAACTGGATCTGAAGGTTGGAGCTTTCCGAAGGTTAGATCGTGTTGTTCGGTTAGGAATCCTGTTCTTATCTTTTTTTTAGACAAAACATGTTCTTATCTTTTAAGTGCTTCGGGAATCACATTATTTTTGCAATTTGTTACTAGGAACTTCTCCTCCAAACCAGTGACTGAGGCAACCCACACGGTGGAGACGACGACAACTGGAACTTCCGGTGGCAGCGCCCTGACGAATTCGCAAGCTGAAACAAACCCTAACTCCAGCGACTGTTTTTGATTGCAACGTTTGCCTCCATAGATAGTTAGTTTGGGGAGTCTATTTTTTTTATGGTTATGGTTATTTCCCTTTATTAATTTGTTAATTTGTTAACTTGACTTGGTTTTGTTTGTAGGATCCATGCCAAAGTTGGTGATAGGTGGGAGATTTGCATGAGTCTAAGTGATGGCCAGTTTCAGCAGATGACTAGTGAACTTTTTAAGTGAAGTAACTTGGTGGCTCATTGTTGCTGTTAGTTTTGTTGTCTTATAAACCTTTGTTTTGTTCTTTTATTACCAGGTCAGCTTTGTTAATTCCATAGCTACAATCAAGGGTGGGACTCATGTTGATTATATCACGAATCAGATTACTACCTCTGTAATGAATAAAGTAAGCAAGAAGAAAAAGGATGCCAATGTCAAAGCTCACAATGTTAAGAATCATTTGTGGGTTTTTGTCAATGCTCTTATTGACAACCCTGCTTTTGATTCTCAAACTAAGGAGACTCTTACTACTAGACAAGCTAGTTTTGGTTCTAAATGTGATGTTCCAGAATCAATGCTTAAGGATGGTTAGTTGCATGTTGTTTATTATGTAATAATGTAATGTAATCAATTAACAATAACAATATGCCAATATGGTATTTTACATTCACATGTTGAAAATCTTTGCAGTTGCAAATTCTGGAATAGTGGACACCCTCCTATCATGGGCAGATTTTAAGCACGTAAAGATTTGAAGAAAACTGATGGAACTAAGACTCAGAGGATTCGTGGGATTGTAAAGCTAGAGGATGCCAATGATGCAGGTGGAAGGAACTCTGAGAAGTGTACCTTGATATTGACTGAAGGAGACTCTGCGAAGGCACTTGCTGTAAGTTGACTATACCAATACTCAATTGGAGTCCAAATAAGTGGTAAGTTCTCCCTTTTTAACTAGTTTGCACAACCATAACAGAGAAATGCAAATAGCAGAAGCACTGAGCCATCAAATTGAAGTTCAAAAGAGATTGGAAGAGCAGCTAGAGGTACTTACTGTTTCAGTCCTGCATTATAATTCAATTTTAGCAATGCTGAATTTGTCTTATTTTCGATATCATCTATCAGTTTGAATGAATGGATATTTTATTTTGTCTTATAGCATTTTCTTTGCTGTTTGAGGTTGCTGTGAACACTGATGGTTGAAAACCAGAGACTGACTGAAGGAACGGCAAACACAGGTAACTCATATGATGCACTCAGTACACTCCATTGACATTATCATTGTGATTTTTTTCCATACTTTTTGTTACTTTCAGTTTCATTTACGCTAGGCAATATTTGTGTTGTGAATACGAATTTGAATTTCATTTACTCAATAGGTAATATTTTTGTGTTTAGAGCAAGAAAGTGAAGCAATATAATAGAAAATATTTGTAAATGTAAAAAGAGAAACATGGAATTTTTCTTTATTCTGTGTAATTCTAGTTATGAAATGAACTCACGATCGAGCTTTCATATTTATGAATTATACAGTCAATCTAGAAACTGAGTCTCAGGGTAATTTTCAGTCTGTTGTAACAACTCTCTAACAACAAAATCAACTATCTGATTCTGTTTGTATATGCTGTAAGCCTGTAACAATGGCCATATATGATAACAGTTTGCTGCTTGTATTACTGGTCACTTGGTTTCAGATCTTTCATACGCCTGAAGGAATGCTTTCCACTGAGCAAAGAGTTTATGTTGCTGAATCTGTTGCTTCTAAGAACACAAGACAGGCAAAGGGCTGCTTCCGGATGTACGATGATGAAGATAGCTTGGTACATCTTAATTTTGCTGTTTTTTTTGCTCAATTACCCAGTGAGTTTTGGTTAGTTATACTCCGTTACTTTGACCAGGCATCATGTCTGATCTAACCATTCACTGAAGAGAGATCAACCTAATAGGGAAGCTGCTGGTGCAGGAAAAAGGGATACCGGAAAGGCAACAAAGAAACCCGGCAAGTGTTGCCCTTGTCCTTGGCATTGGCCTTAGTTTTCATTTTCTGAATTGAAGTTTGTATAGGCCTGGTTTTTATTGATGACATTATTGTTATTCATTTAGACAAAGGGAAGACAGCAAAAAGAGGAGGCAAGAGAATTGCAACTTAAAGAGGAGGCTTCCGTACGTGATAGAGTCTCTGAAATACAGAAACACCTGTCTTTGATGCTAAGAACTCTTGGAGATATGGCCATTGCTAATTCAGCTTTTGCACATAGTAGACTTCCTTCAATAGTATTGGCATGCTTCCTACTAATCTTTGTTGATTTGCTACCATATATATTTGATCCCACTTGAACTAATGCCATCATTCTTAGTTTTAAAATTGTTATCGTGCTTTTTTGTTAAGTTTGCAATGCACTTTTCTAAGCATGTAGTTTCAAAATTGTCGGGCCTGTGATTTATTGCGTACTTTCCATGCCTTTACTTTTTGATACGAATGTAATTGTATATTAGTGTAATTCTGAGATCAAATATTTTGTCAGGTCAAATTTGTTGAACCTTTACTACGATCACCTATTGTAAGTGATGAGGCATTTGAAACCTTTACTTCCCAGCGTTTTATGCTATGTTCAGTTGTCCATTCTGTTTACCAATTGTTTTCCATCTGATTAAAACTCTTTTCTGCAGGTCCTTTACCACGTCCTAGGCGTTGTTCCAACTTATCAAGCATGCATTGGACCTGCTTTTAATGAGCTTAGTCTTGGTTTGCAACCTGATGATGTTGCCTCCGTAAGTATGCTTTCCATCTGATTAAAACTCTTAGTCTGTCTGAGTTATGCGTCGCGACAACGAGGTCTTATAGGCAGCTTGAGGCTGATTTGCTTCAACGAGGTCTATTTTCCACAACTTACTTCCTCTGTTTATAACTCTGTTTTATCCAGAACCTGTTTATATCTCTGTTTTTCCAGAACCTGTTTATAACTGTGTTTTTTCAACAGCTTCATCTCTTTTATTCCTTTGATGATTAGTTATGAATATGCGTTTATTTATGAGTATTCGTATCATCTTAAGAGTTTTAGCCTTTATAGGTGTATGGTATAAATCCGGTATATTGTTTGCCTAGACTTCGGCGTAGCGGTCGTAGTGCTACCCACTACACCGCAATAGCCCTTTAGGGGCCGGCTGCTACGCTACGCTATTTGCTATTAACTACATAGTTTCTAACATCATTTATATAACCAGAGGATAAAATATACTGACTAATTGCTTTTTGTAGGATGAAAATGGCAACTTGCTTGTGACAGAGTATGGATTGTGCAAATATAAAGATCATCAAACTGTGTCCGTGCAAGAAGTTCCTGAAAATTCAGCCCCTGGTCAGCTCCCGAGAACGGTGGATGTCATAGTAGAGGATGACCTTGTTGATGCTTGCAAGCCTGGAGACCGAGTGGTTATTGTGGGGACATGCAAGGCTCTTCCAGGAAAAAGCAAAGGCAGTGTAAATGGGGTATTCAGGTAGCTTCAGAAAAAATACTGATATCAGTCCTTGCTCTTGCTTTATTGAATGGAAACTTGATTGATTGATGTGCATGCAGGACTGTGCTCGTAGCCAACAATGTCTCTCTTCTCAACAAAGAGGCTAATGCGCCAATGTATGGCCCTGATGACCTCAAACGCATAAAAGAGATAGCTGAAAGAGCCGACGCATTTGACCTGCTTGGTAATTCACTCGCACCTTCAATATATGGCCATTCTTGGATAAAAAAGGCTGTGATTTTATTGATGCTTGGTGGAGTGGAGAAGAACTTAAAAAATGGCACTCACTTGTGAGGGTTAGTGCTTTCCCTCTATCTCCTTTCCTACTATTTAATTCCTTTTACCAGTCTTCTACACTTTTATCAATTGAAAAGGATTGTTGGTCCATCATCCCCCCATCATCCCCCATTTAAATCATTTGTTTTTCTCCCCCAGCCTGTCTGTCCTTTCCAGCGGACTCTACTCTTTTGTTAGCTTGCATACGTATTGGATCTGTGTTATCAACATCTTTTTGGTACATGATTCAGTAGGAATGACATGACATGTATGTGAAATAGTAAATGTCTTTTGTAAAACTGTTACTATGCTGTATAAATTTTCTAGTATAGTTACAAATGAATGCACACGTCTCCTCTTATTGTGCAGGATATGTTTTGCGTGGCAGTCACCCTGCTCTATCTCATTAACTTATATTATTTTTCATAAAAACTTTAGGCAAAGCAAACAAAGATTGAGAGTGTATGAAAATCAAGTCTAATGGCTGATATTCTGGTATTTGCATGACTGCACAAGGTGTTTGACTGTACTGAATCCAGTTCCGATCGTGCTGTTGTACGCATGAGTAATTAATTGAGTTCTGATAGGAAAAATAATTTGTTTGTATTTTTGTCAGAAGTTGTGATTCACTATGCTAATGATATTTGTATAAGTTTTGCTATTAGTTTTCTGGATGTGTTCAGTTTTACAAAATTTTAAAGGGGATGTCATGTCTGCTGTATAGCCTCTATGGGTTGTGGTGTTAACCTTGTCCTAATTTTACTCTAAATTTTTTGTTGCAGATTCTCTTTATCAAAGAATAAAGATTCTATTGTAGAAGGGGAAAGAGTTAGCCAAGTTAAGGATGAGTGAAGAATGCATTATACAAGAGTAATCCAATTGAAGAACAAGGGACTTGAATAAATTTCTTTATAGATAATTCATTTATGCATTGCTGCTTCTTATTCTGATTCTTGTAGTTAGATATGTATTTGTGATGGAATTATGTGGAAGTCATTATATGTTTGTATTTGTGTGGAATATATAATTTGATATTATTGTAAGATTGTGTTAATATAAGATTATAACTGAAAAGTGTGTTAATGTTTGATAGTTTTTGGTTTGATTTTGGTCTGTTGAATTAAAATTAGCAATTAGCAGTCATTATTTAGATTAGCTGGCTACCAAATAATTTTTTTTTTTAAAAAAATGAACTTTTAAAGTCAGGCGAAACTAAATGCTTGACTTTAAATCATACTTACGAAGTCAGGCAAGGATAAATGCTTGACTTTAAATCATACTTACGAAGTCAGGCAAGAATAAATGCTTGACTTTAAAACAGACTTACGAAGTCAGGCGAAATAAATGCTTGACTTTAAATCAGACTTACGAAGTCAGGCGAAAAGGAGATTTAAAGTCAAGGCGCGAAGGAGATTTAAAGTCAAGCGGCGCTGACTTTAAATCTCCTTTTCGCCTGACTTTGAATCACTTTTTTGCACTAGTGTTGTGATGTGAGGAGAGCATGTTTGGAAAACCGTACTCGTGGTGATATATCTGATAATGAACTCACAACTGCTACAGTAATGGGGACGTGGACAGCTCCAACTTGCAAGCAATGCCACCCTAATTAATTAGCTTACACATCATTGCTGCATGTCACTCTACTTCTTCGTACCTAACTTCTACAATGAGTGAATACCCAGTACTGTTAATCCGTGTAAATGAATCTTGTCTTAATTTTCTTTGCTTGCATATAACAATTGTTTTTAAGTTTGGAACTTCTACGTTTTTTTATTGATTTGAACAGCTCATTAAAGATTATTCAGTGGAGTATAAAATAAATTTGCCCCAGAACATTGTACATTGTATAACGTTATTCCTAATATGGGGAAATTATACGTGGATGGCTGATGGCTCCTACGGATCATGAAGCAAGTTATATAGTGCCTTGCAAGTCAATGGAGTACTCAAACATGACTTAGACACGTACGCTCTAAAATTGGACATTTGGATAAGAGTAGACCTAATTATTCAATTTTGGTAATTAATTAAGTTATGGAATTTGACTCTCAGAGAGAGAGAGAGAGTCACAAGATATAATTGTTTGCAAGTTTTGGTGTGGTGTTTTTGACTTCCCGTCTTGTTACGGTGTTCGTTTTGGTTTAGATCAGTTTCGATTGATTGTAGATTCAACCAATGATTAGCAGGGCCGCAAAGCTACAAATTCGGAGACATGAGTATTCCGGTGACTATTATTTTGTCAAATTTGTAGGTATTTTGTCGTTTTATGCTATTAACTTGGATGATGTGAATTTGTTCGTAGATTCAATATTCTTTTCATTTTTAGCGATGTTAAATTTGTGTTAACGTCAATGTAATCTATCAATTTGAATGAACGAATATTATTTTAGTAAAAAACAAACACAACATCTGGGGTGTGTGTCTTTAATTTAATAGAATGATACAATTTAAGAGCCACATAATGGATATATGAGAAGGAAGGAAATGTTCATGTTCACATAAGGTCAAATTGTTTGTTTGAAGGGTTTCAAAAGACTTTTTTTTTGAACAGTTTTTCAAATGAAGTTTTTTCAAAAGAAGTTAGTGTCTACATCATGCATACAAATTGTTTAATGGCAAGTGCATTATATTGTGACTCGTGATAAAGTAGAACTCAAAGGGACGAGGCAATTACCAAACTAGAAGAAAGTATTAATTAAGTGTTTGTCAAAAAAAAATTAATTAATTATTTAAGTGGTTGATATATTTTTATGAAGTTAAGAGATGTTACACTGGCACGAGTTTTACGTCAAAATAATATCCATAACTTTTCAATTGGATCTTATATAAGAGACACTTGAGGTGCTAGTTCAGTGGTAAGAGCTAGCTTTATATCCTCAAGGTGCTGAGTTCAAATCCCTTCGGGGACAATTGTAAAATGGTCATTAGTGCCACTTTGATTAATAAAAATTTCCCCCTTCCCCAATTTTTTTTAAAAAAAAAAACCTTATATAAGAGAAGGAGAGATTGAAAGAGAGAGGATTTTTCAATTGGGGACTTCAAATAATAAAGTTAAGAGAGTTTCTTAAATGTGAGATGTCTCATGTGTCCAACTTAAATATATAGTAAACTTTTAACACTAATTAATATGACATTTAAAACAAACAAAATTTGGTGGAATGTCGTTCATAAGAATTATAGACATGTTTTGGTCAAAAAAAAGAATTATAGACATGGTTTCCATATTTACACTGGCACGAGTTTTACGTCAAAATAATATCTATAACTCATGATATTACCCAGAGGCCAGAGCAATAAGTAAGTACCATACTATGCTTGAAACCTAAAACAAAATTTTGACCATCATGATAAAGGTCCAATTTAGTTTTTTGGCTTGAAATAAGAGTTGTAGATCTTCAGCTTTACTCTCTAACGATACAAAGAACACCTTATTTAGACAAATATAATTCAAGATATAACATTTTCCTTGAGAGTTGTTCAACAATGTTTGCTGCTTGCATATACACATTTTGGGTTACTTTAAGACCATTTTTGTCCATGAAAACATTACAACCAGCTATGGAAGCTTGCATAAAATTTGTAGCCATGGAAGTTAGCTATTAAATGTTGTTGGTCTCATTTCAAAGTGATATCTACAAATTAAGATATATGACCTGATTTTTACACACTATTCGACAACGTTTTCCAGCACTTGTTTCTTTACATCCAAGCCCAATTGGACTTAGTAAACCTCATTCACATTTTAGGTTCGTCATAAGATTTCTTTTAGGGTCCTCTAAGTTATTTTTTAAATTTCATAAACAAAATCTCAAATTCATCCTTTAAGTTTTAGCTTAAATATGTTTTAGGCCCCTGCAAATATAGCGTGTTTTGGTTTAGGCCTCTGCAAACTTTTTTTTTTTAAAAAAACTCCTAGAAATACAGGTTTTTGATTTTAGCTCTTCTGTTAGACTAACGTTATAAAAATGCCTACGTGGCTAACAGAGTTCTGAGTTGGAATTTTATTTTCATTTCTAATTTTCTTATGCCGACTAGTATTGCCGCGTATTAAATAAAAAACCCTTAATTGTCAATTCATCTTCCCCATCTCTCTCTGCACTTCATCTCACAGCCAACACAACACAACAACTTCATCTCTCTCAATCTTCCCTCTTCTCTCTCTGCGCTGCATCTCGCCAGTTCTCTCTTCCCAACTTGCAATCATTTCCTTCTTTCCCCTTATACCTCTCACCTGCTCAAAACCAAATGCTAGTTTCAAAGCATTATTCAACAAATTAGGTTTATGCATTATTCAACGAATTAGGTTTTTGCATCTGAAGGGAAATCAACTCCCATAAAATACCCATCTTTCTTCAAAGAACCTCATGTGAGAAGAGAAATCAAAACCCAAAAAATACCCAGATCTATGAGAGGAGCGAAAATTGATTTGTTGGGTCTCTTCCTCTCTCGCCGGAAATAGATTTGGGAAAATAAATTCGGGTTTTGGTTGATGATTCTGGGATCTCTCTCTATTGCCACTGCTAACCTATTTCTGGGTTTGGATTAACAATTTCTAGTATTGAATCCATAGCAAAAACTGAAAATATAGCGTGTAGTTGTGGTGTAGACAGCGTGGTTTTGAGAAAGAGGGATGGAGTTGAGAGAGAGATTAAGAGTCGTAATAGTGTGGTTGTGTTGAGAGAGACCGTGTGGTTGTGTTGTTGTTGATGCAATAAACATGGGAAAAGCCAAATGAATTTTTTTTAGTTTTATCCAAGTCATCATTTTAAAATAAAAGAAAATAATTTGAAAAAGCCAAATAGCAGTTCTGTTTGACAATTCAGCAAATCATTAACAAAGAGTTAACAGAAAGACTAATAGCAAAAAAAAATATTTGTAAGGAGTTTTTTCTAAATTTTTTTTGCCGGAGCTTAAACCAAAACACACAATATTTACAGGACCTAAAATATATTTAAGCCTTAAGTTTTTAAACGTCAACATTTTTATCTTTTTTATGGCCTTCCTTACATTCACATTAAAAAATGATCATGTTCATTAGTATGCCGACATGAAAGTTTTTTTTTTTTGGTGAAAGACATGAAAGTCTTTTTTATTGCTCACATGGATCAGATCAATGATATTGTGAAATTTAAAAATATTATAAAGGGTCGTAAGAGCTATTTTGCCAAAATTTACTACAAGAAAGCAGGTATTTTAGGTTGTCAGATTCTGCCGGAAATATGTTTTTAAAAAAACTAAATTTTATCAAGCTGCGAGATTAAACTATTTAACTTATTATTAGTTAATTGTTTTAATATTTTATTTTGGTTTATATATTAGATTAAACTATTTATAATATTAACTATATTATTTATTTTTTTTAATTTCGTGGCAAAAACAAATTAAGATAATCAAAATTAAAACCGAAATAAAAATATCCATAGAATAAACACAAACTATCTGCAAAATCGAAAATTCAAATAAAAAAAATATATCTAATCTAAATATAAATAAATTTAAGGCTTAATTACAGTTTTGGTCCCCCGTATTATGACCAACTCACGTGGGGGGAGGGGTTGAAGAGGAACAGTGCCACGTGGACTGCCACGTAGGATAAAAGTCAAAATACAGTTTTAATTTTGACCAAATTAAGAATGGGGACCTTGATTTTATAAATTGGGAAAATATGGGGATCAAAATCGTCAAATTAAAACTTTGGAGACCAAAATCGTGAGTTGGTCATAATAGGGGGACCAAAACTGTAATTAAGCCTAAATTTAATCCTCCTTGAAAATTCAAATAAAGATATTTTTTTGGGTAACATCCCACCTTTTATATCACTAATGTAATAAATTAAAAAGAATTAATAAAGTTTTTTTTTGACAATAAGCATAAATAATAATTATTATGCAACTAAAAATAAATATTTATACTAAATAAACATTAACGACATAAATACTAAATAACTAAACATATAAATTAATAATAAAATCATAAATATTAAATAACTAAGTGTGGTTCTGCGGTGACGAGAATTGATTCCGATAGAATTGATTTTGCAAAATTGATTTTAGTTAAAAGTGAGTTGAAGATGACGTGATTTTTGTTTGGATACATTTACTAAAAAGGTGATTTTTGTCATCATTGATGTTTGGATAGGTTGAATTAGAATTGCTTTTAGGTTTGAAATTACCAAAATGGATATCAATTTAAAATAACATTAAAAACTTAAAATTTGATAAAATAGACAACCAAAATACTAAATGAGCATGTAAAATATCTAAATTAAAATTATAATTTGAGAATATAATTTAAATTGCTATGCAACTTAGTGAAGGGCATTTGTGAAAAATGTAAATATATAGCAAGGAGCAACTATGAAATATCAAAATTTAGTGAAGGGTCCTTGCTTATCAAATTTTTTTTAGTGAAAGACAATTATGGAAGATGAAATTTTAATATTTGTTATATAATTTAAATTATAGTTAGAGATTTGTTGTATAATTTAAAAACGGACACTGCTATTTAGTAAGAATTATTTTTGTAAGAAATGTAATAAATACACTAGAAGCTAAATTGTAGGCACCAACTAATACTACACACCAAGTGTTTTGTTTCGTTATCCTTACTTTTCTTTCTTTTCTTTCTTTTCTTACCTTTTAACATTTCTCTTTAAAAAAAAGTAACAAAGATAAATTGAATGAAGGGTAATTATGGAAGATATAAATATGCAATATTGGTAAAATCAATTCCATGTCACCTTAGATGCTACAATTTCTAGCTTCTAGTAGAAACAATTCTAGACCAATAAAATTGATTTTAAGTGTAAGAGCCAAATATCAATTTATCACACCAAAATCACTTTTAACCCTCCAAAAGCATCTCTAAGTGCTCCCACCGCCAAACCAAACATGCTCTAATTCTGCAAACTAATTAATTATATAATGACTATCTAATTACTTAATAATTAACCGGTAATGATGAAAAGACTCTAGTTGATGCTAATTCGAGCGTCAACTCTGGTGAAAATTGGGAGAGAGTACTAAACATATATTTAATAAAATTATAAATATTAAATAAATAATTCTACAAACTAATTAATTATATAATAAGATATCTAGTTACTTATATAATTAACCAATAATGACGAGAAGACTCTGGTTTGGTGCTAATTCCAGCGTCAACTCCAATAAATAAGTCAGATTTAGATAAATACATTGTCAAAGAAGCTAAATCATGTTTGGTGACTAACTTTGAAAAGGCACGCGCGCACACATGATGTGTTTAGATATTGTACACATTAGATATTAAGTGTTGTTAATATGTGTCTGTAATATGTCTAAAATCTAGCACTCTTTTTCTCTTTGGAGAGGGGAAACCCTAGTACTCCTAAATCAATAATGATTGATCACTACATATCAATTGTACGTTAGTTATAAAACAATTCACAAACCTAATCTAACGTCAAAGCCTTAAATCAAATATCGGGAGTGTGCCAGTAGTTCAGAGAAATTTTCTGGACCATATAATATCTACTTAATTAAACCTCTATCTCTTATGGCTCAGTTTTAACAAAGTACGATAACATATTTGCTTAATTCCTTCCCTAATTTCTGTTTGTTCACAATGTGATGTTTTCCCTAATATGATTCTAACTCTCTAAGTGACCGCTATCAGCCTGTCCTGTGATGTGAAGCAAGAGTATACGAGGCACATACAATTAAGTAGTACACTATATATCAACTAATGGGTGGTATATGAGAAAGTAAGTGAGTATGGATACAAAATTAAGCAAAGCATTATACTATATGTTAGGTTTAGAGGAGCCAAGAAAGTCCTTTGTACATTCTTTTTATGTTGATTATTTTATTCACATACCACTTGAGACAAAAAAACATGGGTCCCATTCGTGTGTTTAAGCACCGAAATGCTTGTGGATTAAATTGATTTAGGAGTGAATAGATCGATGGAAGTAGGACTTCTTAACATTATCTTGGGTAAAATTAATTTTAAGCATGTGAAAACACACAAAATTCTAATGTCAAAATTGATTCTATTTTTATCATTTAAACTAAATTAATTTATTTGAACTCAATTTTATTAGCAAATACAAATCAACTATTTGAAATTTATTTTTTTGAAAAATAATTATCTTTACATTAATTTTTTATGGTCAACATATTTGCATTAGTTCTTGAAAATCAATTTTATCTAAATCTATTAAATGTGCCCGCCATTATTGAGGAATGCGACAAGACATAATTTTTTTGATTTAATTAAGATTTTACCTAATTGATATACTCACTCCTACGCCACTTGGCGTTACCTAATTTATTCTCATTTCCTTTTAACATATCTTCATGATCTAGTATCTTATGAAGCTCTGTCTAGTAGGGTCTATTTGATGATCAAGATAGGATAGACACAAGATATATATGATATGATATGAAACAATATAGAGATAGGAGGATATGATCGTGACCAAGGATATCACTATCGTATCATTTGCTTGATGTGCAACCGCTGGTAAGATATAAGATAATATATATTATTCGTTTTTTAGGTACAAAGTGTTATTATATTATATATTTTATATATGTTAATAAATAATGATATGATATATATTATATGTTAATGACAAAATTACCCTTGTCACAACTATATTTCATTTGTTAAAAGTTAAACTAAATTTCTATTTTTATACTTTTTCAATAATAAATTTATTTTTTATCACTCACTTTAATTTTTTAAATTTCAATAGATTTTTTAATTTTAGATTATACAAATAGATAAAATTACCCTTATCATAAAACCATACAGTACTTTTTTAAATTAAGTACTAATTAATATTTTTAATTTTTAATTTTTAACTTAACATCATATTTTATTTTTATTTATGATTTTCAATATATATATATATATATATATATATATATATATATATATTAATATTAATAGATTTCAGATTTTAATATTTTAAAATATATTTTAAAAGGGTTAATGAGTAAGTTATTATTATTTTTTAAACAAAAAAGTAAGTTATTTTTATCCTATCCTGTTGGTTTATAACGTAGCTCAAACTCATGATAAAATTTTAACTATCTCTTTATCCTAAATATCAAACGCCTAACCATTTATTCATGAACCCATTTAACCCATTCTTCCAAATATACTGAGCACATGTTTGAGACAAAAAAACATGGGTCCCATTCTTTTGCGGGTTGTCTCATAAAATTTCCACAATTTGCGTTTGTATTAATGGTAGCCGATTTCGAGAATGCAGGGGCTTGAAATTTCTTATCTCAAGTAGGTAGTTCAGTTGGCGAACTAAGAGATATCAAATGAGTGCACCAAAAAGAGTGCAAGAAGGAGGTCCCGAGTTCAAACATCGAAAACTAACATTCCTCCACACCCACTAACATTGCTTATAAAAAAAAAACTACATCCGTTCCTTATCTTTAGAATCTATAAAATTTACTCCCTCCAATTTCAAGGACGCACAAGGAAATCAAAGTTGTGGGCTTGTTGTGGCTTTGGAATCTTTAGAGATCTTTGTCCATTCCTAATGAATGTCAATCACTACTCACTTCTTGTTTTAAAGTTATTTATTTACACATTAAGAAAATTAATAATGTTCTATTGAATTTTGAAAAGAATAAGTAAAATGAAACAATTTATTCTTAATAACCAACATGTATTGTGAAACATATAGCGTATATGTAAGCCAGCGATGGTCCGAACCAAAAAAATATAAAGTATATGTAAAAATGCCAACTTTTACACATATTAAAAGACGATAGTTAGTTAGGTGCATGCATTTAATTTTTTTTATTTCATATAAAATAGGAACGCATTTACTAAATTATCCTTATTTAAAAGGCCCCCTCCTCGCAACATTTATGAATTATTGAAGAGTGTTTTTGGAATAATAACATTTAATATAGGTATAACAATTGATATTTGCTTATAATGTGAGATAAGTGACACCGAAAGAATTTAAGCAAGAGGACTATGGTTTGAATCTTGAAAAACTAAAAACTCCCATTAACCACTAACATTTGTATATTAAAAAATTAATATATTAGCGTATGTTTTTGTTGTAAGTAGGAGCTAATTAGTAGTTGTAAGTAGGAGCAACTCTTGCTATCCAAAAAAAGTAGGAGCAACTCTCATCTCATGGTCAGAGAAGGGTAGCTCACGTGGTTGAGTGAAATAGACATTGTTTTTGAAAAGTATGTGTACGGGGTTTGAACTCCACCCCTCTCTCCTTTAACAACTAACACACTAATTACTAACTATTTTCTTCCCCTATCTAAAAAACTCATCTCATGATTCATTTAAAAAAACTCTCGTATCATGAGTTAGCTTTGGGTGTTGAGTTTGACTCCAATCTAAATTTTAATATAGTATAGAGTCTATCCTACATAAATCGTATTGCCCCCACATTATCCATGCATCAAGTTTAATATAGTATAGTGTAGATAAACTTATGGAAGAGCACCAAACAAACAGGAAAGCAACAAACCAAAGGGATGGTTATAAAAATTGTTACCTCAAAAATAGGAAGATTGATAAAGACGGTTTCCTCTGATGGATGGCAGCGAAGCGGAAATCAGAGCCACTGATGGATAGAGACGGTTCCCTCTAATCTACTTTAGGGTTTGGGGACAGGGCAGTGATCGGAGGTTGAAGAATCGGCAGAATCGTAATCTCCGAGTTCAATTGACGGAAGAGCTTTCAAGGAAGAAAACGAAGAAGAGGAAAAGAGTCGATTGAGCACCCAATGAACTGAAAGAAGGTATGAAAGAAGAAGAAGAATCACAAAAATAACCTACAGAGAGAAACCAAACAACTAGGGAACTGAGAAGCAAGGGAACAAAGGGAACCTACCTCAAGAACAGTAACTGAGAGTCGCTGGTGGTCCGAGAGGGAGGTTGTTAGAAGATCCGGTGATGTGGGGCGGCGGAACGGACCAATTCTAGGTGGCAGCAGATCGGGAAACAATTTGGTTAGCTTTAGGGTTTGGCTTGCAGGAAACAATTTGTGGGAGATAAAGGATTTTGGCGAGGGTTTGGCGGTGAAAGACTTTGAAGCTTAAGGATTTGCGGGAAACAAAACTGCTCGCGCGCATAAAACCTTGAATTGTCATCGTCTCTTAATTTGGCTTCCTGGCTGTTGAAGACCGACGGGAAAGGCCGGTTAAAAATCAAAAAAAAAAACTGCATAGCGTCAGTTGCAGGCACTTGACGTTAATAAAGTGACGTAAAACTCCTTTTTTCTTGTAGTGTGTTAAACATGAAGAGGTATGTTGAGGAAACTTAAGTTTTAAATCACAATCTCAGTCATAATTGTGTTGCAATCTCTCATCAAATGCATGTTGATACAATCTCAACTGCGATGGCATTACCGGTCACATTGAAAACCGTGATGTTGTGGGATGAAGATTCTCTATTCTTTCTCGTCTCTTATTTGATTTTTCTCTCTCAATTTTTTCTCTTAAAAAACCTAAAATTACCGACTCTTAAAGTCACTGAATCCAAATCGAATGTCTTTCTTTTTTTAGAATGACCCTTTCAAACCAAGGGAAAGTAAAACCATGATTCCCGGTTGCAAACCTTTATTCTCAAACAGTCTCATGATCAATTTTCTTGGAGATGGAATAGATATAGTTTCATGAAGACCATACATAGATGTATTTTCTAGCAATCGCCCTCAGCGTATCATGATCTTGAGCTTAATGGAGACATATACGTGGTGATGACGAAATGGTTGAGTAAGAGTGAAATCAGGGGAGTGAGTGGATATGTTATGTAATGAACAATGTTAAAAATATAATCATTTTACGCATTATTAATTTTATACTTTTTAGGATACTTACACCCTTTTGGGTCACCCATCTTTCAGCATCACCCATTTTATGAAGCTAGGAAACACCATATTAGTTCCCACATACCTTTCACAACCCATTGTGGACCCCTCTACCTTCTCCTGTTTTTCTCTGCCTCCTAGCCTAGGATAACTTTTTTCAAAAATATAAATACAAATATAATATAATTAATTAGGCTAGAAAAGGAGAGGGGCTATATATAAAGAAAGGTGGGAGTGGAAGTTTTAGTGTTGGTGAGACTTTTGCATATTAGTTTTGAAAGTCTTGTAGTGCTTTTGCTATGGGGAGACAACCTTGTTGTGACAAGTTTGGTGTGAAGAAAGGTCCATGGACAAGTGAGGAAGACAAGAAACTCATAAACTTTATTCTCACAAATGGCCAGTGTTGTTGGCGTGCTGTGCCTAAACTTGCTGGTCTTAAACGTTGTGGAAAGAGTTGTCGTCTTCGTTGGACTAATTATCTTCGCCCTGACTTAAAAAGAGGACTTCTTACTGAAGCTGAGGAACAACTTGTTATTGATCTCCATGCTCGTCTTGGCAACAGGTTCTTTGTTTATTCATAATAATCTCAGTTTCATGCATTGCCTATATATATATTATTGATAATGTTGATGATGTTTGTGTATTTTGAAACCATGCCTTAAACAAGGCTTACTTGAGGAAGAAGTAATTGCATACTTGCGTTGTTTACTTATTAGAATATATAAACATAAACATACTTATATTATAAATTTTAAGATAGATAGTAACAGGCTAACAGCATCTATTCTTAATTATCATCTAATTAATGGTTAATTACTGTCTCAGATGGTCCAAAATTGCTTCAAGATTACCAGGGAGAACAGACAATGAGATTAAAAATCACTGGAACACACACATAAAGAAAAAGCTAATTAAGATGGGTATTGATCCAGTTACTCATGAGCCTCTCAATAAACAAGCTACATCCCAACAAGATAGTACAACAACTACAGAGAATTTTCCACAACCTACAGCAGGAAATAATAACCATGATCAAGTGAAGGAAACTGATCATGGAGTTGTGAACTCAGAAGAGAATTCAAGTTCATCATCACCAGCTGAAAATTCTTCTGGAGGATCAGAAGAATCACTTTTGCTAGATAGTATTTGCAGTGATGATTCTCTTATGGATAGTCTGTGGCTTGATGAAACTCCACTTGTGGAAGCATTATGGGACACTACACCAATAGCAGAAAATAATAACATGAACTTTGTGCCATCTTGGGAGGTTAATTGTGATTGGCTATTTGATTGCCAAGACTTTGGTATTCATGATTTTGGGTTTAACTCTTTCAATGAGATTGAGTCAAATGCACACCAAACCATAGAGAGGCATTAATTAATTAGCATCAAGTACTTCTGCTGGTGAAGGGAATTGCCCTCGAATTCTCCTTCCGTCCCAAAATATAAGCACTAAAAGTACATGTATCTGAACTAACAGATGCATGTACTTTTGGTGCTTATTATATTGAGATGGAGGGAGTATTGGGTAAGATGTTAAATTTGTACATGTCACAAAAAATACCATGGGCTCAAATTTAAGCTCTCTGTGTTGAGTTTTTATCTAGCTGCAGAATGTTCTTGGAAGGTGGAAGGTGGATCTTTCCTCTTATGAAGATTACAGAAATGATAGCATCCAAATGGCACATACATACTTTCTTCCAATTGTTGTAATTTTATATGTACGCTAGGTACAAAAACAAATGTGAAATTTTATGTCAAAGAAACTTATTTGTACAAAGATGTTTATTTTTAAATTAAGAGTAAGATCTTAAATCTTTTGTGATTATGCATAGACAGAAGAGGTACGTAGAGGAAAAAGTATGGCACATGACATGTGCAAGTGTGGAGATTATAATTAGTAATAGAAACCATGAAGTTTGATCGATCCTGCAGATGTGGCGCATGTGCTGATGGCAGAATAACATTTTGAAATGCTAATGAAGCACAGTAGTGCTATGTACTGTTTTTTTTATCATATATATGCACAATAAGTCTTTTTCCCCCATTGCTGTGCCCTCCACTCTGAATCTTTTGATAGTTCAACTATGTTATCATTTTTGTTACGGATTGGGCCTCAATGGCCAATCCACCCAAAAGGCCCAATAGCAAAGGACCAAATTCAACCAACGGTGGAGATTGCAGACCTAGATCCAATGGTCATCCTTCACTCCAGATACCTATAAATAAGCATTGATTGCTAGCATTAATGGTACACACTTCTCCAACACTCTTACTTGTAATTGACTCACTCACTGACTTGAGCGTCGGAGTGTCATTGCAGGTACCACCCCACCTCGAATCGGAGCACCAACTCGGACTGACCAAGAACATAAGTACCAACTATCTCGGACCGGACTACTTATCCAAGATCGGATACCTAGCTAGAGATACGGTACCGAACATTGGCGATCACAGTGGGAGAGTCTTATACTCGAGTCTTTCCCCCAACCTCCTTGGTCAGCAATGGCTCCAGAATTACGACGGAGGAACGTCTCCAGGGTCGTGGTTAGACTCGACCAGCAGCAAGAAACCCCCGAGGGGGTAGCGGTTACTCTCCCTCGCAGCTCGGCCCACGGCCGGAACTCGTCTAGAGCGATGGTTCCTATAAGCTCCGCTAGGAAGTAGGAACCAATTTCCACCTCCAGTCCAGACCGTCCCGGTACCGGTCGATGCTGTTCAACAGCTCGTCCAACTGCTGACAAGGCAAGCCGAGGCTGAACAACAAAGGAGTCAGCGTTACTCCCAACTGGAGGCCGAGATGGCCGAAATCCGGGCCCGAGACATCCCGGATCGGTCTTCCCCTCAAACCTACTCTCCTAGCAGAAGAACCTCAAGTAAAAGACGTCACCGATCTCCAGCTTGGAGGAGACACCACCATCGCTCGCCACCTCGCCGAAAAGGGAGACGAGGATCTGGAACTCCCCCAAACGAGACTCGGGACGATACTTATTACCCCGAGGACTCTACTCACCAAAGCTCATCATTAGCATCTTCGTCCCCGAGGCGGCGTTCTATAAGCCGGAGAAGTCCCCCGAGGCATGAACGTCGGCGTCCTCGGTCTCCCGGATCCTCTGTTCGACGCCCTACCGAGAGGCCTCCTCCGAGAGAAAGGTCCACGGTGCGAAAGGGACCCTTTAGAGCGAAAATCGACTACTTTCCGGTGCCCAAGCACTTAGAGAAGCCCCTGGAGGGTTTAAAGATGCATGACGGGACTGGCGATCCCGATCGTCACCTAGATTACTTCGACACGATGATGCAATACCGGAATGTCCCGGAGGAGATCAAGTGCCGGATCTTCCCTCTTACCCTGGAAAAATTGGCTTTGGACTGGTTCAGAGCCCTCAAGCCAAACTCGATATCATCTTGGGACCAGCTTGCGAAGCTCTTTTCGGCCCAGTTCGCCCACTCCAAGATGAAACCAAAGTCTCGGAAAGTCTTACAAGCCATCCGGCAAGGAGAGAACGAGTCTCTCCGGGACTACATCAAAAGATTCAATAAGGAAGTGGCTCAGGTCCGGAACTTGGACGATTCATTTCGACTGTTCTTCATGGAAGCCGGTCTTCGGGAAGGAAGTCTGTTTCAGATTGATGTCGGTATCAATCAAACTGAGTCGCTTGCCGAGTTCCTCCAGCGATCTCAGAAATACATTGATCATGAAGAGGGGGCTATTGCCAGAAAGTCAGACGCCGACCCCAGAACGAGCAAGCCTCGATATGAAAAAGAGGCCCTGGTGCGCCAGGTAGGGGAGGCCCGGTATGAAAGGGTGGCCCGGAACGACGATAGACTCCGACCTCGGAACCGACACCAGCAATATTCCGACCTCAACGAAACAAGGGCCAGGATTCTGGCAGAATGTATGAACGCTGAGTTCAAGGAAGTCAAGTTCCCCGATCCACTCCCACATAGGCCGGGGCAGAGATCTAACAAGTACTGCCGGTATCACCGGAGCAAAGGGCACGACACCAATCGATGCAATGCTTTGAAGGATGACATTGAGGACCTGATTAAGAAAGGAAAATTGAGCCAATACGTGGCTAGAACACCCCGGAATGAGGCCGAGGTTAAGGAAGAGGAAGCCGACCCAAAGAGGAAGGGTAAAGCCCCACAAAAACGGGAAGAGAACTCGGAGGATGAGCGTGATTTTCGAAAATCAAAGGGCCGACCTGTAATGATGGTCATCTCTGGGGGCTACCCCGTCGAGGCATCGGGCCGAACGATGAAAAGAAAGTGGAAGGAAGTCATGTGTGCCGCTTCCACCTCTGCGGTTAGCTCAACCCCGGAGCGCCGACCCTTGGCGTTCGGCGACCGAGACTTATTGGATGGCAAGCCGAATAAACACATACCCCTCATAATCAGGGCAGTCATGGCCAACCACGATATAAGAAGGATTTTGGTCGACCAAGGGAGCTCTGTAACAGCCCAGGTCCACCGCAGCGGCCACCCCGGTCCCACTGTTACCTCACGGTCTTTTCTACCCCTCTTGTAGAGTTTTTGCCTTCCGTGGGAATCGAACCTTGCACCTGAGGCATAAGTGCAAGTTAAACCCCCTTCCCACTACCAATTGAGCGCGCGTGTGTGCGCGCCTGGGCGCTGGGCGCCTGTGCCGTGTGTGTGTTGCGCCAAGGCGCTAGGCGCTGAGCGCCCGTGTGTGTGTTGCGCCAAGGCGCTAGGCGCTGAGCGCCCGTGTGTGTTGCCTGCGTGTTGCGCTGAGGCGCTGGGTGCCAGCGCTGGGCGCTGAGCGCCCGTTGTGTTGCGTGTGTGCGTTGTGTTGCGCGCCTGGGCGCTGGGCGCCAGTGCGCGTGTTGCCTGGTTGCCTGGGCGCCTAAGGCGCCAATTTCAGACTGTTGCTTGATTTTTCCCAAACTTATTCTTAACATAACTTTTGACTCAGACGTCCGTTTTGAACGACTCGAAAAGTGTCGTGAAGCTTTTTACGTTGTCTATCTGTGGGTCCAATTTTTAAAATGAAAAATTGTTATTTTCTGATTGTTTGTGGGCGCCCAAGTGGCCCTCCCCGGTGATCGTCCCTGTGACATTGAAAAATTATATGAAGCTCTTTAAAAATCCTTTTGGTGTATAAACAACAGTTTTAACATGGTAGTGTCAAAACGATGATTTTTGACGAGGATGCCCTTGGTGGCTAGTCAAATGACTGTTTTGCCCCTAGTGGCCAAAGTTGTAGATAATGATTTGTAAATGACGAGGATGCCCTTGGTGGTTAGTCAAATGACGTTTTTGCCCTTAGTGGCTATTGTTTGAGTTGATTGATATCTGTGTGTAAGTGACGATGAAAACCCAGTGACGTTCGAGGCCCGAAGGGCTAAGTGATGTTAAGGTCTAAATGGCCAGTGACGTTGTGTGCTGATTGTGAATTTGACAGGTGCTGTGCTCTTGCGAGCAAAACCGGTAAGTGACGGGTCACATAGTTGACTATGATTTGAGTAATTGTGTGTTTGTGTGTTGTGAGTGGTGCATGTCATAGTGTCTCATGCCCATATGCATAAACCCAGTGACGTTTTTGGGGCCTGAGTGGCTAAGTGACGATGAGGCCTTAAGGGCTAAGCGACGTTTTATGAAAAAGGTACCTCATGCATATACCCGCGAGTGGGTTGCATTTTCATGAGTCTACATGACATGAGATGAGTTATTGTAAGTGATGTGAATGATGACTGTGATGTGGTATTTAGTGTTTTGGATGCTGATTATTCTAGTGTGTAGCCTATGATTAGTACTTATCATATTTTCTATTATATGGATTGAAATGATGCTCACCCTTTCCTGTTTGAATGTTACCCCCGTGTTGGTAACGTGCAGGTGATTCTCAGTGAATGCCTTAGCTTCACTTCTTGAGTCGAGTCGTCACGCTCTGATACGTAGCACTCAAGGGGGAGAAAACGAACTCGTTATATTTATTAATGATTTTTGGTTGTTATGTCCATGTGGACTCTTCTGTTATGTTTTATTAATTTCCGCTGCGTAGTTGGTTTTGTTATGTTGAGTTTTATAAGCGACGTTAAATTGAGGCTTGAGATTCTTTTATTTGTGACGTGCTACGTGAATGCATAATTATTGAGTTGAACTGTTTTAAAATTGACAAGTGACGTTTTATTGAAGTATGTGTAACATTCCCTATGAACGCATTTTTTTTTTTAAACTCTGATTTTTATAAACAAAGTGATGGGTAGAAAGGGTTGTTACATTAGTGGTATCAGAGCAGTTCGGTCTGTCCGGCCAATGTTGTCCTGTCATAGTGTCTTATGACAATAGATTAGTTCTGAATCTTTGGTTTGTGCTGCAGTGATAGTTCATAATGGCTGGGAGGAACGACGCTGCTCTTGCTGCTGCATTGCAAGCTATGGCTCAGGCTGTGCAGGGCCAGCAGAATGCTGGAGATAATGCTGGTTTTCGGAGTCTGACTACCTTCCAGAGAGAGAATCCGCCCACCTTTAAGGGCAAATATGATCCAGATGGTGCTATGGCTTGGTTGAAGGAGATCGAGAGGATTTTCAGGGTGATGGACTGTACTGTTGAGCAGAAGGTCCGTTTTGGTACCCACATGTTAGCCGAGGAGGCCGACGACTGGTGGTTGGCTACTAGGCAGAGGTTAGAGGCTGTGCAGGAAGAGATTACTTGGGAGGTATTCAGCAGGGAATTTCTGAGAAAATATTTTCCTGAAGACGTCCGAGGGAAGAAAGAGATAGAGTTCTTGGAGCTGAAGCAGAGTGGTATGTCTGTGACTGCCTATGCGGCAAAATTTGTGGAATTAGCAAAATTTTATCCACACTACAGTGAGGCTACAGCTGAATTTTCTAAATGCATCAAATTTGAGAATGGGTTGAGGCCTGATATTAAAAAGGCCATTGGTTATCAGAAGATTCGTGTGTTCGCAGATCTGGTTGACAGTTGCAGAATCTTTGAGGAGGACAGTACTGCTCATTACAAAGCTACTTCTGAGAAAAAGGGCAAGTTTCAGAGTCGAAGCAAGCCGTACGAGATTCCTGCGGGTAAGGGTTATCAGAGGGCTGCTGGAGGTAAGAGTTCTAGTGGGGGAGATGCCCCTGCTAACATTGTCTGTTATAAGTGTGGCAAGCCTGGCCACAAGAGTACTACATGCAGGTCTGATGAAAGGAATTGCTACCGTTGTGGTAAAAAGGGTCATATGGCAGCCGAGTGTAAGGTCAAGGATGTGGTGTGTTTCAACTGTGGTGAGTCTGGGCATATCAGTACAAAGTGTACAAAGCCGAAGAAGGAAAGGTCTACTGGGAAGGTATTTGCATTGGCAGGAGAGGAGCCTGATGATGATGATGGTCTGATTAGAGGTACGTGTTTTATTAATGGTACTTCTCTGAAATCTCTTATTGATACTGGTGCTACCCATTGTTTTATATCTGTTGATTGTTGTAAGAGATTGGGTCTTGTTTTATCTGCTATGTGTGGGGATATGGTTGTCGATACTCCTGCGAAGGGGTCGGTGATTACGTCCCAGGTGTGTTCTCAGTGTCCCGTGTCGATCTTCGGCAGGGACTTTATTGTGAATTTTGTTTGTTTGCCATTGAGAGGTCTGGATGTAATCTTAGGCATGGACTGGTTAGAGAATAATCACGTTCATATCAACTGTCGTAGCAAGTCGGTTAGTTTCAGGGAAGAAGATTCGGTTTTGGTATCTGCTGGTCAGTTGAAGAAATTGAAGAAAGAAGGAGTTCAGTTATTTGCGTTGATGGCTTCGTTGTCTGCTGAGAGTCAGGCTGTTATTGAAGAACTGAAGGTAGTACGCGAGTTTCCTGAAGTCTTTCCTGATGAAATTCCGGGTGTGCCACCGGAAAGAGAAGTTGAGTTTTCGATTGATCTTGTACCTGGTACGAGGCCTGTGTCTATGGCACCGTACAGAATGTCGGCGTCGGAACTGTCTGAGTTGAAGACGCAACTTGAAGAATTGCTTGAGAAGAAGTTTGTAAGACCGAGTGTATCACCGTGGGGAGCTCCGGTATTGTTAGTGAAGAAGAAAGATGGGAGCATGAGGTTATGTGTGGACTATCGTCAGTTGAATAAGGTAACTATCAAGAATAAGTATCCGCTTCCGAGGATCGACGATCTGATGGATCAGTTAGTGGGTGCCCGTGTTTTCAGCAAAATTGATTTGAGGTCCGGATATCATCAGATTAAAGTAAAAGATGAGGATGTTCAGAAAACAGCGTTCAGGACAAGGTATGGGCATTATGAATATTCAGTGATGCCGTTCGGTGTGACCAATGCTCCTGGCGTATTTATGGAATATATGAACCGTATTTTCCATAATTACCTAGATCGGTTTGTGGTGATCTTCATAGATGATATTCTAGTTTATTCTAAGTCAGAGGAAGAGCATGCTGAGCACCTGAAGTCAGTGTTGGAAGTTTTAAAAGAGAAAAAGCTGTACGCTAAGTTATCGAAGTGTGAGTTCTGGCTGAAAGAGGTGAGTTTCCTTGGGCACGTGATTTCTGGTAATGGTATTGCGGTCGATCCGGCAAAAGTAGAAGCAGTGTTGGAGTGGGAGTCTCCGAAGTCCGTAACAGAGATTAGAAGCTTTTTGGGTTTGGCTGGGTACTACAGGAGGTTCATCGAGGGTTTTTCCAAGTTGGCCCTTCCGTTGACTCAGTTGACTTGCAAGGGTAAAGTTTTTGTTTGGGATGCCCGGTGTGAGGAAAGTTTTATGGAACTGAAAAAGAGATTGACGACGTCGCCTGTTTTGACGTTGCCTAATCCAGAGGAACCGTTCGTTGTATATTGTGACGCTTCAAAGATGGGTCTCGGTGGAGTGTTGATGCAAGATGGGAAAGTCGTTGCGTATGCGTCGAGACAGTTGCGGGTTCATGAGAAAAATTACCCTACGCATGATTTGGAATTGGCTGCTGTGGTATTTGTGCTCAAGATTTGGAGGCACTACCTTTATGGTTCGAGGTTCGAAGTGTTCAGTGATCATAAGAGTCTAAAGTATCTGTTCGATCAGAAAGAGTTGAATATGAGACAGCGTCGGTGGTTGGAGCTCTTGAAGGATTATGACTTTGGTTTGAATTATCATCCCGGCAAAGCTAATGTCGTGGCTGATGCTTTAAGCAGAAAGTCCTTGCATATGTCGGCAATGATGGTGAAGGAATTAGAGTTGATCGAGGAATTCAGAGATCTGAGTTTGGTTTGTAAAATGACACCTCGCAGTGTCAAACTGGGAATGTTAAAGATCGATAATGATTTCCTGGGCAGCATCAGGGAAGCTCAGAAAGCAGACGTCAAGTTAGTGGATTTAATTAATGGGGTCGGTCAATCTGAAGATGAAGATTTCAAATTAGATTCCAGTGGTGTGTTGAGGTTCCGGGGTAGGATCTGTGTTCCAGACGACGAAGAGATGAGAAAGGCAATTTTAGAAGAGGGTCACCGTAGCAAGTTGAGTATCCATCCTGGAGCGACGAAAATGTATCAGGATCTGAAAAAGATGTTTTGGTGGTATGGTATGAAGAGAGATGTGGCACAGTTTGTGTATGCCTGTTTGACCTGTCAGAAATCTAAGGTTGAACATCAGAAGCCTGCAGGGTTAATGCAACCGTTGGAAGTTCCAGAGTGGAAATGGGATAGCATTGCGATGGATTTTGTGACGGGATTGCCGAATACAGCTAAGGGTTATGACACTATTTGGGTAGTCGTTGATAGGTTGACGAAATCTGCCCACTTTATTCCTATTAATATCACTTATCCGGTGTCGAGGTTGGCAGAGGTCTATGTCAGAGAAATTGTGAAGCTGCACGGTGTTCCGAAGAGTATTGTGTCAGATAGGGATCCGAGGTTCACTTCTGAGTTTTGGACGAGTTTGCAGAAGGAATTGGGTTCAAAGCTGAAAATGAGTTCAGCATATCATCCTCAGACAGACGGTCAGTCAGAGAGGACAATTCAGTCATTAGAGGATTTGTTGAGGGCTTGTGTATTGGAACAGCGGGGTTCATGGGATTCCTACCTTGCGTTGATTGAGTTTACCTATAACAACAGTTACCATTCCAGTATTGGGATGGCACCGTTTGAAGCATTGTACGGTCGAAAGTGTAGAACGCCATTGTGTTGGTATGAGTCGGGAGAGAGTGTAGTGTTGGGACCGGAGATTGTCCGGGAGACTACAGAGAAGATCAAGATGATCCGTGAAAAGATGAAGGCTTCGCAGAGTCGTCAGAAGAGTTATCATGACAAGCGGAGGAAGGATCTAGAGTTTCAGGAGGGTGAACATGTGTTCTTGAGGGTTTCTCCTATTACCGGTGTTGGTCGAGCGTTGAAATCGAAGAAGCTCACTCCTCGATTTGTTGGTCCTTATCAGATTTCTGAAAGAATCGGAAATGTGGCTTATAGAGTGGCTTTACCGCCAAATCTTTCGAACTTGCATGACGTGTTTCACGTGTCACAACTTCGGAAGTATGTTTCGGATCCATCTCATGTGATCCATATGGATGATGTGGAGGTGCGGGATAATCTCACTGTGGAGACGATGCCCGTACGGATTGAGGATCGTGAAGTGAAAGCGCTTAGAGGCAAAGAGATTGCATTAGTGAAAGTGGTCTGGCTAAGAGCTGCCGGCGAGAGTATGACTTGGGAGCTAGAGAGCAAGATGCGAGAATCCTACCCAGAGTTGTTTGATCAGGTAAATTTCGAGGACGAAATATTCTAAGTGGGGGAGAGTTGTAACACCCTAAAATATTTAATTAACTTATTTAATTAAGTATTTGGGGATTTAAATTAAATTATTTGATATAATGTAATTAATTAGAATTTTATGAATTTTGGTGGTATTAGGAGGGAGTGGAGGCGCCACTTGCATGACTTGGGCTTGAGTGGAAGGCCCAAGCCCATGATCCACAAGTATGCGAAGTGGAGTAGTGATTGGGGGTTAGGGTTTTTGCCTAATTGTTGCGAAGTTGCAAGAGAGAGCAAGAGAGAAAGAGAAGAGCGTGAGAAAGAGAGAGAGCAAGGCGGCCAAGAGGAGAAGGAGAAGAGGAAACTCGAAGAGCAAGGAGAGAAGAGATCTCCATTGTAGCTGAGGTTCTGTTGGTGACTACTCCTAGGGCATCGAATTCTTCTTCTTGAAAAGGTTAGGGGAGCTCTATCATTCTATCTAATAAATTATATGATGGGTCCTAGATCTAGGGTTTATACTAGTACCATGTGTTTCTTGATGTTCTTTAAGGTTCTTGAATGTTTTTGGGTTGCCCATGATGATGATCTTCATATATATATATATATATATATATATATATATATATATATATATATATATATATATATATATATATATATATATATATATGTATGCCATATGCGAATTGACTTAGTATTTGAACCTTGAGATAATGCGAATTATGTATGTGTTTTGATGATGTTGGTATTTGTGAGTTCATGGATTTATGAATTGGTATGTTGGAGAGCTTGATGATTCGCAATTTGGATGAGGGTGTGCAAGGGCACCTAGGGCGCCAAAGTGATGATGATGTTAGTGCTCCAAAAGAATTTTGTTAATTGATTAAATTAAGCGTTATTTTGGGTGTTGAAAATTATAAGATTTTGATGAGTTAAATTGCTAAAATTCAGTTTTTAGTGTTTCGGAAAATTGCTGGAAAAATGGTGATTTTTGGTTTTTAGTGTTGAAGAGTTGTTGGAAAAATTCTGGGTTGTGTTGCTGCTGTGTTCTGGGCGCCAAGCGCCTGTGCTGGGCGCCTGTGGCTTGTTGTGTTGCGCGTGTGTGCGCGCCTGGGCGCTGGGCGCCTGTGGCGTGCTGTGTTGCGCGTGTGTGCGCGCCTGGGCGCTGGGCGCCTGTGCCGTGTGTGTGTTGCGCCAAGGCGCTGGGCGCCAGGCGCTGGGCGCTGAGCGCCCGTGTGTGTTGCCTGCGTGTTGCGCTGGGTGCCAGCGCTGGGCGCTGAGCGCCCGTTGTGTTGCGTGTGTGCGTTGTGTTGCGCGCCTGGGCGCTGGGCGCTAGTGCGCGTGTTGCCTGGTTGCCTGGGCGCCTAAGGCGCCAATTTCAGACTGTTGCTTGATTTTTCCCAAACTTATTCTTAACATAACTTTTGACTCAGACGTCCGTTTTGAACGATTCGAAAAGTGTCGTGAAGCTTTTTACGTTGTCTATCTGTGGGTCCAATTTTTAAAATGAAAAATTGTTATTTTCTGATTGTTTGTGGGCGCCCAAGTGGCCCTCCCCGGTGATCGTCCCTGTGACATTGAAAAATTATATGAAGCTCTTTAAAAATCCTTTTGGTGTATAAACAACAGTTTTAACGTGGTAGTGTCAAAACGATGATTTTTGACGAGGATGCCCTTGGTGGCTAGTCAAATGACTGTTTTGCCCCTAGTGGCCAAAGTTGTAGATAATGATTTGTAAATGACGAGGATGCCCTTGGTGGTTAGTCAAATGACGTTTTTGCCCTTAGTGGCTATTGTTTGAGTTGATTGATATCTGTGTGTAAGTGACGATGAAAACCCAGTGACGTTCGAGGCCCGAAGGGCTAAGTGATGTTAAGGTCTAAATGGTCAGTGACGTTGTGTGCTGATTGTGAATTTGACAGGTGCTGTGCTCTTGCGAGCAAAACCGGTAAGTGACGGGTCACATAGTTGACTATGATTTGAGTAATTGTGTGTTTGTGTGTTGTGAGTGGTGCATGTCATAGTGTCTCATGCCCATATGCATAAACCCAGTGACGTTTTTGGGGCCTGAGTGGCTAAGTGACGATGAGGCCTTAAGGGCTAAGCGACGTTTTATGAAAAAGGTACCTCATGCATATACCCGCGAGTGGGTTGCATTTTCATGAGTCTACATGACATGAGATGAGTTATTGTAAGTGATGTGAATGATGACTGTGATGTGGTATTTAGTGTTTTGGATGCTGATTATTCTAGTGTGTAGCCTATGATTAGTACTTATCATATTTTCTATTATATGGATTGAAATGATGCTCACCCTTTCCTGTTTGAATGTTACCCCCGTGTTGGTAACGTGCAGGTGATTCTCAGTGAATGCCTTAGCTTCACTTCTTGAGTCGAGTCGTCACGCTCTGATACGTAGCACTCAAGGGGGAGAAAACGAACTCGTTATATTTATTAATGATTTTTGGTTGTTATGTCCATGTGGACTCTTCTGTTATGTTTTATTAATTTCCGCTGCGTAGTTGGTTTTGTTATGTTGAGTTTTATAAGCGACGTTAAATTGAGGCTTGAGATTCTTTTATTTGTGACGTGCTATGTGAATGCATAATTATTGAGTTGAACTGTTTTAAAATTGACAAGTGACGTTTTATTGAAGTATGTGTAACATTCCCTATGAACGCATTTTTTTTTAAACTCTGATTTTTATAAACAAAGTGATGGGTAGAAAGGGGTGTTACAAGCTCCGCTGATATCATCTTCATCGACCTTGTAAGAAAGCTGCAGATCTCAGAGGAAGATTTCACCCCTTACCGAGGATCGGATCTTTCGGGCTTCAACGGGTCTCGAACTAAACCCCTCGGCTATCTGAAAATGATGGTCACCTATGGAGAGGAACCGCTAGAAAGGACGGTCAAGACCAAATTCTTGGTGTTGTCATGCCCTTCGGTCTACAACTGCATCATCGGGAGACCCACCCTTGGAAGGCTCGGAGCCGTAACCTCGACGGTTCACCTAAAGATGAAGTTCTACTCGTTGAGTGACCAAATAATCACCCTTGATGCCGACTTAGAAACCGCCCAAAGATGTTTTTATCTGCATGTCAAGGCAGATAGACAGGCCTCAGAGGAGGGGGTTCCCCCCATAGAAGCAGGAGCTCAGAAAAGCCCAAAGAAGAAAAGGACCGGTCAAGCTGCCGAGGTCAACGTCACAGACCTCGGCGCGAGGTATGATCCTGACAGCTCCGAGGAAGAGAGCGACGACGAGCTAGCACGGGAGCTAAAAAAGAAAATCAGGCGACCTCAGCCTAACGGACAGTTCATGAAGATCCAGCTGGGAGAGGACCCGACCCAAACTGTCCAGATCGGATCCGATCTCCCCGAAGAAGTAAGAGCAAAGCTCACCCTCTGTCTGAAATCTCACGCCGATCTCTTCGCTTGGTCGGCAAAAGACATGCCCGGGATTCCTCCTGAAGTCGCTTGTCACCAGCTGGCAGTTAACCCCGGGGCTAAGTGGGTCGCCCAACGCAAAAGATCTCAAAGCCAGGAAAAGGCAGCTGCTACGGCCAAAGTCGTAGATGATTTAATTAAAGCTGATTTTGTAAAAGAAGTCAAGTACACAACTTGGCTCTCAAACCCTGTACTTGTTAAGAAAAGCAATGGAAAGTGGCGAATGTGTGTTGACTATACCGATCTTAATAAGGCCTGTCCTAAGGACGCCTTCCCTGTTCCTAGCATTGATCGGCTCGTCGATAATGCTTCAGGTTTTCGTTTACTATCGTTCATGGATGCTTATTCCGGATATAACCAAATCCTGATGTTTCCCCCCGACCAAGAGAAGACGGCCTTTATGACTGACCGCGGTAATTTCTGCTATCGGGTCATGCCATTCGGTTTGAAAAATGCGGGGGCCACTTATCAAAGGATGATGAACAAGGTATTCTGAAATCAGATCGGCCGTAACGTGGAAGTCTACATCGACGATATGATCGCAAAAAGCGAAAGGGAAGACCTCCACATAACCGACCTAGAAGAGATCTTTACGGAAATCCGAAGAAACAATATGAGGTTAAACCCGGAAAAATGCACTTTCGGGGTCCGGGCTGGAAAATTCCTTGGTTTTTATCTCACAGAAAGGGGCATTGAAGCCAACCCAGATAAATGCCGAGCGGTAACAGAAATGCGGACCCCGTCCACTAAGAAAGAGCTCCAAAAGCTCAACGGTATGATAGCTGCACTATCTCGCTTCATTTCCAACGCCGCCTTCAAATCACTCCCATTGTTTAAACTGCTTAAGAAAGATGCAACTTTCGAATGGACCCCGGAGCGGGACGAGGCCCTCTCCCAGCTCAAAAAGGTTTTAACCGAACCGCCCATACTGACTCGGCCAAACCCAGGGGAAGACTTATTCCTGTATCTAGCCATCTCGGATGAGGCCATTGGTGCCGTTCTTATCAGGGAAACCGAGACTGGTCAGATCCCGGTATACTTCGTGAGTAAAGCTCTACATGGATCAGAAGTTAGATATCAGGAAATAGAGAAAATCGCTCTTGCCCTGCTCACCTCGGCACGCCGTCTCCGACCTTACTTCGTCGCTCATCAAATCGTGGTACGAACAAATTATCCGATCCGGCAGATCCTGCATCGACCCGACTTAGCAGGACGAATGATCAAATGGGCGGTAGAACTCTCCGAGTTCGGAATCAAATACAAAACAAGGCCGGCCATGAAAGCTCAGATACTTGTCGACTTTATAACGGAGATGGCACCCGCCGACCCGGAGGATGGGTTATGGACACTCCATGTGGATGGGTCCTCAAATCCAAAAGGAAGTGGTGCAGGGCTAATGCTCGAGAACCCGACGGGCGTTGTAATCGAAGTGTCGCTCACGTTTGGTTTCCCTACCTCAAACAACCAGGCAGAATACGAGGCATGTATAGCTGGACTCCGGCTTGCGATCGACCTCCGAGTCTCCCGTCTTTCCCTAAATACCGACTCATTGTTGGTAGTATCTCAAATTGGGAAACAGTACGAAGCCAAAGATCCGATCTTGCAGAGGTATTTAACCCGTGTGCAGGAGCTGCTTTCCCTTTTTGCATTCACGGAAGTAAAACACGTTCCAAGAACGGAAAATATCAGGGCGGACATCCTTTCCAAGCTCGCCAGCACCAAAATTCCAGGGAACCATCGGTCAATAATCCAGGAAACACTGAGCAAGCCGAGCATAATCCCAAACCCGGAAGCCAATTTTTCTGTCAATGTGGTTGACGAAAGCAAGGGTTGGATCGCGCCACTAATGGATTACATCAGAACGGGGGACGAGCCTCCGGACCCAAGCGAAGCCAAGATCCTCCGGAGGAAGGCCTCATCTTTTTCCATAATCAATGGAAACCTCTACAGAAGAAGCTTGTCCGCGCCGCTGTTAAAATGCGTTGAAGGAGGAGAGGCGGACTACGTCTTAGCCGAGATCCACGAGGGAATCTGCGGGCAGCACCTTGGAGGTCGCTCTCTAGCTCGGAAGGCATTAAGAGCAGGATATTTCTGGCCAACCATGGAGACCGATGCAAGAAACTATGTAAAGAAATGCAGTAAGTGTCAAATCCACGCCAAGGTCCACATAGCACCTCCTACGGAGCTCACCAGCCTCAGCTCGCCATGGCCATTTGCATGGTGGGGGATAGATCTCCTGAGACCATTCCCAACTGCCCCCGGCCAGATCAAATACCTAATAGTGGCGGTGGATTACTCCACCAAGTGGATCGAAGCCGAGCCTCTAGCCATCATCAGCGCAAAGAACTACCTCAAATTCTTCAAAAAGAATATAATGACTAGATTCGGGATCCCTGAGGTAATAATCACTGACAATGGAACCCAGTTCACCGACAAGGGCTTCAGAAAACTCATGTCCGACCTCCAAATCAAGCACCGGTTCACCTCGGTAGAACACCCGCAAACGAACGGACAGGCAGAGGTCGCCAACAAAGTTCTCCTCAATGGACTGAGGAAGCGGCTCGATGAAGCGAAAGGAAACTGGGTTGAAGAGCTACCCTACGTGCTGTGGGCCTACAGAACAACCCCGCAGAGCTCAACGGGGGAGACCCCTTTTCGGCTTTCGTACGGGACGGAGGCGGTGATCCCGGTAGAGATCGGGGAGCTGAGATGGAGGACACTCCACCCGAAGCCTCTGGAGGACAATAATCAGGCGTTGAAAGAGAACCCCGACCTCGTCGACGAGGTCCGAGGCCAGGCTTCCCTTAAAGAAGCAATAATAAAACAGAGAGTAGCAGCGCGGTATAACTCGAAAGTAATCCCCCGGGACTTGGAGGTCGATGATTTAGTTTTACGAAGAGCCGACGTTGGTTTGAAGAACGCCGCGCAAGGAAAGCTCGCCCCCAATTGGGAAGGACCTTACCGAGTTTTATCTAAAACTGGTAAAGGTGCCTACGAATTGGAGACCTTGGCCGGGAAGACGATCCCAAGGACTTGGAACGCCACTAAATTAAAAAAGTACTACAGTTGATTCTTACTTTATCAAAGAACGGTGTATACCGATGTTATCAATTGCTTTATCGAAGAACGGTGTATACCGACGTTATCAATTAGTTTATCTAAAGAACGGTGTATACCGATGTTATCAATTACTTTATCGAAGAACGGTGTATACCGACGTTATCAATTAGTTTATCTAAAGAACGGTGTATACCGATGTTATCAATTATTTTTTCTGAAGAACGGTGTCTACCGATGTTATCACCTACTTTATCTCTTTTTAGCTGACCGTGGTTGTCGCTACCCTAAGGGGCGAGTTCGATCTGGGCCGAGTCCCGGTAAACTGCCCTGAAGGCGGCCATCGTTACGCAAAACAACTAGTTGGCCGAGGTTGCCACAACCCTAAGGGGCGAGTTCGATCTGGGCCGAGTCCCGGTAAACTGCCCCGAAGGCGACGCTTACCACTTGAGCGAATCAAACGCAAGTGCACGAATTTAAAACAACAGTATAAAGCTCAACCGAGGTAGATGAAACCAGAAGCACATTAAATTATATTTCTATTACAAATGACCCCGGATACGGCCGGGTCCTCTAGTTCAAAAGATGGTGAAATATTACAAATTCCGGTTCCGCCCGGAACCCGGGGCTTCTCTCCCCCACCGGTTCCACCCGGAACCCAAAAAACAACTAATCCAGAGCAAATCTCATCAACACGAGTCACGACAAGGAAGGGCGAGGGTAAATGACCTCAAATGCTTCAGAGTCAGGATTGAGCTTGACAACCCGCCCACCTTCTACTATATGCTCCAAACGAAGAATCTCCCGGTCCAAAGGCAGAGATGGATGGATAACGGCGACCTGAGCAAGCGCCTTTTCGTAACTCTCCCCAGCCACAACCATAGCCATCTGGGCTACCTCCACCATCTCATTCTCCAAGGCCTCGGCTTTGGCGCGTGCCTCCTGGAGCTCTTTTTTCAACTCAGCAATCCGAGGCGAGGAATCAACACTAGACTCGACCTGGGCCTGCCTCGCTTTCACGAGATCGGCCTCGAGCTCAGAAATCCAGGCCTTCATGGAAGAAACCACCTCCTCAGACCGCCTCCCTTGGCTCTCAAGATCTGAGATACGGACCTCATGCTCCATGCACAGATTAAGGGCAGAGTCCCTCTCCCTTTCAAGCTTATCCGCAACCGCCTTGAGCGCAGGTCTGGTCCTCCTGAGACTTCGAAAGAGTTGAGGACAACACCTCGTATTTTTTCTGAAGCTCTTCTCGGGTCTTCCTTTCATTATCCCTCTCTGCCAGGGCCCCTGAAATAGCGGAAACAAGAAAGTCAGGAACGGAAATAACCAAAAGAAAAAAAAAATAGAACACCCCGGAACTTGGTGTTACCTTTCGCCTGATTCTCGGCTTCGACCCTTTGAAGCTTGGACACATCGGCCAGATACCGAAATAACCTAAGAGTGGCCTCGACCGGGTCAACCCGAGAATCCTCCACGTGCTTCTGCAAGAAATCGACATCAATCGAAATACCGGAAGACCTCGAAGTTTGGTGCTTCCCATGACGACTTTTCTTGGAAGCCCGGGTAGAACCGGCTCGACCTGGCTTGCTCTGCTGCTCCGGAGCTTGGGAAGTAGAGGCAGGGTCTGTCTGCGGCAAGGGACGCTCCCTTTTCCGATGTAAAAGATCAGCCGCCTGATCTTCTACACCAGCCAAGCTGGCCTCCGGGATTGTATTGATCGGAACGGCAGCAACGGGCCTTTCCTGCTGAACCCCGGCTTTCCGTTCCGCAATAGCCGCCAAGCGGGAGAACTTGTCAGGCCCCATGCTATCTGCGAAATCAGGAAAAGAAACAATGTTAAAAGAAACGACAGTCAAAAAATTAGGGGCGGGATTGTCTATCAAAAACCTACCAAGCACGACTGCCACTTGAGACTTAGATCCAGCCCCAACCAATCGGACCACGTCAACCCCGAATTTCTTGGGGTCCCGGTAGATAATCAGGTCAGCAAAATTCGTCAAGATCGCCAGCGAGTCCTGATCAACCGGGGATAGCCGGCTTAAGCTGACGATGTAGGAGTGAGGTCACCGATTGAAATGAGAAAGAGACCACCCTATTTGAAACTTAGTGGACTCCAGTGATCCCCCATCCGCAGCATATTGACCGACGTGCCTCACTGCCTCCTCGTTCACAGGCTCGACAAAAAAGAACTTGTTCTTCCAGTTCTTCAAGGAATCGGAATAGTGCATGAAAATCTTCACACCCCTCCTAGCCCGAAAGCTCACGTGCTCCCACCGATCCTTGGTGCCTTCCTCATGCCTCCGGTTGACCTCAAAAAGGTAGAAGAACAGGTCACAGGAGATTGGTCTCCCCAAATGAATGCACATCAGCTCGAAAGCCAGGAGAAACGCCCATGAGTTGGGATGGAGTTGAGAAGGAGCGAGGTTCAAGATTCCCAAGGCCTCTTGCTGGAAGGCGGTGAAAGGGGGGCTAATATGCATATCGAGGATCGTCACCCCATACATGACAGATTTCAAAGCTTTTGGCCAGACAGCTACGTGTTGACCTTCGGCCATCCCCTCCACGTTCCAGACCTGATCCTTCCTGGAAACACGCTTGACAAAGAAACTCATGTCATCCCCGGTCCTGTAGACGGACTGAATCCCCCTCAACGTCTCCGACACCCATGAGTACTCCCGAGGAACATTGAGAGGTTGGGACAAGGGAACATTAACCGGCCCGACTCCGGCGCAGGGGTATTGATCGGAATCACCGCCCTCATGCACGGGATCCCCGTGATGTCCAAGTCCGTCTTCATTATTGCGGCTCTCAGCAACCTCCGCTTCACTGTCATCGGAGCTCCAGCTAGTACTTCCCTGTTCTTCAAAATCAGGCTCGGCGTCAGACCCCTCCGAGTCAAGGACCACTACCTCGGTATTATCTTCGTCCGCCAGCTCGTTGCTAGGACCCCGGGAGAGCGGTCTTCGGCATGAATACTCAAAGGAGCAGAGCCTAGCTCATCTTGAACCTCGGGAACAACCGACCCGGGGGGACTAGAACGAACTTCTACCGACTCTCCAGCACCGGAAGCCATTGCTTTTGCGAGGGTAGGGTGATCGGAGTTAGCAACCCGACGGGTTTGTTTTGTCCTCGCCAGATCGATCCTGCAGAAATGGGGGCTTGACGAGTCAGGTTGATACTTAAACAGTGGGTCCACAACCAAGTCGGAACCCGACCTGACGACCCCCACTCTGTATCAATAAATACGGGTTCTGAAAGAACCCGGCTGTGAACTAAAGCCGGAAGCAACAAATAAGAGAAGGAAGCTAACCTTGTGAAAGAGGAAGCTCGTCAACGCTTGAAAAGGGTCACGAACTGCAAAGGTCTCACCGAGACTCACCACGGAACTTTGAAAGGCGAAGTCACCTCCGGAACGAGCTTAAGATCGGGAGCGGAGTAATTCTCAGAAAACAGTCCAAAGTAAGAGAGGTCCCCCCCTCCTATTTATAGGAAACAAGAAGGCCTCAGATGGGCCTGGGCCTAGGCTACGCATTCCAACGCTAGCCCCTAGGCAGGCGCGTCGTTCCAAGCGCCATCATTACCCCAATCATCCTCGAACGACGCGTCCCATCAATGACCTCGTTAGCTGGCACAGAAATCAAGACACAACTATGCTCGGATCGCTTCGGTTCCCTCGGCTCGCCCCGGTCTTATGACCCCGCCATGACTGGAATCTCTCAAAGACGGACAGCCTCGGGTCACTCGACGCGACCTGAGTCCCTCAGATCGTCCCGGTATGACGTGAGTCTCTCACTCCGGAGTTTGGGGGCGACACGAACTCTAAAGCATCAAGTCTAGCTCGCCTCAAGACGACCCGACTTGGGGGGCTACTGTTACGGATTGGGCCTCAATGGCCAATCCACCCAAAAGGCCCAATAGCAAAGGACCAAATTCAACCAACGGTGGAGATTGCAGACCTAGATCCAATGGCCCTCCTCCACTCCAGATACCTATTAATAAGCATTGATTGCTAGCATTAATGGTACACACTTCTCCAACACTCTTACTTGTAATTGACTTACTCACTGACTTGAGCGTCGGAGTGTCATTGCAGGTACCACCCCACCTCGGATCGGAGCACCAACTCGGACTGACCAAGAACATAAGTACCAACTATCTCGGACCGGACTACTTATCCAAGATCGGATACCTAGCTAGAGATACGGTACCGAACAATTTTCCTTTCTAAGATCACGTGAGAATGCTATCCCCATATTATTATAATTAAAAACGCTGCTGGGAGTAGGAGAGGTGTAGGAAAAAAGGAAGATAGCAGGAGAAAAATAAAAATAGGGTAAATAGCCAAATTGGTCCCTAAAAGTGTAGCTCGCTGTCAATTTAGTCCCTCATTCGACCCAAAATGCAAAACAGTCCCACAATGTGTATTCCGTCCATCATGTTCATCCCTCACGTTAGCAGAAGTTAGTAACTCTGTCAATCACGCTGATGTGGCTGGTGTGGTTATTTTAATATATGCAAGTATACATAGTCACACAAGTAATAAAGTGATAAGAAAGGTCGAACCCACAGGGATTATGTATTGTAAATTTTTGTAGTTCAAAGTGTACACTTAGTGTGTCTACACTATTCAGTATTTTTGGTTTGGAGTTTTCAAAGTAAGTAAAATAATAATAAGCAATAAAATGTGTGAGAAATCAGTTGGAAAAAGTAGTTGAGATGTTTTCACCAAGTACTTTACTTCTAAGTGTTTTAATGGAGTATGTAGTGTGGGAACACTGGATGTAGGTGCATCAGTTTGTGCCTTTCAGCACTTCTCTTCAGAGTTTCATTACAAGCTCTTATGATCTTTGTTTTTTACAGTAAAGAAAGGTTTGTCAATTCCTCCTTTGCCTCCTAACAATGATCCAAGTTGCTAAATAGGTTCACTCTTGTAATTTTATTATCCTAAGGACTATGCTATCCTATGTCTAGGTTTTAGCATGTATTTAACAAAGTTTCCTTTATTAAATACTTGTCCCTATTAACTCTTGAGTTCATAAATGTAGCCCATGTCTGCTGCTACAAGTTTTACCTATTCTAAAGTGATCAATTCCAGAATAAGTTGAAAGAAGTATTATGCAAGAGTTTAAAGTGTTTACACTACATAAACCATAATAACATATTTAGAAGTTCATTACAAGGTTAGAACATCTCAACTTAAGGGAATTTAGCTCATGTTACTCATGTTATAAAGCAAAGAATATGCAAGGAACATAAGTAAATGAATAATAAAGCAAAAGAACTTAAAAGAGTAGAGATTACTTGAATAGAAGATCTTTTGCATTAAGTTCCCAAGTTGAAGTACAATAAAGATTTCTTACACGAATTTCTTCAAAGTAGAAGTGAAGGGAATGGTTGTCAAGCACTTCCTCACCTTCCTCTCCTTAGAAACTTGAAATGAAAATAAACTAAACCTAAACTAAGCGATCCTTTCAGAAAACAAAATGAAGAATTACAAATGAAAGATGAAGGATTATTGATTATGTGAAGATATGGCTTCTATTTATAGGCTTGAAAGCTTTCCTCTTGCAAGGGGTTTCCTTTGGCGTGAAAGATCAGCTGAGGGGACCAAACATGGTTAGTTGTAGACAACCAATCAAGCAAGCTGCACAGGTTTGGTCGCTTGCATGCATAACAAAAGATGAGGTCCATTGGAGAAGTGCCACATGTCTTTTAGATAAGTTGAGTCTTGCCACTTGATTTTTATGTGTATCGCCGACTTCTGCAAGTGGCTCAGCTCTAGGTGACTAGGCATGACGTCACAAATCAAGTGTGGAAGCATTGAAATGGTCTTTGGATGTTTTGGTACAAACTGCAGAATTTAGCAGGTGTTGGCAGTATTTCCACTCCTAGTGTTTCCACTCTTGGTGTTGGCAGTGTTTCCACTCCTGCAGTAGCTGTACTGAACAAAAACATCAAACCTAACAAGATTTGTACATTTTGCCTAGATCATTGCCCTTTATCCATTTGAATATTTAGAATGTTGTTCCTTGATAAATAAGCTATAAATATATATAAATGTTCTTGAAAATAAGCAATAACTCAAGCTTAATTGTATGAATAACTCTATATAAAATAGAGTTATCACACCCCCAAACTTAAATTGTTGCTTGTCCTCATGCAACGACAAGAAACAAAACACAAGACTTATATAATTATGAAGACATCTCAACTCATGTTTTTCAAGAAGTGTTTGAAGTGTATTGTAATGAGCCTTTCTTTTTTTGGTGCTTTTCCTTCCATGTCCTTGCTTTAAAACATTCAGAGTTATAAAAACTCATTTGTGTGAGTGTGTGGTCCATTGAGTTTCTAATTGGTTCCATAACTGAACAAAGAGTTTTTCCTTAGCTTTTTGAAAAAGATGGAACTCTTTTGGTCACTCTTAGAGATTTTTCAAAATATGGCCGAGACTAACAATTTCTTAAAGTATTTAGGGGACTCTTAAGCACAACAAAGGGCTTTTGGTGTTCCAACTTGTTGAGCCAATACCTTATTTCTATTCTTGGTGTTTGATTTTTGTTGATGTAATGCAGTGAGTGCAAAAACATCATTTTTGGATTGTAGGTTCACCTTATTTTGAGTGTAGGTGCCTTTTGATGTAGATGGTGTTGGCACACTAAGTGTTGCCACACTTGGAACTCTTTGAGTATTTTTGGTAGCGTACACTGTGTCATACCCCAATTTTGTCCGGCTTAGGTCCAAACCCTAATTTTCCACACAAAAAATAAATTATGCATTGCATTTTGAGTCCTAGAAACCGCTCCAAAGTTTTTGAAATCATTTTTAGGGTTAGAATGCACTTTTTGGGGAAATTAGGGTTTTAGGGTCAAAGAGGGCATTTTGATCATTTTTCAACACAGGATGATTTTCTCGCCAAAAATACACATCCACAAAAAGTACATTTTACTCTATCAAGTAAAAATGCCAAAGTTGATGGCAAAAGGTGATGAAAGTGTCAAAAACATCCAAGTCACTATCCAAGACAAGGCAAGCCCAACAAAAGAAGATTGAAGAATTTTAAGGGTAGTCCTTAAAATTAAGGGTAGAATTAGGGTTTGGGTGAGTCTTAGGATTTATGTAAGCTCTTACATAAGGTCAGCTCATATCTCAAGTCCCGCGGTTTTCAAAATGCATGCATACATATACAAATCACAAGAAGCATTTTTGAAAAACCCTAAAACAAGTTTTCCAACTAAAATACAAGTGCATAATCGATTAACCTATTTTTTAACTAAGCCTATAATCGATTATAAACATTTTTGGAAAGCTTATAATCGATTACACAAGGAGCATAATCGATTATCTACTCTGAAACAATTCAGGAGCATAATCGATTATCCCATGTTTTCACTAAGGTCCATAATCGATTATGAACATAAATGGAAAGTTTTCACTAAATATGGTAAGTACCTAATCGATTATATATGCCATATAATCGATTATCTACTTGAAAATAAATGAGCCAATAATCGATTACATCTCACAAGTTATTTCCAACATAATCAATTATCATGTTTCATAAAATAGATCAAATCTAATTTCCTATAAATAGGGCGCTCATTTTTCCATTTCAAAAACACAACCCACATTCACGAAATCAGAGCAAACCTGCTTGAGAAAAACTCTTCACGCTTCTACTTATACTCGTCACGCACTGTCGGTCCGTCTGAGCTGATCTTTTGCTAAGAGTTAGTTGGGGTTGCATTCTTTAAATTGTAATACCTGCCTTCATTAGAGGTATTTCTGTCTTTACATTTGTTATTATTTAATTATTGTGATCCGTGCCAAAACTGCCCTATGTGATTCAACTTAGCTTTAGTGTTTATTTACTTGTTCTTGTATATTATTGTCCATTGTTGATGATGAATCATATGATTCCCACTTATGCCTAGTGCATCATGTTCTAAGTGGTGAAGATGGTTTTAGATGATTCAACCTCCCCCTTTTTAACTTCTTAATGAATAAAAGAAAGTTAGGTTTACGGTTTAAGGTCCATGGGGTATTGCAAAGGATAGGTTACCCAAAACCCTGATACTTCCTCCTCTTTGATTGTGTTATCAGCCTTTGGGCACTTATTCATAAATGCAAAGGATAGGCTTACCTTAGCCTTGATGCAATTGCCCCCTTTTTGTTCATGTTATTGAGAAATCGTTGCTCATATGTTCCTTAGTTTAATTAAAATCATTCTATGCCTATGATCAATTGCTTGCTTGTTTTTGATGCATTTTAAATGTCTCAATTCAATATGCCATTCCATCCATGTGTATGACCTCCTAATGAAGACGTAAGTCTACATGCATGTTGTAGCATATAGTCATTAGGGTAAATACACTCCCTCCTACACACACACACACACACACACACACACCCTTGCTTTGAGAACTTTACCTCGCATCCCTGATAAGTGGGTCTTTTGATCATATTGGCATGTTTAGTCTTGATTAAATGTTCAACATATGCAGATTTCGTGATTATTGAATGTGCTTGAACTTTTGTAATCAATCATTGATAGTACCTTCACCCTTTTTTCCAAAAAATCTTTCAAACTCTTTTCCAATTAATGCGAGTTATTAGTGACTATCACTCAAAGCCTTGGCTTGTTTGATTGTCATGAATGCCATCAAGGGTTATTAGTAATGATCACTCAAAGCTTTGCTTGCTTGATCGTTATGAAAGCTCTTCCCCTTTCAAACCCCCTTCAAAAACATTTTCATTAGAACTACGTCGTTTTGATTCCCATTTGGGATACGTAGGAGCGAGTCACGTTCTCGTCAAGCGCAACGAATAAAAATCCTTTTCGCAACCATAAACAAATCATTTTCATAAAACAAACAAAAGGAATCATTTTCAAACCCATTGTTGCTAGTAGCTCATCAGAGCCCTTGTTCGTTTAGCTATTAGTGGCAATGTCCTTTTCTCATAAGAATAATAAACGATGATCCATCATAACCTTTGTTAGTTTGATTCTCGTGCAAATCAATCTCTTTCGAAAATCACTTTCAAAAAAGATAATAAAAACGAGTTGTTATCATTAGTCCATCAGAACCTTTGTTCGTTTGACTAGCGGTACAACTCGCTTTTTTTCGAGTATTTAGTAGTGATTCATCATAGCCTCTGCTAGTTTAATCATTCACTAATTCTCGTCCTATTTCAAAAACTCACCAAAAAAGATAAAAAAACAAAAACTTTTCGAAAAGACAACCAAGAACTACGTAGCTTTGAATTCTCCATCGCACCGGGAGATACGTAGGAGCGGGCCATGTCCCGTCAAGCACTTTTTCTAAAAACCCCTTTTTCCCCTTTCTCGCCAAAAATAAATTTTTTGTTAAGTTTTCCCATTCATTCTTCAAATAAATAGGCAAACCTAGATATTCTTCAAATCAAATGTTAAAACCACACATTTAGTTAGAGGTTCCCTTTCGGTAGAAAGGACGCGTGAGGTGCTAACACCTTCCTCACACGTAATCGACTCCCGAACCTATATCTCTAGTTTTCAAAAGATCATCTACCTTGTCCAAAAGACCTTTTTTCAATGTTTTGGTCTTAAAATTAAAATATTGGTGGCGGCTCCAAAAATTTTCCACGTTGTACATTGAGAAACCCAAACCGGGATTTTTCGGGGTGCAACAGCTGGCGACTCCACTGGGGACACTTTTTAAAAGACGAGGGTCAAGCCTAACTAATTTAAATGTGTGGTTTAATGTATTGTTGATTTGATTAAGACCTTGTTTGCCTTTCTTTCTTATCATTGATTGTAGGCGTATGCATTTGTGTTCTTTTATGTTGTTCCCTGTCTCATCTTTTATTCCCTTTCTTTTATCGCTTATGCCCATGCATTCTTCCAATCCCCATGATACCCTCTTCTTGGCTCCTCTTCCTAAGGTAAGCAATATCCTTGTTTATAGATATTCCAGGTATGGAACCCTAGGGTAGATAACTTGTTATTGCTTGCTTTTGTCTGGACTGCTCTGGTTTTCATTTCAGGTGGGGGTAGTGCTAGGGAAAATGCCCTTGACACACACTACACTTATACCCTGTGACTATGTGTTTTGAGTGGGACCATAACCCAGGTCTGCAAAAACTTAGGAGAGTGGATTCGAGTAGTGAGAGCCCATCAGGACCTTTGTCCGTTTGGCTACTTGCGAAAGTTTCAACCAGAGTTGTGTTTTTTCATGATGCCTCACACCTAGCAGTTTGCTGCATCTGTGGGGAGTTTTGTGAAAGGGACTGTAGCTCTGGTGGCCTTGTGAGGGAGTGAATAGAGCTACATGGGAGGATTACCCTTTAAATTGCCCTAGATCATAGGTCTCACCTCTTTTTAGGTCACAAGGGCTTTTCCAAAATTGTGTGTTGCATTATTACATCTAGTTTAGTTCTTTTCCGCCAACGATTTTTGAAAAAACAACAAAATCAAAAAGAATATGTTTTTCCTTCTCTTTCATAAATACCTATATCAGGTGGCATATAGGGTATACTGCCCTAAATTTTCAAAACCCCCACCTGTAAATATCTGTCTTTATAACAAGCATCCTCATCATCCGCACTTTGCATCATAACATCATGCATTACATAAGCAAAATTCTGAAAAAAATTCATGCAGCATTCCTCATGCATCTAATTTGTTTGCCGGTAATCTTGGAGTAATTTGGAATCTTGTCGTAGGCGTAAAAAACAAGACAACAAGGGATCAAGAAGCGAGGGTATGCTAAATTCGAGATTTCCAGTAGTAAAGAAAGCAGATGTGGCCAGTTTGATAGAGTGCGCCTCTCTAATGGGACCGGATGAGTGTGGGTTATTTGAAAAGGCTTATGGAAATATTCTTCGGTTCCTGCAGTTGGATCTTCAAGAAAATGTTGTGAAAGCCCTCAGTCAGTTCTATGATCCGGATATCCGCTGTTTCATCTTCAAGGATTTCCAACTCTCACCAACTTTAGAAGAGTATGAGCAAATTTTAGGTTTCTTTAAGTCAGAGGCGACGCCTTATCAGTGCCAGGGGCATCAATATTCAGATCAGAGGCTCTCTTTTCTACTGCAAGTTGGAGTGGGGGAGTTCAAGCTTCGAAAAGAGAAAAAGAACCGTATAATGGGGTTTCCACTGAGTTATTTTGAAGACCTAATGAAGTCCCATGCTCAAGCCAACAGATGGGGTCCCTTTAAGCAGTTGCTGGCACTAACCATCTTTGGGATTGTCCTCTTCCCACAAGTTGAAAGGTTCATTGATGAGGTTGCCATTGGGGTGTTCTTAGCCTTCATAAGCAAGGATAATCCAATTAACCCAGTACCAACTGTACTCGCAGACACTTACTACTCCTTTACGCATCATCGAGTGCTGGGGAAAAAGAATATTGCCCGCTCCCTTCATGTACTATATGCTTGGCTCCTTAACCACGTCATCGCTCACAAGAATCAAGCTCCAGATCTGTTGGCTTATGCCTTGAATTGTGAGGTGGAGGTCAAAAGTGCTCAGGAGTGGGTGCATGCCTTAGGGAGTCTCAACACCCTCAAGATCCGCTGGTTCACTTATTCATGTTGGAAGAACAGACCATCAGTAGTGTTTCAGTGTGGAGACTTTCAGAATGTACCACTGATGGGGACTCAAGGCTGCATTAACTATAATCCTTCCTTGACTATCCGACAGCTTGGGTACCCTATGAGGAATATGCCTACTGAAGACATGTTGGCTCCTATCTTCCTTGACAAAGAATATCCGAAGAACAAGGGCTTGCTTCGGAAAATCTCAAAGGCATGGGAAACTGTGGTCCGTAAAGATAGAGATGAGCTCATGAAAAAGGTTGGCGATGTCACTTTTTACCAATGGTTGCATGAAAGAATCCAAAGTGCTCGTCCACCTTCCCAAGAGGCACTGCCAGTCGAGAAAGAGATGCCAAAGCCTCGCCTTCCTACCCCTGAGGAGTTGAATGAGGTTAAATCTGCCTTAGTAAAAGCGGAAGAAGAAAAAAAGGCATTGCAAGCAGAGTTGGAGAAAATAACCCTACAAAAGGAGAAGTTAGAGGAAGAGAACGAGATCAAAATGATAACTGTTGAGGAGAGTGTCAAGCGATTCAAAGCGGAAAAGGAGAGTAAACTAGAAGCTCAGAAATACCTAAAGGGGGCTAGGGATGAACTCCAAAGGTACAAGCAAAAAACAAGAAAGGCCCTTGAAGAAGCCAAAGAATGGAAGATTGTGGCGACTGAGCCCAGACAAGAACCTCACTTGGTGGCGGAGTTGAAAAGGCAGCTGAAGAATCTTGAACAAGAAAGAAATTCCATTGGGAATGTTCTCAGAAAATATCAAGAAATGCTAAGGTATGAGCAAGGGAGATCTGATGAACTGAAAAGGAACCTCCGGTACCTAGGGGAGTCTTATAGGCAGGTACAAGCGGAGAGCAAGTACTGGGAGCAGCGCTTCCTAGCACTGATTGGCAAGATAGAAGGGCAAGAGATCGTTAAAGAGCTAAGAGATGAGATCCGACTTTGGAGGGGCAAATTTTCGAAGTTGGCATGGCTAGCTAATCAAGCTATAAGGGATGTCCCCAGAAGGCTAAGGAGGGCTGAAGCTGAGATGCTTCCCTTCAATACCCCGGTCCATGTGTATGAGTTTGTGAATTTCTGCAAGACCCTGACTGAGGAGCTCATGGAAAAGGCTGAAGGAGCCGCTGCTGCAAGCAAAGAAAGAGAAAAGAAAAAGAAGTTGAAGACCATATGCCACTAGATTTTAGTGCATTGTAAATTTTCCTTTTAGAATGTTCTCTAGGAAGTTATAATTTTTCTTTAGAATGTTGTAATTTTCTAAGAGCATTGTATTTTTCTTTGAGAGATATTGTATTGCACTCTTAATAGTATTGTACTCTCTTTCTTTCTTATGATTGGCTTAAAGCTCGAAGGAAGTATGCCCTATCGCTTGTTGATCCCAATGTTCGTCACGCTTTTAAAATGTTTCGATATTTGCTTATGACAAGAGCGAGTTATCTCACGATTCCTGGCGCCAAACGCAAAAATAACATAAGGCCATGTGCATATGCATTGCATTCATTTACGCATTCATACTTGTACTCATAAAAATATTCTACCAACAGAAACGAAAGGCAAGCTGGTTCGCCAACACCGATATTACACCCGTCTACAAACAAGATTGATGGCTAGCAATCAACATCTCGAGAATGAGGACCCCCTGGGTCAAGATGAGTTGGTTGTGGAGATTCTTAACCCTGAGCAGCTGGCCCAGGAGAATCAAGCTTTGAAGACTAAAGTTGAGGCTATGGAAGCACAGATGGTCGAAGTAATGAGTATGCTACAGAATCTGAGGGGTGGGGCCGCTACTGGGGCCGCCGCTGTTGTAAATCCCGAAGGGGTTGTTACTTTCGTTTCTCCTCCGGTGTCCGCTGAAGTTACAACTACTCACACTTCTTATGGACAGGGGGTCAGTCACTTTGCCCATTCTCCAGGGGCGAGCGGACAGAGTCATCTGAATGCACAGATATATCCTTGGGGGATGCCAATGGGTTATATGCCGTCTGTTGCTGAAGCTATTCCTGTGGGGTCGAGTCAACCTGTCACGACTATACCTAGTGGAGCTGCTATGGGACCACAAATTCATACTCCTAGTCCTGGTATTGTGCTGCCAAGAAGTTCACCTAGTCCTACTCTGGGAGTTGCTGTGAGCCCTCGGAGCGCTGTCCATCATATGGGAAACCCTGCTCAGTATGGGGGTTATTATCACAGTCCGGGGAACTATCCACAAGGTCATTTGTTTGAGAACACTCAGCATGGGGATCAGTATCACTCGCTTGAAGAGCGTTTAAGAGCTGTGGAAGGATCGGGAACTAGAGTTAGGGATGCCCGAGATTTGTGCGTTGTCCCAGATGTTGTCATACCTCCTAAATTCAAAGCACCTGACTTTGATAAATATCGCGGCACCGGGTGTCCGTCTAGCCATTTGACGATGTACGTTAGAAAAATGGCCGCTTATGCTCATGATGACAAGGTGCTCATTCACTATTTCCAGAACAGTCTGACTGGGGCATCGTTAGATTGGTATATGCAGCTGCAATCCTCCGAAGTTCACAGTTGGAAGGATCTCTCTGAAGCATTTCTGAAACAATACCAGTATAACATGGACCTTGCTCCCGACCGGTCTCAATTGCAGCACATGAGTAAAGGAGACAGAGAATCATTCAAAGAATATGCTCAAAAATGGAGGAGCATAGCTGCCCAGGTGAAGCCGCCATTGACTGAAAAAGAGATGGTGTACATGTTTATGGAGACCCTTCCAGGGCTGTATTATGATAGGTTGGTGGGGAGCATTTCATCCAATTTCTCAGATATGGTTGTCATAGGGGAACGATTAGAGCACAGATTGCGTAGCGGAAAGATTGCTGGAGGTTTTGGCAATTCTAGTGGACAAAAGAAACCCTTTTCCAATTTCCCCAAGAAGAAAGAAGGGGAAACCAATGTTATTACCACAGGGGGAGGCCCATCTTTCAGCTCTCCACAACAGGCGGTGCCATTATCTTTCAACTTTCCGCAGCAAACTAATTCAGGCTACAGGGCCCAGAACTATCAAGAGAAGAGGCGTGCTAATTTTGATCCGATTCCAATGACCTATACTGAGTTGTTCAATCACCTTGTCTCAAAAAATTTGGTCAATACTCGCCCCATGAAGCCTATGCAACCTCCCTTTCCTAGGGGATACAATGCTGATGCTACCTGTAGCTTTCATAGTGGAGGAGTCGGTCACACGGTGGAAGACTGCAAGGCTTTCAAATATGTAGTCCAGGATTTGATTGACGCCAACTGGATCTCTTTCAAGCCGAACAGTCCAAGCACAACTACGAACCCCTTACCGGGACATGGAACACCATCCGCTAATGCAGTGGAGGATTCTGTGGGACCGACAATGATAAAAGATGTTAAGTGTATCCAGACTCCTTTGGAAAATATACATGCTGAGCTGTGCCGTTGTGGTGTTATCAAGAAGGGCTGTGTATGCGCTGATCCTTTATGTGTAGGTGCCTGTGAAGTTTTCAAGTCAGTTCTGCAAGACTTGATGGATCGTTATGTGGTTCGAGTGGGAGTAGTTGAAAAGGAAGAAAGTGTGCTGATGTTGCAGTTCAATGATGGTAAAGAGGCTAGGAAGCCAATTGAGATATTGTACAATCCAAAACCAGCCCAAGTCAAGCCTCGGCCAGTGGTTATTGGGATTCCTGCTCCATTCCCATATGAGAAGGACAGTGCAGTGCCATGGGTATATAGTACCCAGCCTCCAGTAGAGAGTTCTCCAAACACTTCTGTTATTACCAATATAACTGGGGCAAGTGGAATGACAAGGAGTGGCCGTATGTATACCCCCAATTTCGTTCAGGGTGAATCATCCAAAGAAGCTGAAGATAGGGCTCGCAAAGGGAAGGATAAAGAAGTGGAGAATGCTCAGAAAAAGAAAGTGGCAGAACAAGAAACTGATGAGTTCCTAAAGATTGTAAGGCAAAGTGACTATTGTAACGCCCCAAAATAATTTAATTATTTATTTAATTAAGTTATTTAAGGCTTACAATATTTATTTAATTTAATTAAATAATTCGAGTTTAAGTATTTTATTTTATTTTATTAGGAGGTGCTGTTACTATTTAAGTGGTGCGAGCAAGGGCCCGTGATCCACAATTAGGCCCGTGGCCCACTTCTTTGGCATAGGAGTCGAATTATTTGGGGTCTAGGGAGTGAGTGGCAAAATTCACCCAAGTGAGAAAAGAAAGAAAAAGTAACGTAAGAAGGAGAGAAGAGGAGAGTTGCGAAGAGAAGGAGAAGGAAGGGGCGAAGCTCAAAGAGAAGAAGAGGAGGCTCATTGGTGGTGCGCATTCTTCACTTGGAGCTTGGCTAGCAAATTCGATTTCCATAAGGTTAGGGGGTCCTCTTTTTATCTTTAATGGCTTATGCGAATTGTAGTGCCTAGGCTTAGGTTCTAGGATAAATCATATGAATGAATTGCGTGTTGATTGAATTAATCGTAGTGTTGTAATATATGATCATGGATTGCCTATGTTGAAAATCGCATGAATTGATGTTTGATTATTGCAAAATGTGAATTGTATGTCATATGTTTGAATATATGACTTGTTGACACTTGTTGTTGAAAACGGAGGATCATGGTGAACCTTAGTATCATATATGTAATTGGGCGTTTTGGTGAATTTTAATTGGTAATTGAGAGTGGGAGAATTTCTGTTTGGATGCCCCTAGGCGCCTTAGGCGCCATATGGATTGTTGCTGAAAATTCTGTTTTGCGCCATGGTCATGGGCGCCAAGTGCCCAGCAGTGTGCTGTGCCAGTTTTCCAAAAATTCTGTTGCCTGTGTTGCCCAGCAGTGTGCTGTCCCTGTTGCCTGTGTTGCCTCCTGTGTTCCTGTGCTGCCAGTTTTGGCACTTGTTGCTTGAGTCATGGGCGCCAAGGGCCCCAAAGTTCTGGTGATAGTTTTGTGAAAATTGTTTTCAGGTTTTTATACTTGGGTAAAATGGCTCATGAAAACTGATTTTGGTCAAGAAAGGAGTTGAGTTGCGTAATTTCACTAGGTGCCTAGTGCATGGGCGCCAAAATTAAAGTTCAGCTTTTGATAAAATTTTTATTGAGTTCTCATGTCCTGAGCATTTGGCTCGTGTAAAATGAATTTCGAAGCAAAATGAGTTGTGTAGCATGTTGGCCTTAGGCGCCTAGTGCTTGGGCGCCATGTTGCTGCTGTTCCCTGGGCGCGCCTGTGCGCGTTGTTGCTTCTGGGCGCCAGCGCCTATGTGCGCGTGTTGCCTCTTGGGCGCCTAGCGCCTGTGCGCTGTTGCGCGCTTGTTCCCCTGGGCGCCTAGCGCCTGTGCGCTGTTGCGCGTGTTGCTCCTGGGCGCCAAGCGCCTATGCGCCTGTGCGCTGTTGCGTGTTGCCTCTCCTGGGCGCCAAGCGCCCATGCGCCAAGCGCTGTGTTGCCCCTGGGCGCCCAGCGCCCATGCGCCTGTTTCCAGAATGTCTAACATTTTTCCTAAACTGTTTTTAATATAACTTTTGACTCGGTTATCCAAATTCAACGGTTCAAAATGCGTTTTGAAGCTAATTTCAGTGCCTATCCAATAGTCTCAATTTTATGCAAAAATAATTTATTTTCACTGGTGTTTCTGGCTGATGGTGTTCAAGTGTCCAAATGGCTATTTTTACCCACTTTCCCTATGTTGTGTCAATGTCCTAAGCTGGTCTATTTGAATTGGTGTTGGTGTGAGTGGTGAGCTGAATTGGTGAGTGTGATAGGGTGAGATTGGTGAGCAGAGGCTACGGCCTAATTTTAATTTGGTGAGCTGATTAATATACAATGGTGAGATCATGAATTTTAAATGATAAATTGCTTGGACTTGGTGTGTTGTAATGCATTCCCATAGCATCTCATGGACATATGCATTATTGGTGAGCAGAGGCTACGGCCTAATTTTAATTGGTGAGCAGAGGCTTCGGCCTAGTTTGATTTGGTGAGCAGAGGCTACGGCCTATTTGTATTGGTGACGGATCCGACATGCATGTACCCGTGGAGTTTGGGTTGCATTACATACATAATCATATATTATATAGTGCTGTTTGGAATTTAGTATGCTGATGCGAATGTTTCCTATTGTTATGAATTGGTGTGCCTGGTTTCCTTTTCCTATGCAGTGCTTAATTCTCATATGTTATTAATTATGAAAAGAGACTCACCCTACTGCTTTTATGTTGCTTCTTATGTCGGCAACGTGCAGGTAATAGCGAGTGAAGGATTTCTTATGCCTTCGTCTGGTAGGAAGTGTCACGCTCTGATACGTAGCACCAGGGGGGGTGTCCTTATGTTTATGCTTTATTTTCCTAAAACTGTTAGTTTTCATTGGTGATGTATTGGCTTTAATTTTGAACTGATTATTATTCCGCTGCTGATGGTGATTGGATTTAGTTGATGCGAACTAAACCTTTTTCTTATGGTGTTATGTATCTTGATTTTTATGGAGTAAGTGTAGCACTCACTTTAATTGTTTTCAAAAAAAAAAAAAAAGAGACTCTGATTTTATTAAAAGTAAAGTTATTGGAAAAGGGGTGTTACATTAGTGGTATCAGAGCAGTTCGGTCTGTCCGGCCAAGTTGTCCAGTCATAGTGTCAACTGACAACGGTGTGTTGTCAGTTATATCTAACTGTTGTTGTTGTAGCAAGTGAGTTGAGATGGCTGGGAGGATCGATGCTGCTGCCGCTGTTGTTGGGCTGCTGCTGAATGTTGTAAGAAGTTGAATCTTGTTTTGCCTGTTATGAATGGAGAGATGGTAGTCGATACTCCTGCGAAGGGGTCGGTGATTATGTCTCAGGTGTTCTCAGTGTCCCGTGTCGATCTTCGGCAGGGACTTTATTGTGGATCTTATTTGTTTGCCGTTGGGAGGGTTGGACGTCATTCTTGGTATGGACTGGTTAGTATTTAACCATGTGCATATTAATTGTTTCCGGAGATCTGTGAGTTTCTTTCCTCCCGAAGAGGAAGAATCAGTGTTGTTGCCTGCTGGTCATTTGCATAAGGTAATGAAGGAGGGAGTTCATCTGTTTGCTTTGATGGCGTCATTGTCTGCTGAGAATCAGGCAATCATTGAAAGGGTTCAAGTAGTGTGTGAGTTCCCTGAAGTGTTCCCAGATGAAATTCCAAGTGTTCCGCCAGAGAGGGAGGTTGAGTTTGCCATTGACCTTATACCTGGTACTAGGCCTGTGTCTATGGCACCGTACCGAATGTCAGCCTCAGAGTTGTCTGAATTGAAAAAGCAATTAGAAGATCTGCTTGAGAAGAAATTTGTAAGGCCAAGTGTGTCACCGTGGGGTGCTCCGGTATTGTTAGTGAAAAAGAAGGACGGGAGCATGAGACTTTGTGTCGATTATAGGCAATTGAACAAAGTGACAATAAAGAACAGGTATCCGCTTCCCAGAATTGATGATCTGATGGACCAGTTGGTAGGTGCCAAGGTGTTTAGTAAAATCGATTTGAGGTCGGGTTATCACCAGATCAAGGTAAAGGATGAAGACATTCAGAAAACCGCTTTCAGAACGAGATATGGGCACTATGAGTATTCTGTGATGCCGTTTGGAGTTACCAATGCGCCGGGTGTGTTTATGGAGTACATGAATCGTACTTTTCATAGTTACTTGGATCGGTTTGTAGTTGTGTTTATTGACGACATTCTGGTGTATTCTAAGACAGAAGAGGAGCACGCAGAACATTTGAGGTTAGTGCTAGAAGTGCTGAAAGAAAAGAAATTGTATGCAAAATTGTCTAAGTGTGAGTTCTGGCTGAATGAAGTAGGTTTCCTTGGTCATATTATCTCTGGTAATGGTATAGCTGTGGACCCAGCCAAGGTTGATGCTGTGTCTCAATGGGAGAGCCCGAAGTCAGTTACAGAAATCAGAAGCTTCTTGGGATTAGCTGGTTATTATAGGAGATTTATTGAAGGTTTCTCGAAGTTGGCACTTCCGTTGACTCAATTGACGTGTAAGGGAAAAGCTTTTGTGTGGGATGCACGCTGTGAGGAGAGCTTCAATGAGTTGAAGAAGAGGTTGACCACATCGCCCGTTTTGACTTTGCCTGTTCCTGATCGACCGTTTGTAGTATATTGCGATGCTTCCAAGATGGGTTTGGGAGGTGTATTGATGCAAGAGGGTAAGGTAGTAGCTTATGCGTCCAGACAGTTGAGGACCCATGAGAAGAACTACCCTACTCATGATTTGGAACTAGCTGCAATCGTGTTTGTGCTAAAAATTTGGAGGCACTATCTGTATGGTACCAGATTTGAAGTGTTTAGTGACCATAAGAGTCTGAAATACTTGTTTGATCAGAAGGAGCTAAATATGAGACAGAGACGTTGGCTAGAATTGCTGAAGGATTATGATTTCGGCTTGAACTATCACCCCGGCAAAGCTAATGTCGTGGCTGATGCTTTAAGTCGGAAGAGTTTGCATATGTCGGCTATGATGGTGAAAGAGTTAGAATTGATTGAGCAGTTTCGGGACATGAGTCTGGTTTGTGAAGTGACACCTGCAGAGTGTCAGATTGGGGATGTTGAAGATCGGAAATGAATTTTTGGTTAGTGTCCGAGAAGCACAAAAGTCAGATGTAAAGTTGGTAGACCTGTTGGTTGTGAATGATCAAGATGTGGATAGAGATTTCAAGTTAGATTCCCAAGGTGTATTGAGATTCAGAGATAGGATCTGCATTCCTGACGATGCTGAGATGAAGAGAATGATTCTTGAGGAGAGCCATAGAAGCAAGTTGAGTATTCATCCCGGGGCTACGAAAATGTACCAAGATTTGAAGAAAATGTTCTGGTGGCCTGGTATGAAGAAGGATGTGGCTCAGTTTGTGTATTCTTGTCTGACTTGTCAGAAGTCTAAAATTGAGCATCAGAAGCCTGCGGGGTTGATGCAACCATTGGAGATTCCGGAATGGAAATGGGATAGCATTTCCATGGATTTTGTAACTGGTTTGCCAAATACAGTGAGAGGGTTTGATGCCATATGGGTGGTTGTGGACAGGTTGTCTAAGTCTGCTCATTTCTTACCAATTAATATGACTTATCCAGTTACAAAGTTGGCAGAAATCTACATTAAGACTATTGTGAAGTTGCATGGCGTTCCGCTTAGTATTGTGTCTGATAGAGATCCAAGATTCACATCTGAGTTTTGGAAAAGTTTGCAGGAAGCTTTGGGTTCTAAGTTGAGGTTGAGCTCCGCTTATCATCCGCAGACAGATGGTCAGACGGAGAGGACTATTCAGTCATTAGAGGACTTGTTGAGAGCATGTGTTCTTGAGCAGGGAGGTTCATGGGATTCTCATCTTTCATTGATAGAATTCACCTATAACAACAGTTTTCACTCTAGTATTGGTATGGCACCGTTTGAGGCATTGTATGGTCGGAGATGTAGGACTCCGTTATGTTGGTATGAATCTGGGGAGAGTGCAGTGTTGGGGCCTGAAATTGTGCGAGAAACAACTGAGAAGGTAAAATTGATCCGTGAGAAGATGAAAGCGTCGCAGAGTCGACAAAAGAGCTATCATGATAAGAGAAGGAAGGATTTAGAGTTCCAGGCAGGTGATCATGTGTTCCTGAGAGTCACTCCGGTGACTGGTGTTGGGCGTGCCTTGAAATCTAAGAAGTTAACTCCCCGTTTCATTGGTCCGTATCAGATTACGGAGAGGGTGGGAAGTGTTGCCTATAGGGTGGCTTTGCCACCTAATCTTTCGAACTTGCATGACGTGTTTCACGTGTCACAACTTCGAAAGTATGTTCCGGACCCGTCTCATGTAATTCAGATGGACGAAGTAGAGGTACGGGATAATCTCACGGTTGAGACTATGCCTGTGCGAATTGAAGATAGAGAAGTGAAAATTCTGAGAGGAAAAGAAATTCTTTTGGTGAAAGTGGTTTGGTTAGGAGTTGCTGGTGAGAGTATGACTTGGGAGCTGGAGAACAAGATGCGGGAAGCATATCCAGAGTTGTTTGATTCAGGTAATTTCGAGGACGAAATATTCTAAGTGGGGGAGAGTTGTAACGCCCCAAAATAATTTAATTATTCATTTAATTAAGTTATTTAAGGCTTACAATATTTATTTAATTTAATTAAATAATTCGAGTTTAAGTATTTTATTTTATTTTATTAGGAGGTGCTGTTACTATTTAAGTGGTGCGAGCAAGGGCCCGTGATCCACAATTAGGCCCGTGGCCCACTTCTTTGGCATAGGAGTCGAATTATTTGGGGTCTAGGGAGTGAGTGGCAAAATTCACCCAAGTGAGAAAAGAAAGAAAAAGTAACGTAAGAAGGAGAGAAGAGGAGAGTTGCGAAGAGAAGGAGAAGGAAGGGGCGAAGCTCAAAGAGAAGAAGAGGAGGCTCATTGGTGGTGCGCATTCTTCACTTGGAGCTTGGCTAGCAAATTCGATTTCCATAAGGTTAGGGGGTCCTCTTTTTATCTTTAATGGCTTATGCGAATTGTAGTGCCTAGGCTTAGGTTCTAGGATAAATCATATGAATGAATTGCGTGTTGATTGAATTAATCGTAGTGTTGTAATATATGATCATGGATTGCCTATGTTGAAAATCGCATGAATTGATGTTTGATTATTGCAAAATGTGAATTGTATGTCATATGTTTGAATATATGACTTGTTGACACTTGTTGTTGAAAACGGAGGATCATGGTGAACCTTAGTATCATATATGTAATTGGGCGTTTTGGTGAATTTTAATTGGTAATTGAGAGTGGGAGAATTTCTGTTTGGATGCCCCTAGGCGCCTTAGGCGCCATATGGATTGTTGCTGAAAATTCTGTTTTGCGCCATGGTCATGGGCGCCAAGTGCCCAGCAGTGTGCTGTGCCAGTTTTCCAAAAATTCTGTTGCCTGTGTTGCCCAGCAGTGTGCTGTCCCTGTTGCCTGTGTTGCCTCCTGTGTTCCTGTGCTGCCAGTTTTGGCACTTGTTGCTTGAGTCATGGGCGCCAAGGGCCCCAAAGTTCTGGTGATAGTTTTGTGAAAATTGTTTTCAGGTTTTTATACTTGGGTAAAATGGCTCATGAAAACTGATTTTGGTCAAGAAAGGAGTTGAGTTGCGTAATTTCACTAGGTGCCTAGTGCATGGGCGCCAAAATTAAAGTTCAGCTTTTGATAAAATTTTTATTGAGTTCTCATGTCCTGAGCATTTGGCTCGTGTAAAATGAATTTCGAAGCAAAATGAGTTGTGTAGCATGTTGGCCTTAGGCGCCTAGTGCTTGGGCGCCATGTTGCTGCTGTTCCCTGGGCGCGCCTGTGCGCGTTGTTGCTTCTGGGCGCCAGCGCCTATGTGCGCGTGTTGCCTCTTGGGCGCCTAGCGCCTGTGCGCTGTTGCGCGCTTGTTCCCCTGGGCGCCTAGCGCCTGTGCGCTGTTGCGCGTGTTGCTCCTGGGCGCCAAGCGCCTATGCGCCTGTGCGCTGTTGCGTGTTGCCTCTCCTGGGCGCCAAGCGCCCATGCGCCAAGCGCTGTGTTGCCCCTGGGCGCCCAGCGCCCATGCGCCTGTTTCCAGAATGTCTAACATTTTTCCTAAACTGTTTTTAATATAACTTTTGACTCGGTTATCCAAATTCAACGGTTCAAAATGCGTTTTGAAGCTAATTTCAGTGCCTATCCAATAGTCTCAATTTTATGCAAAAATAATTTATTTTCACTGGTGTTTCTGGCTGATGGTGTTCAAGTGTCCAAATGGCTATTTTTACCCACTTTCCCTATGTTGTGTCAATGTCCTAAGCTGGTCTATTTGAATTGGTGTTGGTGTGAGTGGTGAGCTGAATTGGTGAGTGTGATAGGGTGAGATTGGTGAGCAGAGGCTACGGCCTAATTTTAATTTGGTGAGCTGATTAATATACAATGGTGAGATCATGAATTTTAAATGATAAATTGCTTGGACTTGGTGTGTTGTAATGCATTCCCATAGCATCTCATGGACATATGCATTATTGGTGAGCAGAGGCTACGGCCTAATTTTAATTGGTGAGCAGAGGCTTCGGCCTAGTTTGATTTGGTGAGCAGAGGCTACGGCCTATTTGTATTGGTGACGGATCCGACATGCATGTACCCGTGGAGTTTGGGTTGCATTACATACATAATCATATATTATATAGTGCTGTTTGGAATTTAGTATGCTGATGCGAATGTTTCCTATTGTTATGAATTGGTGTGCCTGGTTTCCTTTTCCTATGCAGTGCTTAATTCTCATATGTTATTAATTATGAAAAGAGACTCACCCTACTGCTTTTATGTTGCTTCTTATGTCGGCAACGTGCAGGTAATAGCGAGTGAAGGATTTCTTATGCCTTCGTCTGGTAGGAAGTGTCACGCTCTGATACGTAGCACCAGGGGGGGTGTCCTTATGTTTATGCTTTATTTTCCTAAAACTGTTAGTTTTCATTGGTGATGTATTGGCTTTAATTTTGAACTGATTATTATTCCGCTGCTGATGGTGATTGGATTTAGTTGATGCGAACTAAACCTTTTTCTTATGGTGTTATGTATCTTGATTTTTATGGAGTAAGTGTAGCACTCACTTTAATTGTTTTCAAAAAAAAAAAAAAAGAGACTCTGATTTTATTAAAAGTAAAGTTATTGGAAAAGGGGTGTTACATTAGTGGTATCAGAGCAGTTCGGTCTGTCCGGCCAAGTTGTCCAGTCATAGTGTCAACTGACAACGGTGTGTTGTCAGTTATATCTAACTGTTGTTGTTGTAGCAAGTGAGTTGAGATGGCTGGGAGGATCGATGCTGCTGCCGCTGTTGTTGGGCTGCTGCTGAATGTTGTAAGAAGTTGAATCTTGTTTTGCCTGTTATGAATGGAGAGATGGTAGTCGATACTCCTGCGAAGGGGTCGGTGATTATGTCTCAGGTGTTCTCAGTGTCCCGTGTCGATCTTCGGCAGGGACTTTATTGTGGATCTTATTTGTTTGCCGTTGGGAGGGTTGGACGTCATTCTTGGTATGGACTGGTTAGTATTTAACCATGTGCATATTAATTGTTTCCGGAGATCTGTGAGTTTCTTTCCTCCCGAAGAGGAAGAATCAGTGTTGTTGCCTGCTGGTCATTTGCATAAGGTAATGAAGGAGGGAGTTCATCTGTTTGCTTTGATGGCGTCATTGTCTGCTGAGAATCAGGCAATCATTGAAAGGGTTCAAGTAGTGTGTGAGTTCCCTGAAGTGTTCCCAGATGAAATTCCAAGTGTTCCGCCAGAGAGGGAGGTTGAGTTTGCCATTGACCTTATACCTGGTACTAGGCCTGTGTCTATGGCACCGTACCGAATGTCAGCCTCAGAGTTGTCTGAATTGAAAAAGCAATTAGAAGATCTGCTTGAGAAGAAATTTGTAAGGCCAAGTGTGTCACCGTGGGGTGCTCCGGTATTGTTAGTGAAAAAGAAGGACGGGAGCATGAGACTTTGTGTCGATTATAGGCAATTGAACAAAGTGACAATAAAGAACAGGTATCCGCTTCCCAGAATTGATGATCTGATGGACCAGTTGGTAGGTGCCAAGGTGTTTAGTAAAATCGATTTGAGGTCGGGTTATCACCAGATCAAGGTAAAGGATGAAGACATTCAGAAAACCGCTTTCAGAACGAGATATGGGCACTATGAGTATTCTGTGATGCCGTTTGGAGTTACCAATGCGCCGGGTGTGTTTATGGAGTACATGAATCGTACTTTTCATAGTTACTTGGATCGGTTTGTAGTTGTGTTTATTGACGACATTCTGGTGTATTCTAAGACAGAAGAGGAGCACGCAGAACATTTGAGGTTAGTGCTAGAAGTGCTGAAAGAAAAGAAATTGTATGCAAAATTGTCTAAGTGTGAGTTCTGGCTGAATGAAGTAGGTTTCCTTGGTCATATTATCTCTGGTAATGGTATAGCTGTGGACCCAGCCAAGGTTGATGCTGTGTCTCAATGGGAGAGCCCGAAGTCAGTTACAGAAATCAGAAGCTTCTTGGGATTAGCTGGTTATTATAGGAGATTTATTGAAGGTTTCTCGAAGTTGGCACTTCCGTTGACTCAATTGACGTGTAAGGGAAAAGCTTTTGTGTGGGATGCACGCTGTGAGGAGAGCTTCAATGAGTTGAAGAAGAGGTTGACCACATCGCCCGTTTTGACTTTGCCTGTTCCTGATCGACCGTTTGTAGTATATTGCGATGCTTCCAAGATGGGTTTGGGAGGTGTATTGATGCAAGAGGGTAAGGTAGTAGCTTATGCGTCCAGACAGTTGAGGACCCATGAGAAGAACTACCCTACTCATGATTTGGAACTAGCTGCAATCGTGTTTGTGCTAAAAATTTGGAGGCACTATCTGTATGGTACCAGATTTGAAGTGTTTAGTGACCATAAGAGTCTGAAATACTTGTTTGATCAGAAGGAGCTAAATATGAGACAGAGACGTTGGCTAGAATTGCTGAAGGATTATGATTTCGGCTTGAACTATCACCCCGGCAAAGCTAATGTCGTGGCTGATGCTTTAAGTCGGAAGAGTTTGCATATGTCGGCTATGATGGTGAAAGAGTTAGAATTGATTGAGCAGTTTCGGGACATGAGTCTGGTTTGTGAAGTGACACTGCAGAGTGTCAGATTGGGGATGTTGAAGATCGGAAATGAATTTTTGGTTAGTGTCCGAGAAGCACAAAAGTCAGATGTAAAGTTGGTAGACCTGTTGGTTGTGAATGATCAAGATGTGGATAGAGATTTCAAGTTAGATTCCCAAGGTGTATTGAGATTCAGAGATAGGATCTGCATTCCTGACGATGCTGAGATGAAGAGAATGATTCTTGAGGAGAGCCATAGAAGCAAGTTGAGTATTCATCCCGGGGCTACGAAAATGTACCAAGATTTGAAGAAAATGTTCTGGTGGCCTGGTATGAAGAAGGATGTGGCTCAGTTTGTGTATTCTTGTCTGACTTGTCAGAAGTCTAAAATTGAGCATCAGAAGCCTGCGGGGTTGATGCAACCATTGGAGATTCCGGAATGGAAATGGGATAGCATTTCCATGGATTTTGTAACTGGTTTGCCAAATACAGTGAGAGGGTTTGATGCCATATGGGTGGTTGTGGACAGGTTGTCTAAGTCTGCTCATTTCTTACCAATTAATATGACTTATCCAGTTACAAAGTTGGCAGAAATCTACATTAAGACTATTGTGAAGTTGCATGGCGTTCCGCTTAGTATTGTGTCTGATAGAGATCCAAGATTCACATCTGAGTTTTGGAAAAGTTTGCAGGAAGCTTTGGGTTCTAAGTTGAGGTTGAGCTCCGCTTATCATCCGCAGACAGATGGTCAGACGGAGAGGACTATTCAGTCATTAGAGGACTTGTTGAGAGCATGTGTTCTTGAGCAGGGAGGTTCATGGGATTCTCATCTTTCATTGATAGAATTCACCTATAACAACAGTTTTCACTCTAGTATTGGTATGGCACCGTTTGAGGCATTGTATGGTCGGAGATGTAGGACTCCGTTATGTTGGTATGAATCTGGGGAGAGTGCAGTGTTGGGGCCTGAAATTGTGCGAGAAACAACTGAGAAGGTAAAATTGATCCGTGAGAAGATGAAAGCGTCGCAGAGTCGACAAAAGAGCTATCATGATAAGAGAAGGAAGGATTTAGAGTTCCAGGCAGGTGATCATGTGTTCCTGAGAGTCACTCCGGTGACTGGTGTTGGGCGTGCCTTGAAATCTAAGAAGTTAACTCCCCGTTTCATTGGTCCGTATCAGATTACGGAGAGGGTGGGAAGTGTTGCCTATAGGGTGGCTTTGCCACCTAATCTTTCGAACTTGCATGACGTGTTTCACGTGTCACAACTTCGAAAGTATGTTCCGGACCCGTCTCATGTAATTCAGATGGACGAAGTAGAGGTACGGGATAATCTCACGGTTGAGACTATGCCTGTGCGAATTGAAGATAGAGAAGTGAAAATTCTGAGAGGAAAAGAAATTCTTTTGGTGAAAGTGGTTTGGTTAGGAGTTGCTGGTGAGAGTATGACTTGGGAGCTGGAGAGCAAGATGCGGGAAGCATATCCAGAGTTGTTTGATTCAGGTAATTTCGAGGACGAAATATTCTAAGTGGGGGAGAGTTGTAACGCCCCAAAATAATTTAATTATTCATTTAATTAAGTTATTTAAGGCTTACAATATTTATTTAATTTAATTAAATAATTCGAGTTTAAGTATTTTATTTTATTTTATTAGGAGGTGCTGTTACTATTTAAGTGGTGCGAGCAAGGGCCCGTGATCCACAATTAGGCCCGTGGCCCACTTCTTTGGCATAGGAGTCGAATTATTTGGGGTCTAGGGAGTGAGTGGCAAAATTCACCCAAGTGAGAAAAGAAAGAAAAAGTAACGTAAGAAGGAGAGAAGAGGAGAGTTGCGAAGAGAAGGAGAAGGAAGGGGCGAAGCTCAAAGAGAAGAAGAGGAGGCTCATTGGTGGTGCGCATTCTTCACTTGGAGCTTGGCTAGCAAATTCGATTTCCATAAGGTTAGGGGGTCCTCTTTTTATCTTTAATGGCTTATGCGAATTGTAGTGCCTAGGCTTAGGTTCTAGGATAAATCATATGAATGAATTGCGTGTTGATTGAATTAATCGTAGTGTTGTAATATATGATCATGGATTGCCTATGTTGAAAATCGCATGAATTGATGTTTGATTATTGCAAAATGTGAATTGTATGTCATATGTTTGAATATATGACTTGTTGACACTTGTTGTTGAAAACGGAGGATCATGGTGAACCTTAGTATCATATATGTAATTGGGCGTTTTGGTGAATTTTAATTGGTAATTGAGAGTGGGAGAATTTCTGTTTGGATGCCCCTAGGCGCCTTAGGCGCCATATGGATTGTTGCTGAAAATTCTGTTTTGCGCCATGGTCATGGGCGCCAAGTGCCCAGCAGTGTGCTGTGCCAGTTTTCCAAAAATTCTGTTGCCTGTGTTGCCCAGCAGTGTGCTGTCCCTGTTGCCTGTGTTGCCTCCTGTGTTCCTGTGCTGCCAGTTTTGGCACTTGTTGCTTGAGTCATGGGCGCCAAGGGCCCCAAAGTTCTGGTGATAGTTTTGTGAAAATTGTTTTCAGGTTTTTATACTTGGGTAAAATGGCTCATGAAAACTGATTTTGGTCAAGAAAGGAGTTGAGTTGCGTAATTTCACTAGGTGCCTAGTGCATGGGCGCCAAAATTAAAGTTCAGCTTTTGATAAAATTTTTATTGAGTTCTCATGTCCTGAGCATTTGGCTCGTGTAAAATGAATTTCGAAGCAAAATGAGTTGTGTAGCATGTTGGCCTTAGGCGCCTAGTGCTTGGGCGCCATGTTGCTGCTGTTCCCTGGGCGCGCCTGTGCGCGTTGTTGCTTCTGGGCGCCAGCGCCTATGTGCGCGTGTTGCCTCTTGGGCGCCTAGCGCCTGTGCGCTGTTGCGCGCTTGTTCCCCTGGGCGCCTAGCGCCTGTGCGCTGTTGCGCGTGTTGCTCCTGGGCGCCAAGCGCCTATGCGCCTGTGCGCTGTTGCGTGTTGCCTCTCCTGGGCGCCAAGCGCCCATGCGCCAAGCGCTGTGTTGCCCCTGGGCGCCCAGCGCCCATGCGCCTGTTTCCAGAATGTCTAACATTTTTCCTAAACTGTTTTTAATATAACTTTTGACTCGGTTATCCAAATTCAACGGTTCAAAATGCGTTTTGAAGCTAATTTCAGTGCCTATCCAATAGTCTCAATTTTATGCAAAAATAATTTATTTTCACTGGTGTTTCTGGCTGATGGTGTTCAAGTGTCCAAATGGCTATTTTTACCCACTTTCCCTATGTTGTGTCAATGTCCTAAGCTGGTCTATTTGAATTGGTGTTGGTGTGAGTGGTGAGCTGAATTGGTGAGTGTGATAGGGTGAGATTGGTGAGCAGAGGCTACGGCCTAATTTTAATTTGGTGAGCTGATTAATATACAATGGTGAGATCATGAATTTTAAATGATAAATTGCTTGGACTTGGTGTGTTGTAATGCATTCCCATAGCATCTCATGGACATATGCATTATTGGTGAGCAGAGGCTACGGCCTAATTTTAATTGGTGAGCAGAGGCTTCGGCCTAGTTTGATTTGGTGAGCAGAGGCTACGGCCTATTTGTATTGGTGACGGATCCGACATGCATGTACCCGTGGAGTTTGGGTTGCATTACATACATAATCATATATTATATAGTGCTGTTTGGAATTTAGTATGCTGATGCGAATGTTTCCTATTGTTATGAATTGGTGTGCCTGGTTTCCTTTTCCTATGCAGTGCTTAATTCTCATATGTTATTAATTATGAAAAGAGACTCACCCTACTGCTTTTATGTTGCTTCTTATGTCGGCAACGTGCAGGTAATAGCGAGTGAAGGATTTCTTATGCCTTCGTCTGGTAGGAAGTGTCACGCTCTGATACGTAGCACCAGGGGGGGTGTCCTTATGTTTATGCTTTATTTTCCTAAAACTGTTAGTTTTCATTGGTGATGTATTGGCTTTAATTTTGAACTGATTATTATTCCGCTGCTGATGGTGATTGGATTTAGTTGATGCGAACTAAACCTTTTTCTTATGGTGTTATGTATCTTGATTTTTATGGAGTAAGTGTAGCACTCACTTTAATTGTTTTCAAAAAAAAAAAATGAGACTCTGATTTTATTAAAAGTAAAGTTATTGGAAAAGGGGTGTTACAACTATAAGGTGGTTGACCAGATGAATCAGACCCCAGCAAAGATCTCAATGTTGTCATTATTACTAAGTTCAAAAGCGCATCGAGCTGCCCTAATGAAAGTACTGAATGGGGCTCATGTTGCTCAGAATATTTCCGTGGGCCAATTTGATGAAATGGTTGGGAATGTTGTGGCTGCGAATCATGTGACTTTTGCTGATGACGACTTCCCCCAGAAGGAAGGAAACACAACCAAGCCCTACACATCTCTGTTAAATGTGGGGATTTCGTGCTAGCTCGTGTTCTGATCGACAATGGTTCTTCTCTAAATGTGATGCCAAAATCCACTGTAAACAAGTTGGATGTGGATTGTTCTTTCATGAAGCCTAGCTCGACATTGGTGAGGGCGTTTGATGGATCGAGGAAAGAGGTAATAGGGGAAATGGAGTTCCCTATTCAGATAGGTCCTGAGACATTCTGTGTTAACTTTCAAATCATGGACATCTCCTCGTCCTACAGCTGTCTGCTTGGAAGGCCATGGATTCATATGGCGGGAGCCATCCCTTCCTCTCTACATCAGAGAGTCAAGTTTGTGGTCGATGATAAAATTGTGGTAGTGTTCGGAGAGGAAGAGATGTTAGTTAACAAACCTTCTCCTTTCTGTTATGTGGAAGCAGCCGAGGAGTCCCTGGAAACTTCCTTTCAATCTCTCGAGATTGCCAATGCTGTGTTTGGGGGAAGTGAGTTACCGTCGCCTGTGATAAAGTTGTCAAAAGATGAAGAGACGGTTGCAAGGATCATGATGGATCAAGGATACCAGCTGGGGCGTGGTTTGGGAAAAACGGGACAAGGAATTCTTGCTCCTGTACAACTGAAAGGAAACAAAGATCGTTACGGGTTGGGATACCACCCAAGCGAGGTTGAAAAGAGGAAATTGGCTGAAGTGAAAAGAAGTGAGCGGTTGGCCAAGTCGAGAGGCCAGGACCCAGGGTCAAAGAGGATCCCCATCTATGACATCCGTCAGAGCTTCAAGAGTGCAGGGTTACTGGACCCAGGTCAAATTACTGCTATTGAGGATGGTTTAGAGGATGAAGAGGGCGGTACCAGCTTAGTCCGTCGTTGCCTTGCTGAAGAAGAGCTCAAAAATTGGGAAGCTGTAGACTTGCCCATCACTTTTAGTTCAAAGTAATGACTGTAATGCATTCCTTTGGCTCTGCCCAAGGCCTCAGGATAGTTTGTTAGGGCATGCATGTTTTTATTTTCAATGACACCATCATCAATAAAAACGCTTGTTTTGAATTCCATCAATAATATCTCTTTTTCTTCATTTATCTTTCCTTTCTCTTCGCTTTATTTTGTTTGTTTCGCTTTTCATTCTACTTTCTGCTTCTACGAATGCAGATCAAAAGTAATTGTCTCTGAAAATAACAGTGCCAATGATTCCTATTATGACTTTGATCATCCGATTAACCAAACTGAAGGGGGTGTTGAGGAAAACTGGGAAACTCCTCCGGAATTGACGAGACTAATAGAGCAGGAAGAAAAGATCATTCAGCCTCATGGAGAGTCGATTGAGATAATCAACTTGGGTACAGAAGAGGATAAAAGGGAGGTTAAGGTCCGTACCGCCATGGAAGATAGTGAACGCAAAAGGCTAATCCAACTCTTGCGTGATTACGTTGATGTCTTTGCGTGGTCATACAAGGATATGCCAGGGTTAGATGCTGATATTGTTGAACACAGGTTGCCCGTGAAGCCAGAGTGTCCACCGGTCAAGCAGAAATTGAGAAGAATGAAACCTGAGATGTCATTGAAGATCAGGGATGAGGTAAAAAAGCAGTTTGATGCGGGGTTTCTAGCAGTGGCCAAGTATCCACAATGGGTAGCAAATATCTTCCCTGTTCCGAAAAAGGATGGCAAGGTCAGGATGTGTGTCGATTACAGGGATCTGAACAGAGCTAGCCCCAAAGACGACTTCCCTCTGCCTCATATTGATGTTCTAGTAGACAGTACAGCCCAACATTCTTTATTCTCCTTTATGGATGGGTATTCAGGGTACAATCAGATAAAAATGGCTCCAGAAGATATGGAGAAAACCACCTTCATAACTCTTTGGGGAACATTCTGCTACAAAGTGAGGCCTTTTGGACTCAAGAATGCCGGTGCGACTTATCAGAGAGCAATGGTGACATTATTCCACGACATGATGCACAAAGAAATTGAGGTGTATGTAGATGATATGATTGCAAAATCCAAGACTGATGAGGGGCACATTGTTAACCTGCGAAAACTCTTCGAACGTCTACGGAAGTTCAAGCTCAGGTTAAACCCAGCAAAATGCACTTTCGGTGTGAGATCTGGAAAGTTACTGAGATTTATCGTCAGTCAGAAAGGGATAGAGGTCGATCCAGATAAAGTCAAGGCAATCCTTGAAATGCCAGCACCAAAGACTGAAAAAGAGGTCCTGTGGTTTCCTTGGGAGACTGAACTACATCTCAAGGTTCATATCCCAATTGACCGCCACTTGCGAGCCTCTCTTTAAGCTGTTGTGCAAGAACCAAAGATTAGAGTGGAATGATGATTGCCAAAGAGCTTTTGAAAGAATTAAGGATTACCTTCAAAACCCACCAATTCTGATGCCGCCAGTGTCTGGAAGACCGCTTATCCTGTATCTAACCGTGTTGGACAATTCGATGGGGTGTGTGCTGGGGCAGCATGATGAATCGGGAAAGAGAGAGCATGCCATATACTACTTGAGTAAAAAATTCACTGACTGTGAGACGAGATATTCAATGCTAGAAAAGACTTGTTGTGCCTTAGCATGGGCTGCTCATCGTCTAAGGCAGTACATGCTGAGTCATACAACCTGGTTGGTATCTAAAATGGATCCAATCAAGTATATTTTTGAAAAGCCAGCACTCACAGGACGGATCGCTCGTTGGCAGATGTTATTGTCAGAGTACGATATCCTGCATGTCACGCAGAAAGCGGTCAAGGGCAGTGCACTCGCCCAGTACTTAGCATATCAGCCAATTCAAGACTACCAACCAATGCAGTATGATTTTCCCGATGAAGACATCATGGCACTGTTTGATGAAGGAAAGTCTCAAGAAGAGGAGAGGTGGAGGATGATATTTGATGGCACATCCAATGTGTGGGGGCACGGAGCTGGGGCTCTGCTAATCTCCCCAGATAACCGTTTCGTTCCGGTCACTGCCAGATTGAGCTTTTATGTCACTAACAACATCGCCGAATATGAAGCGTGCATCTTGGGGATTCAGGCAGCCCTCGAATGGAAGGTTAAAAGACTCGATGTGTATGGTGATTCGGCTTTGGTTATTCATCAGGTGAGAGGTGATTGGGAGACCAGAGATCCTAAATTGATCCCTTATTGTAATTATGTCCGGGAATTGATGGAGTCTTTCGACGAAATTACTTTCCAGCATATCCCTCGAGGTGAAAATCAGTTGGCCGATGCTTTGGCAACTCTGTCGTCAATGTTCAACATCAATTGCGACAAAAATCTAACTCATATCAGAATCCAACATCGGGGACTCCCGGCACATCATTACTGCACTGCAATTGAGGAAGAGCCTGATAGCAAGCCATGGTATTATGATATCAAACAGTACGTCATCAATAGAGAATATCCCCCGGGGGCATCAGAGAATGACAAAAGAACGCTTAGAAGATTGTCGAGGAGTTTCTTTTTGAATGGTGAAGTTCTCTACAAGAGAAATTATGATATGGTCCTTCTGAGGTGTGTGACAGAGGAAGAGGCAGCAAAAATTATGAAAGAGGTCCATGAAGGCGTCGTTCGGGGTTCATTCCAGTGGGCACACCATGGCAAGAAAAATCTTGAGAGCCGACTATTACTGGTTGCAGATGGAAGGTGACTGCTACAGCTTCGTCCGAAAGTGCCACAAGTGCCAAATCTACGCTGATCACATTCATGTGCCACCTGCCTCTCTAAATGTCATGACTGCATCTTGGCCGTTCTCAATGTGGGGCATGGACGTCATTGGCCCTATAGAGCCTAAAGCATCAAATGGACATCGTTTCATTCTAGTTGCAATCGATTATTTCACTAAGCGGGTCGAAGCTGCTTCCTACTCCAGTGTAACCAGTTCAGTGGTCGCCAAGTTTGTGAAGAAAGACTTGATTTGCCGTTATGGTCTTCCTAACAAGATCATCACTGATAACGGCAGCAACCTGAACAGCAAAATGATGAAAGACCTGTGCGCAGAGTTCAAAATCCAGCATCATAATTCTTCCCCCTATCGGCCCAAGATGAATGGGGCAGTCGAAGCGACTAACAAGAACATCAAGAAGATAGTGCAGAAGATGGTGGTCACGTACAAAGATTGGCACGAGATGCTTCCTTTCGCTCTACACGGCTATCGTACTTCAGTGCGTACATCGACCGGGGCAACCCCTTTCTCTCCGGTATACGGGTCAGAGGCGGTCCTCCCTATCGAGGTCGAAATACCCTCCCTGCGGGTACTAATGGAAACTAAGTTGGAAGAAGCAGAGTGGGTACAAGCTCGCCTAGATCAGCTAAATCTCATTGAGGAGAAGAGAATCACAGCCTTGTGTCATGGGCAGCTATACCAGCAAAGGATGAAAACCGCTTTCAACAAGAAAGTTCGCCCCCGAGGATTCAATGAGGGAGACCTAGTGCTCAAGAAGATCCTGCCTATTCAAAGTGATCCCCGTGGAAAATGGACTCCCACCTATGAGGGCCCGTACATAGTCAAGAAAGCCTTCTCCGGAGGAGCGCTGATACTCACGAACATGGACGGAGAAGATTTAAGGAACCCCGTCAATTCCGATCAAGTGAAGAAGTATTATGCCTAAAAGAAATAGACGAAAAAAGAGAAAGACAAGCCAAGTAAGAATTAGCTCGCTAGGTTGAAAACCCGCAAAGGGCGGCCTAGGCAAAATCAGAGCGACCCGGTGGATTGAAAACCCGCAAAGGGCAATCCAGGAAAAAATTAGGGTCGGAAAGCTTGGGCATGAAAAGTAAAGAAAGGCATACAACTCCCCTGAAGACTTGGATGAGGAGGTGATCAAGGTCAAGGACATAAATGTTTAGCACTGTTCCACAGAGACGGACAGTCAGAAATCAGCTTCTCTCTTTTTCGTGTCTTTTTGTAGTTTAAACTTTCAAATGTATTGAACAGTTGGCGTAACTTCTTGTGCGACCGATTTCTACATCAATAAAGTTCAATCTTTCTCATGTTTGTTTGTTTTTCTATTTCCCTGCTTTTTCTGCTCAAATAAATGTTTTATGATGATGGTAACACTGACCTGTACAACATGTGCATAAATCATAGAGCATCACAATCATTGCGAAATTTCTAAAAGTCATGAGAAGGAAGCAACTTCTCAGAGCGAATTAAGCTTACGAGGAAATAATTGCACTCATAGGCCATTTCAGATGGCAAATCACAAGACAATCGGCACTGGGCTTATACGCCACCACAGTTCTAATCGGTCCCTCAGTCTTGTCGCGGGTTGGTCGAACCAGCAAAAGGAATAAGCCAAAAGAGCAAAAGAGCAAAAGAAAAAAACAAACGATCAGAAAAAAGAAAGCTGGTCACAAAAAAAAACCAAGAAAAGCAAACAGTCAGAAAGGAGAAAGCTGACAAAAGAGATGAAGAATCAGGAATAGCATTTCACCACATTCATCATCACACCAAAATCATAGCATTGCATGCACATGCATAACATGCCCTTGCATAACATGCACCCATACTCCATGCACTATTCCTTGCATCAACTGACGTATGCAGGTACATCAATTCAGTGCGGCAGCATTGAACATTTCAATCAATCAATCAACAAGATTTGCGAATCCCTTCAGGACCCAAGTGTCCCTTCAAAAGCAGACTTCACCTCATATTCAAGCCGCGGGTAAGTCCTTCAGACCCCGAGTGGTCCTTCAGACTAGTTGTGTCAGCCTAAGACACAGTGGACGTCCTTCATGGTCAACATATCAGTTCCGGATCTGATCTTGACCCATCATGGCCGCTCGAATACAAAGGCCCCCTCAGACCGTTTTACTAGTACCATAGCTAGTAGCGCTCCTTCAGACCACGATGGTCCTTCAATTAAGGCCTAGGCAGCCTTCCAGACCCTGAGTGGTCCTTCAGAGCCTTAGTGCTCCTTCAGACCCTGAGTGGTCCTTCAGAGCCTTAGTGCTCCTTCAGACCCTGAGTGGTCCTTCAGAGCCTTAGTGCTCCTTCAGATCCCGAGTGGTCTGTCATTTTCTCTCTCGGTTAATGCGCCAAGTGTTGACCGTTCCCCGTTTGTTCTCAAGCCCATCTATTCAAAAAAAATAGAAAAAGAAAAAGAGGAAAATTCGGGTTTCCCCAAGTAGACAAAATCGGTATAATTTCTGAATTCTTTATCTTCATTTTGCCTTGGAATATGTTTCGGCCAATTCATATTCCTCGTTAAAATTCAGACAAAGAAGGGCATCTGTCATACCCCAATTTTGTCCGGCTTAGGTCCAAACCCTAATTTTCCACACAAAAAATAAATTATGCATTGCATTTTGAGTCCTAGAAACCGCTCCAAAGTTTTTGAAATCATTTTTAGGGTTAGAATGCACTTTTTGGGGAAATTAGGGTTTTAGGGTCAAAGAGGGCATTTTGATCATTTTTCACAACAGGATGATTTTCTCGCCAAAAATACACATCCACAAAAAGTACATTTTACTCTATCAAGTAAAAATGCCAAAGTTGATGGCAAAAGGTGATGAAAGTGTCAAAAACATCCAAGTCACTATCCAAGACAAGGCAAGCCCAACAAAAGAAGATTGAAGAATTTTAAGGGTAGTCCTTAAAATTAAGGGTAGAATTAGGGTTTGGGTGAGTCTTAGGATTTATGTAAGCTCTTACATAAAGTAAGCTCATATCTCAAGTCCCGCGGTTTTCAAAATGCATGCATACATATACAAATCACAAGAAGCATTTTTGAAAAACCCTAAAACAAGTTTTCCAACTAAAATACAAGTGCATAATCGATTAACCTATTTTTTAACTAAGCCTATAATCGATTATCAACATTTTTGGAAAGCTTATAATCGATTACACAAGGAGCATAATCGATTATCTACTCTGAAACAATTCAGGAGCATAATCGATTATCCCATGTTTTCACTAAGGTCCATAATCGATTATGAACATAAATGGAAAATTTTCACTAAATATGGTAAGTACCTAATCGATTATATATGCCATATAATCGATTATCTACTTGAAAATCAATGAGCCAATAATCGATTACATCTCACAAGTTATTTCCAACATAATCGATTATCATGTTTCCTAAAATAGATCAAATCTAATTTCCTATAAATAGGGCGCTCATTTTTTTCATTTCAAAAACACAACCCACATTCACGAAATCAGAGCAAACCTGCTTGAGAAAAACTCTTCACGCTTCTACTTCTACTCGTCACGCACTGTCGGTCCGTCTGAGCTGATCTTTTGCTAAGAGTTAGTTGGGGTTGCATTCTTCAAGTTGTAATACCTGCCTTCATTAGAGGTATTTCTGTCTTTACATTTGTTATTATTTAATTATTGTGATCCGTGCCAAAACTGCCTATGTGATTCAACTTAGCTTTAGTGTTTATTTACTTGTTCTTGTATATTATTGTCCATTGTTGATGATGAATCATATGATTCCCACTTATGCCTAGTGCATCATGTTCTAAGTGGTGAAGATGGTTTTATATGATTCAACCTCCCCCTTTTTAACTTCTTAATGAATAAAAGAAAGTTAGGTTTACGGTTTAAGGTCCATGGGGTATTGCAAAGGATAGGTTACCCAAAACCCTGATACTCCCTCCTCTTTGATTGTGTTATCAGCCTTTGGGCACTTATTCATAAATGCAAAGGATAGGCTTACCTTAGCCTTGATGCAATTGCCCCCTTTTTGTTCATGTTATTGAGAAATCGTTGCTCATATGTTCCTTAGTTTAATTAAAATCATTCTATGCCTATGATCAATTGCCTTGCTTGTTTTTGATGCATTTTAAATGTCTCAATTCAATATGCCATTCCATCCATGTGTATGACCTCCTAATGAAGACGTAAGTCTACATGCATGTTGTAGCATAGAGTCATTAGGGTAAATACACTCCCTCCTACACACACACACACACACACTTGCTTTGAGAACTTTACCTCGCATCCCTGATAAGTGGGTCTTTTGATCATGTTGGCATGTTTAGTCTTGATTAAATGTTCAACATATGCATGATTTCGTGATTATTGAATGTGCTTGAACTTTTGTAATCAATCATTGATAGTACCTTCACCCTTTTTTCCAAAAAATCTTTCAAACTCTTTTCCAATTAATGCGAGTTATTAGTGACTATCACTCAAAGCCTTGGCTTGTTTGATTGTCATGAATGCCATCAAGGGTTATTAGTAATGATCACTCAAAGCTTTGCTTGCTTGATCGTTATGAAAGCTCTTCCCCTTTCAAACCCCCTTCAAAAACATTTTCATTAGAACTACGTCGTTTTGATTCCCATTTGGGATACGTAGGAGCGAGTCACGTTCTCGTCAAGCGCAACGAATAAAAATCCTTTTCGCAACCATAAACAAATCATTTTCATAAAACAAACAAAAGGAATCATTTTCAAACCCATTGTTGCTAGTAGCTCATCAGAGCCTTTGTTCGTTTAGCTATTAGTGGCAATGTCCTTTTCTCATAAGAATAATAAACGATGATCCATCATAACCTTTGTTAGTTTGATCATCGTGCAAATCAATCTCTTTCGAAAATCACTTTCAAAAAAGATAATAAAAACGAGTTGTTATCATTAGTCCATCAGAACCTTTGTTCGTTTGACTAGCGGTACAACTCTCTTTTTTTCGAGTATTTAGTAGTGATTCATCATAGCCTCTGCTAGTTTAATCATTCACTAATTCTCGCCCTATTTCAAAAACTCACCAAAAAAGATAAAAAAACAAAAACTTTTCGAAAAGACAACCAAGAACTACGTAGCTTTGAATTCTCCATCGCACCGGGAGATACGTAGGAGCGGGCCATGTCCCGTCAAGCACTTTTTCTAAAAACCCTTTTTTTCCCCTTTCTCGCCAAAAATAAATTTTTTGTTAAGTTTTCCCATTCATTCTTCAAATAAATAGGCCAACCTAGATATTCTTCAAATCAAATGTTAAAACCACACATTTAGTTAGAGGTTCCCTTTCGGTAGAAAGGACGCGTGAGGTGCTAACACCTTCCTCACACGTAATCGACTCCCGAACCTATATCTCTAGTTTTTAAAAGATCATCCGCCTTGTCCAAAAGACATTTTTTCAATGTTTTGGTCTTAAAATTAAAATATTGGTGGCGGCTCCAAAAATTTTCCACGTTGTACATTGAGAAACCCAAACCGGGATTTTTCGAGGTGCAACACACTGCCCTCCTCACTGACCTCCACATGCATTTTCTTCTTTTTCTTGGTTTGTTTTTCTTTTCTTTTTCTCTTTGAACTTTGTTCATATTTTTCAAACCAAATTGCACTTAAGGGACAGGTTCAGTTTATATGACTCAGGCAAGTGTAGCTCATTTTTGGGATATTTTTGGTATTTTTGAGTGGTTTTGACACTTGTGGCTTGCACTCTTCAAGCTGTCACACTTTGGCCTTTGTATTCATGGAATTTCCCCCAAACTTAAGTCTTTATGCTCTTCTAAATTTTTAATGAAAATCTAATTTTGACCTCAAATTTCCAAAATTTCCTTGGCTTTAGATAGTTCTTGATCTAGCATGGTTCTTTTCAAAACTCAATTTTGTTGTGTTAAAGTATTTATAAAACTGATCATTTTTAGAAAACAAGGCTTTTCATTCAAAATTCAACTTATTGATACACTTCTTCAATTTTTGAGAAAAAGATGAATTGATCATGTTTCATATTTATTTAAGTTTTAAAACATACATATGATGTACTTAGTTCTTCTATTTTTTTGAAAACATTTTTGATCATGTCATTTGCATACTTTGTTAAGTACATCTAAACACACATACTAATATTGCATATTCACATACATATACTACTAAGACATTCATAGCATATATTAGTTTTCACATAGTGCATATTTAGTTCAAAAGATATACTATTCTCCACTCTCCCCCCCCCCCCCCCCCAACTTAAAGTTGAGCAGTGTCCCTACTGCTCTAAGTTTAGGAAACAGGGGAGTACTAAATTTGGGAGAAACAAACAAAAGTATTTAACACATAGCAACAGCTACCACATAGTATTTTAAACAGTTGAAAGTAAAGCAAAATATAGTTTTAGGAATAAACATTAAAAAGTATCATTTTACTCTTTGTTTTGGAATCTGGGGCTGGCTCTCACAGCAGGGCTATGCTTGGCTCTTGTCTTCTTTGGCTTCTTAGCAATGGTCACATCAGAGGTAGGCACACCAGGATCATCTAAAGTAGCCTCAGGCATTTCTGCCTCTTCAGGTGTAGCTTCTGCAGGAACATCTAGTGTAGCCAGTGTTTGGACTTCAGGTGCAGGTACACCACTCTGCACTGGAGTGTGTTCTGTTTGTTGCTCAATTCCCTCTGGTTGTTGCTCTGCTACCTTCTCAGTTTGTTTTTCGGTTTCTTTATTTGTTGCCTCCTCATTTGCTTCCTTGTCACCAGTTTCTGCTCCTGTACCCTGTTCAGCATAGAGAGAGGACATTGTCCACATCTTCTTTGTTGGAGCTAGCTTCATTGTTCTTCTTGTGTATCCCAGCATCTGTTTCTTCTCTGCTAAGGCCTTCAGAACTGCAGAGATTGTTGCTGCAGGAGTAGTTGCCACGACTGTTGATTTCTTTGAAGCTTCTGCAGTTGGTGTGGGAACACTAACAGACTCCTTGACAGTATCTGCCTGCATCTTCATCTCTGAACCTGCTTTGCCTTTCTCTTTCTCAGGCTCTTCAATGAGTACCTTTGATCAGAGATGATTCCACTAAGTTGATGATTTGTCAAGTGAACAATTTTCTTCTAAATTTTTCTAACACCAGAGTAGGCAGTGTGGCTGCATCAAGTGTGGAAACACCAAGTGTGGAAACACTGGCTACTCTGTTGTCCTGTTTTTCCTGCAAAATAACAAAACATGAAATTGCACAAAATAATAATATTAACTATATAGTGATGGGTTGCCTCCCTCAAGCGCTTGTTTTAAGAGTCTTACAGCCTGACTTGTACCTTGGTCTAAGGTTTTGCAAAGTGAGTGGTGATCTTGTCTCTCTCTACATGCTCTCCATAGTACATTTTCACTCTTTGTCCATTTACTTTGAAAGTGGTATCAGTGGTTGCATCATATAGATCAACTGCACCATGGGGGTAGATTTTAACTAATTTGAATGGTCCTGACCATCTTGATCTCAGTTTTCCAGGGAAGAGTTTCAACCTAGAATTGTACAACAGAACCATTCCTCCTTCTTTAAGTTCTCTCCTTTGGATTTTCTTGTCATGCCATACTTTGGTTTTAGCTTTATAAATTTCTGCATTCTCATAGGAGAAATGCCTAAATTCTTCTAATTCATTTAGCTCAAGAAACCTTTGCTCTCATGCCTCTTTGAGATCAAAATTCAACTTTTTGATAGCCCAATATGACTTGTTCTCTAATTCAACAGGGAGATGACATGGCTTGCCATAAACTAACTTATAGGGGGACATTCCTAATGGAGTTTTAAATGCAGTCCTATATGCCCATAATGCTTCATCTAAGTGTAAGGACCAATCTTTTCTATTTGGTCCAACCATTTTCTCAAGCATTCTTTTTATTTCCCTATTTGAAAGTTCAGCTTGTCCACTTGTGTGTGGGTGATAGGCAGTAGCAATCTTATGTTTCACTCCATATTTTGCAAGAAGATTTTTAATAAGTTTGTTGCAAAAATGTGAGCCTTCATCATTGATGATTGCTCTTGGAGTGCCAAATCTTGAAAAAATATTTCTTTGGAGAAATTTGCTAACAGATTTAGCATCATTATTTGGCAGTGCTACAGCCTCAACCCATTTAGACACATAGTCTACAGCCACTAAAATGTATTCATTGCCAAAAGAAGGTGGAAAAGGACCCATGAAATCCATGCCCCAAACATCAAAAAGTTCTATTTCTAGAATATTAGTCCTAGGCATTTCATGTCTATTAGATATATTACCACTTCTTTACATTTATCACAGGTTTTGACCATATAATAAGTATCTTTAATTAGAGTAGGCCAGAAATAACCTGATTGAAGTACCTTAGCTGCTGTTCTTTGGCTTCCAAAGTGACCTCCATATGGTGCAGCATGACAATGCAGGAGCACTGCTTGCTGTTCTTCTTCAGGAATGCACTTTCTCATGATTTGATCAGGACATATCTTGAATAGGTAAGGGTCATCCCAATAGTATTGTTTTACTATGTGGAAGAACCTTCTTTTCTGTTGATAGTTCATGTCACATGGTACAATTTTGCTTACAAGGAAGTTTACTATGTCTGCATACCATGGTGTTGAAGCATGAGGTGTGGCCACACTGAGTGTAGAAACACTGGCTGCATTCATGGTAATTGCTAGTAATTTCTCATCAGGAAAACTTTCCTTGATTTCTTCAATTGTACCTGCATTATTACTTTCAAGTCTAGAAAGATGATCAGCCACTTGGTTCTCTACTCCTTTCTTATCTCTTATTTCAAGATCAAATTCTTGAAGTAATAGAACCCATCTTATTAGCCTAGGTTTTGCATCTTTTTTAGAAATCAAATACTTGATGGCAGAATGGTCAGTGTACACAATTACTTTGGTGCCAACCAAGTATGATCTAAATTTTTCAAAAGCAAAAACCACTGCTAATAGTTCTTTTTCTGTTACAGTGTAGTTCATTTGAGCTTTAATTAGTGTTTTGCTAGCATAGTATATGGTATGAAATACTGTGTTATACCTTTGCCCTAGGACTGCTCCTACTGCAAAGTCACTAGCATCACACATAAGCTCAAAAGGTTTACTCCAGTCAGGAGTGACTACAACTGGTGCTGTAACTAAAGCTTTTCCATCTTCTTTTTTCAATCCTTGAATAACAAGAGTGCTTTGAGTAGGGTCAAGAGTCTCTTTTGGAATTTTTTTACATTGTTTCAGCAAATGTTTTCCTAAATTACTGGAACCATTTATGTGTGAATCAGATGCATAAGATAGCCCACACCAATTACATTTAGCTCATTTAGTCAAAGCATCATTTGTATAATGATCCCAAACCCAAGATTTAGGCCTAGAAGGTTTTCGTTTACCTGGATCTCCATCATTAGGATTATCATTTGCCTTCGAAGGAGCTTCTCCTACTTTCCTCTTCTTTTGAGCCTTGGAAACTTCCATGGTTTCCAAATCAATAGTTTGCGGTGGTTCTGTTGTTGGCATGGGTGATGGACTATTTTCAGCCTGCAAATGACATAAAACAGCACATTACATAAAGTAAGATGACAATATATTCTAAAATACTATTCATCAGATTCTAAAATAAAGTAAAAATGACAATTACCTGATTTTCGGTCATGGAAACATCAGGGACAGCAACAGAGTTACCTTCATTATCAACTGTCATCTCTAATGTAATTACTGTATCTTCAATTTTTAGTGAAAATAAGCTAGTTTAAACAAACCTGATCACAAAATAAGTATAGTCAACTACAAGGAACCAACAAACTTTAACAGAACAAAAGAAAAACGAATAAATGCGAAGTGAAAAACCCTTAGCAGAAACAAAGTGATTTAGACGAGAGAAATCAAAAGAAAAACGAAGTGAAAAACCCTTGGCATACGAAAATCGTCTAGTGATTTAGCAAAACAAAAGAAAAGCGTAATGAAATCATATAGAAGTATAAGAGAAACGAAGTGAAAAACGAATGAAAAACAAAAAACGAAAAACGAACATTGAATGAAACGAGAAACAGAAACGAAAAACGAAAATGAAAACATACTCTGCTGCTGCTAGCCAACGACGGAAAGAAGAGAATGACTGTGTGAAGTTGCTGACTTGCTGTAGCGGCACCGTTGTGCCTGTGTGACAGACTCACAGTGAGAGACGAGAGTGAAGTGAGGGAGCATTGCAGCGTAACAGCGTTTAGGGTTTCTTTCTAAATCAGGAGTGTTGCTGTATGTTTGTTTGGGTTTGTTTTTTTTGTTCATTGGGCTTGCCACTTACTGGACTTCACTTATTGGACAAAAAAAAGCATACTATGGTAATTATGCGGTTCGGTTTGGTTTGGTTCGGTTGCGTAAATAGGAACCACAAACCGAACCGAACCGCTCGGTTGCTTAATAAAAAATCAAACAGAACCAATCTGTTGCGGTTTTTTGCGGTTTTCGGTTTGGGTTGGTTCGGTTTGCGGTTTTCTATTGGTTTGGTTTGATTTTGAACACCCCTAAAGTGAGTATTTTTTTGTCAAATCACTTAGTTGAGTTCGGATATTCAGATTGATTGCTAGTGTTTATCTCATTTATATTCTGTTTGTGCTTTGAATGTTCTAATTTTAGAGCAACTGAAAAATCAAGTTGTTTTTGAGAATGCATGATATAATGGCATCATGTATTAGTGGTTGACTAAAAGAATTTTCAACCCAGCTAGGTAGTAAGGAAATGTTTGACGTTTGGATTTTTGGGGGAGTTGGGGGGTGGGTGGGGTGTGAAACGACTCTGAGAAAAGTATTTAGTTTGGAGTATTAATTATCCTCATGTTGTGTAGACCTTGAAAAGTTGGTTAAATTGGTTCAATTAGCGCTTCAACCAAATTGTGGTCCAATTAGGTTGAACAAACTGCCAAATTGGCCGTTTCTCGATTGAGCAGACTAGTGTGGTGCTCAAAACACTGCTATTCGGGGAATTTTTGACCATTACACTTGTTTTTTTTTAGTCAAATAAACTCATATCATTTCACTTTCAATAATGTTTGTAATACAAGATGGACTATAATAATGGACGTGGGAGCTAGCATAGTTTTTTGATGCCCTTGCAAGAGAGTGAGCAACAAGATTTGTTTGCCTCCTAATAAAGCTTATCTTAAAGCTTTGACTAGTAGAGAGTAAATTATTACAATGAGAAATGATAACATCAAAATCAGTATTGCGGAGTGTCGCTTTGTTCACCGCATTACCCACGGAGATGCAATCCATCTCAATCGCCACAGCCACTAAGCCTAACTCCATCAACCACTTCAATGCTTGCCATAGACCCATTGTTTCAGCTTCTTGGGGTTCCGGAATTCCTTTGAACCACATTGTTTTCCCTTCCACGAAGACTTCATTTTCATCCCGAAGACACATACCAACATCAAACTTGTTTTCTTGATCGAAAATCGCAGCATCAACATTACACTTTAAAGTACCTGCTGCTGGTTTTTGCCATCGTTCTTGCACGTTCCTTGCGCCTTGAACATTGGAGGATTGTAGATGCGGTTTCTTTCGTGCCAGCTCCCATTCGCGTAAGAAGCCTAGCGCCAATTGTTGGGAAATTGCGACAGGCTTGATTGTGCCACCCCAAACTTTGTCATTTCTTCTCTTCCATATTGCCCAAAAGTTCATAGCCGCTGCCACTTGCTGTGATGCCGTCCAACTGACAAATAAATTAAAAAAACATTCAGGAAAAGTATTAGTATTATCAGTATAAGCAGTAATAGTTGATAGCAATCGGCTCCTCTCCCACATAACCCTCGCTTCCCCACATCTAAAAAATAAGTGCATATCATCCTCAACCCCATCATCGCACATAGAACATTGATCCTCACACGGTACAGGCCTACGCCTTACGTTCATTCTAGTAGGCAAACAACCTCTCGCCACCCTCCAAAGTAACAACTTGACCTTATGTGGAATCTTGAGTCGCCAAATAAGCATCCAACTCCCCTCTTTCCAAAGATGTTGATTATCAATTAAGTCCTCCATAATGTCGTAGTAAGCGGACCTCACCGTGTACACCCCATTCCTACTCCTCCACCATAACAACTTGTCTTCACCATGCGCATTATACTAGGGAATTCTTTTGATTAAACAGGCTTCTTGGTTCGTAAACAAGGAATCCACCAAATTCTCATTCCAACCCCCTCCAGTTGTGTCCCGCAAATCACACACTCTCATATCCTCCGTACCCTCCACCATAGGTGAGCGTACAAAATTATCCTTCCTACCCCTCAGCCAAGGGTCCTTCCAAACCAAGACACTCCGGCCATCTCCTAGACGCCATCTTGATCCCACACTCACCACCACCCGGGAAGTGTAGATACTACGCCAAACATAACTGGGATTATGGCCCAAGCGAGCCCCTATGAAGTCACTATTTGGAAAATATTTTGCTTTGAAGACGCGTCCCAGTATAGTATCTGTGCGAGTTAAAATTTTCCACGCCTTCTTCCCTAGCAATGCTAAATTGAAATCATGAAAGTGCCTAAAACCCATGCCTCCATGCTCCTTTCTCATAGTAAGCTTATCCCAATTCAGCCAGTGAATCCCCTTTCGTGAGCTCTGATTAGTACCCAACAGAAATAATTAATCATCTTTTCTAACTCCTCGCCCAAAGTATTTGGAAACATGAAGACACTCATACAATAGTTGGGAATGGATTGAGCCACCGGTTTTACAAGTACCTCACGCCCCGCGTTAGACAAGTGCTTTCCAGACCATTGTTGTACTTTCCTCCACATTCTATCCCTCAGGTAGCCAAACATCTGTTTCTTGTTCCTTCCTATCATAGATGGCAATCCCAAATACTTGCCCATCCCAATGCACTCTGTCACTCCTAGAATATTAGTAACCATGTCTTTCATGCCAGTATCAGTGTTCCTGCTAAAAAGGAAACAGTCATCAGCAAAAAGGAGGTGTGTGAGGGATGGTGCCCCCTACACACCTTCACACCATGTAAGTCTCCTCTGCTCTCAGCTCTCTTGAGTAAAGTTGTGAGTCCATCTGCACATACGATGAACAGGTAAGGTGACAGTGGGTCACTTTGTCTCAGGCCCCTTCCCGGAGTAATAGGACCAACTCTTTCACCATTCACCATAATAGAGTAGCTAACGGTTTCCAAACACATAGATATCCATCGAACCCACTTCTCATCAAAACCCAATGTCAACATCATACCTTTCAAAATAGTTCCAATCAACTCGGTCAAAAGCCTTGCTAATATCAATCTTAAGAGCCATTTCCCCAACTTTCCCAGTTGTTTTACACTTAAGATGATGCAGTGTCTCAATAGCAACAAGGACATTATCCAAGATGGATCTGTCCTCTACAAAGGCTGATTGCTCTAAGGAAATACACTTATGAAGCAGCGGTTTCATCCGGTTGGCGAGCACTTTTGATATGATCTTATAAATTACGTTACATAGGGATATCGGTCTAAGATCCTTCATAATCATCGAATTGTCAACTTTGGGGATCAAAACAATGTTAGCATCATTAAGATTTGGTGGGAATTCGCCAGTATCAAGCCACATCTTCCCCGTGTGAAACAACTCCACCCCACACAAATTCCAGAACCTCTTAAAGAATGCAGGATTTAAACCGTCCGGACCTGGCGCCTTGTCCGAATGCATTTGGAATAAAGCTTGCTTAAATTCCTCAACCTCCAGAGGTCGAAGTAAGGCCGCATTATCCTCATCATTCAGCTTAGTATCCACATATTGGAGAACATTGTCATACTCACCTTGGGCCCCTTTAAAGAGGTCCTTGAAATAGGTAACTGTTACTTCACCAATCTCCCTTTGTTCAGTAACCACCTCCCCATTCTCCCTTGTAAGTTTTGATATAGTATTCCTTCGTTTCCTTGCACTTGCCATGGCATGAAAAAATTTAGTGTTGGTATCGCCATACCTAAGCCAATGAACCTTCTCCCTTTGGCGCCAAAACATCTCCTCCTGGGCCAATAGCATCCCTAACCTCTCCCTCGTATCTTTTAGAACATTCTCTGCATCCCCATCTTCTCGCCCCCTCAAGTATTCAATGTCTCTTCTACATGTATTGATTGCTTCCCTATATCTAGATCTCAGTTTCTTCCCCCACTCATCTACAGCTGTTGTACAAGAAGTTATCTTTTCCATGAACTCACTCCCCTCGACCCCCCCTCCAACACTCCTCCACAATCAATGGCAATTCAGGCTCTTCCAACCAAGCATTTTCAAATTTAAAATCTCTTCTATGAAAACTCCTTTCTCTCTCCACCAATTGTAATAATACTGGAGAATGATCAGATTTATTAGAAACACCATTAATAAAACGATAAGAAGGAAAAATATCTAACCAGCCTTGAGTGGCTAGTGCCCTGTCAAGTCGCTCCTCTTTGCTATCTAGTGTGCCTAAAAGCTCCGTCCAAGTGAACTGGTAACCCTCCATAGGTAAATCATGCAGTTGACTTTCTTGAACCGCCTCTTGAAAACCCCGAATGAGCCACGGTGCTCGGACCGTCCTACTCCTCTTGTCCTCATTAGATAAAATGTCATTGAAGTCCCCCATCACACACCATGGAAGGTCGTTGTCACGTGAGAGAGTCCTCAGTAAGTCCCAAGATTCTCTGCGTCTACCACTCTCCGGGTACCATAGAAACCAGTAAATCGCCAAGCAGGATCACCATCTTTACTCACTACCACATTCATGAAATTTGAAGAATAGCTCAACACAGTACAATCAAAAGGTTGTTTCCAAAGCATAGCCAAACCACCACTCTGTCCCGTCCTATCAACTGCAAAAGCCGAATCAAAACCCAAACGAACACAAAAATCCTCCTCAGATGTTCACATGCTTAATTTGTTTTGTTTCTACTAAGGTAAAAACTGTATTATGAGACTGTCTCATTATGGTAAGAACTGTTTAAGGGGTGTATTATGAGATTGTCTCATTGTCTCATTGCAAATTTTATTGAAAATATCCTTTTTTTTATTGGAACAAGATGAATTGAACAAAGTCTTACCTTAGCTTTTCCCTTTTAAAAAGGGTGGTGTGAAAGCAAAAAGTGTTGGTATTAAAAATAATACCCAGTTTTTCCAAATATTTCTAGGCCGATATAACTATGCGCTAAATGGCCCAGCACACCCCTCGTCGAATTGTGAGAGGAGGAGAGTTTAGTCGAGAGCTCTTGGTGGTGCCAGATGTGTGCGTGAGAGGAGAAGAGAGGTGATTGCTTCAACCAGCCATCGTCTTCGCCCGTCGTGTTTGCTCTTATAGTCATGCAACTTGCCTTCATTCTCTGAGGCCATACAATCTCACGATTCCTCCTCAGTGTAGTCGTGCTATATAACTTACGAAATCCAAAATTATCGTCAGTATCGTGCGATTTGGTACGTTATTCTTCTTCCTTGTTCGAATGTTCACATGCTTTCAAACCTGAATTTTCGCCGATCTGTTTGTTGGTCTAGCTGTTGTAGGCGATTATTTTTTGTCTAATCACTTCAGTTGAGTTTGGATATTCAAATTGATTGCTAGGGTTTATTTCGTATATATGTTGATTGTTCTTTGAATTGTCTAATTCTAGATCGACTTAAAAAATCTATTTGTCCTTGAGAATGCGTGATACAATTGCTTTGTTTAATGGTTGACTACAGGAATTTCAATCCAGTTAGGTTGCAAGGAAACTTTTCTATTAATGGTATTTAATCTGGCATATACTATATGTCATCTTATTTTGATATATTTTAAAAGCATATTTAACATTACTCTTGACAAATCTCATGGAATTTATTTTTCATTTAAAATAATATTTAATTATAATATTATCTTGAATTTGATTATATATATAAATTAATTAATTCCTTATTACAAATAAAATAATGATGCATAAATTTGTAAATTAGTACCTCTTCTTTGCAGAGAAGAAAGAAACGCAGATCAGTTTGTTTACTGCAACTGAGGAATGTGAGTGATGGGAAGCAACAGAGAGGGAGAAGCGATTGGCAAAGAAGAGGTTATTGCAAAACTTAAGGACGATGGCGACTTCGATCGGCTTCGTTTGAAGATCATTCGTAAGCTCAAGGACAATGTATGCCTCACTCCAAATTCCCTCTTTCTTAATTCCTCTCTCTTTCACCCTTTTCTCATTTTACGGTCTATATAACAGATTTCCACCTCGTGCTTTCCGACGGAATTCAATATTATGAAAACATGCTTAATCAGACTTGCCATCTACTCTGAAATACATTGATATTTGTTGTAATTTGTTATTGTCACTAATGTTGTGGTGAGTTTTTCTAGCTATTTTTAATGGTCCATGTGGTTTATAAGCTCGGTGTTTTCTAATTTAAAAACCAATTATAAGGTTGCATGACTGTAATTCTGAATGAGACAATTTATGACAGGAAGAGGTGCGACAACATATTTCCTCAATTGTGATGCAGTCGGAGGCGCTTAATCGCGCTGGAGCAGAAAATATGAAACCTAGACAACTGTCTGATGTCATATATGAAGAAGTTGGGTAAGTATTGCCCTGCCCGATGTCGGTTTAAATTGCATTTTCACAATTGTACTCTTTCCTCATCTAGTAACTCTATGTTTTGGTTGGGTCGGATGAGTTTTACGTGGGAGCTGTGTTTTTATTTTGCTTATTTTATTTTATCAGTGAGAAAGTAATGAGCCATATATCCGATAGTTTATGGAAAATAATTAGATCAAATGATGATGGCATGAAAGGTGAAATCATGGAAACTGTGCAATCTGTCTACGACAAACTGGCAAACCCCAAAGGGAAAGATGAGGTTATGTTATCCACATCTGATGCAATGCCAGGTCAGAGACAAGGTGAAACGGCTTCAGGTATTGAGAATGATGATTGTTTGCATGAAAATGAGCCCCAAGAGCCACCGGGTTTCACTCTCTTACATAATCATCTGAATAATAACAATCATGAGGACCAAGGATCCACTTTAGAGCAGAAGAAAGATGCACACTCGTCACCGGACACACTTGGTGAAGATGATCATTGCAATGTGCCTCCTGGATTTTCAAAAGACACAGAGCACAATCCACCACCTGATTGTACTAGTGATGAAGACCCTGATGTACCACCTGGTTTTGGTTGATGAATTAGGTGTTTTCTTTTTTCTTTTGTTTTTGGTGTCTCTACACTTCCCAATCTAACTTAGGATGTTGTTTTTTTATTGGCATAACGAATGAGGTCAACAATTAAGTGTAATTTTTTTTAGGAGCTCACCCCAAATTTTGCTGAAATGGATGCTGGAGTTTTGTAATGAATTATGTTAAAAGCTGTGATCAATAGAAACCCTTTTCATTTTCATTCAAGGTTTCTGGTTTTCAAAATATATATATTCATCATGATTTTATTCGTTTGGTACAATGAGGTTGAAATAAACTGGTTATGAGTGACTCAGTATTTGTTGGGGTTCCTTAAGACATAACGTGCTAGCAGTTTCTATTCCTGACCCACCATTCTCGTCTCTTACCACATTGGTGTGTTCTACTAGTGAGTTTCTTGTACATGTTTGGTAAAGTTTACTTTTTATTCAGCTGAATGGGGATGTTGTTAATAACCTTATTTAAAGCATCTTAAAAGTTGATGATTTGACGAATATATTAAGTCGGCTTGTATATTGAGCTATTGGAAAAGTTTTTGTAGAAGAAGCAGAAGAATCCAGTTTCTGTCCATATTCTCGGTTAAGCATAATTACTATAAGCTTCTATCACCCAAGAGATTTTTAGTCTTTATTAATTAATGCAGTAAATGCGGTAACAACTAGGCAATGTTTTAAAAATCGGAATTGGAGGTCGAACTAGTGAGACTTTTAAATTGTGGTTCAATGGATTTCTCCGGTTCAACCATGATTGAATTGACCAATAAATAAATAATGTTATATTATATTTTGGAGAAAAAGTAAATAAAAAATCGAACGGTTCAACTGGTTCAATTAGCGTTTCAACTGGATTGCGGTCCAATTGGGTTGAACGAATTGCCAAATTGGTTGGTTCTCGACCGAACTGACTAGTGTGGTGCTTAAAATACTACTTTTAGGGCAATTTTTTTACGATTACACTTGTTTTTTTTAAAAGGACATGCTTAATTTGTTTTGTTTCTACTAAAAATGGTAAAAACTGTTTAAAAGGTGTATTATGAGACTGTCTCATTGTCTCATTGCAATTTTTATTGAAAATATCCGATTTTTTATTGGAACAAAATGAATTGAACAAAGTCTTGCCTTAGTTTTGCCCTTTTAAAAAGAGTGGTGTGAAAGCAAAAGTCAGGGTGATAAAAGTAATACCCAGTTCTCCTAATATTTTTAAACTCATATGAGTATGCTCTAAGTGGCCCAGCATTGGATCAAAAAAAAGTGGCCCAGCATAACCCTCGTCGAATCGTGAGAAGAGAGTTAGTCGAAAGCTCTTGGTGGTGCCAGATGTGTGCGTGAAAGAAGAGAAGAGGTGATTGCTTCAGCCACCGTCTTCGCCCGTCGTGTTTGCTTTTGCAGTCATGCAATTCGCCTTCATTCCCTGAAGCCGTTCAATCTCGTGATTCCTCCTCAGCGTCGTCGTGCTATATAACTTGCGAAATCCAAAATTCTCGTGCGATTCGGTGCGTTATTCTTCTTCCTTGTTCAAATGTTCACTATTTTTCAAACCTGAATTTTCCCCGATCTGTTTGTTAGTCTAGCTGTTATAGCCGATTATTTTTTGTCTAATCACTTCAGTTGAGTTCAGATATTCAGATTGATTGCTAGGGTTTATTTCCTATATATGCTGATTGTTCTTTGAATGTTCTAATTCTAGATCGACTGTAAAATCTAGTTGTTCTTGAGAATGCGTGATACAATTGCATTGTTTAATGGTTGACTTCAGGAATTTCAATCCAGTTAGGTTGCAAGGAAACTTTTCTATAAATGGTATTTAGTCTGGAAAATTATCCTCCTACTGTGTAGTAGACCTTGAAAACTTACAGAGCTTGCTACTGAGTATTGCAAATAATATGTAACATTATATGATATCGCATTTTATTTAGATAATTCATTTCTGCTTTTACAGAACTGCTTCTGAGTATGTATGATTAGTTCAATGTCTTTTAGGTTGGTTAATGGCAGGCACATAGACATGGAAGATTTTTAATTGCTGTAACTGCTAATATTCGTTGCAGACTGTTTCTGGAATCTGAATTCTTAACTAGGTATAGTAAATAAAGGGCTTAAGCATGTTTGGTGGGTTTTAAGTCAGAATTCTATTTGTTGTATTTTATTTTTTGTATGGACATCAATCAACGAACCTTTGGTATCATGAACATGTATCAGTTTTAGGCAAGGAAAATTTTAGGTTTCAAGTTCCAACAGTTCAATAAGATCAAATCACTTCAAGAATCAAAATCACATGTTTCTGATTGTCACTTCAAATTTAAAAGCTAGTTTTTTTTATTCTTTTAAGTCTAAACAGCTTCAAAAGAGTTCGGTTACAAATTTAGTTTAACAGAATTCTACTGGTTTGCAGTTGAATCTTTATTTTGCTAATTTCTCTCCCCTGACATCTCATTTTACTTAAACATTAACACTAGAAAGAAAAATACTAGACCAAGTATAATAAACAAACTATGGCCATTGTTTTAAGTTTTAACCGCATCAAAACCAAATTTTAAGCAAACTAAATACATTTTAGAGCTAAGTCAATTTTATGTCAAATTTAAATATTCTGTTTCAATTCAAACAATAAAATCCAGTTTCTACTTTACCAAACACCTCTTTCAAATATTTTGTAAGCTCTAATAGAAACTTACTCGACCTCAAGTGATGGGTTGCCCTGCATAATGTTTCCCCCTTTCCAGGATAAATCTTTTAAGAATGTGGCACTATTCTGTTAGTCTCCGTTGGAGATTCTCTCAGCATGTGAAATCTATGTTAATTGTTATGCAGTTTCAATCTAGTTTCAATCTAATTCTCTTTAGTTAGGAACCTAATGGAGGAAAGGAATTAGTTACACTAACTCACAGAGTGTAAAGATAATCTTTGTCTCTATATAAAGCAATTAAGCAAATAATCTACATAGGTTTCTACCAACTAATCGAGAAGGTTTGAAAGAAGAAAGAATCAAACAATCACTGGCTGGATCTGGGGTGAAAATCAAGACTGACTAAGATTCTTTTGACGAATGATGATCATGACTTCAATATTCAAGTAAAGAATCTGCCTCAAAAAGCCTAAGTTTTATATTTAATGTTAAAACTTAAAAGGCTAATATATTTCATGTTACATGAACTTTAACCTGCATGTCTGAGGAATTCCAAGTGACAATTATTAAGTATTTCTTCCTTGTCACAATCCACCATAAATCTAGTTACAAGAAGGTATCCTCCTAAACGTAATGTTTGACTTTCATCACTTAACCCTAGCCCATCAACATTTCTTGAGCCATATAACAAACCCTATCTTAAATCTGACATAAAGTGTTACCCATCAGTGTAAGCAGGATCGCGAGTTAACTCGCAGAATCGTGGGGATCGTACGAGTCAGAGAGGGGTAATCGTGCTCAGTGTCGACCAGAATCGGAGGTGGCGCGGTGGGAACGTTCGAGTTTGCACGGTGGGTTCGTTCTCGCTGCTTTTTGTAAATCACTGTCGCTGTTTTCGTTTTTTGTAAATCGTTCTCGTCGTTTCGTTTTCTACAAATCGTTCGCTGAAGAAGACAACTTAAGTTTCCGGGTCGGGTTGCTGGTAAAAGGCCCAAACCTAATTTTTACAGCAAAGCCGAATTACAAACCGTAATATTTTAATCTATAAAAACCTAATATTTTATACTAACCGTACGTACATCAGAAACCCACGCACGAAGTAAACAAAAAAACAGAGTAACGCACGAACCTTCTTCCTCGCGCACGCAAACAAAACCAGTAGCACGTTCTTTCTTCAACAATCATCGTTCATCAAACCAGTTTTCTTCTTCCTTGTACAAGCAACGAACAGTGCCTACATTCTTTCTTCTTCCTTGGACCACGTTCATCATTTTTGGTTATGAAATTGATTTATTGTTCGTGATTAGTTTAATTTTTGTGCATAAGGACATATAATTATGTATATAGGTATATTTTTTTGCCTATTAGTAGGATCTTACGATCCGTGCTACGATCCTCGAGTTACGATTTTTCAACACCCCAACGATCCTGCTCTGACTCTCGATTTTAATAACATTGTTACCCATAAACAAAAGCTATGAAAATCAACTGAATATCTAGAAAATATAAATATAACAAACCCTATCTTAATTATTTATCTTCTTTACTGCCCTGCACTAATCTTTTTTCTAGCATTATCATTTTGCTGATATCTTCGTGGCAAATTGTGCAGGAGTTACCATTTTGATATCTTTCTAGCATTATGGGCGAATTTTCAATTCAGATTAGCAATGACCTTGTTGATAAGCTTGTTGACGATGTGGTACCAAAGAAGAAAACTAGAAAGACTAGACGTAAGGTGACAAGAGAAACTGAAAAGCCCCAATCTAATGTAGCTGGAAATCCCGAAAGTGCAGCTGCGCCTGTATGGCCAGTGCAGCCCCCTTTGTTTATACCTGCAACATATCCTGTACAACCTGCCCATTCGGAGTTAGAAGGCATTCGGTCTGTGCTTCAGGAAAGCGAGAAGGTGTTGGAAAGATTGCAGAAGCAAGAGGAGAACATGTTGCAAGAAGTAACTCAAAAGGCAAAGGATCTCCATGATAAAGAGTATAAGCTTCCACAACCAAAGCCTGAGCCTTGCATGGCTGAGAGGCTTGCTTCATTAGCATGTTACAAGGAACATATCAAGGACCCTTTGAAGTGTGCTGGTTTTGTTACCAATTTTGCAGATTGCGTACGTAAGCTTGGCCGTTTAAGTGACAAATAGGATATAATGAGAAGTCGTTTAGAAGGAAATTCCTATGAACGAAATGCAAATAAACTGTTAAACTACATACTGAAAAACATTTTGTTACTGCCTATTTTTTGTATCATTTCGTTCTCAACATTAAACTTTGTTTTCTAGCTCAGAGCAAGTTACACTCTCTGTTTGGAATTTGAACATTCGGATATTTTGCGTTGGCCACATGCAGCTTAATTCTCCATGCCATGTTACAAAGGGAACTCGATTATGTTCCTGGTTGATGGCCTGTATGTATACTTATCCCAAAAATAGAGTTATTAGTTATTACAAGTTACACTAAATTGAAGATTTTTATTTTGTTTTATTTTTGTCTGTATTCGGAGACAATTAAGCTGAAGTTTGAATTCGCAAAAACTCATTTTCATTTCTTTGAATAAGGCTTATATAAAGCAAATAGTACAACAAAACCAAACAAGCTCAATTTTCTAACTAACTGAGCTAACTAATGGATATATTTTGTCAAGAAAAAGACAATATTGGGATATATTTTCATGTATTGTAGGACACGTCCTTAGCATTTTATTATTAGATGAAAAGGACTTCAAATATGTTTAAGCTGTAAGGTGGGCACTGGATTGTCTTCACATGCTCGCCATTGCCGCTCGGGCACTAATTGCATTCGCACAATTTCTTGGGGATTTCCGTTTGTGGTGTTGTTTCAGTCTCATCCACCGTTCTTGTAAACCCATATTTGTCGTTTTCACAGATTTTTATCCCATTACACCTTTTGTTTGATTCTCTGTTTATTGATTTATTTTATCCGCCTCCTCATCATCCCACGTTGCGTATTCTCCTTCAACTATTTCCTTTCCAAAAAATTTAAACACAAAAACAGCAGTAACACCATGACTTTCCTCCCAGTTTCGTTTCAAAATCCGAACCTGAAGGACTTTTACGGTGACAGCACAACACTAGTCGTAACACTCTTGATCTTTTCCGCTATTACATGGTACATATATCTCTACTTCCTCAAATCCAACACCCAAAAGCTGCCACCGGGCCCGATGGGCCTTCCAATCTTCGGGAACCTTCTATCCCTTGATCCAGAACTTCACACTTACTTTGCTGGGCTAGCCCAGGCCCACGGCCCAATTTTCAAGCTCCAACTTGGGAGCAAGCTAGGCATCGTGTTGACTTCACCTTCCACAGCTCGTGAAGTTCTCAGAGAGCACGACATCGTTTTCGCCAACCGTGACGTCCCCGTCGCCGGCAGGGAAGCCACTTACGGCGGCTCCGACATAGTTTGGACACCGTACGGAGCAGAATGGCGGATGTTGAGGAAAGTCTGTGTAGTCAAGATGCTAAGCAACAACACATTAGATTCCGTTTACGATCTACGACGTACGGAGGTTCGGAAAACTGTCGAGTATATTCACAATCAGGTTGGTTCCCCGATGAACGTGGGGGAGCAGGTGTTCCTGACGGTGTTGAACGTGATTACGAACATGATGTGGGGCACGGCGGTGGAAGGAGCGGAGAGAGAAACTGTGGGGGCGGAATTCAGGGAGGCGGTGAATGAGATGACGGGGCTTCTTGGTAAACCGAACGTGTCGGACTTCTTTCCTGGGTTGGCCCGATTTGATTTGCAAGGTGTGGAGAAACAGATGAAAACGTTGGTCCCTCGTTTTGATAAAATATTTGAAAAGATGATTGGTCAACGGGTGGAGATGGAAGGTGAGGGAAAGGAAAATAAGAGGACGGATTTTCTACAGTTTTTGTTGAATTTGAAGGACGAAGGTGATTCCAAGACCCCATTCACTAGAACCCACGTTAAGGCCCTCCTCATGGTATGTTCCTCAACACTTCCATTTTAGTTTGGTGTAGCTTTTTTGCCATGTATCGTGTATGCTTAGTATAATGTATAATGTTAAAGAGGCGAACTGATATCCACGGTCAGCGTAAAAAATTTGCATCAACAAATCACATCAATAATTTTAACATTAGTTATGGTGAAAGCAAAACGTTGTTTATATGATATAATGGTTACGTTTGGGTGACACTTTTTTTTGGAATTACCTCCGTGGAGATATAAATTCGGAACTCAATTTATTGGGATTTTCGGTAATACCCTAAAATGAAATAAATCGGGAATAAATTTTTTTTGAATTTCCAGAATTACCTCATTTTAGTGTAATTCCGGAACACAATATACCTTTCGGAATTACACTAAAATGAGGTAATTCCAAAAATCCAAATTTTTTTTCTTCCAGATTTATCTCATTTTAGGGTATTTTTGAAATCCCAATAAATTGAGTTCCAGATTTATACCGTATTATGGTGTTTCAGGAATTCAAAAATAAGAAATTAAACATTTATTTTATTAATTAAAAACACCGTCTACATTGACTGAAAATAACATATTACAACAACAAACAAAACAAAAACAAGGTCTAAAACTACTGAGATTGTGGAGTTAAACGACGAAGAATCTCAGCGACGCTCCTTGTGGTTTCGACGTACAACTCTAAAAGACTCCGAAGTCTAAACATGTCATAATTGTCCATCATGACTCGCACGTCATCGTCGTTCTTCACATCCATTGTTAACCAGCGAACACGATTATTATCTGGGGTTGCGATAAATGATACGAGTGACTTCTCGCTCGTCACCCTCCACTTGCACCTTACTCTGTAGTTTTTCTTTGAGAGCAGCAAAGGTGATGTCGTCTTTAAGTCTACATAAAATAGGTTTTGGACACCAGAAATAGACACCGTCTTCTCTGTTGGTGATTGTGCCCTGATGGTGAAGGGCAGTGAGTGCGGAATCACGAGAGTATTGTGTATTCCGTGTGTCCATTTTCTTGTGTTGTGTGTGAAAGAAGTGAAACATAATGGGTCTATTTATAGGGAAAATCTGAAACCCTAAAGCGGATTTCCACCGTTGATGAAAAGTGGTCGGCAAAATCTAGACCGTTTAAAGTGTCGGCAAGATCAACACCGTTAAAAAGTGTCGGCAAAATCTAGATCGTCAAATAATAAACTCGTGGAATAAATATAATATAATATAAACTCGTGGAATAAAATATAATATAATATAATATAATCAGGTAATATTTATGTAATCAACTGGGCCGGTCGGTGCAACATGCTCTGGAACAAAAAAAGACCATAACTGTAGACGTCCAAAATATGGATATAACCACGATCTGGCTTCAGATGAAGCATATGCACTCCAAGTAGGATGAATAGGAGGTAATGGAGTAGTACCATTCAACATAACCCAAATCCAATGATTCCCCCTGATCAACCCCACACAGAACAATTGGCTCTGACTAGAAACATATTCTCCTCTAAAAGGGAAGAATGTCCATGACCCACCACCATCTAACATAACAAGAGGTATCTGATATCTAGTTGCTATAACATGTCCCATGTCAGGCATCGACATCCACTTCTTAGGAGGTTGAATTTCTTGTGGGTCTACATGATCTCCTCAACAATATCAGTTCCTTCAAACCGTCTGGTCCAACACAAGTAATGCTCAGACTCGATCAGTCTCATAAGCTCCTGCATCTCCGTCCTACTACCTCTCCTGCCCGATCGGAGTTTGCTGCAAGTTCTATACAGCTGAGAGATCTTACTCAAGTTGTTGGCAAATCTCCTCTTTATTGCCTCTAGACTTTTTTGTGCTTTCACTCCCAACAACAAATGCTCCTCAACAACTGACCGTTCCTCCTTGTTAAACTTACCAAAGATTGCTGCTCCAAGCCAAGTCTTATGAGGCTCATGATTGTAACTTCCACACATAACTTTAACCTTCCAATCAAAATTAGGAGGATTGAGTGGTTTAGCTTTCAATCTAAAAGGACAACCACACTTTTTTGAGGTCTTGTGTCTAGTAGAACACCCAATATCTACTGAAACAAGAAGCGCTTTAGGAAGATATGTACCTCTGAGGTAGTAAACTCGTCCGATAAATCTATAGTAAATGGAAGTCTGCCGTCCGCCGTAGCCATATCTGTAAAATAACGAAAAAGTAAAAAACAAATTTAAAAATAACTTCCGGAATTACCGAAAATACAAGTAATTCTGGAAGAGACATTTTAAAACTTCCGGAAACACGTAAAATACGGTATTTCCGGAAGGTAAAAAAAATAAACTTTCCCGAAATACAATATTTCCGAAAACTAAAAAAAATGCTTCCGGAAATACTAAAAATTTGATGTTTCCGGAAGCAAATAACTATTCCGGAAATACAGTATTTCCGGATAAAACACGAATCCAGAATTACCTTTAAATGAGATAATTCTGGGAAACTCAATTTTTGGTAAAAATGAGAGAGGTATTTTTGGGTTAAACTGAATTATGGGGTATAAAGAGGGGAGTACAAAAAAAACCCAATAAATTAAACATTATTATGAATAAGTTTGACGTTTTTATAGAGAAATATTAGTGGTTAATTACTTAGGGGATTTTTTTTACCCCCATCATATCACCATATACCCCCATCATAATTTGATAAACCGGAAATATCCCTGCCAAACTAAAACTCGATCGGTTTTGCCCCCACTCAAGGTAAATCCGATTTTTTATTTTCCAAAGCGGATTTATCTACCCAATAGGTAAATCCGACTTTTAAATAACAAAGCGGATTTACCTTATGTGGGGTACATCTGCTTTTAAAAAAAGCGGATTTACCTAATGTGGGGTAAATCCAATTTTCTTTTTTTCAGGGAAATCAGATTTATCTTTTTTTAGGTAAATCCGCTTTGTTATTATCCAAAGCGGATTTATCTACCCAATAGGTAAATCCGTCTTTTATATAACAAAGCAGATTTACTTTATGTGGGGGTACATCCGCTTTTAAAATTAACAAAAGCGAATTTACCTAATGTGGGGGTAAATCCAATTTTGAAATTAAAATTAAGTTTTTTTAGAAATATAAAATAGATATGAATATCGGTCGTCTTTTGGTTCGGTTTAGTAAATGATTTTTTAGCCCAAAACCCAAGCTACTAAAGCAAGGGGTTTAAACATCTTAATTTACTTGATACTATTATCAAATTCATTAGAAGCTTTGTCATTTCATTCACCGCCTCTCTGAACTTCGCCCCCACAGTTTCTCTCTTCGTTCCTTCCACCGCCATGCCCCACATCATATTCATGATCTCGTTTAGCTTAGATGATAAAAGTTATAAAAAGACAATTCTCTGTATCTTGTGGACTTGTGTTCAAGTTCGACTTTGCGTAGTTTTATTGTAATTTTTGAGAATTTTATGTACGGATAAATGACCAAATTTTTAGGCCCCACTTCATTATTTACTTTAGGCCTCAATAATTGTTTGGCGTTATGTGGAAATGTTAGTTTCCAACATTCAAACCTACACTATTCAGTGTCCCTCGACTCACCATCCGAGTTATTTATTTTAGACAAGTTGGGTACAATCAGTGGCGGACCCAGGACCCCGGGGTCATGGGTGTCAAATTTTTTAAATCCACAATTTGCTAAAAATATAATTAAAAACAATTATAATATATTTAAATAAATAAATTATACATTTCATAATTGTCCTCTACGTGATTTCATATTCTGAAATCGTAGAATAATAAGCTCAGAGTCAATTTTATTAAATACATCACTCTCAATGTATGTCACCAGACAGTCGTTCATCCATGTATCTCCCATCCGGTTACGCAACCTATTCTTCACAATATTCATAGCCGAGAAAGCTCTTTCTACAGTTGCTGTTGCAACAGGCAAAACTAGTGTCAGCTTCAAAAGAAGATAAACCTCTGGATACACATTATGTCTTCCATTTTCAACTAACGTCTCTAAAAGTTGTTGGAGTCCTTTCAAAGAAGCAAATTGAACATTCCTACGCATATCGACGATGTAACAGTCTAGTTGATCATTAAGCACCGCTAACTTAAATGGAGAGAACTCATCTGGATAAAAACTTGCAAATTCCAACAACTTTGCCTTATCAAAAGCATGGAACAATTTAGATGGATCCAAAGAAGCCAAACAAAGGAGTAATTGAGTATTAATCTCACCAAAACGGTCATTAAGTTCCTGAAGCTGCATGTCTATCACAGTATAAAATAACTCAACACGATAATGATGCTCTGCTGTAATGCCTCTTGGATTACGTACTGACTGCCCCTTAACAAACAAATCTTCCATAGCAGGAACGGGAATTTAAGAAGCATTATCCAAAACAACGCTCTTTATCAAATCATTGTGCATGGAAAGAAATTTAAGAAGCTCAAGGAAGTTACCTTGATTGGTAGAAGTCGTTGACTCATCATGACCACGAAAAGCTAATCCTTGCTTTAAGAGCCAACAAGCACAATCGATTGTTGCCTTTAAACGTGTTCGGTATATGTCACGAACTTTGTCAGAATGCCTAGACATCGCTGTGTCAATATGTTGATTTTGGTTCATCAAGTCTTGACATTTCCTGAGAGCAATGTTATGAGCACTATTAGGAGGTCCAACATGAGACTTGATCTTATCTTTCTTGTTCCAACTGTTGAATCCCTCGGTGACAAATGTATCACCACCCGCTTGGTTTCCAATATCGGGCCTAAAGAGATAACAATGCAAACAATATGCAGCATCTTTTTCAATGCTGTACTCTAACCAATTCCCAAATTCAGTGAACCATGCCGGAGAAAATCTTCTCTTTGCGCCTCCAATACTTCTTTGTGGAAAGTTGTGATTCTTAGGTTGACATGGCCCTTTTTGCAAATACGCTCTCCGTATTTTATCTTGATCATTAGGATGAAATGTCGCAATTTTTCTTCGCAATCCAGGATCCGATGGCAACGTATCTAAATTAACTTCAACATGTTGTTGTTGTTGTTGTGAGCTAGATCCACATTCATCAATTGATGACCTTGGTCTCTTTACTAAAAATTTATCCATTTGAAACTACAAAGGCACAAAGCCACAAACACAAACAGAAGAAAAATGCGGATTCAATTCAGAATCACAAATCAATTTCAATTCAGAATCACAAATCTCAGAATCAATTTCAATTCAGAATCACAAATCTCAGAATCAATTCAATTCAGAATCAATTCAGGTATAAATTTCAACCAAAATCAAATCAATTCAATTCAGAATCACAAATCTCAGAATCACAAATCTCAGAATCACAAAAACAATTCAATTCAGAATCACAATCAATTCAGATTCACAATCAGAATTCAGAAACACAATTTTCAACCAAAATCAAATCAATTCGGATTCTCAGAATCCCAATTTTTAGTTTAGGGTTTTGAAATTTCAACCAAATCAGAAATTACCAGCTAATAACAGAGAAGAAAAATGCTACAAAACATACCTCAGCTTCAGTTACAGAGGAAAATCGAAGAAGAACAGTGGCGACGGCGAGGCGACGGCGAGGCGACTGGCGAGAGAGAACAGAGAAGGCTTCGAGTTCGACGCTTCGTGTATCGTGTTCCTGTCCTGCGCGAGAGAACAGAGAAGAAGAAGAACAGCGAGCGAGCAAGAACGAACGGAGAAGGAAGAAGAACGGTGGCCGGCGGTGGGTGGGTGCGTGCGAAGGCGAAATTGCGAGAGTGGGTGTGCGCAAGTGCGTTTGCGAGAACGAGAGAGGGAGAGTCAGAGGCACAGTGAGACACAGTGTGTGATTTGGATAAGTGAACTTTGGGTATTTGGTGCAAATGAGTGCAAAATTTAGGCTATTGGTGCAATTAAAAAAATTCAGGGGTGTCAAAAAAAATTCAAGGGTGTCAAAAAAAATTCAGGGGTGTCAAAAAAAAAATTTATAGGGTGGTAAGCAGAAATATTTTTTTTCAGGGGTGTCAGCTGAACCCCCTCATTATACTCTGGGTCCGCCACTTGGTACAATTTTGTAAGTTAATCATTTTTATTATAGTTAAAACTTAAAATAAAGTCTAGAATTTAAAACTAATTTTGATTCAGACTGATCAAATATTTATGTTTTGTGACTAATAAGATTGTTTGTGGAAATTTTGGATGGGCATGAACAGGACATGGTAGTAGGGGGATCTGACACATCCTCAAACACGATTGAGTTTGCAATGGCTGAAATGATGCACAAACCAGAAGTAATAAAGAAAGTTCAAGAGGAATTGGAAGCTGTAGTTGGGAAAGATAACTTGGTAGAAGAGTCACATATCCATAAGCTACCCTACTTACATGCAGTGATGAAAGAAACTCTTAGGTTACACCCTGCACTTCCACTTTTAGTCCCTCACTGCCCCAGTGAAACCACAATTGTTGGAGGCTACACAATTCCAAAGGGATCTCGAGTGTTTGTGAATGTTTGGGCTATTCATAGAGACCCTACCATTTGGGAAAATCCATTAGAATTTGATCCTACTAGGTTTTTGGAGGGTAAATGGGATTACAGTGGAAGTGAGTTTAGTTATTTTCCCTTTGGTTCTGGAAGAAGGATATGTGCTGGAATAGCAATGGCTGAGAGAACGGTTTTGTACTTTCTTGCTACTCTTGTGCACTTATTTGATTGGACAATACCACAAGGAGAAAAGTTGGATGTATCTGAGAAATTTGGTATTGTTTTAAAAAAGAAGATACCTTTGCTTGCTATCCCCACTCCACGACTGTCCAATCCAGATCTTTATAAATAGAAATGAATGAATACAATATTCATGTACTGATTATTGGACAAGTGGAATCTGGATTCACTACTTAAAGCTACAATCATTTGCAATTTATGTATCTGAGTATTTTTATCAGCATATTCGTTCTCTTTCAAGTGTTTAAATAAAAGAATATAAAACCGCAAAGAAAATTTGCATATAGTCATGGCTTACTAAGCTTTACTGATGAATTTTTCATGACATGACTAAATTTGAAGAGTTTGAAAAAAGTGATCAAGATTGTAAGGCTTCACCATGGTCAAGAGTATGATGGTAGATATCATGCACGCACGCGATTGTAAATAGTTTAACAATAAACTGCATTTGAGAGTCCTTAATAAGATAGTGTAAGATCGAGAGGCGTAAACATCCACTAATGGGTATTTTTTTTGGTACAAGAAGGAAAAAAAAACAGCAAAAAACAAAAGCAAACTAAAAAACTACACAACATTATCTCCTAATGAAGGAGACTCCACTTGCATCTGCTAGAAGAAGACTCTCAATCGCAGAAGGGGGAGTAGCATAGAAATTCCAACCACTCGTGCCGCTTGCAGCAAGTTTCGCCAAATAGTCCGCACACGCATTTCCCTCTGTAAAGTGTGGACAAGAACAGCATTCCAATTTCTAGAGAGCAACTCTGAGACATTCGTAATAACGGCAGCATAAAAATGCCACTTATTAAGAGGCGAAGTGACTAGATGAATGGAAAGAGCCGAATCAGAATAACATTTCACCATGTGATAACCTTGATCCCAAGTAAAACTGAGACCCCGGTACAGACCAAGTAATTCTGCATGAAGGCTGTTGGAGAAGCCAAAATTACCCGAAAAACCGTAGATCCATTTTCCCTCATTAGTAAGATTCCACCAAACCCAACTTGACCCGGGTTGCCTAGGCAGCTACCATCAACATTTAAAATAACATCATAGTCTTTCTCTGGGTGCCAAGTGACAGACCTCTCTCACTCGGCCATGAAGAAGAAGTCTGGTTCGATGGCTTCATTAACTTGGCTAAGCTATTAATATTTAACTGCAACCGATAAGAAGGGATAAATTCCTGAGCAAGGAAAAAACTATTTCTGGCCCTCCAAATCCACCACAGCGCTGCACAAAATATTTGAGGGGCAGTACTCTTAGCACTAGCAAGTAACCAATCAATGAAATTTGTTACCTGATAAAAAGCAGGATCACAAAATCCCAAAATAAACCAGATCTGTCGAGGAACGGGACAATCTCTAATGCAGTGTAGGAAGTCTTCAATGGCGCAACCACATCTTTGACAGTTGGGGACCGTAAGCATGCCTCTATAGTGGAGCATCGCACCTGTAGGCAAGGTGTTATGACACGTAGTCCAGACTAAGAATCTAATTTTTTTCGGCACTGGTAACCGCCAAATCCAAAGCCAAGACCGAATAGTGCTAACATCAATCACTTGCTGCCTTTTGTCAACAATCCATTTAAAACCAGATTTAGTAGTATAGACTCCATCTAATGATCCTTTCCAAGTATAGCCATCATCAATGGTGGGGTTGAAACAAGGTTGAATAGCTTGGATATAATCTGACACATATTGTGGGATATTCGTATACAATATTTGCAATTGCCAACTATCATCATGAACTATGTCTTTAATACTCAACTGCGTGTCATGGATATCTACGAATGGAACCAAAGCTAAGTTTACCATAAGGAGTCCAGTTATCATACCAAAAGGAAGACTCACCATTCCCAATCTGAAGTCATAACCATCTTTCAGAACCCCTCTGGCCTTCATAATAGAGTTCCAAGTTAGAGAACCATTCTTTTTACTAACCTTCAGAATGGATGACAAGCCCATGTATTTCTCAGTCAAAACATGACACCAAAGCTTGTTATTCCCCTTATGCAAGTCCCACACTAATTTCCCCAGCATTGCCGTATTAGTTTCACGAGCAACTCGGATGCCAAGACCACCATGCAATTTAGTCTTGGTTATAGAATGCCACCCAACTATATTAATACCTTTGTCCTGGCTATCCTTCCAAATAAAATCACGAGTCAGCTTATCTATGCGAGTGCAAATGGATTGAGGGATCCATGCCACCTGCATATAATAAATAGGAATAGAATTTAATTAGGACAGACTTAGCTAATGTCAGGCGACTAGCTTTATTTAAAAGCTTGTTTTTCCAGGAAGCAAGTCTACTTTGAATTTTGTCCACCACAAACTCAAAGTCATTCTTAGTCATCTGATCCTGGATCATAGGGAAACCCAAGTACTTGTCAAGAGAGACTGCACTCCGAATACCTGTTATGGTTACAATGCTATCCACCTTAGCTCTAGTAGTGGACTTTGAGAATAAGGCCCTAGATTTGGCCACATTTACCTGCAATTCAGAGGCTGTCGCAAATTCTTGAAAGATATTAGCTACCAAACTAGCTTGGGATCTAGTAGCTTTAGAGAATAAAAGCAGATCATCTGCAAAGAAAATATGGGAGAGGGAAGGGCCCTTCTTGGACAATTTTACTGGTTTCTATTTACGGTCAGCCACAGCATCTAGAATAGCATGAGTCACCTTGGCGGAGTCCTCTATTTGGAGAAAAAGAGGGTAGGCGCTTACCATTCCAAATGAGGGACAAAGAAGAAGAAGATACACAATGCATTATCAACTTGATAGTTCCACCGGGGAATCCAAACTCAACCAAGTAGCTACGGAGGAAATCCCAGTTGACATGGTCGTAAGCTTTTTCCAAGTCAATCTTATAAGCTACATCCCTTTTTTTCTTCTTAGACTTATGCATAGAGTGAAGAGCTTCTTGAAGAACAATAGCATTATCACAAGTCCCTCTACCTAACAGAAAACTACTCTCATATGGACCAATAATTTGCTCCAAAACAGGTTGAATTCTATTCACAAGGAACTTAGTAATGAGGTTATAAATGGTATTACACAGACTTATAGGCCTAAAATCCTTAAAAGTACGGGGGCTATCAACTTTCGGAATTAAAGCAATCAAAGTCTCAGCTAGGATAGGGTCAAATGTTACAGACTCAAAAGCTTTGATCACCAAATTACAAACATCATTTCCTATAAGATGCCAATATTGCTTAAAGAATATACCTTGGGAACCATCAGGACCAGGGGATTTATAAGCATGCATGGTGTTAATTAAGAGCCATCCTAACTTCCTCATGAGTGACAGGCTGAGTTAGGGCCAAGACAGCATGGTCATCCAATCTTGGAGTTGTAATATGTATGAGATGCTGGGGTGTATTATCAGTAAGAGAATCTGTCCAGAAAAGTCTTTTAAAATATCTCTGCACCTCTTGTTGAAGGATATTATCATCTATGCACCAATTCCCATTAGGTAGAAAAAGGCCATGTATTTTATTTCTCTTCCTTCTAATGATCGTCTGAGCATGGAAGAATTTTGTGTTGCGATCACCCAATTGAATCCATTTTTCCCGAGATTTCTGGTACCAATGAAGTTCTTTCTGGGCAAGAATAGTATCAAAATCTTTCTGGAGTTGGTGCTCCAAATAGACTAACCTAGCCGAGTCAATTCTCTCCAAAGCCTACTGCACACCTTTTAGTCTTCTCTCCAAGGCATTTTTCCTCTTCCAAATGCTGCCAAAGATTTCATTATTAAAGATAATTGACTCATTCTTCACTCTATGCAAAGCCAACACCGGATCAGAATTGTCAATACTCCAAGCTCTCTTAACCACATCTTAGTATTCAGGGTGAGTTATCCAAGCAGCTTCAAACCGGAACGGACGAACACCCCTGGTTTGCGGCAGTCCCCCACACCGTACCAAAATAGGATTATGATCAGAATGGTGTCTGCACAGAACCTCAACAAAAGCCTCAGAAAACAACTGGCGCCAAGTCATGACTAGTACAAAAAAGGGATTTAAAGTCAGGCGAAAAGGGGATTTAAAGTCAGTCGCTCGCTTGACTTTTATTAAGTCGACTTTGTATGTCAGGAGTTTTAAAGTCGAGCGATAGCCTGACTTCGTAAGTCCGATTTAAAGTCAAGCATTTATTTCGCCTGACTTCGTAAATCTGTTTTAAAGTCAAGCATTTATTATTGCCTGACTTCGCAAGTATGATTTAAAGTCAAACATGTATTATTGCCTGACTTCGTAAGTATGATTTAAAGTCAGGCTTTAGTTTTGCCTGACTTTAAAAGTTTATTTTTTTAAAAAAAAAATTTATTTGGTAGCCAGCTAATCTATATAATGACTGCTAATTTTAATTCAAAAGACCAAAATCAAACCAAAAACTAGCCAGCTTATCTAAATTACTTTTTTTTTTAAAAAAATTCAAACAAATGGAACTTAGAATAAAGAAAGGCAAAAAACAATCAAACATTAACACACTTTTTTTCATTTATAATCTTATATCAACACAATCTTACAACAATATCAAATTATATATTCCACACAAATACAAACATATAATGACTTCCACATAATTCCATCACAAATACATATCTAACTACAAGAATCAGAAGAAGCAGCAATGCACAAATGAATTATCTATAAAGAAATTTATTCAAGACCCTTGTTCTTCAATTGGATTACTCTTGTATAATGCATTCTTCACTCATCCTTAACTTGGCTAACTCTTTCCCCTTCTACAATAGAATCTTTATTCTTTGATAAAGCTTCATCTCCTGCAACTACATCAACAACATGAAAATCAGAATCATACACATATATAGCATATAACATTTTACAAAAATCAACTAGAAAAGAAAATATTCAGAACATATAATCAATCGCTGAGCACGTGGGAAGTTTGCTATAATCAAAATAAAAGTTTTAGGGGGTATGAGTTAAATTTTAAAATTTGAGCGGGTGCACATGTGGGTTAGCCCCGGCAACTAAGTATAGTGAGAAATATTGAAATCTAAGTGTACCAAGTTCTAAAAGACACGGAGTTCAATATGACATGCAAGATATCCCAGTGAAATGCACAGCAAAGATATGGCATAATCAGTTGTAAACCTATTGACACTCCTATCCTATGGATCTGAACAGTAAAAGGTTACCAAATTAGAGGAAGCCTTATTCATATCCTGGTAAGTATTGTATGGCAGTCTGAAAATTGAACTACCTTACAATAACTGGAACAAACATTTCATTTGCAGTCATTGTGATGATGACTGATGAGTCAATTCAGGCAATTGCTATGTGCTGATAACTGGGGTGCAATGATCCGAATGATATATAAAGAATCCACTGGGCCAAAGGTTGTTGAATAAAGACAAAGGGAACACTCGCGGGATATTCAGATGCAGATCGGCTGGTTCGCCTACTGATGGGAGAGTTAGTTCAGGGTATTGTGTCTTTATTAGTGGCATCCTTGAATACAGGAAAAGTAAAAGGTAAAATGTTATCACACCGCCTAGTGGTGAGGCTGGTTGTTGGACTATAACAATGGTTGCTTGTCAGATTATATGGGTAAAAGTTTCTCCGCAAATTGAAGTTTAGTAGAGATGATCAGATCAAACTGTACTGTTGTGATAATTAAGTTCTTATTCACATTACGTCAAATCTAGTCCTCCATGAAAGAGAAAAGCATGTAGAATTCATTGTGACTTTATGACAAAAAAAATTCTAAGGAATTGCTGTTTAGTTTATCAACCCTAGTTATTAGCTTGTAGATGTTCTCACTAAATCTTTTTGAGGTCCTCAGATTTAGTTCATTTGTAACATTTTGGTATAAATGATTTGTATGCACCAGCATAAGAGGAAGTGTTGGAAGTACCTTCTATTCAGGGACAATATAATGTATTTAGTGCTGCACATACTTTGTTTTCATATGTAGAGTTGTCATATAATTAGTTTACATAGATTCCTTTATTATGTAGTTTCCAATTTCAAAGATTGTAAACCTCATAATTCATCAAGCAAGTCAGTAAATTATATATCAGTTTAAAGAGTTATATATCAAGTTAATCATTCAATCAACTTGTATGAGTTATTTATAGATTAGCCCGGTGTTTCTGACATAAAAATTGTCAAACCAATACAATCAACAGTTACCTGCAAATGCAGAACTTCTGATAATGGCATTTTCTTCAAATGAGGAGCAGTCAAAAGCTGTGACGGCGTTTGTCCAAAATATGCAATCTGATCTTGTGTGGCACGCTGTTGAACCTTTAATTGCCATGTACAAAAGAAAACAAAAAGTTAGATAAAAATAAAAAAATTATGACTTGTTGGGGTGTGATTCAACAACAGAGGTTCCTTGCAAATGTTTTCCAAAATTCAATTTTAAGATAAGTTTATGATGAATAAAATTTTCCTAAATTGTTAATGGCATATATCTGAGTTGCTCTTAAAAGAAGGAAAATACTTAACATAGAAAATAGGAGGGAAACTGGAGACAAGAGGTCAATGTAACATTTAAGCTTGTTGTTTAATGGTAAGAGCATTATTATTGATTTAAGTTAAAATGGAATGCAGGAAAGTGATATAATATACTAAAAGATTTTGCCTCTTAATTCTTCACCATCCTTCTCTACAACTTGAATTGATCATAACAAGGCCAAGTATTTTATGACCCTAGATTGCTTGCATTATCGATAGACTCGCAGTAACAGACATACACAAATTCTGATATAGCATAATTAACATGTGTTTTAGCTCTTTCACCGAAGAAGGAAATTATCAAATTTCAAATAAGGAGTGTTTCATCTTGTGAAATGAGCTTTTTGAGGGATTGCATTTTACTCAAAAAATAATTGAGCTGAAAATACAAAGAGCAGCAAAGGAGACATACTGGGTCAGAGATTTTATCAATATCCACTGTCCCTTTATAGGTAATATAAAAGAAAACATTATTTGCTGCAACAGCTTCTTTACCCCGTTGTTTATACCTGCACGGTCCAAACTTATTAATGTAACGATGAAAATGTAAATAATCAAGGAACTAATATAAAATGGATATTTCAAATGAAAAATTATAAATACATTGGAGACTCACTGGTGCAAAAAAGGGATTTAAAGTCAGGCGAAAAGGGGATTTAAAGTCAGGCGTCTGCTTGACTTTTATTAAGTCGACTTTGTATGTCAGGAGTTTTAAAGTCAAGCGATAGCCTGACTTCGTAAGTGTGATTTAAAGTTAAGCATTTATTTCGCCAGATTTCGTAAGTCAGTTTTAAAGTCAAGCATTTATTTCGCCTGACTTCGTAAGTCTGTTTTAAAGTCAAGCATTTATTATTGCTTGACTTCATAAGTATGATTTAAAGTCAAACATTTATTGTTGCCTGACTTCGTAAGTATGATTTAAAGTCAAGCATTTATTGTTGTCTGACCTCGTAAGTATGATTTAAAGTCAAACATTTATTGTTGTCTGACTTCGTAAGTAGTTTTAAAGTCAAGCATTATTGCGCCTGACTTTAAAAGTTTTTTTTTATTTCAAATTTTTGGTTTAATCTCATATACACCCTGGTTATACGAATTATGTTCTCTTGATAATATTATTAGGAGAATATTTGAAGCACAATAGATTAATCTCATATACACCCTGGTTTTATCCAGATTTCCATGGGATCCCCATCAACATCTAATCCATGGTAATATATATAATAGTGATAATATATATAATAACAGAATAATTAAAAGTACAAAAGCTAAATGCATTAAATTCATTAAACCAAAATAATGTGAGAATAACATACAAAAGCAATACTTGAGTGCAATTCCTACTAAAAAGATTACTAAGTCAACAACAATAGAATATTGCAGGCATGCAAGTACTTATACATCAAATGTAATACCATATATACCCTCGGCACCGGCAAGCTTCTCTCAGTAATTCAATCTCCTTTAGTGTATCAGTCAATTTTTTCTCCATATCTTGCTCAGCAGCTTCTCTGCAGCTTCTCTGCTTGCTAATGCAGCTGCTAATTGTCCCTCCAAATTTTCCTCTCAGAACCATGTTCAATTGCGGATGCTAGACTTTGTCGAGCAATGGAGTCAATGAAACGTTGGGAAGATTCATTTCTAAGGTGAGAGGCCAATCCAGTGGATGATGAATTAGAACAACTCTGTCTCCCTTTGCTTCCATGAGTGACCACCAGCACTTTGTCTCTGTATCAAATGCCCATACTACAAAAGGAAAAGAGATAATTAGAACAACTCTACATCATGAATCAGGATAAAGCTATTACATGTGCAAAGGATAGAGCTGAACCAGAAATTTTGTCACTTCCAGGGTCTGTATTCCCTCCAATGAGTTGATATTGCTCATGAAGACACAACATTAGTCCTAGTCCTAGTAAGTATAAAGTATGTATAAAGAATAATGAATTACCTAACACCAGAACATATTGCACAGACCCAATCTTGTTTATAGCATTCAACTCTTCCTTTGAAATCTTGAACAATTCCCTTAAAGGGTGATATCATGATTCCCATAGCTGATACAAATATTAATTAGATATATAAATGAATGGACAAGTTTTTCAAGAAAAATAATTGCATTTGAAGAATGACAAAGTGTAATGTGTAAATGAAATTAACTTTTGGGCTAATGAAGTTGATTTGCAGGCATATATGTATCCATGATAATGGAGTCAAGAGGGAAACGAAAAGAGACAAGAATGGAACTTTAAAAATAGTTGGATACACGTGATTGATGAAATTGGTTTAAAACCGCGTATCAGTGTGTGTAATGTATACAGCAAAAAAAAAACAGAGAAAACAATAGTATTGTATATAGGAAAACAATAGTCTTGTTTCAATGCATATGATTCCATACTTGCCCTAACTCAGTTTCAATTATGCATATTCAAACTCAGTTTACCTTTGCATTCACACCATCAGGCATAATCCTGTTCTCCAACAGCATTTGCCCACTGACACAATAGGGATCCAACTCCACCAGCTGCTGCATGTACAAGAATAGTGTGACCAGGTTCAACCTGTAAAGTAATAATTATAATTACAATAAACAATAGATAAAAACCAAGCCAGTTCATTCAAAACCATAATCTATAATTACAAAAAAGCATCCGAAACAAAACATCAGATTGTGATTTTGAGCCAAATAATACCAATTTAAAGGGATCTCATAATGGATATGAATATTAGAAAGACGAAAACATAAAACATTGCATTCAGCACAACCTAAAATGGCTGATACAGGTAAGTACTAATTAAAAGGGCGTTGAAGGATAAAAACAAAGGGTTTTCAAAAAACACATAAGGCATGGCTAATGGTAAAGTACTTGAAATAATCGATGATATTTCGTGCAATCAACACACACAGACATTAATCAACAATTTCAAAAAATTATGTAATCTGGACAGTTCTACGGAAAAGTAACCAAGAAATAGCTAAATGATTAGGGCAACAAAATTAAAAAACAAAGCTTAAAAAATCAAAGGGCATCTCAGACAACACCGATCTCAAGATAATTCAAACAACATTTAGATCTGTAAACGGTTATTTACAAATCAATTCCCAGGTGGTCGCTTTTTCTACCTTCCAAAAATAATCGAAGACCTGTGAGACTCCAAAATCAGCTAGAAGAGCCTCAAGCTCTTCAAGTTCCTTAATTTGTAACAAAAGACACATATAGGAACACAAATTAAACTGTTCATACTTTAAATTTTCATATACTAAAGCCATGTATGCTGACTTTAGGAGCTTCCTTAAGATGATATCAGCAGATTTTTGTGATATATATTGAAGCCATGTACGCTGACTTTAGGAGCTTCCTTAAGATGATATGAAATTATGAATTGCATCAGCATATGCATTTGGAGCTCCAATGACAACCAACTTAACACACAACAACCTACACATGCATTTATAGTCAGTTAGTTTCAGTTATGCATGGTAATAAACTGAACTGATAACAAGCATTTATGTGATACTTGCTGCATACCTTGGCATGACCGATATGCAAATATCCATTTGGTTCAGGTGGAAAACGGGTCCTAATTTTCCCACCTGTTTCTTTCAAGTGTTTGTCAAGAAGCCCCTTTGAATTGCAACATCTAAGAATAGTATTATCGCTGAAAGGAACTTCAGTATGCACCTGAAATCAACATGAAACTCAACATGACAAAAATAGAATGAGCATGCAATTAACTTAAAATAAGGAAAATAAATACCTTCAAATTTTCCTCTGGATTGAGGAATATCAAATATGGATTAAGATCTTCTTCAGGTGCCTTTTCAGGAGTAGCAACAGGTGTTGCCTTATCCTAAAGGTAAGCAGAGGAATTGCAAGTAACTAGCAACCCATAGTGATAAAAAAAAATGGCAAAGAGAGAGAGAGAGAGTAAATGCAAACAAACTTACCTTTACTTTAGCAGGTTTCTCCTTCTTTATTTTAGAAGGCTTTTCATCATCGGCCGTTGTTCTATCACCAAGTAGCTCATACAATTTTGCATCAGCCATTTGCTGCAGCGTGAAAAAAGGAAAACAACTAATCAGTATCAACAAGACCAGGGGAGCCTCTTCCGCACATGCCCAAGTAACTCACCCACTAGCAAGATGAAAATTAAGATATCAAAGATTATTAGTCTGAACAGATCAGTAGTTCAATGTACAAGGGGGAATCATAACTATTTTATCCATTAGAAGGGAAATTTCAACAACTACCATTTGTTCGATAGCGTAGTTCCAGAATTGAAGCCATGTTCTCCTCAAAAATTTCATTAACAGCATGTTTGATATCTTTTGTTGAAACCTCAACACCTACAAAAATAAGCAGGAAATTAAAGACATACTTCCAACCTCCGAAAGGTTGGGACACTACAGTACTCAAAAACTAAAAGTTAATAGCCAAACTAAATTAAAGATACTGATTACTGAGATTTGTTTCGTATCGAATTCCTACAGGAATCTGACATCTACAACAGTGAACAGCTTGTGACGGGCATGGCAATAACTCTATAATATGAAGAAAAAATTCAACACAATAATAAATTATATAAAAGGATATTGCATATAATCTGATGTGATAATTAAAGGCAAACCTGTTGACCAATAGTATATGCTGGAATTACTACTCCACCCCAAGATTCAAAGCGATATACATCCAAGTAGTTTTTCTGATCAAATTAAAACCATCCAATAACATATAATCAGAACATTTGCAAGTTTCCCCAAACATTTATTAGAAGACATCTGGTTAAAAAAAGTAGCACAAAATTTCATACATGTATCACATTTCTATGTGAACTTTAGCTATTCCTAGAACAAATTAAATGATCAGGCAAAATTATATAGATTCAATGTTGTAAAATGATAAGCACCTAAACAACTTGTGAGGTATTCTACTCCTGAGTAGTTATCTGAGAATGATCCTATCTCCTCGGGATTTTGATCAATTGGAAAATCTCCATACATTTGAGATGTAATGATGGAACATTTGGATGAAAACAAAGCATTTAACTCTTTCCCCAAGATGCCTTTGAGCTGATTTCAACAATTTACAGTTGGATTCATCTGTTAAGCTAGCAGTAGTTTTGCAGGAATCGATGTTGTTGCTGTCAACAACTTCGCTTTCATCAGAAAGTTCAATGATGTCTCTTGTCACAGAACTCAATTCATGAGCAGATTGATTCAATATTTTTTCATCCAGCTTTAAGAACAGTGTAAAATGGAAATGAAGGAGTGAGAAAGGAAGAAAGAAGATATCAAGGAAGCAAGAAAGCATTCTGTTCCTACAAAGTCCCAGACGACCCTCCTCCCTCTCACAAGAAACTGATCCTAGCAGTGGTAGTAGGGACAAGGAGGGGGCATGACCCTATAAAACCAGTCATAGAATCATAAAAAGGTAGAAAGAAAGTACCTGGCAAAAAACACACAGGCATGTGAGCCAACTCTTGAACTGGAGTAGTATCTAGTAGCTCACCCTGAAAAATTAAACCCTAAACATCAACAAGAGGTGTCTTAACCTCTCTGACTTGTGTTTCTTTTTTTTCCAACACATTTCGAATCATATCCTGTAAAATGACACCAAACTACACCAATCAAGGACAGCAATTAAATGACACCAAACGAGTACCTAGCAGACACCACACAGCAATTAAACTAAAAGCAATAGATTTATAGTTGTACTGATAAGAGGACTTTTCAAAATTGTGTGAAATTCTCTGCAATTGATCATTGAAGCTAACAAAGCTAATGATAATCATGTTGGTTATTAAAACAGATCCTAATAGAATATATTTTTATGTATAATATATCTCGAGGAAATGGATTACCAATGAAGCAAAATCAGAAAAATTAATCAATCCAAGTCTGAACTGTCACAATTGTGATTCCTCTTTTCGTCTCTTCAAGAGCCTTATGAATTTCATCAAAGGCTACAGCTTTAGGTTTCCCTTCATCTGTAGGCACTGGTAGTCAATCATCTTCATTAGCTCTAGAAGTAGACATGAATTAAGTAAAGAAGTAGACATAAATTAAGTAAAAGAGAGCAAATAAGCACAGAAACACAAAAAAACTTGTTTTGTCTCACCTTGCTAGAGTGCTGGAGAAGCCAACAACAATGGCATTATCAAATCAGATGACCCTAGAACCAGTCCCTATGAAAGAAACAGAATCTATAAATTATGAAACACCCAGAATCAAAATCTAGAAAGAAACCCCCACCCCCTAATTTCCTAATCATATTTTAAACAAAACTTTAGAAAGAAGATAACAGTAACTCATTTTTCCTGAACCCACTTCATCCATACTCGACACCAACAACAAAGAATAACATAAATCAAACATAGACCTTGTTAGTTCTTAAATAGGAAACTTGAAATTAGGGTTTGACATTTGAAAATTTTAAAATTTAGGAGAAATTCAAATTAGCAATTTGACCTACACATAAATAATGAGAGAAATTGATTTCTCACCACTTGTATTCATTGCTTTCTTCTGTTCGCGGAGAGGAGGCAAGTTCGAAACTCGCAAAGAAAGAGGCAGTCACCATCACGAAGTAGGAAACGTTAACAGCGAAGGGTATGGTTGCAGAGCATATCACGACACAGCACATCGCACGCGGAGGAGGGGCGGAAAACATTGTCGTAGTGAGCTCTGTGACGATTGCTTTTCTCTCTTCTCCTGATCTCTCTCGCTTCGTCGCTCTGTCTTTCAGAGGTTCGTTTATTTTCCCATTTGCATCTGCCATTTCAGGGGATCGGTCCGATAGAGAGAAGAAGAAGGATTAGAGAGAAGAGCTTTGATTTGCTTTTTGCATTTAGGCTTCGCGTGAGAGTGAGAATGGAGAGGAGAGGAGTGTTCTGATTTTGAGAGTGAGGCGAATGAATGTGAATTTTTTTTTATATTTTAGTACTTTAGAAGTCAGGCGTGTATTCGTCTGGCTTTAAAATTTTACCTCTTAATTACAAGTTTGCCACCGTGTCTACTTATGTAGTCATGCGTCTCATAGCATGACTTTAAAAGTCTAATTTTTTTTCCAATTTTTTCACTTTAGAAGTCAGGCGTGTATTCACTTGACTTTAAAACTCGCGGGTTTGGCCTCTTAATTACAAGTTTGTCACCGCGTCAACATATAAAGTCAGGCATCTGAGCGCCTGACTTTAAATGTCTAATTCTTTTCCTGATTTTGCACTAGTGACTAACTTATGAAAAAAAGCTCAAAACAATGAAATGACAAGAGGAAGCAGTCCAGGGAAGGCGTGCTGCATGTACATGCTGAAAACAGGGTTCAAACTAAAAATACTTGGAAACCTACCCAAATACAAGATCAATCCACTCGTGTAAATGAGCAGATACATATTCACTCTCCAGAGCCTTCCGATGCTTATGAATAAAATCAATTTGATTTTCAGCCCAAGTAGGAAGTTTTACAGTATCTGGTATCGCAGAATAAGCTATTAAATGTGATATGCATTTGTAAGTATACAATGAAGTAAAAAACAGAAAATCACAATGAATATACCAAGTTTTCCTCCCAATTGTGTTGTGCCAAAATCAATTGAATTTTCATTTGTGAGGACTTCAGGTTGGTAAAATAGCTCAGGAACCTAAAAAGTGAAAATAAAGAACTTTTTTATGATAACAGATTAAATAAAACCATGTTAAGCTTATAATATTAATACAAGTATTAAATCCTGTTAAAGAAATCTATAAAGAAGCTACTCAAGGTGTATCAACCAATCACTTTATAGTAAAGGAATATGCATACCAATTCCTTTACATCACTCATGTCCTCAAGAACTCCATTCCAAGTAGCAGAAATATCAGAAAACATCTACATGGTCAAATAAAAAAAGGTTTTGTAAGTATAGAAATAGAAATAATGATATAGGTACTGATCAAATAAACACATACCAACATTAAAATACAAACATTATGAAATAAAACCACAGATAAGTTAAATTCCAGCAACCATTTTCTAAGTTAAACACATACCACATTAAAATACCAATATTATGAAATTTCAGCAACCATTTTCTAAGTTAATGGAATTATAAAAAGATGAGAATTCCAGGACAATAAACTATAGCAATAATACAAACAATAAGTCTATGGAAACCTAATAACAGCAAGAAAAACAGATGAGCAAAAACAACAATAAGTCCATTTTCTCACTTCATACCTGTAAGAAATAGTTAGGGTTTTGTTGAATCTCTCCTCAAAGTTGTGTCTTCCACAAAATCGAAACCTAATAACAAAAAAAAATAGAAATAAGAGGAAATCTTCCCAACAGAAATTAAGAGACAGCAAAGTCAGAGGAAACCACAAAAGCTATGAAAATTAAAAGCGAAAATCAGTTGAAGAGAAACCTACGAAGCGAAATACCTGTTTTGCTGGGATTAGGGTTCGCATAGTAAGGTTTATGAGGGGTTTCGAAATGGTTGGGGTTCGATTTATGGTTTTTTCGTGAAGAAGATTAGGGTTTTACAAAACTTCCATCTGAGAGAAGAGTGAGAAGATGGGTAAAAGATGAGGATTTTAGGGTTTTTGTTTTTCAGAGAACAGTGAACTTTCAGAGGATAATAGAAAAAGAAAAAGAAGAAGAAGAAGAGAGGTGGAGTGGTGGTGACAACCGAAGAAGAGGCGCGTGCCGGAGAGTGGAGTGGTGGCGACGAGTTCGCGAACGAAGTGCACGGCGAGGCGTGGCAGAGAACAGCGTGAGATCTGAGCTTCGTGTTTTGAGAGTGAAAACGGTGTGAGATCTGTGAGTGAAAACGGTTCTGAGAGAGAGTGAGATCTGAGCTTCGTGTAGAAAATGGAAAACACGAAGGGTTCTGAGAGAGAGTGAGAGGTGAGCTTCGTGTAGAAAATGGAGAACACGAAGGGTTCTGAGAGAGTGTGTGAGAGTGAGAAGGGTTCTGAGAGTGATAAGATCTGTTCGCGTAACTGAAATTATTTTTTTCTATTTTGGTACTTTAGAAGTCAAGCGAATACACGCCTGACTTCTAAAGTACTAAAATAGAAAAAAAGAATTTCACCATTAATTACAAGTTTGCCACCGTGTCTACTTATGTAGTCAGGCGAATACACGCCTGACTTCTAAAGTCTAATTTTTTTCCTATTTTTTCACTTTAGAAGTCAGGCGTGTATCCGCTTGACTTTAAAACTCGCGAGTTTTGCCTCTTAATTACAAGTTTGCCACCGTGTCTACTTATGTAGTCAGGCATCTGAGCGTCTGACTTTAAATGTCTAATTCTAATCCCATTTTTGCACCAGTGAGTGATGCTAGCCAAAGCACGATCAAGCTTCTTAGCAACCCTCCTTTGACCCCTGCAAGGCCTATTCCAAGTAAAATTTCCTCTAGTAGAAGGCATATCTGTTAGGGAACAAGCATCAAGAACTCTAAGAAAAGCATCAGCTCTGTTCTGATAAAAATTCCCCCCTCTTTGCTCACTAGTTCATTAAAATCCCCAACCTTTAACCTAATAGTAATAGTATCAGCAAAAACATCAAAAATAGAAATAGAGACATTACTTCCATTCTGTCAAAGAATCCACAGGCCACCAGATTGACCACGAGCTTCAAATAGTTGTTGAGGATATTGTAATCCAACTCAGTGAAGGATAAGATTTTTGGTGATAAGAATAGTGTTGATTTCTGGTTCATTCCCAAAAAAAAACATTTTTTAATCTCTGGACAGAAGAAAATCCAGTCTTAATTTTTATGAGTTACTACTTATATTGTTTGGTCGAGGAATATGGTGACGATATTTTGCATTGTTGACTCCTTTGCCAGACCACTGAGGATTTTTTGTGATAATAGTGGTGCAGTGTTTTTTACAAAAAAAAATGATAAAACTTCCGGTAAATGCTACTTTCACCAAGCAGAAACTTTGTCCCTATACATAATAGAGATATTACACATAGAAGCAAGAGAGCTTAATTGCTCAAAACCAACCCAGTGTTAGTCCTCTACTCTCCTAGACAGACAGACAGAGCGAAGAGATTGTGGGCATCAGAGTTTGCATTTTTTGTGGGCAACAGAATTTGCATTTCTGTTATGTATTGAACTGAAGCACCTTCCAGTTGAGTAAGTAACTCTCTATAGTCTAAGCAATTAACTATGAGAAAAAGTAAACTTTTGAGGCAATCAAGAGTCTAGTTGGAATGTCAACAAGCAAATATTTGAAGATATAGAATATTTGCTGGACAACCTCAGCAATTAATTATGAGAAAAATAAAAAATTCAAGTATGACCAAGTATGATGAGCTTAACAAAAAGAATTATTATTATTATTAAGAAGCAAGCATCCTTATCAATGAACAATCTCATGGTCACTTTTGGTTACCCGACAATTTCAGTGATATGGGGACGTCAGCTCCTGGGTTCGAACCCAGGTGTGGCCAGCGATAATGTGTGTGCGTGGTGTTTATTTGTCAATTTAGTAGACCAAAAAAATGAACAATCTCATGGGAGGAATACCAAATATAAAACAAAAGAAACTAGATTAATTTCTCACTAAACATATTTTTCATCAATTTGTAAAACATCAAACTCATTTCCTCAAAAACCCCCTTTTAGTGTTATCCGTTCTTGATTCTGGTAGTATTTAATTCAGAGGCCCTTGTGAGACGACCAAGGTTAACTACCTTGTATTACATTTTATATCTTTCTAATTATTTTGACCCGCGTACGATCGCCAATCAAATTGGCGGGAGGAATAGTTTTTTCCGTCGTAAGAGAATGCCATTATTTATGCCTCACGCTTTAACAAATCATAACAACATGACATATATTATTTGGTTTTTTTTATCAGAATATAATATTATCTTATCTTATATATAAATCTTGTGGAGTCTTGAGCTCCATTTGGCGCCAAGACTCCCACCCCCTCCCCCCAACACCCTACCCTCTATTTTTTGTTTTATATTTCCCCTCCTCTTCTCCTCATTATTTTCTTTATCTTTTTTTTTTAATATTTAAGAGTAAACTAAAATTTAGGGGAAAAAATAGGATCTATAAATACGTGTAGTTTATTTTTCGATAGTTGGATTGGTGACAAATAAAAATTAATTTTGTGATAAATTATGTAAAGTGTGATGTTAGCCAGTGTGTTTTGAGCTACTTTAGAGTCTGAAAAGAAATTTAGTTGTTCATATACGCAAAGTTTGTTGAAAGGAAATAGCAATGCAAAACAGTGTATTTTGGGGTACTTAAGTAGTCGAAAAAAAAGTAACTGTTCAAATAGGCATAGTTTGTTTCTCAATAACCCGTTTGGTGAAGAAAAAATTTCATAACATATTTATGTAAACTACGATGCTAAGTAGTGTGGTTTTTGATGCTTTAGTGATCGCAATAGTATGTTTTTTGATGCTTTAGTGTTCGCAAAAAAATCCAAGTATTCAAATATGCAAAATTTGTGCCTGAAAAACCAGTTTGGGGAAAAAGAAATATATAATTGCGTGACAAAATACATAAAGTGTGATGCTAAGCATTGCGTTTTGAGCTACTTTAGTATTTGAAAAAAAATTAACCGTTCAAATACTCAAAGTTCATTCCTCAATATCAATTTTTTTTAACTATTCGAATACGCAGAGTTTGTTCCTCAGTGATCGATTTGGTGAAAAAAATATTTCAAAACGAAATGTGTAAAGTACGATGCTAAATAGTGTTTTTTTTTATGCTTTGGTGTTCGTAAAAAAATTCACCTATTCAAATATGCAAAGTTTGTGTCTCAATAACTGATTTGGTGAAAAAAATATATATATATAATTTCATGACAAAATATGTAAAGTGTGATGCTAAGCAGCATGTTTGGGGTACTTTAGTGTGCGAAAAAAAAATTAACCGTTCAAATACTCAGAGTTCATTCCTTAATAACTGATTTGGTGAAAAAAAATAATTTCGTGACAAATATGTACACACTCTATTTTAGTTTTAAAGTTTCCAATTGCCTTTTTTATTACATATTTTGTTAAATTCATATTTACCTTCAATTTAAGCATGTAATGTGTTTTAGGATGCTTTAATGATCGCAATAGTATGTTTTTGATGCTTTAGTGTTTGCAAAAAATCTAATGATTCAAATATGCAAAATTTGTACCTAAAAAACCGGTTGGGTGAAAAAAAAATTCGTGACAAAATACAAAGTGTGATGCTAAGCAGCGTGTTTTGAGGTACTTTAGCATTCAAATGATCAACAAATGAGACTTTTTCATATTGCAAATTTAAAAACAAATTTTAACAAGACAGAAATTTCGTATTAACTGAAGTTTTTGCTCCGTACGACGCACGGGTCCATGCGCTAGTATTATTTGGTTTTAGCTGGTAATAAATAAACACATGTGCAATGTCCGAAAAACACCATTAAAAACAAGAATAAAAAATGTTGGCACTTTTTTTTACCCCCTCTTCTCCCCTATACCCCCATAACCCTTATAATCCCCAAAATACCCCTAAATTTTATATAAAAAAATGTTTTTTAAAAAATTTCCAGAAGTACCTCTTTTGAGGTGTTTCCGGAAAGATCAAAAAAATTGTTTTCCGGAATTGTCCTCTTTAGAGGTACTTCCGGAAATTTTTTAAAAAACGTTTTTTTTAATTTTTTTAAAAAATTATACGATTACGATTAATAACGATAACGATACTCGCTAAAATACGTTAACGTTAAATAACGATAACACTAAAATACGAGTACAAATACCATAAAAAACACAAAAAAAAAAAATACAACTAAGGGTCAAAGGTCAAAACAGCTAAAGCACGCAAGAGTCTCTCATATGCAGCAGGTGGAAGACCCTCGACTCCCATGGCATCCCGGATATGTGCAGCTGCAGTCCGGAGCCTATCCTCCATGGTCAGTGGACCAATATCCTCAGCTGTTGGAACCTCGTCTGGTACATCCTCCGGAGGCGTAGTGAGACGAGGAATGGACACCTGTAAGTACCATGGCAGGTAATCCTCATCGCACTCACCCGAATGTCTGGCTTGTCTAGAAGATCTAATCAAAGTCCGCACCGGGGCCTGGTAGTACAACCATCCCTCCACAATAGTCTCTGAAGATGGACGTGAGGCACCAACCGTAAGGGGCTCCACAGGGATTTCCTGGATGTATCCAAACTGCCAACAGACCCTCTCTGGCATGTACGGCACAGTCACATCACCCCATAGCAGATGACCTCTGAAAAGCGACATCTGAAGAAATCCCCAGTAGCGCCTGTGGTTCTCCCAAGGCCTCCATATGACATCCTCCCGGCATAAGTCATCCAGATAAACCCGAAAATGCTCAAGCTTGACAGCGTCATTCTTTTTATTCGCCCACCTGCAGCAACGTGGACGCTCAAAAGCACCGTGATCTCTACGATCCCCGATGGTGGGGAAGTACTCAAAAATCCAACACTGAAAGAATAATTTAAGTAAAAAAAACAAATAAGTAATTATATAAATAAAAGTAATTAATTATTGGTAAAAAAAATAATTAATTATTACCTGTAGCAAAGAAGCGTATCCTCCAATCTGCGATGTCTTCCAGAAACAAGCGTCGTTCAGCTGCTCGTACAAAACGGCCAAGGCAGCTAGACCTCAAGCCCACTGGCCACAGTCATCAAAAGACTGAATCAGTCTGAGCCACTTGACGGGCACATATGTGTGACTCTTGTCGGCGAAGATGGTATAGCCCAACAAGAGCAACATATAGCACCGTGCAGCATTATCAAAAAAGCCATGCTGCATGTTAGCTCGGTATGCCTCCTCCAAAAAGCTGAACCTGAAGTTCGGTCCCCTAGTGAACCGACACTCTGCCCAACAAGAATCGTGGTCTATACCCAGCAACTCGCCTCCAGCATGAATGACATCCGCCTCAGAAAATCCAAGCCCAGGCTGCAAAAAAGTGCTGGTGAGCGGCAAATGGAGCAACGCGGACACGTCGTCCAACGTCACAGACATCTCCCCAAAAGGCATGTGGAATGAGCTGGTCTCAGAATGCCACCTCTCCACAAACGCCGAGATCAGCTCGTGATTGATGTAGTGGAGAGGTGTAGAATCGAGCTCCAACAGACGGGCCTGCTCTAACCATCTTTGTACATGTGGGTGGTGCTGCTGAGGTCGAAACCTAAAAATCTTCCCACCATGGGCTGCAACCTTAATCTTTCCACGGTCCTGTATAAAAATAAATTATATAAATTAAAACATATTAAATGACAGTAAAAAAAATTAAATTAATTATTAAAACTATTACCTGTCCCACACGTAGCCTCGACACCACGTGCACATCAAACCGATGCAACAGAACTTGGTCCCTAGGACCCTGATCTAGCTCCTACTCACCAGCGTCCTGCTGAACAGCCTCATGATAATGCTCCTGCTGCGGGGCGTCTGCAGCCTCATAATCCTGCTGAACACGCTCATCATACTGCTGCTGCTGTGGAGCGTTTGCAACCTCATAAGCCCCACCTATGTCCCGGTCACGGACACACCTGTTACGCTCAGAAGCGTGACCGGCTTGCCTGACCAACTGAATCCTTCTCGTCCTGGTACTAGGAGCAGGAGGAGTCGTATCTGCATCTCTTCCTGCTGCGTGTGAAGACTCGTCTCGCTCTAAACGTCCTGCCGAGAGATAATTGCGGAAGTGAAAATCACTGAGATTTCCTGAAATACGCCCTGCTGAGGTATTTCCAGAAATCCCAGAGATTTTCCCTTCCACAGTTATCCATTCAGACATGTTTTCAGAATTTTTAAAAAATTACACTTCCGAAAATATCGTAAAAAACGATACTTCCGGAAAGTTTAGGAAAAAACTTACTCTGATTTCGAAAAGATGTGAAAAATGAGAAATGATTTTGGTTTTTAATTGTAATTAAAAAGTGGCCAAAAAATAGGGGGTATAGGGGAGAAGAGGGGGGCCAAAAATGTTTGAGAAAAAAAAAGTGAATGTAAAAAAATATATCGTTTGTTTGTAAGTAAAAAAGTGGCGAAACATCTCAGAGGTGTGGTTGAGTGGTTGGGGCTCATCATTCCTTAATCAAGTGTCGATGGTTCGATCCTAGACTTGGGTATGGAGCAGCTTTAAATTCGTGAGTCGTCCCACTCTTCGATGTGTCTCTAATCCAACAAATGGATTACTCACTGCTTTCGATAGTTAATACCTCCTCTCAAACAAAAAAAAGTGGCGAAACTGTAAATTAAATAAACAAGAGCATTTAATTTAGACGCGGTGATCGAATGGAATGAGATCAAAAATGAGATGGCATGTGGGCGTACGTACAATCCTAATAATAATTCATCATTGGCGGGGATGTGTGTTTGTGCCGAATCCCTGTAATTGACAGATCGATGAAGGGAGAGTCGATGGATTCGATGGCATAGAGAGAGAGAGAGAGAGAGAGAGAGAGAGAGAGAGAGAGAGAGAGAGAGAGTCAGTAGAAGTAGAAGGAAAGCGATTCCTACGAATCAGAGTAGTTTAGCTATGAAAGGCGTCTTTTCGGCGCCCGGTGATTACATTCACTTCAAGTCTCAAGTCCCTCTTCACAAAATCCCTGTATGTTATGTTTCTTCTCTATTCCCTTTTCAATTCTCCTCTCGATTCCGTACTTCTATTCTAGGTTTTACACCTTGCCTTTTCTTACTTCATTCTGAATCACACCTTCTTCATTAGCATAGGGTAAATACATTTCATCCATTACATGTATGTATAAATTACATAGTATATTGCGTTTAAGAATGAGCATTTGTTGTTGCCAGTTGACACAGACACATATCACCGTTTCTTTATTCATAATTAGATTTAGCTTGCTATTAAATCATTTGGCTGGCTTGATAGAATTTCCATAGTTGATACCTGGTTTCTATTAATCTGTTTACTTGTTAACTCTTGTAGATTGGTACTAAGCAGTGGCGATATTATGACTTTGGTCCAAAAGCTGTACCTCCACTTATATGTCTTCCTGGAACAGCTGGAACCGCAGATGTATACTACAAACAGATCATGTCATTATCCATGAAGGTACTGCCTGTTGTGAAAGCCTTTATCACATCTAATTTATTTTCTACTAATCACTATCAAGTGAGAGAATTACCTTGTTGTGGGAGTTGAAAGGATGTAATATATATATATATATATCATCTTATATAGATAGTAAAGAATCAAGATTATAAGTTATGTAAAGACCATATTATGCCTACTTAAAAAAATTATACAACTTTGTCTTCTAATTGTGGGTATACATCCATGATTCAACAGTTAAGATTTGAGGTCACTCGGATGAGGTTTTATGAGCTTAACTTACGATATAAGCACTTGTATTAGTGTTTGGAATTGCTTATGATGTGTTGATAAGTTGTTTTCTGTTTAGTATCATAAGATCTGTAGGACAGCTTATGAAAACACCGTATACAAAGTTTATGCATAGCTTACCCTCATTTTTCCTATGATTATAGAAACAGCCTATACATGAGCTTCTAACATGCTAAGTGGGTATTGAATATGATTGAGCACTTAAACTGTTGACCCAAATGCCCCCTTAATCCCTTCACACTCATTATAAGGGTTGTTTTGGTTTGACAAAGCCTTTTCCGTTTTCATTCTTGTTATTGATAATTACAAAAGTTTCACCTTGTTTTCATTTATCTCATGTTTTCAAGGATTTGTAAAGAAACAGTGAAATTATTTGGAGAGACAAGAGAAGCGTTAAATGTAAGATAATAACCATGTGACTGGTGCATTTTCATTTAACTGCTATTTTTTGGTTGTGTTAGTGAAAGTGGCTATTAACTGATGCTACATGCTAAAATTAGGAAACCAAAAGTGGTGGTTATCATAGGCCACTCCCTTTATAGAATAGTATAAATATATTTACTTTTAAAATGTGCCCCATATTTGTAACTGATATTTCCTACTCTTATAGAGAAAGGGGTAATTTTGCTTTAGTATTACAGTTTGTATAACATCTTCCATGATAGATAGCACTATACAACAAAATATTCTTGTCAGATACTACCTGTTAACATAAGCTTACTAGAGTTTTAGTTTATTTGTTCGTTGTATACTTGTATACAATTTCAATAACTTTCATGTATTACAGTTCTAAGAGGAACAAAGGTGTTCATTTTATGCAGGGTTACCGTGTCATATCTGTTGATATACCTCGCGTATGGCATCATACTGAGTGGATTCAAGCATTTGAAAAGTTCTTGGATGCAATTGATGTACACCATGTATGGTTTCCTCAAACTTTCATCGCGCTTTCTACTATCAACCTTTACCAATTTTGCATTATCTGAAGTTTTTCATCTATGAATTTTTATAAAATATTTTCTCATGTAGATGCTAAATATGTAAATTTTTTGCTTTTGAAGCCACCTGTACTTAATTTGATACACATTGATTCCTTAACTTTACGTTGGACTAATTGATCGTTACAATTAATTGAAGAGCCCTGCATTTCACTTTGATAGCTTTACTCTATACTGGAGAAATTGATCACTGCAATTAATGGAAAAGCTCTGTATTGCTAGTTCGCAGCTTACTTTAAAGAGTTATTTAAACACCTTTTCGGCTTCTTATAATTTTTCAGCTTTGTACACCCTCTAATGTTCATATCTTAGGGGAAAAAATTGCCGTGCACCATCATCATTTTTCAGGAGCTGTAACATGTTACGACTTTGGATATTATGTGGGATGTCCTGGACATTTTTAAGATTTTGTAATCCAGAATTTGAGTAGGCCAAACAACAGGCCCAAGTTAAAGCCTAACCTTAATCTACTAACTATCTTTGAGCCCTTAGCCCAAGTATGGCCAGCAATGGTCCAAACCAAAAAAAAAACTAAATTAGTATGTCCAGACTTTAGTCAAGTCCTCTTGAATTAGATTTCAAGACGCAGCAAGTGAGCCTAAATATAGTTCAACCCTTCCTTGTCGGCCTACTTAATTTTAAAAAATTTCATGGGTATTCAATCTACTAGTCAGTTTTAACGTCTTGCATGTTTTTTAGCTCAAGTCTTTGATAATATTCATTGTTTCAAATATTCCCATCCTTATGCCAAGCGTTTCAGTGAGGATATAGTTTGTTGCTGGAATGTGTTTTATCTCAATAGTATCATCAATAGTATCTTGTAAGGTTCATCACATCCTGAAGTTAATTCTATCATGATTGAAAATTTCTGATGAATTGAAAGTTAGCTAACCTTACATCTGAATGTTTTGTTTGAATGTCTGTTGAGTAAGAAATGTGCTATTATGTCCAAATATCTGTCTGTGTAACCTTACATCTTAATAGTTTTAATTTTAACTACAAACAAATCCTCTGACTGTGCATTATGACCAAATATCTGTCTATGTAATATCATACATATTTTTGGTGACATAGGTTCAACAACTCAGAAAATTTTTTAGTGAACTAGTTTTATCTGTGTCTCAGATACACCTTTACGGAACATCACTAGGTGGCTTCCTAGCACAACTCTTTGCTCAGCATCGTCCAAGACGAGTTCGGTCATTGGTTTTATCAAATTCATTTCTGGAGACACGGAGTTTCTCTGCTGCAATGCCATGGGCACCCATGTACTTCTCTCAGATTCCGTTGTAGAGAGTAATGATACATATAGGCTAGAAATGAGCAAATTCCCTGTGGTTTTGTGTCTTTGTCATTTATGAAATATAAACTGCAATGTATGACGACCAAGTGAAATTTCTGGCAAACAAATGTTTCAATGATTGCATTGCCTACACAAATAGAGTTGTATAACTTGTATGCATTGTCAAAAAAAATTAATCAAGGAAATTCGAATGATATATTTAAAATGATGAATTTATTTGTGTGGATCATGATAAATTACTCTTTAAATGTTCCATTAACTCCACATCATCCATTTAGTAATTACTATTGTGATCCCTTGGTGATATATACCTTGGAATGACGGGATTTGCCCTTTACATAAACTTTTTCTGAAACAAAAAAAAAAACTGCATAATCCGGTTTATTTGAGAATTTCTCATGTTATTTCCTGATAGAACTATTATATCGTCCATCTAATAACTGATCCAGTTTTACTGTGAATTTACAGTGTTAGTTGGACTCCTTCTTTTTTGTTGAAGCGGTATGTCTTAACAGGAATTCGTGATGGTCCCCATGAACCATTTATTGCAGATTCAGTGGACTTTGTTGTTTCTCAGGTACTTTTGTCTTCCACAATTTGACATGCTTATTGTCAGTCTGCTAGTGTTGCCTGAGCCTCTCTGTATGCTTGAAATTGTCTTGCTTTGAGACAACGAAGAGTTTGCTTATGGGGACTAGCCAACTTTTCTCAGCAACTGTACATTCTTTGAAATGCAAATCCATATCCTGTTTATGATGAACTTATCTATTTTTGTATTATTTGTCTTAAGTAACTTGTTTGAGTTTCTTGAATCTGTAACACCTGACTTATTCAGGTGGAAACCCTTTCTAGAGAAGACTTGGCTTCCAGAATGTCGCTTACAACAGATGATACTTCAGTCGGACCCCTCCTTCTTTCAGATTCATTCATCACTATAATGGATGTATGTCATCTTGGTCTTAATTTGCTTATTTCTTTATCATGAATATCACTCTGTTCTGAAAAGAATTGTTTTTTTAGCATGGTATCATTCAATCTAGAGTTATTGAGTTTCGGGTTTAATTTGTTACCTTGTTGTTCTTGTGTGCCTAGTGCAAGCTGTGTTCTGCAATACCACCTCCCTCTAGCCGATTTGCTAAATTCTGCTGGCAGCTGTTTCTAAAATTTGCAAGAAACATTTCTTGAGACTAGTTATTATTTCGCATGACTACTTTCTGGTTTGCTATGCAATAATGACCCAACTAATAATATGGTATAATATATTTTATAACTCAACTTTCATCTTTTCTAATTGTCTTGCATGTTTCTTGTAGACTAATGACTACTGTGCAATACCTCAACAACTTAAGGATCAATTGAGTGAAAGGTATCCCGAGGCAAGGCGTGCACATTTGAAAACAGGCGGTGATTTTCCTTTCCTTTCACGACCAGATGAAGTCAACTTACATCTTCAGGTATCTGCGGTATCCAGTCTTTCTTACTTGGAAGTTGTTGTGCTCATGGAGTTATGTTTTAACTGTTGTCTATATCATGGCAGCTGCACCTTAGGCGTGTTGGTGTGGAAGCTCAGCCAGATTTGGTTTACAATAGTCCTAAAGGTGACCTTGGAGGAAGTCCTAGCAATCCTCGCAAAGAAAATGACGATGATGACTCTGATAAGTCACATAAGGATGATATGGGGGGGTCTGAAAATCCATCCGCTGAAGGTGATATACATCCTACCCCAGAAAGCTCAGAATCCCATAATTTAGACAACCAGCCACTTGAAAGTTCAGAATTCCATAATTTAGACAACCAGCTTCTTGAAAGTTCAGAGTGTTGCCACTTGGATCATGAAATTACCCTGCATGTTTTTCCTGGTAGATTCACGAAAGAAAAGCACGTTGTGCCTCCAGAAACACCTGTACATTTCGTGTTGGAATATATTGTTCTTTTTGTTGTTCTACGTTACATCAGCTTACTGTACATTATCCGCAACTATTCTTTGGAATTTAGGCAAGTTGTGTGAGTTGGAATTCTTTTGGATATACAATGTATCATGAGAATCGTGTGTGAAAGAAATTTCCTAAGTGGACTGGATTGCTGAGTTCCTTTGTTTAGATTAATAATGTGAAATTTGGAGGTAGGATGTTAACTGTTAAACCATCGAGTTTTATATTCCATGTTGTAAACTTTTACGGGATGCTTGACCTCGACGTGTTTTGTAAAATTATGTTTTTTACTTGGAAGTGAGCAAACGAATTAAAATTTCTACTTTTTTTTATTTAATCAAATGCTGTATTATTGTAAATACACTACCAATGACTGGAAAGGCTGATTCAAAATTATAATGGACCACTGTATCAAAAGAATTATATAAGGGACCACTGAAATGTATTCTTAAGTTTTAAATTCAACCGAGTAGATGGTCTAATCCCATTGCTCAGTCAGCCAAGTTGGCAACAATCAAATCGGAACTTATAACTGCATGAAGAAATAAGGAATGGCTCTCAACATCTCACTACACTTCGTTGCGTACAACACCCCCCATAGACTACTACAAGTCTACAACTAAGTGGGTTGCTGGAAGCCACTCCCAAAAAATATAGCGTGTATTGTCAAATGTCAGCCTCAACCTATCGAACTAGGCTTGTTCAGTTCCCAATGAGAAGTGCACCCAACTGTTCAAACAGTTCGACCGAATCAAATAGTCTTAGTAGTTCGATCGAACTGAACTGTCTTAATAGTTCGGTTCGGCAGTTCAAGTTCGAACCGAACTATTTAAATTTTGAACTTTTTTTTTTGAATTGCTGAGCCCAAACTGTTAAGCCCGAACTGTTATGCAAACTACCCGAACTGTTATCCAAACTGCCCAAAAAAAAAACTGAACTGCAGCAATTTAAAAAACCAACAATTCACACACTTCAGTTTTTTTAAATTGCTATTAGATGTGAAAAAGACTTGCTTATTAGTGTGTGAAAAAGCCAGAAGCCCCAACGTTTAAAATCATTTAGGATAAAAACAATTTATAATAAAATGAAGGCATCAATCACTCTCGTGATGCCTTGAAGAAAAATTTCACGATGAGATCTGAGTAGAAGATATAAAAGGGTTATTGATATCCATCGATGTCATATATTCATAGAATATGTATCTGTTCAATACGGGCCTATGAAATTTAAAGTTGATGGCGATACATTAATTTTTATTATTTATAAATGATGGTTCCATTTGTTTTCTAAATTGCTGCAGTTCAGTTTTTATTTTAAGGACAGTTCAGTTTTTTTTAAAAAAACGGTTTTTGGGCAGTTTGGATAACAGTTCAGACTCAACAATTTGGAGAAAAAAAATTCAAAATTTAAACAGTTCGGTTCGAACTCGAACTGCCGAACCAAACTATTAAGACAGTTCGGCTCAGTCGAACTGCTAAGACAGTTCGGTTCGGTTCAATCGAACTGTTTGAACAGTTTAGTTCTGAATTATTAGTAAAAGTTCAGTTAATTTTTGTTCAGTTCGGTTCAGTTTTGCAGTTCAATTCAGTTTTTTAATTCTGATGAACAGCCTTATATCGAACTTTGAGATCAACTCTCCCCCTAAATAGATCTTAAATTCTTCCGTAGTTCAATAACACTAAACTCGCAACATAAACCGACTTCATGATTGCCAACGAATGTTGGTTCAGGACCTCGGTAGGTAATATGTAAGAAACTCTTGCGGCCTTTTTTGACCCTCCTAGACCCAGTTCGCCTAAACTTTCTATTTGTTGAAAACAAATAGAAGGGACATCGGGAAGGTGGAGGTTCAGCGGTGCCTGAAGGGAGAAGGGACGTGCCGGCGAGGGCGGGGCATGGTGGTCCGATGAACAATAATGATAGCAATCATTATGAGCAGCAATTTGAGGCATTGAACGTCAATAATGGGGCAGTTATGCGTTACACTTTTGATGGCATTAATCATGGGAGGAGATTTAATGGGTTGGCTGGCTCTAATAATGGGAGGATTAATAGTAATTCGGTTACTATTCCTAGTAATAATAGTAATTTGGTTACTATTACAACCATGATTAGTAATTCCATTACTCTTTCTGGAGTTAATGGCAATAATGCCATGTCATCAAGTGGTGATGATGTGGGGCCACGGGGGATGCCAGTTGGAGGTACGGTGCGTGGTATGCGCATTGTGGATGGTGGAACTGTAGTCATGGAGATCGAGGACAGTGACTTGGAGGATGCTAGGAAACGCAAATGTCGTAATTCTATCATGGTGTCTGGTACTAGCTCTTCTGCTGAGCCACAACAGAATATTGTTGATCCTTTTTTATTGGCAGGTCCTGGCAGCCAGGCCTGCCAGGAGAAATGAGTATACTCAGTTGGAATTGTCGAGGCCTGGGTCATCCTTCGGCAATTCCTATGCTTAGAGACCTTGTTCGGAGCAACAACCCAGAGCTTGCAAGCAAAATGGAGACTGTAAGGAGGTTGCTGGGGTTTGATGGTTGTTTGGCAGTCGATAGAGTTGGTAGAGGAGAGGGTGTGGCTGTTCTTTGGAAGAATACTATGAGGTGTCATGTAGTTACTCTTCGCATCACCTGGATATGGAGGTTGAGGATGATGTTCGTGGCAGGTGGCGTATTACAGGGTACTATGGTTTTGTTGATAGGTCTAGTAGACGAGAATCTTGGGCATTACTACGGCGTCTGGCAGGGTTATCTCGATTGTCGTGGTGTATTACAGGGTACTATGGTTATTGGGGACTTTAACGATTTGTTATTCCCCAGAGGATAAACGAGGATACTGTGATCATCCTAATTATCTCATGCGAGGCTTTCAAGAAGCTATTGTTGATGCACATTTAAGTGAACTAACTTTGACGAGATATCAATTCACTTGGAGATTTGTGTTGGGTACACCTAATGCAATTGAACAAAGGCTTGATAGCGCCTTTGCCAATAGAGATTGGCTCGAAATCTTCCCACATGCGAAACTGCTCAATCTTATTTCTCCCAAATCCGATCACTCTCCGTTGTTACTTCAACGGGATCCTGTAGTGGAGCCTGTTCGCAATTATTCTTTCAAATTTGAGAACGCCTGGTTGTGTGAGCCGGAGGTGGATGAGGTGGCTAGTGGTGGTTAGACTTCTGGAACCGTGGGGGATGTTCAGTCTCATTTGAGGGGTTGTACAACTGCCCTTTCTTCTTGGGGTCCCACTCTTCGGTTGTGCTTCCGTGAGGAGATAAATGTTTGCAAGGAGGCTATGGAGTTGGTTCGAGACAGGAGGGATAGCCAGGGGGTGTTGAAGTTTAATAGAATGAGTCGGAAGTTGAATAAGTTGATATTACAAGAGGAGGCGTTTTGGAGGCAGCGGTCGAAATCTTTTTGGCTTAAAGATGGAGACCGGAATACTAAGTACTTTCAGGCTAGTGCTACTTGCAGGTACAAAAAGAAGAAGATTAAGACATTGCAGCGAGATGATGGTACCGTGGCCACTGATGTTACCGCCATAAGCCGAGTAGCAGGTGACTACTTTCAGACTTTGTTTACTAGTCAGACCAGTGACTATGCTCCGGTGCTTAATGCTATGCAGCCGAAGTTGTCTAGTGGTGACAATGAGATTCTGACACGTCCTTTTGAGAAAGATGAGTTTAAGGAAGCTCTGATGGCTATGGATGATGATAAAGCCCCCGGTCCAGATGGCTTTAACCCGGCGTTCTTTAAGAGATATTGACAGTCTTATGGTGACGGGATTTTTTCTATTTGTGTCACCTGGCTCCGGAGGGGAGAATTTCCTCATGAGTTAAATGACACCAACTTGGCTCTTATTCCGAAGAATGATAATCCTACCTCCATGGCTGATTGGCGCCTTATAGCCCTTTGCAATGTGATATACAAAATTGTTTCTATGGATCGTGTAGGGCCCATCTCTCCAGGTCGGGGACTTCGACAAGGGGATCCTCTATCTCCCTACTTATTTATCCTGTGCTCTGAAGGTCTTACTACTCTTTTACATGCCTCTCTAGCTCGTGGGGATCTCCATGGGCTGTCTATTTGTAGAGGGGCTCCAGTGATTTCTCACCTCTTGTTTGCAGATGATTGTTTTCCTATTTTTCAGGGAAAATTTGGCTGAAGCTGGGCGTATTCAGGCTATTCTTGAAGTGTATGAGAAGGCTTCCGGGCAGAAAATAAATTATTAAAAGTCAGAAATTTTCTTTAGTAAGAATGTGTCAGTTGAGGACAAAGATATGCTTGCTGCCCATCTTGGTGTCAATATTTGATTGGGGACCGGAAAGTATTTGGGTCTCCCATCTATGGTTGGTAGAAGTAAGAAAGCTTTATTCAAGTTTATCAAAGATCGTGTTTGGCGAAAGATAAACTCTTGGAGTGGTAGAATGCTCACTAAAGTTGGTAAGGAGGTAATGATTAAATCCGTATTACAATCTATCCCCACATATTTTATGAGTCTTTTCCATATTCCATCTACTTTGATATTGGAGATTGAAAGAATGTTGAATGGGTATTGGTGGGGCAGTGGTGGTGGAAATAGCAAAGGTATTCGGTGGACGGCGTGGGACAAGCTTTGCGTTCCAAAAATTTATGGTGGTATGGGGTTCCGGAATCTTAAGGCTTTTAATTTGGCCCTTTTGGGCAAACAAGCTTGGCGCCTTCATTCTAACCCGGAACTCTTGGTCTCTCGTTTGTATAAGGCCAAGTATTTTCCCCATTGTGATATTTTGCATTCAACAAAGAAGAGTAATGGAAGCTTTGTGTGGAATAGTATCATGGAGTCTCAGTCTCACCAATTGTTGAATGAATGTGCTATGTGGAGGATTGGTGAAGGTAATTGTATTCCATTGTTTGACAATTTATGGACTACGGCAAGGTACTCAATTCATCCCCGACAAATTGGTTTGTTTAACCCTCTTCTCCATGTTGACTACTTGCTTGTTCATGGCCAAAAAGCTTGGAATGAAAGTCTTGTGTGTTTTCTTCTAGATGTTCCATCTAGTGATGCTGTCTTGCGCACACCACTATTCTCTGCTGTGGCTTCGGCCTCTTTGGGTTGGAGGTGTGAGAGGTCTGGTAATTATTCGGTGCGAAGTGCTTATCGGTTGGCTATACAAACTGTCCTTAATGATTCTCATCTTCATGTGGAGGGGTGTTGGGGACTGTTGGGGACTGTTGTGGAAACTAAAATTACCTCCCAAAGTTAAGCATTTTTTATGGCGTTTGGGGCATCACTGTATTCCAACAAGGTCCACTCTTATTCATCGTGGTGTTAATGTTCCTCATTTGTGTCCTTTTTGTGGTGATTTTGAGGAAAACATTGCTGCATTTATTCGGAACTTGCACTATAGCAACTGGCTGCTGGCGCGCGCTCCGTATCGCAACAACAATGGCTGATTGCGCTGCTGAATCTGTTTCGGACAGTGACTGGTTTTTTGCAGTATTGGAGCAACTGGCTGGTGAGGAACGGCTTGCGTGGTGTATGACGTTGTGGAGTATTTGGTCGAGTCGGAATAATCTAGTTTGGAATAATGTTCGAGACACAATTTTAGCAATCATTATTCGTGGCAGCCAGCTCCTTACGAACTGATCTGTGTTCTCACAACAGGGACAGACAACAATGTCACTTCTATTTAGGTGCCTATTGATGTATCCTCGGGTTGGCAAAAACCTCCTGCGGGTTTTGTTATATGTAATGTAGATGCGGCTTTCGATATTGGTGGCAACAAGGTGGGTTTTGGACTTTGTATTCGTGATGAGCATGGCATTTTTATTGCAGCTAAGCTACATAGTTTTCAGCCGGTGCTTGAGGTTTATAAAGGTGAAGCTCTTGGCCTTCTTGTGGCTTTGGAGTGGGTTCGTCATCTTCAGCTCAAAGACGTCATCTTTGAGCTTGATGCCAAGGTGGTTGTGGATGATTTTAACAAGTGCTACCCTATTGTATCTGATTATGGTTGTATTTTGCATTCTTGTAGGGAGACTTTTGGTTTTTTTAGCACAAACTCTCGTGTAGAGTTCTCTAGGAGAGAAACTAACAAGGTAGCTCACACTCTAGCAAGGATAGCCTTGTTATCGGTTTCTTCTCAAACTTTATTTGACATTCGGACATATATCTCTCCATTTATTTTAAATGAAATGAAGTACACCCCTTCTGTCAAAAATAAGTAAAAATAAACCTACTGCATGATTGTTTACATTGAATGAACCTAGCATTTTGTAAACCTACTACATGATTGTTTACATTGAATGAACCTAGCATTTTGTGAACAGAGTGCGTTATGAACAGTGTTAATGCTCTACTACTGGGTGCTCAACCAACTAGATGATTTACTTACATTTTATACAAGCCAAAAACGCCGAGGTTTTGGAAAGTTTCCATCATAGTAGAGTTGGAGGAAAATCAGATCCATCCTTTGTGGCTATATATACAGACAATAAAATACATTAAAGTATTAATCACAACTTGCTTTCCCTTATACAATACAATACATTAAGCGCTTTATACCACTTAAGAAACCTTAAAGACAGTAAACCGTAATAATTTACTGAGACAAGCAAACTGGGATAGTATTTCACTTCCTGGCTCTATTAGCTGGACGAAAACATGACTTCAAATTGTTATTTGACAACAGTAATTTGAACAAAATACCAGGTTTGCAATCATTGCAGTTTAACGGAACTGTGCCTATGAGATCCATTCATCAAGCACCACTTTGGAATTATTTAACCAATCAAAATACCAAATCAATTACTCTACTGCATAATTTGCACCCAACCAATAAACAAAGACAGTCCCAGGACATCTTTCACTGCCCAGTTCGAACCGGGTATACGACACTCCCAATCCCCATTTCCTCTATATGTGGCCATTGTGCCACTCTCTTGAATAAAAAAAGAAAGTCTCGCAAGCTTCAAAATTTATATTACTTAATAAAACCCAAAAACTGCAATCAGCCATGTCTTAAAGTGAGAAAAGCTTGTCCATCCATAACTTTAAGATGAAATACACAAACATTGATAAATTAACTACTTGAAGTATCTTTCATGGTCTAACCATGGGTTCTTAGCAAAAACTAAGGAGCCATCTATCTAGGTTCCAAATAAACCTAAAATGAAATGGGAAATTGAAACTCCATCAGCAACTGCAGTGCGGCATACCACAGGAAAACCGATACATTCTCTAAGCAACCAGAGTGCTGGCAGTTGTTGATTCACTGCAAAAGTCATCAATAGCAGGTTGCAGTGAATATGACCGCAAAAAGGGAAACATTGGCGTTCAAATTACAAAAAAACATCTACGTTTAGAAAGCATTGGCACTCTGTAAAAATGTATAACCAGCATTGAACATAAACAGAACTTCAATTAAAACTAATAGCAAGCATGTGTAACAATCATAATATAATCAAGTATCATCCAATGAAAATAACTTCGGTAGCAATTCAAGGAAGCAAAAAGATGAACACAAACAGAACTTCAATTAAACAAATAGCAAAGCATGTGTAACGATCATAATATAATCCAGAACTCAACCATTGGGCTTGTAACAATCATAATGTAGCAAATCAATGAATCAAAAATATGACCAGGAGAACTCAACCATTGGGCTTGCAGCTACATTTTATTCAGCTAAAAATGCATCAAAAAATGATAGAAAACATGTCCAAATGATAATGTGCTAAAGTATATGCATTAACACTATTAAGCTTATCACTCAGATAGGTTACATACTTGTGATAAGTGAAAAATACATCAAAGTTTGGAATGCAGATTAACATATAATACCAAACCAGAAACACACGCAAACCAACACAATGAAGGCCAATGACAATAAACATAGGTAATGATACTTACTACTTCCAGACTGGTGGCAGCTTCTTGGTCTTCTTGTAATAGCGAGCAAGACGGTGGATTCTGCTCTCCACAAGAATCAACCTGAACTTGGAGTCCTTATCCTTCCTGTTCCTCTCCAAATGCTTCCTAATTGAAACTGCCTTCTTGATCAAGTGGTACAGATCCTCAGGAATTTCAGGGGCAAGTCCTGTAATTAACCAACCCCAAAACAATCTCATTTTTCATAATCTAAAATGACACAAACTCCAATCGCAATTACAAAGGGAAAAGTGCAAACCGTGAGCTTTGAGGATACGGAGGATTTTGCTTCCGGTGACACTCTTCACCTGAGCGATTCCGTGAGAATCTCTGAGAATGACACCGATCTGTGATGGCGTCAAACCCTTCTTCGCAAACTTGCAGATGTTATCAGCCACCTAAAAATCAAGTAGAAAAATTCCAGATTTTAAATTTAATAATGCGAAAAAACATGGTATGATAATAACAAAAAAAGATGTTACTGTGAGAGAGAGATTTACATCTTGCGAAGAGATCTTGAGCCAGCTTGGAGGTGTCCTCTTGTATGGTAAAGCAGAAGAGGAAATACCCTTACTGAAACGAAAAATCACAACAACAAAATAAACAAAAAGGGAGAGAGAACGAGATTGATGGTAGATGGAGAATGAGACTGGAAGAATGAATACAAACCCGCTACTGTGCATACGACCCATGGCTGCTTGGTTGGTTGCTGGAGGCTGGAGCTGCGCGCCTTCTGATTAGGGTTCCACCAAGATGATGAGTTTGTGTAACCCTAGACCCGTATCACTTCACTTATATGAGTGTGTGTAGCTCTTATAAATGGAACGGGCATCATACTACGTCGTTTTACAACCCATCGTTTTTTTTTTCATAACTTTTTAATTTTTTTTTTCGGAAGCAACTTCAATATATTTATTCCTTAGATTAATAAAAAAAATTATTCCTTAGTAAAAAGCTTGCAAATTTTATTTAAACCTTTTATAATATCATTATTTAAAATAAAAACAAAAACAAATTTGTTATCTCTCACAAATTAGTCCTTCTAAAGTGAGTCTTTTTAACTTATATATCATGTTAAGTAAGAGCATAAGTTTTTCTTTGTTTTCTAGTTTCTTTTGCATCATTGTTGTCAGGAGGATTTTTGTGATTCTAATTGTCATGATCTTGAAATATCATGAGATTTTTTTAAGTTAGAAATATCGTGAGATAGCTTTTGCCTAATTTTAAGTGGTGAAACCTATTTCCAAAAATGTTTTCCTACCTTTCTCAACCTTATTATAGTGTGTGTTTATATCACATTACATTCACTTTCAAAAATAATATAGATTATGTTTGTTCTTGGGTCATCTCTTTTGAGTCTGAAATAACTCAAGTCAAGGTTGCCTAGTATTCGCCTACATCATACATAGACAAAACACTATGAGGTTCAAGGTTAGACCAATTCTCACTACCCATGAGACCCCATGGCACAATATCACCCCTTACTTGGAGTGGGAAAATTGTTTGATGGGTAGCCCTAGCTGAGTACGAGCATGTTACCTCTTTAACTTTTTGTTCTTGGTGCGATCATCACAAAGAATCTTTAAGAATAGTGATTTCTTAGAGAAGGAATGGAAGAATTCATATTTTCTCTTCCCTCTCGAGCTCACACAAGTACAACGACTAGTTTAGGTCACAGTGAGTAACGATAGGTCGCTGGTTGGTTGATGCTATACACGAACGGGGTTAAAATAGACAACTAATGTGAATCAAAACGTGCTAACAACTAATGTCGATACGCAATTTAATCAATTAACACAATTGAAAATTCAACTAAAATTTAAAATAATACACATTATCGATTAAGCAATTGTTAATCGACTAACACAACTCATATTAAAAAAACATTTCTAAGGAATTCTAAAACACTCCAACCACATACCATCATCATGCAACAACACAGCTAAACATCCATGGAGGGAATGGGGGGGTTGTTACCCTAATTCACTCAATTCTTCAATTTCCATATTCGTCGTCTTTCTACTTCGGTGAAGAACTTGCTTCAATCTATGAAATCATCATGTATATGCCAAGTTATCCATATAAAAAGTAAACATAGGATAAATCTTCATATTCTAAGCGAAATTTGATGTCCATTGTAAACGACAAAACGTGAGGTCACTATAAATCTGATTTCATGCATGTCTCTGAAATGGATGAATGACTGTCAACTCTTAACATATTATATACATATGCTCCCAATTTTCGCAAGAAATACTTGTTTTACAGTTCCACTAAAAGATCATGGGTTCTTTTCTATACCCAAGTTTTCTTCAACGTTACATCAGATCTTGAAATAATGGTCGTCATCGTTGGACTAGTAGATAATTGTCCAGGATTGGTGAGGGACCTTCGATAAGAGCAATTTTATAGTCTCTTTCATCGAGATTAGAAGTCAAGTAGCTTGGGCTTGTTTGTTTTCCACTAAACTTGTGATCAGAGGGTGTCTCTATGACTAACAATACTTTTTATGTTCCTCCTATTACAATTTGATGTCTAGCTTTGGACTGAAGAGAGGCAGATGAAATGGAAGAGTCTCTCGATCCTACAATGTTGGATATATTTTCTCCATACAAGCTTGTACCATGCCTTTTGGATAGTGATCATGCATCCACCATTTTTATCCTCCATTGAATAATTCCCCCTCTTTTAGGAGGCATTTGTAGCATAACAACACTTAATGCTAGTGCTCGCCTATACCTCAGATTCATCCTATGCAATTCATCTTCGCTTTCTCTCTCTGCTGATCTTGGAGATTATTTTCCTCTTAAGTTTTCAGCCTAGCTCGCACTTCCGTCCCTATATAAAACTCTTAAAACAATGGAAATTTCTAGAGAGAAGTCAGAGTTTCCCTCACTAAACTTTTTTTAGTTGTATCTATGTTTAAATTTAACACGACTTAATTTTATAAAGAATAGACATGTGAAGAGAGTTTAATTTTTTACATATAAAAATAGACACTTAGAAAAGTTTTATCCCCTCAATGAATTTACTCATTTTACTTGGATTTACCATATTAAATGTGATTTTCATTTTTTATAACTAGAAAAGGAGTGATTAAAAATGCTGATCATCAAATCTACACCGATATAATAAAAACACATGCTAGTAATTTTATATTTTTAGACATTTTCAATTTTTTCCATTTGGCAAAAATTGGGGTAAAATTGTAAAATGACCACTAAAAGACAAATATTTGCAGCTTTTTGGCAGCTTTAAAAAAGTTAAAAGTGCTGACGCGTGTCAGTTTTTGTTTTTTTATTAAAACTGTACTTTTTAATAAACTGTTTCTTTTAAAAACTATTTTTTTAAAAAATTGTTTTTTTTTATTTTTTTTTTGAATTTTTTTCAGTTTTTTTTGTCAAAAACATTAAAAAATCCGTTTTTTACTGAAAAAAATGAGTCACAATTTTTATAATGTACTCAAACTACTCAAATTAATCATTTTTTTGACAACGGTAAAATTAATCATTTTTGCCACTATCCATTGTCAAAAAAAGACGTACCTCTAACAAAAGTTTAAGATTAATTTTTTTCAAAAAAATTAATTATTATCCACTGAAAATTGTAAAAAAACTTCAATCACTAACAAAAATTACAAAATAACTTTTTTATAATTAAATGAATATCATTAAATTATATAGGAAAAAATAAGTCATAATACATGGCAACAGGAGTGGCAACGAAATTAATTAAATGAATAGAAAAATATGACTTAACATGTGGCAACGAGAGACTAGCAATGAGATCGACAAGTAGAACGACAACGGGAGTGCCAATGATAGAGGTAACGAGAGCGCCAACGGGAGGGCCAACGGGAGTGCCAACGGGAGAGCCAATGGGGATGCATACACTACAAAAAAAACAGTGTTTAGCGACGGATTTTAGCGACGGATATGTGGTCCGTCGCTAAAATCAAAAGTAGCGACGGATTTTACACAAAATTAGCGACAGATTGAAAACAAGGTATTTAGCGACGGAAATTGGTTAAATTAGCGACGGATTTAACATGGCGCGAAAATTGAAAAAAAAATTTGAATTAGCGACGGAAATCCGTCGCTAATGTTTGGAAAATTGTGCCACTGACCGTTGCAGTTGATTTGACACGTGACAGACATTAGCAAGGGAAATCCGTCGCTAACGGGTAATTTTTTTTTTATAAACCCGAATCCTTCCTCTTCCTCTTTCATTTCTTCCTCTTCTCCGTTTTTTCCTCTCTTTCATTTCTTCCTCTTCCTCTTTCATTTCTTCTTACCACCACCATCATCTTCTCCCTTCAACACCACACCACACCATCCTCTTTCATTTCCTCTTCTTCCTCTTTAATTTCTTTTCCTTCTCCATTTTCCTCTTCCTCTTTCATTTCTTCCTCTTCCTCTTTCATTTTTTCTTACCACCACCACCATCATCTTCTCCCTTCAATACCACACCACACCACACCACCACCACCACCACCACACCATCCTCTTTCATTTCCTCCTCTTCCTCTTTAATTTCTTTTCCTTCTCCATTTTCCTCTTCCTCTTTCATTTTTTCTTACCACCACCACCATTATCTTCATCTTCTCCCTTCAACACAACACCACCACCACCACACCATCCTCTTTCATTTATTTTCCTTCTCCATTTTCCTCCCCAACCCCTTATCTCTCCCTCTTTCTATCTGAGATTAGCATTTTTTTTTTAAAAAAGAGATTAGCGACGGATTTTAGCGACGGATTTCCGTCGCTAAAATTGGTCAGTGTCACTGTCAAATCAGCTGCAACGGTCAGTGTGCACAGTGTTTAGCGACGGATTTTAGCGACGGATTTTCCGTCGCTAAAATTAGCGACGGATTGTATTCCCTCGCTACCCAATTAGCGACCAGCTTTTTAGTGACGGAATTGGTCCGTCGCTAATTCCGTCGCTAACAGTAATTAGCGAGGGAAAAAGAGGCATTAGCGAGGGAAAAATCCGTCGCTAATGCGCTCTTTTTTTGTAGTGATATTTTACCTAAAATCTCATTTTCATTTTTCTTCATTTTTACTCAATTATTAACATTATAAGAAGATACCGACTTTTTTTAAAACTTTTTCAAACACAACTATTTTAATAAATTTGAAAATATAGTCTTTTATCAAGTTTTTCCATTTTTTGATTACATTTTGCAACTTTCAACGTATTTATAATTTCATAGCAAATTATAATAGATACTATTATGGATTGGGCTCAATCCTCAATACTAAGGCCCAATGCCAAAAGGCTTATCCATTAACCAATGGTGGAGATCAAAGACCTAAATCCAATGGTTCACCTTGATTCCCAAAACCTATAAATAAGCATTCAATGCAATGCTCAAGGTACACACTCTTTCCTACAACCTTACCTCTAATCAGTTCTCTAGCTGACTTGAGCGTCGGAGTGTCCTCGCAGGTACCACCTGCCCCGGATCGGAAACGGAGCTCGGTTGATCAAGACCATTTACTACCAACTATCTCGGATCGGACCTTGTGTCTAAGATCAGATACAAGTCTAGAGATACGGTACAGAACATTGGCGACCACAGTGGGAGGATCTTGTACTCTAGTTCCTCTCCCATCTCCTTGATTGACAATGGCTCCGACCTTACGTCATAGGACTATCCCGAATGTCGCTGAAGGACCGGTTCTACAGCGGGTGACTCCGGAAGGAATGGCAGTCACCTCACCCCTTAGCCCAACGCATGCTCGAAGCTCGACTATGGCTATGGTTCCTGGGAGTTCAGCCCGGAACCGACTTCCACCTCCCCCTCAGACAGTCCAGGTGCCGATCGATGCTGTTCAACAGCTCGTCCAGTTTCTACATCGGCAAGCCGAGGCCGACCAGCAGGAAAGCCAACGCTACGCCTAGTTAGAAGCTGAGCTTGCTGAGATCCGGGCTCGTAACATCCCGGATCGGATTTCCTCTCGGCGCAACTCTTCAAGTGGAAAGACTCATGGCAACAGGTGCCACCGATCTCCGGCTCATAGGAGAGACCGTCATCGCTCTCCACCTCGCCGCAGAGGAGGGTGAGGATAAGAGACTCTCCCAAGTCGGACCCTTGATGATTCTTACTATCCTGAGGCTTCCCCTCGGCCCAGCTCGTCTCTGTTTTCCTCTTCTCCGAGACGACGTTCCAGAAGTCGGGAAAGATCCTCGAGGCAAGAACGTCGACGGCCTCGCTCGCGGAGATCCCCCGACAAATATGGCTACCGACGGTCTCCACCCCTAGAGAGGTCGACAAAGTGCAAAGGACCATTCACAAGTAAGATCGACTACTTTCTCGTCCCGAAGCACCTCGAGAAACCCCCCGAAGGGTTGAAAATGCATGACGGGACTAGCGATCCAGACCGCCACCTCGGCTATTTTCACACGATGATGCAATATCGAAACGTCTCGGAGGAAATGATGTGCATAATATTCCCCCTCACGCTTGAGAAGGTAGCCTCGGACTGGTTTAGATCTCTTAAACCAAACACCATCTCTTCCTGGGATCAGCTCGCTAAGCTCTTCTCTGCTCAGTTTGCTCACTCCAAAAGCAAGCCCAAGCACCGGAAAGTCTTAGCGGCCATTCGGCAAGGCGAAACCGAGCCTCTCCGGGACTACATTGAAAAATTCAATCGAGAAGCTGCTCAAGTACGACACTTGGACGACTCTTTCCGACTCTATTTTATGGAGGTCGGACTTCGTGAAGGAAGCTTATTCCAAACCAACATCGGAGTGGATGAACCTAAGACTCTCGCGGAGTTCCTCCGGAGGTCTCAGAAGTACATTGATCATGAAGAATGGGTCAACGTAGGAAGTTCACATGTCACCTAGGCCCCAAAATGAGCCTACGGGCGTGATGTAATTCGACTTTGTAAATATTCAACTATCTAATATATATCCCGGCTACGATTTTCCTCACACTGAATGCTTAATAAAAGTGAGTTCCAAGGTTGAAGAGAAGGATTTTGGATCGGTCGAACGATCGCCTTAAAGTTTCACGCTAAACCGGAACCCAAGACACCGAGCTCAACATCGCTAGTGACCGAGGTAGTGGCGACCCGTTGGGACGAGTTCAATCCGGCCCGAGCCACGGTAGACTGTCCCAAGGGCTACGAAGATCTTTGGATTTCGAAGTCGCAAAGATTACTGGCCGAGGCTGCCATTACCCAGATGGGCGAGTTCGATCCGGGCCGAGTCCTGGTAATCTTCCCTGAAGGCGACACTAAACTGACACCTCGAGTCCCTCAGGTGGTCACGTTTTAACATGGCCGAGGCTGCCATTACCCTGAAGGGCGAGTTCGATCCGGGCTGAGTCCTGGTGAACTGCCCTGAGGGCGACATTAAGTTGACACGTCGAGTCCCTCAGGTGGTCACGTCATTCCTGGACACTCTGAGGCTGTGGGCATAAACCTTCGTAGGCACAAGCCCGGCCTCAGAAAAGATCGCCATTTCAAGACCCAAATCTCGGGCACTCTGGGGCTGGGGCAGACACCCTCAAAGGTATAAACTCGGCCTCGAAGAAGGTCGCCACGAAGGTCTGACCTCAAATTCAAAACTCTCACGAAGCCCAGACAAGCTTACAAGTCTAGATCGCCTCACTGGCGACCCGACTTGGGGGGCAACAGTTACAGATTGGGCTCAATCCTCAATACTAAGGCCCAATGCCAAAAGGCAGCTCCATTAACCAATGGTGGAGATCAGAGACCTAGATCCAATGGCTCACCTTGATTCCCAAAACCTATAAATAAGCATTCAATGCATTGCTCAAGGTACACACTCTTTCCCACAATCTTACCTCTAATCAGTTCTCTAGCTGACTTGAGCGTCAGAGTGTCCTCGCAGGTACCACCTGCCCCGGATCGAATACGGAGCTCGGTTGACCAAGACCATTTACTACCAACTATCTCGGATCGGACCTTGTGTATAAGATCTGATACAAGTCTAGAAATACGGTACAGAACAGATACAGTATCACACGCACGGGTAAAATACTAGTTTGTGAAAATAATACTGAGCATAAGAGAAGTTGCATCATCAACAAATTATTTATTAAAATATTATGATGTATATGATATTTTTTATGTTAGGTAATAAATATAAAAAATATGTTGACAATTATATTTAACTACAACTACAAGGTTGGGTCTTTAAAACTCTAAAGTTGGGGTCCTGGGACTGGGGAGTTACTCCGTATTTAGAAATCAATTTGAATTTTCTGTGTTAGTTATGTTTGGATCGTAGTCTCAACTAGTACTATACCCGTGCATTCGTACGGGTCGATCGCGTTACGTCATACGATTACCTCAAATAGAAACGTTAGTTTGAAATCTCATTAATCTAAAATCAATTGTAAAATATAAATGATGACTTGCATACGAACATGTGCTGTCGTGTTCTTTTTAGGAATGAATTTAGACAGTATTTAAATAGTCTGAACATTACCCCGTGAAAATAAAGAAAAATTTAAAGTAGATAAAAAGGAGTTTCAAATAAAAAATTGATAAATATTAATACTAAAAATGTAAAAGTATCATTTAAAAACAATATGTGCATTTATCCCGTGTGCTTTTATATATCAGTGCAGTGTTTTTTTATATATCGGTGTTGTTATCCCATGTTTTTTTATATATCAGTGCAACTATCCCGTGTTTTTATATATATCATTGCAATTATCCCCGTATTTTTTTATATATCAGTGCAGTTGTCCAGTGTTTTTTTATGTATCAGTGCAGTTCTCTCATAGTTTCAATTGATTATTTGAGTTGATTAGTAGATTATTGTAGATAGGGAAATATAGATAGTAGATTATCAATAACAAATATTTATCCCGTGTTTTTTTTATATATCAGTAACAATTATTTGTCCTTTTTTAGGTATTAGTGACAAATATTTGTCGCGTGTGTTTTAAATATTAATCAGTTTAAATAGTCATTAAGCCTTCTTGTTTTTTTAGATAGTAGTTTTCAAAAACTATAATTATCAATGGCATATATTAATCCCGTGTTTTTTTATATATCACTGCAGTTATCCCCGTGTTTTTTATATATCTGTGCAATTATCTAGTAGTTTCAATTGATTATTTTAGTTGATAGTAGATTATAGTAGATAGTAAATTTGTTAGATGGTAGATTATCAATAAGAAATAATTGTTTTAAATATTAATTAGTAATTTAAATAGTCATTAAGCCTGCTTATTTTTTAGATAGTAGGTTTGTAGTGGTAGGTTTTAAAAAATTTAATTATCAATGACAAATATTAATCTCGTGTTTTTTTATATATCAGTGCAGTTATCTCGTAGTTTCAATTAATTATTTTAGTTGATTAATAGATTATAGTAAATAGTAAAAGAGAGATAGTAGATTATCAATAAGAAATATTTATTTTAAATATTAATCAGTAGTTTAAATAGTCATTAAATATTATTGTTTTTTAGATAGTAGGTTTATAGTAGTCTTCCAAAAATTTAATTATCAATGACAAATATTAATCCTTTGTTTTTTATATATTTGTGTAGTTATCTCGTGTGTTTTTATATATCATTGCAGTTATCTCATAGTTTCAATTGATTATTTGAGTTGATTAGTAGATTATTGCAGTTATCCCGTATTTTTATATTAGATTATTTGAGTTGATTAGTAGATTATAGTAGATTATTGCAGTTATCACGTGTTTTTTTAGATAGTAGTTTTATAGTAGTTTTCTAAAATTATAATTATCAATGGTAAATATTAATTATAAATTGTCAAAAAAAATTATAAATATCAATGGTAAATATTAATCCCGTGTTTTTTTTTTTATATATCAATACAGTTATCCCGTGTTTTTTATTTATCAGTGCAGTTATCTCGTAGTTTCAATTGATTATTTTAGTTGATTAGTAGATTATAGTAGAAATTTAGTTTTTTAATTAAAGTAGTGTTTGTATAAATTTATAAATTTAGTTAAAAGAATTAAAGTGAAGTGATAAGAGAAAAAGAATAATTATTTATGGGAAAAGTAAAGTAAAAAGAAAAAAAAAAAAGAGTGTAAAAGAAAAGTGAAAATGAGGAAAGAGAGTGTAAGAAGAAAGAGAAAAAAATAAGAAAGAGAGTGTAAGAGAAAAGTGAAAAGTAAAGATGAGAAAGGACATTAATATCCTTTGTTGTTGTATTAGAAATGATAAGTGGCAATTAGTGAAGGAGACTAATAATGGTAGTTTATAAGTAGTGTATTAGTATAAATAGATTAGCTTCTTAGTCATATCGAGAATTGTGGCGAGATTACGAGTGGTGGCACGACTTGTTTAGTCGCAACTACTGTGTATGTCTCTTTCAGCATAAACAGACAAAAAAACAAAAGGAAAGATCGCTATTACTCTTTTTCTTACCATTAGCAAAAGTTTTTCTATAACCAAGCACATTGATAGATAATGCAGAAATGGTGTTTGGTAAAGCGGACAACATTGAAATTGAAAAGCATTATCATACATCATACATGACCAATAATACCACGTCCCCAAGACTTTTCGCAGTTCAAAGTATCACTGGTGTCCAGTGTGAGAAAACTAAAAAAATTTATAGGAAAAGAAACTAAAAAGGATAATGAATTATGTTATTAAATTTAAAAATATAGAAGCAAATAAGTGTGAGAAAAGCGACATTGAAAAATTTAGTGATCTCAAAGTACTAATTTCTAAAGGGCCATCATTTGAGACTTTGAGTTGAGGTTCAGTGATGTACATCTAATCTAAACGCTGGTCCTTTTTCACACACATCATCCCCTATGCTTCTCTTGCCGGTTTTAGGAAGGTAGCTCAGTTGGTGAGTTAAAGACATAAATGAGTTGCAAAGTTGCAAAAAGGAGGTCCAGAGTTCAAACTCCCAGAAACAAACATTCTCCCACCTCGACTAACATTTGCTTATAAAAAAAACGTCAATCATTTTTCTTACAGCTCCAAAAACTTTTCAAGGCCTTCTTATCAATTAATTTGTCGTAATCTTAATATCTTATTCTCAAATCAAAATCAATTAAGGCCTTAGGCGTCCTTTATTTTGAGAATCCAAGATCAGGGAAATTGTTTACACTGTGAAGAGAATCCAAAGACCAAAGACCAAAGATGAAGAAACAGTAATGCAAGAGAAGTTGAAAACATACATAATTACCAATCTTACTAGGAGAACACACTAATACACTATAGCATTACAAAATTGATAAATTGAAAACCACGTATTCAAACTAAGGTGGTCCACTCCACAGCAACCATATTTATTATTCCTTTAATTTATCATTGTATAGAAAATATTTTTTGAAACCAATGGCAACTATACCAGCCGACTACATTCTCCCCTAGGAGATGCAATGTGAACCAACCTTGTTAGTCAGCAACCCATAAAGTTATTAATCAACTTTGCTAGTTGCTACCCATTAGAAAATGCTTCTCCTCCTTATTCCCTTCTACATACATCCTCTATGCAGAAACTCATAACATCAATTTTCAATATATTACAAAAATCCACACATAACTGAAACCAACAAAGTCAACGTGAGTGGTGACCATTGACCAACAACGTTCAAAACCAACAAAGTTAGAATTTTTTTGACAAAAGCTCAAATGGGTGCCTCTATTTCATCTTAGTTTTACAGAGTTTCCACTTCAGAATCGGAAGATGAATTTCCTTCATTACCTCTTTCATATTTTTCTATTGGTTGTTGCACTTTTCATTCCTCAGGTGGTTCTTGGAAATGCAGAGCTCAGAGCTCTGATGAATTTGAAATCCTCTCTGGACCCAGAAAACATGCTCCTTCAGTCATGGACAAATGATGGTGATCCATGTAGTGGTTTCTTCTTAGGGGTTGCATGTAACGAGCACCAAAAAGTAGCCAATATATCATTGCCAGGTAGAGGCCTCTCTGGAAAGCTCTCTCCAATGGTTGCTGAACTCAAATGCTTATCTGGTTTATACCTGCATTACAATCATCTCCGTGGAGAAATACCAACAGAAATTTCAAATCTGAATGAATTGGTTGATCTTTATCTTGATTTCAATAATCTTTCTGGAAGCATTCCTCAAGATATTGGGAACCTCTCTAGCCTCCAAGGTTAGTATATAATGTTTTGATCTCTATAGCACCGATACTTCCGGTTGAGTACGTGTCTGGTGTCCCACACATATCGTGTCAGACAGTAGACACTGATACCGACACTTCAATTATTTGTATTTTTCAAATTAAAACTGGTGTTTACAAGTTCGTGTCCGTATTTGTGCTATTTTCAATGCTTGTGATATTTTATTTTTAAGTTTGCTATATCAAGTTATTTATTAACCCAAGTTCTTTTGTTCTTTTTATACTTTTAGTGTTGCAATTAGGCTATAACCAATTAGAGGGGGAAATACCTCAGCAAATGGGTGAGTTGAAGCAGCTTAATTCTCTTGCTTTGCAACATAACAAATTAACTGGTCAAATTCCTCTAAGGTTGGGGAATTTGGAGATGCTAAGGAGACTAAATTTGAGCTTTAACAACTTCAATGGTGTGATTCCTAAAACAATAGCTCATATTGCAAATTTGGAAGTTCTAGATGTTCAGAACAATTCTCTTTCAGGAATTATTCCTCCTGGTATGCCTTTATCCTAAAACTTGTCTTCTATTTGCTCTATGTGCATTTGGAAGTATACTGATTTATATTTTTAATGGAAATGAAGAATTGAATAGATTAAGGGAGGGATTTCAAGGTGCAAACAATCGAGGTCTATGTGGAGTTGGGTTTTCTACTTTGAAGTCTTGCCAATATTATGTTAGCCAAATTGATACCTCAAATAATGTATCCATAAACATTAATCCTCCAATTGAAATCCCAGAAGCAGCAAATACCAAAATTCACTGTAACCATACACAATGCTCAAAACCAAGAAGGTTTCATCATATTGTTATCACAGCAAGTGTTGTAACTATCACTATCACATTCATAGCTGCTGGACTATTCATATTTGTCGTATATCGCCGCCGAAGGCAGAAGATTAGGAATACATCAGACCCTTCTGAAGGCCAACTTAGTCCTTACCAGCCTAAAAAATTTCACAGTAGAAGTGCATCTCCACTTGTTAATCTTGAGTATTATCATAATGGATGGGGTTCATTGGCTGATGGTCAAAACATCAGTGGATTCTCCCATGAATATTTAAACCATTTCAGGTTTAATGTTGATGAGGTTGAATCAGCAACACAGTACTTTTCTGAGGCCAATTTATTGGGTAGAAGCAAATTCTTAGCAGTCTATAAAGGAGTTTTGAGAGATGGTTCTATTGTGGCTATTAGAAGCATTAGTGGAACATGCTGCAAAACTGAGGAAGCTGAATTTGTAGAAGGGTTGAGCTTATTAACCTCATTGAAACATGAGAACATTGTTAAGATTAGAGGTTTTTGTTGTTCAAGGAGTAGAGGTGAATGCTTTCTTATCTATGACTTTGCCACTAGGGGTAACCTGTCTCAATATCTTGATAAGGAAGATGGAAGTGACCATGTGCTTGAGTGGTCCAAAAGGGTTTCTATCATCAGAGGCATTGCAAATGGTTAGTTCCTCCTTACTCCCAAAATTCTCATCAGAATCGACATTGTTGGAAAATAAACATTATATAAGTAAGTCACCCATCTAATGGGGAAAAATTTCATTGTTGATAGAGCTGTCAAATTGGGCGTCCGGCCTAGCCCGATACAATGAGCCAAAGTGCAAAAGCGGGTTGGGATGGGTCAGCCCAGTTATTTATTACTACCAGTTATCTATTACTAGACTGTGTTTTTTGTAGCCCAACCCAACCCAACCCAGCCCAGCCCAAAACACTGGGCTAGCGGGCCAGCCCAGCTCAATTTTTTTTAATAAAGGAAAGCACAAAAAATGTTTAAAAAAAACATAAATAAGGCAAATCAAGTCTGACCCCTAGGCTGGGCCAAAATGTTCCAGTTCTTTCTCGGCATCTTTTTTTTGAGTCTAACCCATAACATTGGGTCATCGGGTGGGCCATCGGGCCAGCTAGTTGGGATGGGCCAAAATTGACACTTCTAATTGTTTTTTTTTGAACAGACACTTCTAATTGTTCTTACTACTAGGTGATTAGAAGTATCCCAGATAGAACTTGAAGAACAATGACTCCAAATGCATACATATCACTCCAACGGATAAGACTGTCTAATGATTTTTAGACTAAGAAGAACTGAATGATCTACATGCTTTAGATGATTGTTATTTCTTCTATATGTTTGATATTGACTATTCCTTTATGAACAGGTATTGGATATCTACACAGCAATATAGCAAACAAACCTACAATAGTACATCAAAATATTTCAGTTGAAAAAGTCATTCTTGACCATCAATTTAACCCATTGATCATGGATGCTGGCCTCCCTAAGCTTCTAGCAGATGATGTTGTTTTCTCAGTTCTGAAAGTAAGTGCTGCAATGGGTTACCTAGCTCCTGAATACATTACTACTGGACGATTCACTGAGAAGAGTGACATGTATGCATTTGGAGTCATTGTTCTTCAAATTCTATCTGGGAAAACAGTAATAGGGGGGTCAATTCGGAAGGCATTTGAATGTTTTAGATATGAAGATTTTGTAGATACAACGTTAAAGGGTGTATATTCTAAATCTGAAGCAGAAGTTCTTTCAAATGTTGCAATGTTGTGCACGGATGACCTTCCTGAGAAAAGACCAACCATTGGGGAAGTGATTCAAGAGCTGAGCATGTGTCCTGCTCACTCTTTATGATATATCACTTTCTATGAGTGTTATGGGACATCAGTTTCAATTAGCATATTCATAACTTATCGATTGCTAAATAATTGTAAATCACGTCTTGTTTATTTAGTAGTACTTTTGAAAGTGTTGCAAAAATGTTCTAACATTAATAACAAGTCGATAATCTTGCCATAACTCAATCTATTTTTTTTTGACACAACTCAATCTATTCTTGAATACTCAAAATTCAAAAATATTATTTTATGATTATGCAGTGCAACTCATTCTGTTTTTTTAATAGGTAAAATTGGACCTGTATTAGGTGCAGTCACCTATTCCACCACCATTAGACGGTGCTCCTACATTCCCCACCATCAATTTATTTTTTTAACAAAATCCAAAAAAAAAAATTGTCAATGGAGAGAGATAGAAACAAGCCACTACAATCTTAATCTTAATCTTAATCTTAATCTTAATCTTAATCTTAATAATAATAAACCATGAATCGTCCACCTCAGTTGTCCACGTCACCCGACCAGATTAATTATGTCATTGATGACAAAATACCATGTCATCATTTACATTACACATTGCAGCCACGTAGGCAAATGAGAATAAAACGGAAATTATTTCAATAGACAATAAAGTAATTAAAAATACGTTTATACATTAAATACAAAACAGAAGTAATTAAAACGATATTTAATTACCTGAGTCAACAGAATCAAAACGTTAAAGAAATGTTAAAGAAATGGAAGCCAAATATAATTATGCCACTGTTATCAATTAATACGCATATATCACCGTTCAATCAAGTTGTACGACTCAAATTGAAAACCCAATTTTTAATTCCAAATTAAAAACGTCACTGATGACAATAAATTTTTTAATATTCATCTTCTCAAGTTGACCAGCTAATTGCTAATCTTCTCAAGTTGACCAGCTAATTGCTAAACCGAAATGGAAATTTCGTTCATTTTAATTTTGACATTGAGGAAATTCAAATTTAAACATTTGGTGCATTGAACAAAATTTCCCTCCAACAAATTATTCCTATAACCAATACTGACATCTATCAAATTCGTAATTAATTCTGAAAATTCAAATTTCCATTTTAAATTTACGCTACTTTTTTCCATATATATATATATATATATATATATTAACTCCTTCAATTGATATTTTATTATGTTTGTTCAAATTTTAATTTCAACAATTTTACTTAAATTTATAAATTTGAAACACTCATTTTCCACCTTAATTTCCCACCAAAACATTATTAGGGTTTTTCCCCAATTTTCAAGGGAAATTTTAAACACTCATTTTTCACCTTAATTTCCCACCAAAACAAAGCAGAACAATCTAAAAGTATTCTTCATTGACGTACTCATTAAATTAAAATGAAACAATATTCATATATCAAAATATAAGGCATTTAGAATTTAATTTTTTTTTTCTATTGTCAAAAAAAGAATTTAATTTTTTTTGAATGGATATCATGGTTATAAATTAGGTATTTAAACATTTTCCAAATCTGCCTATTATTGCAGAAATTTCAAATACCTAATTTATAACCATGATATCCAGGTACCTTAAAACTGATATATAAATGTCTAATTCTATTAATATTTCATTTCAAATTTGGAAAATGTTTAAATACTGATATCATGGTTATAAATTTAATTTGAAACATGAATGATAGTAATGATTTCATATCAAATTTAATTTTTTTTTCTATTGTCAAAAAAAGAATTTAATTTTTTTTGAATGGATATCATGGTTATAAATTAGGTATTTAAACATTTTCCAAATCTGCCTATTATTGCAGAAATTTCAAATACCTAATTTATAACCATGATATCCAGGTACCTTAACCGATCCAAAGTCAATTGTAAAAAAAACTGATATGAAATCATTACTATCATTCATGTCTAATTCTATTAATATTTCATTTCAAATTTCAAATTCAAATTCCTTTCATATATAAATATGAGCTCTCATCAGGTACCTTAAAACAAATAAGACGCAGATATCGAAATGGAAATCGAAAAGGTGCGAAATATTGATTTCTGAATTTAAGGTGCGAAATCGAAATGGAAATCGAAAAGGAAGAAAAAATCAATCGCAGATGTTGAAGGGGTGATATATTTACCTCATTGTTCTTCACGGAAGACGCAAATTTCGCCGGCTACAACGGTAGTACGGACTGTAGAATAACAAAGCGATCCCTTTACAACCTTTGATGTGTGATTGAATATGCGATTAAAGAGAGGTTGATATCGCGATTGATTGCACAGTCGTTAACATCATGGTTTGCGATTGTCAAACAGAGGGGATTTCAGATTCGTGATTAGCGTAATAGGACACATTGTATGCGCTTTCCTGTTAATGGAAATATGACATACGATCTGCGATTTGGGGATTTAGGTTGAAGGTAGATGTTCTTCATTCTCTCGAAGCGCTGTTGATTTTCCGGAAGTCTACAGTGTTTGTGAAATGCGTATGGAAACTTCAGATGCTTTAACTAACTTATTCCCAAATTAACCCTATCTTCTTAATAAACAAATCTACTAAACATAATTAAAATCTTTTTTAATGAAACATAAAAAACCATTATCTATTATATATCAATTTCATTATTCAATTTTAAATACATTAAATTTTATAAAAATATAATCTTATCCTTAGAAGATATTTAATTTCTATTTTATAATAAAAGTCCTATTGAGAAATATAACAAATCTAAATAATTTAATTTGAATCTTTTTTTAGTTAGAATTATTGTTATCAATAGTAGTTAACAATTTAAATTTTAATCAAGATTGGATTCGGGCAATCTAAGATGAAATATTTTACAATATAAGACATTTTGTAAAAATCGAATATTACATTATAGAGGAGTTTATTTCTACTAAAATCGAATTTATATTTATTAGAAACAGTTTTTTATTAAATAAAATATACAAACTTACCGAATTTTTCATACCTAAATAACTCAGCTTGATTTACACATTTAAGTATCTATTGTTAACAATGCAAAAAAATTAATTAATATTTAGTAATATCTGAACGATGCACGGTACTTCATATTAATTAGTTTATCGTAAAGACAAAAATTAGTAACAACAATTCTACACACCAATCATTGTACGTAAAGACATTAAAATTATTCAAATGAAAAACAGCGCGTAATCAATCTAATAGTATTGGTTGTAAATATCATTATGTATGTTGAACATGTATATTTATCCAATGATATGCAAAACAAACCATACAGTGCATAATCTATATTTTCACTGGTATACACCTTAATAGGTTTAACTCATCATAATTGTTTTATCAAAAATTAAGACAAATCTATTACATTTAGTTAAGGAAATTAAGTTCAACTAAAACAGATTATACCTAAATTTTAAGTCTCACCTAATAAAGATAAATATAAAAGTGTCCTTTTTTCCAAACAAAAATATTTCAATTTAAGGTAAAAACAATTGTATACCCGTGCAGCGCACGGGTCATACATACTAGTTAATCTAAATCCGGAAAATTGCAATATAGATGGATATAAATTTGTAGGAAAGAACCACATATATACATAGCACACATAGCTACGGTTGTACGGTTGGCGTATATTCATTTTCACACGATTATTCTTAAATCTAGATGTAAGATAACTCAGTGACTATACTCTTAAAAACCCAAGTACCATAAATTCTAGAGAGAAGGCGTCATAAAAGTTTATAAGCAAAGGGTATCCACCATCTTACAAGTTGGGTTTGTAAGCTTGAGTTAAGCTCAAATCGTAACAGGTTATAAAAACTTATCTTAGATCCACCACCTCATCAAACATTATTATCCGGGAATCAAATGAACTCATCACATCATGCCAAGAAAAGAAAGCCCGATCAATAATTGTAAAAACATTGAAGTTATTTTTTTGTGAAACATAAAGAGGGATACCTTCTTCCCTTTGGTATTGATTTTGAGACCAAATATTCCCTTTCTAGTGAGATCATGTAGATCTTGTGGGAAGATGTGGGGATGTGCGACTCTTAGGGTCTGTTTGGGAGTTTGGAGGGGAAGGGAGGGGAGGGCATGAGAGAAATAGCATAGTTATCAAACCCGGACCGGACCGACCGGGACCCGGTGCCCTTCCCGGGCCGGACAGCGTGCAGAACTGGATATGCACTTGGACCGGATGACCCGGTCGGGTTGATGATAAACCCGGTGACCCGGGCCGGGTCTTGCATTTTCGCAAATTCTAGTTTTTTTTTTGTTTTTTGGGTATTTTTTTTTTTTTTTTGCTTTTTGGGTTTTTTTTTGAGAAGCTTCTAGTTTAGAAATGAAACAAAACATTTTTTATTACTTAAAAATCTCCAAAGTGGGAATCGAACTTGGGACATATAGGTGAATAATAGCAAGCATTACCACCACACTACAAACTATTTGTTGATAAAGATTTTCTTTTATATTATATATACAATGCGCTTAATATATTAATACATTGCAACTTAATAAAATTTGCATGCTTGTTTTTTTATTGCTTCCTCTTCTTTGGCTCACTTATATATTAATATTATGCATTACCAATGCTTCTATATTTTTAATACAAAGCCCGTTTAAATAACAATAATAATTATGTTTTATAGTTAACTACTATTAGTCCAATAGTTGTTTTTTTTACAATAGTCCAATAGTTGTTGGTCGTAGGAAATAAAATATCTATATTTATAATTATAATTATAAATACAAATTATAATAAAATTTCTATATTAATAAATGTATACAAGACAATATATTTATAATTATAAATACAAATACTTTCTTAATATATAATATATTTTTTTTGAATTTATTTAATATAGACCGGGTCATGCGGTCCGACCAGAGACCCGCCGGTCCGACCAAAGACCCAGTGCCTTGACCGGGTCGATGACCGGTCCGGATCTGATAACACTGAGAAATAGTGTAAATTATTTAGTGAGGGAGAGAATAATTATCCCCCTAAATCCCTCTCCTAGTTTATTTTTGAAGCCCCTCCAAAATCTCCCAAATTTGGAGGGTTTTGGAGGGGCTCCAAAAATAAACTAGGAGAGAGGTTTGGAGGGGTTTAATGGGATAGTTTTTCTGCCAATCACTTAAAAATTTACACTACTAGTCCCATGCCCTCTCCTCCCCTCCCCTTCAAACCCCCAAACACACCCATAGGGTTAGATGAGGGTGAGAAGGGATAAGATGACTTAGGTTAAAGATTAGGGTAAAGGGAATAGTGCAGGGTTGCGCATAAAGGATGGGGTGCAGGTGGTAAAGAAATAGGTGCTTAGTTGGACTACAAATCCATTAACATATTGCTAGTAGGATGTTCAATCTGCTATTTGCACCATCTCTTCTCTTTATTATATTTTTTCTTTGATTTATATAATTAATATTAATTTGAGTAAAAAAATAGATTAAAAGATCGGATAAGATTTGGGTACAACAAACATATAATTAATATTCTTTGATTTATATAACTAATATTTGCACCATCTCCTCTTTATTATATTTTTTCTTTACTTTTTTTTCCCCACCAAAAAAAAAAACATATTGTTTTTGCACATTTCAACACATTTGGTTTACCACTTAAGAACAATTGTTCAATCTTAGATACTTTGTTATCATCAAAATTTTGAGAAGTAATACTTAGGAATTGTCCATGAGGAGCCTGGATTGAGTGCAGTTGGGAATATTGTGCAGTCATGCCGCCATTAAACTAGCCATTAGATTTAGTTTTCATCCATTTATATCCATTGATTGGTTTGTCAAAAAACTTGCAAAAAAGCAACTATAGGCTAAACCAAGGTTATAAATCGTGGTTATAGTTACAATTGCATTGTGATCCTTGATATTATGGAGATGCGCAGTCAAATGTGGCTCATGCAATCTTAATTACCGTTCCGAACCCCAGTGGGGTACAATACCAGGTTAAACTATTAAGCATAAATTAGAAGAAATTTTTTGTCCATGATCCTAACAGATGTTAGGAATACATGGTGTCGACTGATCCATATAGCCGACCCCACCTAATGAGGAAAAGCTTCATTATTGATAGAACTGTCAAATTGGGCCGCCCGACCCAATGAGCCAGCGGGTTAGGTTGGGCCAATCCGGTTATCTATTGGACTGTGTTTTTGTAGTCCAACCCAAAATACTAAGTTGGCGGGTCGGCCCGATCCAATTTTTAACAAAGGAAAGTACAAAAATGTTTGAAAAAACACAAAAATGTTGGTCAAGTCTAGCCCATGGGCCAACTGGACTGGGCCAATATGTTGTGGTTCTTTCTGGGCATCTTTTTTTTAGCCCAGCTCATACCATTGGGCCATCGGGCCATCTCGTTGGGCTGAGCTAAAATTGACACCTCTAATTGTTGATGTCATTACTGGGTAGTAACTCCAATATATAGATGAGACAGCCTAATGATTTTTAGGCTATGAAGAACTGAATGATCTGCATGCTTTAGATGATAGTTATTTCTTCTATCTGTTTAATATTGACTATTCCTTTATGAACAGGTATTGAATATCTACACGGCAATATAGCAAACAAACCTACAATAGCACATCAAAATATATCAGTTGAAAAAGTTATTCTTGACCATCAATTTAACCCATTAATCATGGATGCTGGTCTCCCTAAGCTTCTTGTAGATGATGTTGTTTTCACAGCTCTAAAAGTAAGTGCTGCAATGGGTTACCTGGCTCCTGAATACATTACTACTGGACGCTTCATTGAGAAGAGTGACATGTATGCATTTGGAGTCATTGTTCTTCAAGTTCTATTTGGGAAAACAACAATAGGAGGTTCAATTCGGAAGGCAGTTGAATGTTTCAGATATGAAGATTTTGTAGATACAACTCTAAAGGGAGTGTACTCTAAATCTGAAGCAGAAATTCTTTCAAAGGTTGCAATGTTGTGCACGGATGAGCTTCCTGAGTGTCATACCCTAATTTTATCCGTCTAATTTATTAAAAATCCAAAAAAAGTAGTTATTCTCGTCGTGCCACGTGTCGTTTCAATCGCGTGCGCGTGTTTTTAACGCTCATACGTTTATTTTGATACTCTTTTTTGTTGATATTGTTTATTATTATAAAATATAAATAATAAATAAAATGTAATACAAAACCAGGCAAAAACTGAATAGCCAAATTCCTTTTTATTACATAGCCGCGTCCTTCTACACATATAGACGAAAATAGTACTAAAAATTGGAATAAAATTCAAAAAAAGCAGCAGCAGCTGCGCCCTAGTAGCTGCTTGTCCTTTTGATTTTTCCCGTTGCTGTTGTCCTTCCTCCATTGCCAGCTGTTGTCCTTTCCTCGTTCAAATGACTGTCCTTCCCAACACCCTAATCACCTCAGCCAGCTGTTGTCCTCCCCAGCTCCCCATTGCCAGCTACTGTCCTTTTGCTGATTCAATAGCTGTCCTTTTTGACTCCTCAGCACCTCACCAATTGGCCTATAAATACCAATCAATAATGAACAGTAAGGGGGGAATCGATTAGGTCAAAAATTTGGAGGAGAAACAACACTGAAAATAGGAACGGAGAAGAAGTTAGAGAAAAATAGAGAATTCTTCTTTGTCCCAAAAACTCCCTCTTCTTCCATACCATACCATGCCATAAAATCATCTTTCACCCACACCCCAAACCAACAACACATGCAGTATCCACTATTCAAAAGAAGAAGTGAGAAAACAGAGCCAAAAGAGAGAAAGGAGAAACTCACCACCATCTCCATTACTGTACCACCATTTTTAGCCAAAACCGCCATCGTCGCCGCTGCCGTGACCCCCCGGCAAGCACCACCATGGCCATCACCCCGCCACCAGCACCCCTCTCTCCTCTCTCCACTACGAACCTCCGCACCACCGCCGTCACTACCAGAGCACCACCGCATCTTCACCGTCTCAACACCTCCACAACCATCCACGCTCTACCAAAATAGCTCCTTTTTCTTCGCGTTCGCGTTCACCTCGCCGGCGACGCCGTGACACCCTTCACGGTCGTCTTCCTCCAGTTTTGTCCCTTTCCACCCCCCCTCAGTTGCGTTCTCTCTCCCTCTCTCGCCTGTCTTCCTTCATGCCACTGTCGCGTCACACTACTGCCGTTCTCCCTCTCTCACCGTCGCACGATTCACGCCACCACCGTCCCTCTCTTCCACCATCACCACCATAACCGCCATCTTAGAATACAAGTCTGGTTTCCGTTTTCTCATTGCATGTGACCTTCGTCTCCCACCCGTTGGCCACCGTGACCGTCGCCGGCGACATCGTAGTACCCCCTACGGTCGTCTCCTCCGGCGTACCACCCCTCCCAGTCGCGTCTCTCTTCCTCAATCACTGTCTCTCTTTCCTTCTTCTCCCCCTTTGTTTTCCCTCTTTCTCTCTCCTGGCTATAATTTCCTAATTACTAGCTGTTAGTAATACCACTTTCTTCACATGCTTAATCCTTTGTTCCTCTTTTTTTTCGCTAGTGAATATTTGTTGTTTACACCATTTATTTCCTACATTCTCGCCTTCTCACATTCATCATCTCCATGGAGTATATAATATTTTCTTCTTTTTCACCCGTCATGAGTCCAACTCATCCTTACACATTTTACAAACCAATGAGTCCAACTCATCTTCACACAATGTTACAAATCAATGAGCTTAACTCATTTTCACACAATCACAACTTATTTTTAAAAATTCATGTTTCCGAGCAAACATTTTGAAGCACTCAATCACAAATCGGTTATTTGCAATGATCACTTTCGTTTGAACATTGTGAATATCTTTTATTAGTGGTGGCCACTCTGGGTTTACTTGTTTGGTCATTACGAACATCTTACCAATTTCAAAAAACATTCAAATAATAAAAGACACCAACACACAAACTTTTTCTACCCAAGAACTACGTGTGATTTGATTCTCTACCAGGGGATACGTAGAAGCAGAGGGCGGCCGACCTCTGTCAATTGCGTTAATAAAAACCCTTTTTTAGTTCTTTTGTAAACTTCTTATTTCTTTTTTTCAAAAACAAACAAAAATAATTAAATGTCCTCCTTCAAGTCTTTTTTTATTTGTAAATAAGGGTAAAAATAAAATTTTAAATTAATAATTTTACACATTTAGTTAAAATGTAGCCTTCCTTAGGAATGATGTCGTAGGGTGCTAATACATTCCCTACGCATAAATGACTTCCGAACCTGGTCCGCAAAACCCCCTTTATCCAAATAAAAGGTTTTTTTCCAATATTTTTCCTAAAGATAAATATTGGTGGCGGCTTCATTGTAAACTTCGAAGAATCTCTCCTCCGGATTTTTCGGTCACTACACTGAGAAAAGACTAACCATTGGGGAAATGATTTAGGAGTTGAGCATGTTTCCTGCTCATTCTTTATGATCTATCACTTTTTATGTGTGTTATGAGACATTGGTTTCGGTCAGCATAGTCATAACTTTGCCTATTTTTTTACCCCTGATTTCTCAAAAAATTATCGGAATTACGTGTTTATACATAAATCCGAAACGCATTTTTCTTGATGTTTTCGGAATTACGTTTAAACACATAATTCCGGATCGTATTTTCTATTCCGGAATTATGTCGTTTGAGGTAATTCCGGAAATATCAATAAAAATACGTTCCGAAATTATCCCATAGCACATAATTCCGGAACACAAAAATGACTTCCGGAAATATGTATCAAAGGTATTTCTGGAAAAGAATGAAAAAACTGACTTCCAGAAACACCTGTTGATAGATAATTCCGAAATTTTAAAAAAATAGTTTCAGTTTAAATTTTGGTAAAAAAGTGATGGGTATTTTGGGGATAAAACGTATTATGGGAGTACACGGTCTATATGAGGGGGGTACCAAAAAAAACAGCCAATAACTTATCAATTCCTAAATAACTGTAAATTTAAAGCAAATCGCATCTTGTTTACTTAGTAGTACTTTTGAAAGTGTTCAAAAATGTTCCAACGTTAATAACAAGTCGATAATCGTGCAATAACTCAATTTATTGTTGAATATCAAAATTATTATTTTATGATTATGCAGTGCAACTCATTCTTTTTTTTAAATAGGTAAAAGGGCACCCACCATCGTACAAATTGGGTTTGTAAGCTTGAGTTAAGCTCAAATCCTAATAGATTATCTGTTCTGGACTAGACCAAGAGGTCCATTTAGCAATACCAGGGGCTGCGTGTAGCGATGGGATATGGATCAGCCCAATCGATTTGGCTCATATCCACAACATACAAGTCCAATACGCTTGGAGGGTTCAGATCGCCTCCACTGATCCGACGATTCACAATGAACATCAATTTCCTATAAATTTTGGCTCGCACAGCCATTTACGAGGTACACACTCTTCCCTTGCAAATTCGCTAGCTTATTCTCATACTGACTTGAGCGTCGGAGTGGCTTTGCAGGTACCCCCCCCCCCCGAGCGCTCACTGACCTCCTGCCAGGGCAGCAAGAGACCTACCAACAACAGCCGACCAAAATACTGCTAGGTACAGAACATTGGCGACCACAGTGGGAGATATCTATCTTTCACATCACTAACTACTCGAACTTTTCTCTTGCTACTCCATGGTTCCCAGAGGTAGACCCCGGATTCAAAGCATTGTCTTACCGGCATCCCGACCAGAGGATACTCCGGAAGGCAACATCGTAACCCTACCTGACGAGGGTACCAGTCAGCCTGCCCAGCCTTCGAATGTGAGTCAGCTTTTGGATCTCCTAGCCAATCGCACTCAAAGCTATGCTGCATCAGGAAGACCAGTAGAGTGCTAAGGACATGCCCAACTCGGCACCCAGGAGGGCGCCTGGCCGAGTGCCAAGACAGCCGCAGGCAGCGCCCCTGAGGGCGTCTGGCACCCATGAGGGCCTCTGGTAGGGCGCCAGGGTAGCATCAGACAGCGCCCATGAGGGCGCCATGGCAACATTAGGCAGCGCCCATGAGGGCGCCTAGTAGGGCGCTAGGGCAGCATCTGACAGCGCCCTTGAGGGCGCCTGGCACCCATGAGGGCTCCTGGCAGGCGCCATGGCAACATCAGGTAGCCCCCATGAGGGCGCCTGGTAGGGCGCCAGGAGCATCAGACAGCGCCCATGAGTGCGCTTGGCACCCATGAGGGCGCCATGGCAATATCAGGCAGCGCCCATGAGGGCGCCTAGCAGGGGAACCCTTCCTCCGGCAACGGTGACATCGAGCCCAAGAGGGCACCAACTCTCAGCAACGCAACAAGGCACCCAAGGCGCCCACGAGGGCGCCAGATCCCGCCCGCCAGATACCGCTCCAAGAGGCGGCATCCAGACCAACACAAGGAGGCACCAACAGGGATCGCCATCGAGGAGATCCCCCGACCGACACAGATATCAGGAGTTGAACTATGAGGACACCTCCCCCCGAAACTCAAGAGGGTTTTCGGAAGAAGGACCTTTCACTCGAGGACATCTCAAGATGTATGGCGGAACCGGAGATTCAGACCGCCATCTGACGCACTTCTCCCTGATGATGCATTATCGAGGCGCCAGGGAGCCTGTTCACTGTAAAATCTCCCCCACTCTCGAAAATTCCGCACTAGAGTGGTTTCAAGAGCTAAGGCCGAACTCCATCTCCTCTTGGGGGCAGCTGGCGAGAATGTTCACAGCTCGGTTCACTGCCTCCCGGTTGAAACCCAAATCAGAAGAGATTCTTAGGGCAATCAGGCAAGGAGAGAAAGAAACACTTAGAGAATATCTGGAAAGGTTCAACAAGGAGGCTACCGACGTTGGGAACCTTGAAGACAAGAGGAGGCTCTTTTAGATGAAGGATGACCTCAAGAAGGGAAGCCTGTTTCAAAGGGACATGGGGGTTAACAAACCCCGAAGCCTGTACGAGTTCCTTCGGAAGGCATCAAAAGTACATGGACTATGAAGAAGACAACATGGCCTACCAAGAGGAGGCCAAAGTTGGCAGCATGAAGGCTGATCTGACTTGTTTTGGGCACAGTACCAGCAAATGCAGCACCCCCAGGGATGGCATTGAAGAAGGGAAGCTCTCCCAATACGTGAATGAAGAAGAGTATGAAACTCGCGACTCCGAATAAGGAGCAGAGCATCAGGACTCAAGCCTAAGGCTAGGCCTAGTTATGAATTTTGTTGTTTGAGCACAAAAGCAGAATATCAAGAAAGAAAAATGGTCCAACTCCATAGTCAGGAGTGGAGCGAGACAAGTCTAAGACCCAACATACCATGCAGGGAGGGACTTCCTGGATCGTAGGGGGCAACCTCAACATTAACCTAAAGCCAAGATCATCTCTCCAAGTATGAGAGTCAAGGGTGTCACGGCGCGCTCATCTTCCTAAAGCAAAACAGCCAAGATCACGGCACCCACCCGGCAGGGATCCAAGGCATGAGACCACGATGTCTTGGGTAGCTAGCGCCAAGAAAGGCGCGGAAGTCAAGCAAATGACGAGACCATGAGGTCACAGACACCAGAGATACCCACCTACAAGGGCGATGTCTAGTCTGCAGGCCATAACTTCATCTGTGTTTATCCGATTGAGGCGTGTAAGCATGCGTTGGAAAGCTAAGAAGTAGAGCTACAATTCTCATGTTAATCACGAAATCCAATTCATACGTCTCCACACCCAGGAAGGGAAACAAGCTGACGGCACCATGGCAAGCCAGCACCCAAGGCGCCCAAGAGGGCGCCAAATCCTATTACGGAGACAGCCAGCGTGGCGCGTAAGAAAATTAAAGGATGCATGAGCATGTGAGTGCATGAGCACGTAAGAAAATAAAAGAGTGCATGAGCACGTAAGAAAATTAAAGGATGCTTGAGCATGTGAGTGCATGCGCACGAAAGAAAATAAAAGAGTGCATGAGCACGTAAGAAAATTAAAGGATGCATGAGCATGTGAGTGCATGAGCACGAAAGGAAATAAAAGAGTGCATGAGCACGTGAGCAAAAAAACATAGTGCACGAGCACGTGAGAAAATAAAAAAGTGCACGAGCACGTGAGCAAAAAACATAGTGCACGAGCACGTGAGCAAATAACATAGTGCACGAGCACATGAGAAATTGAAATGGTACACGAGCATCTGGAAAAACAGAATGATGCATGAGCATCCGAGGAAATAAAATAGTGCATGAGCACCTGAGGCGGCACCCAGGAGGACGCCTGGCAGGGCACTAAGGCAGCCACATACAGGCACCCAAGGCTCCCAGCAGGGCGCCACCAACGGAATAAAGGGAACCACCCCCTACTTGCACATGGTAGAAAACAATTGGTTAATTACTTACCATCAATCACCTCGATCAAGGCAAGTCAGTGAAAAATATCAAGAGACGAACAGGATAACCGCTGTGATCAGCTAACTAACTTAGCAAACCCGACGACGACACAAGCCGTAAGGGCGACCTAACCTACGAGGGCATCCTAAACGACAACGTCAAGTCAAGACCATCCCCCAGGATAATCTCGACGGCAACGGTGGAACCAGGTCAATGTTCATTAGAAGCACCACCGGGGATCACCATCGAGGAGATCCCCCGACCGACGCAGGTCAATATCGAACTTTGCCACGAGGCATGAAGCGACTTCGAAAATGGTCGCAACCTCTGATGGGCGAGGTAAATTCAGTTCGGATCGATTCTGATAAACTGCCCCCAGAGTCACAACGGGGTGCGAAGCGGCTTCGAAAATGGTCGCAACCTCTGATGGGCGAGTTAAATTCAGTTTGGATCGATTCTGATAAACTGTCACCACGAGGTGCGAAGCGGCTTCAAAAATGGTCGCAACCTCTGATGGGCGAGTTAAATTCAGTTCGGATCGATTATGATAAACTGCCCCCAGAGTCACCACGAGGTACGAAGCTGCTTCGAAAATGGTCGCAACCTCTGATGGGCAAGTTAAATTCAGTTCGGATCGATTCTTATAAACTGCCCCCAGAGTCACCACGAGGTGCGAAGCGGCTTCAAAAATGGTCGCAACCTCTGATGGGCGAGTTAAATTCTGACCGAGTTCTGATAAACTGCCCCCAGAGTTAACTGTGCCACGAGGCAATAGGAGATTATTCATTCAGATGCACAAGGCGATGACTTGCCCCCGAGGCCATCCGGCGCGTGCCAGTTATAATCAAGAGAAACAAGCGAGACAAAGAGGAAACGTGGATGTTTAAGTATGTAACGTAAATAATCAGGGGGCAATGACATTGAAGTCAACCCCATTGGAATGATATCTGACGATCCTCCCGTCTACAGCCTCATGATCAAATCGAAAGATGCCCGACTCTAGAATGGCTTCCGAATACAGACACTGAACGTGGCCAATCGTTTTGTCGTAGGCAGCATAGAAGAAGTCCATAGCTTATCCTTTGTAAAACTTTCACCACCAATCTCCCCCACTTCACGCTTAAACGGCAGATCATCATCAAAAGAGGTAACGACGAAGCCAGGGACGCCCGCTTCCTCCGAAGGCACGGTATCATCATCTACCGCAGACGACCCTCCCTCTACAAAATAATCAGCCTGCCCCACAGTAGAGGTGGCACCAGGGTGCATCCAGGCTGTCTTCTTCGTCCTCACCATCTCTCAACCTGCAGGACAGGGGGCAGAACAAGCAGTTACGAGACAGACAGGAAAACTTGTAGACAACCCCCTCCCCTGAGGTTGGAGACTTCAACAAAACACGACATGCTCAAAAACAAAAAGCTAGAAATATAAGCTGAAGGACAGCCCAAATTACCTTGGTAAGTTAAAAGCGGCAAAACTCATGGAAATATCAACGAGATGATGGTGAGGACATAAGAAGCAATTTCCCTCGGCACCAAGCAAGCCCTGAAATTTCATCAAGAAGAAAAATAGGCTAAGAGACAGAATGAGTAACAAAAAATAAAGCAAAGTGCCAAGCACACGTCCACGCAAGCCGGCACCCAAAGTGTATGAGCTCGTAAGCGCTAATGAAACTAGGACGACATTATATTTGGTAGCTATAATGTACCCCATTTCAGGCATCGACACCCTCTTTTCGCAACCAAAAACAATTTTATCTTTCGTCCCCTTTTTACCGATAAATCTCTCTAATCTAAGGATTATTATGCAAACTCCGTTGGCTTTCCCAACCTCTCTAGCCCAACGTACAACATCGTCACGTGTACGAAATACCTACAAAATAAACAATTTTTAGTTAGTTATTGTGACAAATAATACAATAAAAATTCATAAAATAATTAATTATATATACATTTGTCGTCGTGAATGCCAAAGATGTATCTACCGAGAACGGAACCAACTGGTCATCCGTATCCATATCTGATTTATTTTTTAAAATATTAAGTAAATATATAAACAGAAAAATACAACAACGGATTTATAAATTTAATAGGTAAATCTGTTGTTGAATAATCAATAACGGATTTATCTATTTAATAGGCAAATCTGTGTTGAATAATCAATAACGGGTTTAATTGTTTAATTTATTTAATTAAAACTTGCTTTTTTATTTAAACAATTAAATAAAATAGATCATAATACCATTAAAAAAGATAATATCGTTTTTGATTACCAAAACGCAATGAACAACTGTGCATACCGTGACTTACGCTACTTTATAATTATTGATAGAAATAACAAAAATTAAAAAAAAACACTAGATATGGCAATCCAAGGATTCGAAGACACAAACGCGGTGATACACGTAGTTATCCACAGAATAGGACGCTAAGTGATGTCTAGTTCATAGTGGTACATGAAATCCTCCACAATCACTGAATCCTTGTTAGCACTGCGGTACATGGAATCATCCTTGGTCAGTTGGACCAGAAGGTAAGTGAACCCTAGTTCACACTCTAATACATGGACCCATCTTTTGATCACTCGAATTAGAAGTTGAGTGAGCCCTAGTTCATACGGTGATACACAGAGTCATCCATGCTTTAATGAACTGGACGCTGAGTAATGACGAGTTTACACGGTGATACACATAGTCATGATTTAATGAACTGGACGCTAAGTAATGTCGAGTTTACATGCTAAGTATTGAATCATATTTGATCTGTCAAGTCCGACGATATGTGAACCTTAGTTACAGAATATACATTTAAATAAAATTAAAAAATAAATTATGTTGTTTACATACAATAATTAATTAATTAATTAATTTTTTATCAAATCAAAAAATTATTTTTAATAATGTCTTTAATTAAATAATTAATTGTTAAATTTATTTAATTAAAACTTTATTTATTTATTTTAGAAATTAAGTAAAATAAATTAGAACTTTAAGTTTTTCTTAATTACATCTGTATTATTATTTAATTTTCAAATCTTTTTTAATCCTAATGTTTTATCTCTTTTAATCCATTCAAGACTATTATTATATCTCTTTTATCCCTCCAATACAATACCTCCAAAAAATTACTAAATGAGTCCCACAATAACTACACGTCATCACATTAGAACCAAATAACTCACATCATTTTTAAATAAGATCCTACAAAGGAAGAAAGTGTTATGAAATAAGTGATAAAAGCAAGGAGAAAGATGAAGAAGATGAACAAGAACAAATATGGAATATGAGAGTCTTTTCCTTATACTCTTCATGTAACACCCGCGGTATTTTTATTTATTAAAAATATCCAAGTGCACATCAATAACACATCAGAGATATTATTTCTTGCTCAGACACTGAATATCACTATAAATTTTTCGCTGAATAAAAACAAACCGTCTTATTTACAAACAAGACTATACGGTATACAAACCATAACTCTCAGCAACTATAGTATTCAGTGTCACACAAGAAAGCGGAAGAAAAGTCATAACACTAAAGACATAGTGTTGTTATACATAGACAGCAAAAAGGAAATAAAAATAACTTAAGCATAAACGCTAAGTCATCAGTAGTCTCCCGAGCCCAACCTACTCGTGCCTCTTGGATTTCCGCTGTCCCTGTGTCTCTGTAAAACAACAACATTTAAACAGTGAGATACAATCTCAGTGAGTTCTACCGAGACCCCTACTAACACTCTCGGTTCAATTATGAAAATCTGTTATAACTTAGTGTGTCACCGACTGCACCAATACTAATCCCGGTAAACCACACCACAAAACCATGGTAACGTACCACCGACTGCCCCAAGGCTAACCCCGGTGAACGTTACTCAATACTCTTCGACACACCACCGACTGCCCCAAGGCTAATCCCGGCGAACCCCTTACCAATAATAGTTTCACTATTGGCCTCAGAGCCTAGGGTAGGGGATCATGACTACCCCGCCTAGTATGTTAAAACCATGGGTCATCACCCAACTTGATATATAAACATATATCTACAATCATATGGACTCAAAGTCCTTTTACATTCAAACCAATACTCGAACATTCAGTTTCAAATAACAAAGTTTAAGTTTTCTCTCCGTTACTAATTTACCGTTTTTCCAACACAATTTACAACTCCATAACAGTTCATTTTTACCTTAAAATAGAATATTCAATTAGGTCTCTGAATAAGCTTTCCAACGCATCTTAGAACACCCCAATCGGGTTCCCGGATCAAAAGTTATTGCGAAAACAAAATCAGTGTATCGATGCTGAAAATCTGCAAACCGTCGCGACACGAACTGCTACCGTCGCGACGCGAAAAGCGTCAGAAACATTTGTGTGACAAAACTGGGCCTGGTCGCGACGCGATGGGGACGGGTTGCGACGCGACCACCTGCAGAAACGTGCAGGTTTTCTGTTTTCTTGCGAAATTCACTATTCCGCTCAACTCCGATTCTTGTTCCGATTAAAAACAGTTCAAACAACGATCAAAACAGACCTAATCAAAACCACACAATCAATCAATCCAATCAAAAATTCAATCTAAACGAATTTTATCAAAAACGGCATATTTTCCAAATAGCGGTTTTGACTCAAAATCTCTCGACAACAATCAACGTAAAAATTATTTCAACACGGACACATCCTAAACGTGAGTAAAACTCACCCTCGAAGCGAGAGCCGTTGCCGAACCGAAATCCCCAAGACTTCAAAATCCACAAACGCGAACCGAAAATCACCAATCCGCTTTCAACTTCGATTCGAGCTTCCAAACACGTTCCACCTTCCTTGGCTTCGATCCTAAACATGATTTCATCATCAATTTCATCACACATCCCAAGATTTCGACAAATTTCCATCAAAACCCTCTAAATTTCGTAGGTCACAAAAATGGGGAAAATTGGATGAAAACTTACCTAGCTCTTGGGTTTTGGAGAGGGAGGTGAGGTGATGAAGATGCTGAAATTTGGAACCTTGGGGATGATTGATGCTTCCTCCTTCTCTTCTTCTTCCTTTCTTCTTTCCTCTTCTTTTTCTCTTCTTCTTTCTCTTCTTTCTCGCTGCCTTCTTTCTTTCTTCTTTTTCCTTTTTGTTTCATTTCTTTCTTTTCTTTTTATTAAAACACTAAGTGGTAATATGGTCCAATGGCCATATTGCCCTTATTCCTTTATTCCTTGCTATCGGTTTAGCGATCCTGAGACGACCAAATAATTACTTTAGCACTCGATAAATACACTAATCAAGCACTAAATTAATTAAATTGGGTTAACATCTAAATAATTTGCCTAATTATTTTGAGGATGTTACACTTCAAGTGTGACTTTACATAGGAGTGAACCCTATTTATAGAGTGAGAAAAGGTAAATGAAAGATCAATCTTAAAGTTCCACTAACAACCCGTTACATCAAGGAAAGTGGAAGTCTAATAGGAGTGGACATCCATTATCATATAGTATTCATAACACTCCCCCTTGGATGTTCATCGAGGATATGCCTCATTAAAACCTTACTAGAAAAATCCCAGTGGGATAAAAATCTAGTGAAAGAAAAAGAGTACAATATTCTTTCAGTGGGAATTGCCTCGTTAAAAACTTTTCCAGGAAAACCCAGTGGGACAAAACCATGGTAAAGGAAAAAAAAGAGTGCAGTTTATCTTTAGGACATCTTCCTTGACTTGTTGGCATTTGAGTATGAAATGAAGAAGCAGGAACCATAAATTGTTTGTAGATCATAAAGATCTTTCAATGTCCCCACATGTAGACAATAGCTGACTTGCGATCTGACTTGATCTAGATCAGAAAAATACTTTGTATCTGCATGGTTAATTTGGGTAACATATATAAAATGATTTATTCATTAGGATAGTAAAAAATGAAATATGCATCCCACTTTGTTTTAATGCATTTTGGTTTGTAATGAACTATATTACTACTGATTATCACAAAATATTACCATATCAAGGGATATAACATTTGGTAATATGCATGCATGCTTTCATAGTCTTCGGGACTAAGATATTTCATATATTCTTACCACACAACTCATGTACTCAATATAAATAATTTCTGCAGATCAATATGAGACTTTGTTTTTCAAAAGAATTTATTTGAAGATATTTATTTTTATCTTGAATCCTTCTGGGATTTTCATGTAGAAGTCAACTACAGGTTCAATCTCAAAATCCATCAGATATAATTTGAGGACATTCATCTAGAGCTCTTTCTTTGAACAGTCTATAGTTTTTGGAAGCTCTTCCGGAGTTCCAATATTTATGTCATCAACATAGACATCACTTATAGCCATGGTCTTCCCGGGCCAGCGTGCAGGACCGGATCTGCAGTTGGCCCGGTGATGACGTCATCGGACCGGTGAAAATTCGGTGAAAACCGGGTCGGACCGGTTGATCCTCTTTTTTTTTTTTTTTTTTTTAAGATGAACCATTTATAAATTTTGCATGTTTTCACAAAAAAGGCTTGGGTGGGGTTCGAACCCCCTCCCTAGTATTCAACATTTCAACTTTTTAACCACTAAGCTATCTATTATTTGTTGATACTATCTCGCATTCATTAAATATAATCAATTCCGGATATGTTAATTTTTTTTGCACATTCTTTCATTAATAGTTTTGATTAAACACACATTTTTTTGACAAATTGATTCAAGTTCAACACTCATAAACATGTTAGTAAATGTATAATTATAAATAAAATTATAATAAAATTTCTATATTAATAAATGTATACTTTCTTAGTATATATTATAATTTTTTGAATTTATTTAATATAGACCGGGTCATGCCGGTCCGACTAGAGACCCGCGGTCCGACCCCGGGTCTAGTGACCCGGTGCCTTGACCGGGTCGATGGCCGGTCCGGGTCTGATAACACTGCTTATAGCAAATTCTTTTCCAAATATTTTCATAAAACTATATGGATAAATGATGTCATTTTTGTATCCCTCCTTTAGAATATAAATTTAGACAATTATATCATATGTGTTCAAATTATATTATCTCATTGAGAGATTGATTCAATTTGAGTAATCATCTCGAGAATCTGAAAAGTGTGTATTGGAATATTAAATCCTTCAGGGATCTTCCAATAATTATGACTATCAAATGAATCAAACAAATAAGTCGTAGCAACAATCATCTTGTGAAAATTGAGCTCTTCATGTACTACAAGGCTAATTAAGTACTGAAAAGTACTTGCATCCACCCTTGAGCAACATGTCGAGCATTGTATCTCACAATTTCACCATTCTCATCCTCTTTTTGCACAAAAACCAATTTTTATCCAATTGGTTTTACACCTTCAGGTGTTTGGACTACAAGTCCAAAAACTTTTGTAAAACGAGTTTGATTCTGCTTCAATTTCATTTTTCAGTTTTTGGCCAATTCTCACTATGCCTACATTCTTTAGTAGACTTTGGTTCATGATCCTCGCTATCATTCATCACATTTAGCGCTATATTATATGTAAAAATATCGTCAACGTTGACTTCATTTCGATTACATTGCATTTCATTCTTGACATAATTCATTGAGATCTCTTTAATTTCAGAATTTTTTAGGTACCTGATTAGTTCTTCTGGAACTGAAATGTCAATTATGTCTGAATACTCTTTTAGAGTTTCTATATCCTCACTTGGACCATCTTTCTTTTTAGCTCATTTTCTTATTCGAGGATTTTTATCTTTGGAACCGATTAGTCTACCACACTTCATGCGCGGTTGAGACTCATTTTTGCAATATTAGATTGTCCAACAGGGACATCCATTTTATTGGAGCATTAGCAGCTGATATATATGATTTGGTCACACCTTTTGGATCAGTGAATGCATTTGGTAGATGATTTGCTAAGCTTTCAAATGAATTATCTTTTGAACTTTTAGTTCACATTGTTTAGTTCGAGGATCGAGATGAGACAACGATAATTCATTCCAACCGATCTCTTTATCCAGCTGCTTATTCTCTCCCCCTAATGCTGGGAAATTTATTCATCGAATGATATTCATCAAATTGGACTATAAACAAGTCTCTATTGTTGGCTCAAGATACTTTATTATACATGGAGATTTATATCCAATATATTCCCAAAATTCTTTGAGGACCCATCATAGTGCATTGTGAGTGAAGAAATTGGAACATATACTACACATCCAAATTTTCTAAGATGGGAAATATTAGGTTCATGACCAAAAACCAAAAGGCGAAGAGTTGTGATAACTTGTTGGCCTGATGCGAATCAATGTTGCAGCATGCAAGATTGCATGTTCCTAAGTAGAAATTGGAAGTTCTTATCTCATAAATATTTATCATATAATTAACTTTAGACGTCTAAAGAACAGTTCATCAAGACCATTTTATGAATGGCCATATGCTACATGATCTCCAATATCATACAATACTCGTCAGATGCTTTCTAGATAATTTAGAAAATTGAGCTTAGTGAAGTTATAGTAGCAAACAATCTCACAATCTTCCAATTGTGATTTGACGACAAATATATGTATCCATCTAGTTGATGCATCAATTAAAATCATAAAATATCTAAATTTGAGATATTCACTTCCAATTTTTTTTTGTGGTGATGGTCTAATTATAAACTTCCCTTGTGAACAAAAGATACATGAAAACTTATTAGATTGAAGAATCTTCTGGTTCTTCAATTGATGACCACATGAATTTTCAATTATTTTTTCGCATCATTATAAAATCGGGGTGGCCCATCCGGTCATGCCAACCAATAAAATTATTGTGATTTGTAAACTTCTGATTTACAACAATAAGTGCTTCAATTGGTCTGCTACAAGTGTAGTACAAATTATAGGAAAAGATGGACAACTTTTCCACTACACTTATTTATTTATTTTTCAAAGTATTTCTCGTTATATAAATATATTCAATATCTCATTCATCTCTCATTTTAATTTGATATCCATTTAGACGAATATCTTTAAAACTTAATAAATTTCTACAAGACTTACGAGAATATAATTTATTCTCCATGTGTAAATTTATTCCCCCGGATAATAGTAAATTTTAGCTCTTCCAGAGCCTTCAATTATACTAACATTGGTTTCTCACTTCACTAAATAAGAGAAATATTTTCTATCATTTAAGATGGTATAGATAGTACTTGCACTATCAGCGAGACAAGACATATCTCCATTATTGTTGTTGGTGTCAATACTTATTCTATCCAAAAAGGAAGAAAAAAATTGTCAAGAGATAAGTATAAGAAAAAAATAACATTATAAATAAATTATTTAAGCATAATCTTTATAATAATTAATCATAGAAGTCGAAAATACACTTGAATATAAAACGTTATTAGAGGAAAACATATAAGTGACCTTTGCCTCCACAACGATAGCAAATATTTTCATTATTTTTGCTACTCTGCCCACCTTTTTAATTTTTTCCAATATTTTCCACTTCTGGTGAAAAAGAAAATGTTATTGTCATTTCTACTGTGATTATGATCATGACCACAATCACAGAATTGCCCATAGTGATCGTATGTTGCTACATTCACTTCTGGGAATGAAGCAACACTAGTGGGACGAGTCTCATGATTTTTAATCAAAAATTCACTATTTTGTTATCGTGTGTTCCTACATTCACTTCTGGGAATGGAACAGTACTAGTGGGACGAGCCTCGTGATATTCCAATGACTTTTAGTTGAAGGCACAACAACACTATAGTCAAGTAATAATATTTTGACATAGTGTATTAGATAAAGTATTATAAAAATTAACAAATCACCGTAATTTTAAGAGTCACAATCCAAAAAGTAAGCTTCCTAAGAAGATTATGCCATATGTTCTAATAACTTTCTGATTTACCAATTGAATTCAGATTGTAAATAATAACATACCAACTTATTGAATATAGGTAGAAAAATGAAAATGAAATCCAAACAAGCACTAGTTTCTCCTAAATTATAGATTACCTTCGGTGTAAAAAAACTGAAATAACGAAAAGTTTTTATTTTAAATTATAGGAAGACGTACAATCATAAACTTAAGAGACATCCCACACTTTTCCAAAACCAAAAGACAACAACGGTCTTTGATTTCATGATACATTGCTTAATGTTAGGAATGAAATTTATATAATCAATAGGATAGTAAAGAATCAATTTCCATACTAGTTTAGGAAAGGAATATCAACAATTCATTTCAATCCTAAGCATCACTTAAGCGGGTATTAAAGACAAGGGAAAATAATTTGAGATAGTTTAGGATGGTAATACTTCAAACACGTATATGATTAGACACTGGACCTAGAGAACTAATAAAAAGGGAAAATGAGTGGTCACATATTATTACAAGCATAATGCACCACTGACGCATATTATTTGAATGAGTGGTCACATGAGTCCATGACCATTATACATACATAGACATCCAATTGAACTTCACAGCAGTAAAATCATCAAGCCTAGCAATTTATAAAAAAAATGGAGTAGACAGGCCGTGAACTAAAACTAACGCACCGATAGGCTCCAACATATTATTACAAGCAAATTAATTTTTTTTTAAAAGGCAATAAGAGAGTAATTCCGCAATGTCACATAAAGGATTATTAACATCACAACCAACAAAGGTTTCAAATCAATACACAAATTAGTTATTTGGTTTAGAATTTCTAAACACATAAAATCCCAATTTAAAAGAATTAGAATTCACCAAAATACCACATATAACTTCAATTGACATTAAAAATTTCTAACTCTTTTTAGTCTCAAATCTCAAATCTAATGTACCATGGAGGGAATTAGAGGCTGTGATTACTCACATAGATTGATACAAGTTGTCCGAACTGATTCTATTAAGAACATATACCTTTGCTAAAATATATTATTTGTAACAAGTTTTCACATAAACGAGATTTTATATGCACGCGGGTCAGTCAAAAATCAATCATAAAATTTTTATAAAGCAAAAGTCAGATTAAGTATATGATGTTCATAAATCATAATCTAGGCATAGGTAATATGATATATCGTAGATGCAAATCAGAACAAATATAAATGTAGACTTCATCATATTGATCAATACATATAATTGGGTTTAGAAGAACTAATACTTACTTGAATTGGTAGAACTTCGTGCTGGTAACGTGTTATGAAATAAGTGATAAAAGCAAGGAGAAAGATGAAGAAGATGAACAAGAACAAATATGGAATATGAGAGCCTTTTCCTTATACTCTTCAAGTATAACTTTACATAGGAGTGAACCCTATTTATAGAGTGAGAAAAGGTAAATGAAAGATCAATCTTAAAGTTCCACTAACAACCCATTACATCAAGGAAAGTGGAAGCCTAATAGGAGTGGACATCCATTATCATATAGTATTCATAACAGAAAGAAAGTACTATGAAAATCACACGATAAACAAACTACTCAAATTTAACTCCACAATCATAGTGTTTATATGATACCAATTTTACGTTTGAATGAATCACTAATTAAGTGCCCAAAGTTGTACACGGTCAAGCAATTTGGTCCTTTAAATTAACAAAATTAAAAAATTTCGTATCATATTGGTATATTGATAATTTCACGAACTAAATTGGCTTGCACAAACGGTCTAATAGGATGAATAACTTTCAATTTCAAAGTAGTATTTAGTGATTTCCTTACTTTGTTTTATTTAATTATTCTCAATAATTTTATGACTATCATTTGAATAATTCAAACTATTTCCAAAGGCGGGTGCTCTTAGACTAACGGGGTAGTCATTGCTAGAACAACAAGTTAAAAATGGGTATTACTAGACATTCCACCGGTGCGTTGCACGGGCTTGATTTATCTTTGTGCTGAAATTCTTCTATCCTAAAGTAAGTTGTAGAGAATAGACATTTTTTGTTTTGTAACAATGGTATAGAGTTGTAAATAGAAAGAGATAGTGAAATTTATTCTATTTTCGAACAACCTTCATTTATGAATAATTGTGGCTTGTCAAACATAAGTACATTGAGGAAGCCCAGTAAAAACCTCATGGTAAACTACATTCTTAGTATACTATGCATAAAACTCATCATGTTCAATAATGAGTTTTTTCAATCCCTTTGGAGAAGTTACTCTTGATAATGCAACATATAGTTGTCTATGACTAAATACAACTTTTGGCAAATATAAACCCATATAGTTCAAAGATTGTCATTGACTTTTTTTTATTATCATTGCATAACATACCTTTATTGGGAATTGCTTTCTACGCAATAAGAAAGGCCACTAATTAAAGTCAGATGCTGTTAGAACCACTTTTGGGATAAGCACTTTTGATCCAATGTTGTAATTATTCTTGCCTCTATTATCCAATCTCCAAGATGTATGATAATGAGCATTGTTTCGTTGCACATTCCTAATGCAGGATTAATGTTCCTGAGCAACATTATCGACATTCCTTCTTTGAGTTCCAAACAATGGTTTGGAAAACCAGTAATACTTAAGGAGTTTAAAAATTCCACATGATACATAAAGCTCTTGTTCTAAAATGTTATCAGTGGCCTTATCAATCTCATCAGAGCTTCTGTATTTTTTTGTTGGTCCTTCAGTAAGACAAAGAATATAACTATTGATCTCATCAACAGTGTCATTTAATGGAGGGAGGATTGCTCTTTTTCTGAGATATTCTTGATCCCATAAATGATCTTTTAGTTGTGGGTAGATGCTATCAACAATTTGTTTTAGTGGATCATCCATTGGTTGAATAAGATATTGACTTGGTATTCTTGTCCAGGATGCAACTTCTTCTCCATTTCTACTGGTTTGAATATATTTGCAAATTTCCTAATGACATATATTTTGCCCTCTTCCAAAATTGGTTTGAATCTATTTGCAAAATTTCTTCCGATGGTATCATGTATGTAATTTGCCTGAAAAATATTATAAAAAACTCAAGAAAAGTAACATTATATAAACTAATACAGTTTTGTAACCATTAATTAAGTTGATACATTTTTATCGATTAACACCATATATGTGCTCATCAATTCTTTTTTTTTTATGTATGATCAATGTGTCCCACATTCTTGATACTCTCACTTTGATAGCACATCCTTCATATAGTTGGTGTAATCACTAGTGCAAAATTGACTTTAGAAAGCACCATTTAGCATCGGTTGTTTGAACAGCCGATGCTAAATGTAGACGCGGTGGCAATTTTGAAATTAAATAGAAGTTTTCAGTTTTTGCGCCTACATTTAGCATAGGTTGTTCAAACAACCGATGCTAAAAGTAACTGCGTCAGATATTTAGCATCGGTTATTTGTACAACCGATGTTAAATGTGCATGTCTAACACATTTAGCATCGGTTGTACAAACAACTGATGCTAAAGGTCCAATTTTATTTCTATCAGATACGCGTTCTCCCTATCTCTGAACTCTCATTTTCTCATCACTCTCTGAACCTCGTTCTCTCACTCTCTGAAATATCGTTCTCTCACTCCCGTCACTGTCGCCGTCAACACTCGTCACTGTCGCCGTCCTCGCCGTCTCCTTCCTCTCACCTTCGCACCTGGTTTGTATTCTCCTCTGGTTTGATTAATGTCGTTCTGAAACCCTTTGTTTTGCTCAATCTTGCTGGTGATTTCACGTTAATGGTGATTTCGTGACGATTGAAGTATGAAACTGCTTCAATCTTGCTGTACGAGTGACTAGAAAAAGGCACGAAGCAAAACCCCTTGTTTTTGCTCTTTCGATTCTGCGATTTTAGAATCCCTAACTGTGTTCAAGTTGATTTTTCAGGTAGATGATGATGAATGCATCACACACAAAGCTAAGTAATCAACTCCTTGTTGATGTATTGCAGTTTTTCCTCTTTGTTTAATTGCTAAAATCCTAACTTCACTTAGTGAATTTTTAGGTACAAAACACTTCAAGGTTTGATTCGAAGCCAAACGAAGGTATCTCCTATCACTCCTTGTGATTTTACTTTCGTTATTTTGCCTTCTTTATACTCTAGATTCCTTTCCGTGTTTCTTTGCATGTGTTCTTTGGTGAGCTTTAAAGAACCACACTGAGTTTCAACTACTCAGAAACTCTGTTTCAAACAGGTAGAAACTTCCCTATTCTTTATTGTTGTGTTTCCCCTTACTCTCGTTACTCACTCTTGAAAATATAACACTGACTTTGTTTTATTTTTCCTTGTGAGATGCAACACACTTTGTTGAAGGAGAGAAATCCTTTTTGAAAATATAACACTGACTTTGTTTATTCTCTGTAAGTTAGCTTGTTATATGTTGTTTCTGAAACAATTGATTGATTACTCCTTCAAATTTTGTGTCTTGAGTGAGCATATTATAAAAACAAAATGTTTGTCACACTTGCAGATTGCTTGCTATTTGCATTCCAAGTATAGGTCCAAGACATCTGTTTCTCTACAATGGTGTACATTCTTAAAGGTTCTTTTGTCAAAATATATAGGAATTAGGAACACCTTGCAAAATCCCTTACGACGACGGATACATTTATGGTTTCTTTAGTCAGTTTTGTAATATTGTTTTATATGCTTCTTTGGTTGCATTAATAGATGGTTATTACTTCCTATCATCCAAGAATTTTCTGAAATTACAAGGGAAGGATCTTTTGCACTTTTAGCTCTTCCATTTGATGGTATACTTGGACTTGGATTCAAGGATATTTCTGTTGGAAAAGAACTTCATCAATATCTATTATAATCAGCCATATCATTCTTAACATTTGGCTTTTGCACTTGTAGATTGAGCTTGGAGATATTCTACTGGCAAATAATTCAACAGGTCCACCTACATTTCTATCTGACTTTATGCTTAATCTATCTGCAAAATTTCTTTATTGTTTATATCTCCATAAATGACGCTATAGGAAAGTGTAGAGAATGGATCAACAGCAAAAATTGTTGATTGCATTCTATCACTTAAATGGTTTCAAGAGTCAAAGATGATGAACAGCCAGAGTGGATCCAACAAACACCTAAAATCTCATTTACTTATGCTGTCAACCAGGAATATCATAAATGATATGTTCCATGGATAATATTTACTGCAAGATCCAGTAAACCTTTTTAATCTGATCATGACTAGTTGTGGGGAACAGCCAGCCATGAAGTTCTCTGAGGTTAGTACAAGACGAACAAATGTACAAACATCACATATGTACTAATTAATTAACTATAACCTTAATTAGGATATATACCTGTGATGATTTATAAACCTTGTTATATTTTTTGTAATATAGGTGGGAAGGACAAGGTGCTTATTATAGATCATGAGGAAATAGAAGGAATTGGTAATGTTTCTTAGTCTTAATTTAATAGTGGAATGACATATAGTCTAACAGATATATATTTTGTTGATTTATGCTGTGTATATTTGCATGTAGGATATTGGTGTGGGAAGATGGTTACTGCAATTTGAAGCAGCAGCACCTGAAATTAACTCTGGTGATTGTCCTACCTCATCAGTTTATGAGAACTCTGGTGATTGTCCTACCTCATTACAGGTAATTAATTATCTTCCTTGAAGGATCATCTTTGCTTGGAGTTATTCAAGAGTTGCGAATCCGTTCTTCTTTCTCTCATTACATGTAATTAATTATCTTCCTTTTCTGCAGTCATTATTCATTTCACTTGGAATTTTTCAAGTTCTGTTTCTGATTTCAATATTTGATTTCCTTTTTTGTTTTGTGTTGTTAGATTAGATTCCATGTTTATGAGTTATCTACCTTCTGTGTTGCCAACTGCTACATTGATGCACGTTTTCAATAGCGTGGAAATTAAAATTGAACACCAAAGCCTCCTCCTCAGTATTCTTGGAATCAACAACGTAAGTGTGTTTTTGCATTCTTAACAATGAAACGTGATTTGTCCTTTGTATTCTTTTTTTTACTTATTTAGTTGAATCTGGAATGGTTACTATAGGAGAAGGTGGATGAATGTAGAAAGCTTATGATAGAACTATTGTCGGGGTTAGAGCAGGGGAAGCAGCAATGCAGCATGAAACTCAAATTTGGGTCGATTCCTAGTAGTCCAAATGGCGTAATGGATGTGTTTTCAATTGTGATAATTCCAATGATTCATGGGCTGTTTCTACTTTAGTGTCATCTTCACCAAAACCTTTGTCTAAGAAGACTAAGACTCAAGATCAGCATCTATTAAACCCTTTCAACTCAGATTTTGTCAACTATCCTTCTTCTTCCACTTTCACTTTCACCTCTTTGGTATATTATAATGTATAAAGCAAAATTTGCTATATAGGATCAGAAGAAGATGTATGTTTAGTTGTGGAGACAAACCATTTGATATATTATAATGAAAATCTTGATTATGGGTGTACAATTAGTGCCATAAATTGACATTTAGCATCGGGTGTATAAACAACCGATGCTAAATGACATTTAGCATCGGTTGTTTCAAATAACCGATGCTAAAAGTCATTTCCAAGACATTTAGCATCGGTTGTTTCAAATAACCGATGCTAAATGTCATTTTCAGACATAAAAAACAGTGATGAAATGGACATTTAGCATCGACTATTAAAACACCCGATGCTAACATTTAGCATCGGGGGATTTAGCATCGTTGGATAACCGATGCTAAATGTCCAAAACAATCGATGCTAAATGTCTTTTCTGCACTAGTGAAATGTAATTAGGTTTGTTTATAAAGGGTATAAAGTAATTGAGAAAATTAATGAGTTAATTTTACATGACTATGGTAAATTTGAGTTCAAGAAATGAGGAACATTAAGAAATATTATTATCACGGTCTGCAAATAGAATAACGAAGTTAAATAGTAAAATATGTTGGAAGCTCTTTTTTATGCGCATTTCTTTTATTACGTGGCTAGGTTGTTACATAAAATAAGGTAGCATAATAGGAGAATAGAAACCAAAGAAATACTTTTATCTCAGGGTATCCACCGCCGACCGCAATGACTAATCCCCTCGCTGAATTGTAGGTGCCTCGAGGGGCAGGACAGCTGGCCCTGAGTTTTAACATAATAGAATAATAGAAACCGAGGAAATATATATTTGACTTAGATTTAGGATGAGATGATAATAGGCAAAATTATTCAATAAAGAGGGAGTGATTATTGTCCAAAAAAGAGGAAGTGACAACTACAATATAACAATGGAAATGGGACAAGTATAACAATAAAGGACTACTAACAAAAGAAACAAAACTATCGTTGGTAGAAAGGAAAGGAGACAAAGTAAAGTAGAAATCAAAATAAAGTTTTTAAAAAATAAGACCTCTTTTGTTTTGGAAAAAGTCGGAAGAATAATGAGAATGAAATTCACGTATCTTTGGGAGCAATATATATATATATATATATATATATATATATATACCCAACTCTGAACTGAAATATATATTAATGGAGAATATGAAGTGGTTTACAAACGGAATTATTATTGTCCTATAATGATAATGGAATATGAAGTAATTTATAATTGATAGTTATGGGCCATTTAAATGGGCTATTGCGAGTTGGTGGAGGAGGAAAGATTAACACCAATTAAAAGACATTGAAGTGGATACAAAAAAAAGACATAGAAGCATAATACGGTGTTATAATATAATATTTGATGAAAATGTGGGATTATAAGGTAGATAAGATTGAACCGAAATTACAAAAAGATGTGGCTATTTAAGTGGCTAAATTATATAACGGTTTTAGAATTAAAAGTTAAATGATATAAAAAAATATTTACTAATAACTGAACGTAGGATGGTTAATTTATTTTGGGTTAGTAGGTGACTATTCAATTCGTGGCTATAAGATAAGGACCAAATGAATGAGAAGACTGCTTCATTAGCAATGCTCTTTGTTATTATGTTTTGAACATCATCTTTCTTTTGGGGTACTTTGAAAACCAAAAGCATTTCATTTTTTGCTACTGTCATCGTTATAAACATAATTTTTTTATCACTAAATTATATAATAGATAATGTATATATATATATATATATATAATTTAAATTAGTTTAGATTTCTTTTATAATAACTAATTTTTAAAAATATATATATTTTGAATAGTAAGATTTCAATAAAGTTTAACTTTAACTTATAAATTTTGATAAATATATACACAGCATTTTTTTTTTGTTTTATCACTAAATTATTTAATGAATAATATATATATATATATATATATATATATATATATTAAAATAATATAGATTTTTTATAATAGTTAAATCAAAAAATTATGCATTTTAAGTATCTATATATATATATATATATATATATAAATATAAAATATATACATGCTATATTTTGTGTTTTATCACTTAATTACGTAATATATAATCTATATATATTGTTATAAAAATGTAGTATATTTTTAAAAGATTTGTAAATTAAAGTTGACATCTTTTAAACTACTTCAATTTTTTTTTACTGAATATTTGAATTTGGATATTAACATGATATGTTGTTGTTTTGGAAAACAATTTAAAATAATATTATGATATTAAATTATTGTTATTTAAGTAATATTCAATACCACCATTTGGATGTCAAATATTGTTGAATGGAGATTTTTTAATAAAAGTAGATTATTGAGATTTAATTTAAAAAATTAAGTGAAAATATGGAGGAGCATCCTAGAGCCTCCAAAAAAAGCTTCATTTAGATATTTATATTGATAATAATAAGATATGATTACTTCAAATAAAAAATTAAAACAATATATGATAATAAGTCATTGATATTAATAATTTAATAATGTCTTGTTATCTTCTATTATTTGGTTAATTTTTTATCTCTTCTCTCTCATAATAGTGTACTAAAAGAGTCTTTCAAGTCACAAATTTGAATTTATAATAACTTAGTTGTTCTTATGCGAAAAAATTTCTTTTGGTTCTCTTAGTACTTTTTAGTTCACTTTTAACGAAGTTTTTTTTGTTTATAAAAAAAATTCATGAGTAAGAGCCCATTTTAGTCCTTCACAATTTTTCGATAAGACAAATTGGTCCCTGACAATTTTTTGGGACAAATAAGTCCCTGACATTTTCAAAACGGGGACAAATTAATCCCCTTCGCCTATTTTATATAGTAAATGAAACGTGTAAATTGTTGGTGCTAACAATTTTGGTTGTTCATATTCAGAAAGTAATCCAACCATATTTTGTTCGCACTCAAGATATTTATAAGGCTTACCCATTTGTTGTATTGCATCACTAAAAAACAAGCAAAAAAAATAAATATCCGACTGTCCAGACGCGGTGATTTGAGGGCGCAAATGGGTCATAATAAGGAGAGTGGGTCAAACTAGATAATGCCTAAAAAATCATGCTGAAACTGTATCTTAAGCTTCTATTTCACAATCAAAGCTTGAGATTTAGGAGTTGAAGACCTTGTTCATTAAAAAGAATATTATTTCATGAGTAAAAATTCAGTATTTGGCATAGCTATCTAAGTGACAATCTAATAAAACAGAAAAATAATCATAAACCAAAGCTAGATTGGCACTGCTTTTTTGCAAGACAACTATTATGAGTTCTTTCTGTCAATGAAAACTCATTCCTATTACTAGAATGAGAAGCTATGTTGTAGTTTTAGCAACACATCTATTTTTGTCCTAGTCACACTATTATTAATTGCATGTTATCAAAGGGAGAGAGATTCTAACCTGCAAAAAAGCAGTAGGATGAGAACAAACCAGTAGAAACTCATAAAATTGTAGAACAGCACATCATTATTAAATTCTTTCTTTAACAACACTCAAATGAATTTGGCAGAACAGCAATCAATAAATTCTTGAAGAACTTCCAAAAACTATAGGCTATAACTCGCAACATCAATGTATCAACGTATAGTATAAACTGCTTTACCGCTGCGCTAATTCAATTTCTTGGAAGTTCTTCAACTCCTAAATCTCAAGCTTTGATTGTGAAATAGAAGCTTAAGATACAGTTTCAGCATGATAAAAAATCCTGGGGTAGATTAATGATAAAGCAATACTAACTTATGAGCTTACTGACTTACTGACTTATGAGGGAGGAGGGATGGAAGAAAATACAAACTCTACTCTAATCCGACACTTTCAATTCACGAAACTCGTAAAAATTCCAACTATAATAAATTATAAACCAAAATGATGGCAACTAAGGGGTTTTCCCTTATCCTTAAGTTTTCCACAGAAGCTTGACATTTACAGCAATAGCGATCATGTGGTAGAAGCAAAATTTTCCGTTTGTTCAGAGGACCCATCATTGCAACAATCAGATATGAAGTTCACATTACAGTTTTCCTAATTACTTACTTTACCTAATTAAACTCTGATTAAACACTGTCACTGTCATTTATTTACACTAACCATTTACCCTAATCTACCTAAGATTAACTATTTACCCGAGGTCAACCAAATCGCTATAATTGTCATTCCTCCATACAGCAACAGTGCCTTCGTCCAATTGGTAGAACTTGTCTCCTCCTCTTCCGTGAACCTTTCACGCTCTTCCTCTTCCTCATCTCCCCGCCTGACCAAATCACTGCAACATTGCAACATTCAGAATCAAGACAAACAACAACTCTTAAAACAAGTAAAAATGGTAGAGGCGAGGAAAATACCTTATGAGAAAACGAGATTCAACTTCAAAAGTGAATCTATAATCTACTGGCCTAAAAGTCGCTTCTGCAATAAATTTGATTTGATATCCTTATGTTGGAACTTTTGTGTGAATTGGAAAAAGTCCCACATTGGATAGACTCTTTGTGTGTGAATTGGAAAAAGTCTCACATTTGATAGGCTAATCACTTCTATAGTGGAAAAAACCTATAAAAGGAGAGCTTCTCCTCATTTGCAAAACACACCAACTAGACGATAAATCCTTCCTCCGGTCTTCTCTCCTCTCTCGAAAAAAATTTCTTTTCTTCATCTTAGGCTTGACGTTAAATCATACCTCAAGCCATTTTTCTTGAGTGGCATAAGAGCCATATTTTTGAGTGGTTAAATAACCATATTGAGGTGTATATCTCGAGCGATTATTCACTGTGCAGTGGTAATCGTACTGGGCTGTTTTATCCTGGGGACGTCGTGGTTGATAGTCTGCTTGCACCTTCGAGCAAGAGTGTCCACTGTGACCCACCTCTCTTTCCTGGGAACCTACTCGGCTCAACAATTTTAAGACGATTCATTTTTCAACGATGACTACCGAAGAGATTACTGGTCCCACTGTTTCCGACTTCAACAAACCGTTTCGATTTGAGGGATCTCACTTCAAACGTTGGCAACAAAAAATGGAATTTTTCTTAACTATGAAAAAAGTTGCTAATGTCTTGACCGATGAGATTCCAGTAGTTGACGAAACAGCCGAACAGGAAGATCAGACTAAAACAGCCAAAGAGATATTGCTATGGAACGAAAATGACTACCTTTGTAAGAATTTCATTCTTAATGGACTGAGTAATGATCTTTACGATTATTACAGCACCTGTAAATCCACCAAAGAGGTATGGGATGCTCTGAGAAAAAAGTATGACACTGAGGAAGCAAGTACTAAAAAATATGTTGCGAGCCGCTACCTCAACTTCAAGATGAGAGACGACAAATCTGTAGAGACTCGGTCACATGAGATACAGAAAATAGCTCATGAAATTATCTCTGAAGGCATGGCCTTAGATGAACAATTTCAAGTAGCTGTTATTATTGAAAAACTTCCTCCTGCCTGGAAGGATTTCAAAAATTCTCTCAGGCACAAGACCAAAGAGTTTTCTTTGGAAAGTTTGATAACTCGACTCCGAATTGAGGAGGAATCCCAGAAGCAAGATCAGAAAGATGAAATATTGTTTGTCTCAAACAAGAGACTGAAGCCAACTGGCAAACCTTTCAAGAATCAGAACCGTAATCAGATTCAAAAGAACCGCAGCCACAAGAATGGGAACACTCCAAAGTTCCCAAATGCCAATCCACCACCACCACCACAACCTAAGAATGATGCTGCTCCCTCATTCATTTGTTTCAATTGTGGGAGACCTGGTCATATGGCACGCAAGTGTAGGAACAGGCCTAATCCTGCTCTGCAGGCTAACCTGGCTGAAGAGCAGCACTTTACTGCTATGATTTCTAAAATCAACATGGTTGGTGGATCTGATGACTGGTGGAATGATTCTGGCTCCTCTCGCCATGTATGCAATAACCGTGCTATGTTTAAAACATACAAGGCAGTTGACGATAAGAAAGTGTTGTTGGGCGATGCTCACACCACTATTGTTGCAAGTATTGGAGATGTTGAGCTAAAGTTCACTTCTGGAAAGACTCTAATCTTGAAGGATGTGATGCACACTCCAGAGATAAAGAAGAATCTAGTTTCTGGCTTACTTCTGAATAAGGCAGGGTTTACTCAGACTATTGAGGGAGATTTGTATACCTTGACTAAAAATGGTACTTTTGTAGGGAAAGGGTACGCTGTTGCGTTAAAAACACACTTAGAGCAAGTGTACTCTATCGCAGAAGTAGTATAAAAAATATCGTCTCCACAGGGATTAATTAATAAGTACCAAACTACTCGAGATTAATTATTATTTAGACTAACAAATATTGGTGATTGTAGAAACTAAAATAAGGAAAAGTACAAAGCACGAACTCAAATTGTAAAGTTTAACCAATGGAGAGAAGCCTAGGGTCACGGTTTCACTTGCAAGTTTCGATTCCTCTATGTCTAATTCTACCTGAATCCCCTTATTTTATTCAATTACCAATCCCTTTACTAAAACTATTAATCCGTTTGGTCATTCGCGATTAATATTTTTTTTCCTAAATTAACCCTTTGTTTGGTCATGCAAGAATTTAAATCCAAGAAAAGCATAAAGAACAAAAAGGTTGAATGATTGGAAGACTAAATTAACGTTTGGTCATGCATTAATCTTAGTCTCAATTATCCTATAGGTCCACCAACTAATTGCAGTACGGTCGCTGATCAACTAATTGATTAAGAACATGCAAAGGGTTGTCAATCCTAATTATGTGATAAAAACAATAGGATAATATTAATTGAAATAAACACCGGAATTCAGATATGAAATTAGGACATAAAAATGTCTCTAAACATGCAAGATCCACCTAAGACCCTAGAAGAGGATTTAGCTATCCATACTAGTCAAGAACATAGGAGTCATAAATTACAGAGATAAAAATAACCCGGATAGAGAAATTTCTGATCTTGAGAATTTAGTCTCATTTTTCTGCTCCAGAGCTCTTCTCACGGTGTCAAGAACGGAAACCAAAACTCTCTCCTCTATTTGCCGGCACTACTGTTGCCGTCGACGTCTCCTGTTACTGTCGCGGCTCTTTCTTCTTTTAATTATGCAATATCTGTTTGTGCGGCCGCCTTTTTCTTTCACGCCCAGGTTCTCCTCTCCAATTCAATTCCTTTCCAATTCAATTCCTTTTCAATTCCTTCTCTTTTTCAGCGGCTTCTATCCTTCTATTATTAATTTTGCCTAGGTTTTTGTCACGCCCATTACTTGGGCTTTTAAGCCAAATTGGCCATACGGCCCTTTTCTTCTTCAATTCCAATTGGGCCATGCGCCCTTGTCTAGTTCAAGCCCCTATATATATATATATATATATATATATATATATATATATATATATATATATATATATATATATATATATATATATATGGTGCCTCTAAATTAGAATATTAGTCTTTTTTCATATTTTTCTCTTTTCTGCAAAATAAAGAGCAACGCAAGTCAATGATATATATTATTAGTAACAATTGCTCTAAAAATGTACTAAATTGGAGTTTATCAACTCCCCCACACTTAACTTTTGCTTGTTCTCAAGCAAATTTCCGGCTCAACAAAATTTTTCAAAAAAGTAACAGAGACGGCCAAATAAGGGATCCAAAATTAAAGCACAATGACAGACAATAGACAATATGACACATATGATGTGTCAAAAGGTTGCCCAATTAGAGGCTCATATCCCTGAAAAATACATTTCTGTGAACAAATGCACTCGCTCACAATCTCTCTAAGTGTTTAGGGACTAGGGAAATATACACTCAAGTTTCCACAAAATGCACATTACCATATGCTTGTAATTTGACCAAATCTCCACTAAATAGTTCACATGCATGCAAAAGATGGGGTTTCATGGGTTGTAATGGGGCCAGGGTGAATTCATGCAGGGTAGGAAATAAGAAGGAAGGGATAATCAAAGGGCTAAAAAAACAAGAAATAAATAGTAACCTTTGAAACCAAATATGGAGCTCCTATCTATTTTACAATTTTTGTCCAAACTTCAAGTTAACATCACTTCCTTCTTCACTCTTTTTTTTTTCTATTGAGTCGACTCTTTTTGATTTGCTTTTTGCTCTTCAGTAGCCTCTTTTTTTTTGGATTTGCCCTTTGGCTCTTTCATTCTTTTGATGTGTCTATTCCTCCTTGTTGCTTTGCTTTTTTTTTTTAAAATTTTCTTCCTATTTTTTTTTTCATTTTTTTTTGGAGGAAAATGTAAATACATGATTCACTCTTTTTTTTCCTGACAAGATAGACAACTAAAATATAGGACAAAGTTTCAGTCCTAACAATATAGACAACTAAAAATATAGGACGAAATTGTAATTTTTAATAGTTGCTCCACATTTAACTCCAAATGGTTACCACAAACAAAAAAAGAAAAATTATATCTGGGTACCAAAGAAAAAAAATATAACAATTAAACTCAAATGGGGCAACTAAGGGATAAATTCAACAAACAACTCTGAGGCCAGAAAAATACCTAAATTCCCCAAATCTTTTTACATGATGCAAATCAATTTTCGCCTTGAAATGGTCAAAAGACAAATTCTAGAATGTAGCAAATTGGGAAACACACTCATAGAAAGAAAAGGGGTAAAAATTTATGATTTAGTATCAATCCCCTTATGAAGGCTCAGATCTCACATTTAGAAGCTGGTTCACAAAAAGTACTCAACAGGCACAAATGCTAATTATCAGCTTCCTAAGGACAACCCCACAGTTACAATTAAGCATAAGTCTGTCAAATGAATCAATTATGGGGTCCCAAAAAGGCATAATCTCTATTTTTTTTTTAACTTTTAGCATAATTCATTCAAAACAAGCCAGAAAAAATGCTATCAACATATATGGTGGGTAGGTGCATTAATAGAGATCAAGTGACAAAAAATAAACTCTCCTCCCCCACACTAGCATGAAGCATGGTCCTCAATGCAAAATGATCAAATAGACACCAAAAGAAATAAATGAGAGAGAGAGAGTAATAGTGACTTCCCTGAGAGAGCTTGTAGTCCGAGCTTATCCCTAAAAACAAAACAAAACAAAACAAAAATGAGAGAAAATAAAACACAGGTTGCCTCCTGCGAAGCGCTTGTTTAACGTCCCGAGCCTGACGGTACTAGAGTCAATCCTTGAGGGCAGTGACATAGCTCACTTGACTTAGCCCTTCCTCAAAATGCTTCACACGCTGCCCATTGACCTTAAAAGTGGTACCATCTTCATGGGATACCTCGAGCACTCCATAAGGAAAAACTTGAGTAATAGTGTAGGGTCCATACCACCTTGAGCGCAACTTTCCTGGAAAAAGACGCAAACGTGAGTTATAAATTAAAACTTTCTCACCTACTTGGAATTCACGCTGCTGGATGCGCTTGTCATGCCACTTTTTAGTCCGCTCCTTATATAACTTGGCATTCTCATAAGCTCCCAGACGGAGCTCATCCAATTCATCGAGCTGCAGCAACCTGTTTTCACCTGTAAGCTGAGCATCAAAGTTTAGAAATTTTAAAGCCCAAAGTGCTTTATGCTCTAATTCAACAGGCAAACGACATGATTTTCCAAAAACAAGACGATAAGGAGACATCCCAATGGGGGTTTTAAAAGTAGTTCTATAGGCCCATAGTGCATCATCAAGTTTCAAAGACCAATCTTTTCTTGATCCACTAACTGTCTTCTCTAAAATCCTTTTCAACTCTCTGTTTGAAATTTCAACCTGGCCACTAGTTTGTGGATGGTAAGGAGTTGTCACCTTATGAGTGACACCATATTTGCTCAAAAGATTTTCAAATTGTTTATTGCAAAAATGGGTGCCACCATCACTAATAATTGCTCGGGGAGTGCCAAATCTTGTAAAAATATTTTTCTTTAAAAATCTCACTACCACCCGAGCATCATTAGTGGGTAAGGATACGGCTTCTACCCACTTAGACACATAATCTACAACAACAAGAATATATTGATTTGAAAAAGATTTAGGGAAGGGCCCCATAAAGTCAATACCCCATACATCAAATATCTCACAAACCAAAATGTTGTTTAAAGGCATCTCTTGACGCCTAGAAATATTGTCACTCATTTGACAACTATCACAAGCTTTCACAAATTCATGAGCATCTTTAAATATAGTAGGCCAATAAAAACCACATTGTAAAACTTTATATGCGGTTCTATTTGGGCCAAAGTGGCCACCTACCTCTTTAGAATGACAATGCTCAAGGATAGAAGTTACCTCATCCATAGGCACACAACGCCTAATAACCTTGTCTCCACATACTTTAAATAGGTAAGGGTCATCCCACAAGTACTGTCTAGCATCAAAAATTAATTTCTTCTTTTGCTGAAAAGAAAAATCAGGGGGAACAACCTTACCCACCAAATAGTTGACAATATCTGCAAACCAAAGAATAGTAGAAATAGCTAGAAATATCTCATCAGGGAAAACCTCCTTGATCTCCCCATCATTTGAGGCCTGCATCACACTATGGTCAAACCTTGAGAGGTGGTCAGCTACAAAGTTCTCTGAGCCTTTCTTGTCTCTAATCTCCAAGTCAAACTCTTGTAGTAACAAAATCCACCTGATTAACCTGGGCTTAGCATCCTGTTTTCCAAGCAAATATCTAATGGCAACATGGTCAGTGTAAACAATAACTTTAGAAAGAACAAGGTAATGACGAAACTTGTCAAAAGCAAACACTACAGCTAGCAACTCTTTCTCTGTGGTAGTATAATTTCTTTGAGCATCATCAAGAGTGCGACTAGCGTAGTAAATGGTATAGAATACCTTATTCTTTCTTTGCCCCAAAACAGCCCCCACAGCAGTATCACTAGCATCACACATAATTTCAAAGGGAAGCGACCAATCAGGGGAAACAACAACAGGGGCACTAATTAATTTTTCCTTTAAACAATTAAAAGCCTTCAAACAGGTGTTAGAAAAATCAAAAGTGGTCTCCTTAACCAAGAGGTCAGTCATAGGTTTTGCAATTTTTGAGAAGTCTTTAACAAACCTCCTATAGAAGCCGGCATGGCCTAGAAAACTACGGACCCCCTTAACAGAATTGGGTGGGGGCAACTTTGCAATTACCTCAACCTTTGCAGGATCAACTTCAATACCTCTAGTGGACACCTTATGTCCTAGAATAATGCAATCTTGTACCATAAATTGGCACTTCTCCCAATTGAGCACTAAATTAGTATCCCTGCATCTCTGCAACACTGAATTCAAGTTATGTAAACAATCCTCATAAGAGGATCCAAAAACAGTAAAATCATCCATGAATATCTCAATGCATTTTTCAACCAAGTCAGAGAAAATAGCCATCATGCATCTTTGGAAAGTGGCAGGGGCATTACATAAGCCGAATGACATCCTTTTATATGCAAATGTTCCATATGGGCAAGTAAAAGTAGTTTTTTCTTGATCTTCAAAAGCCACTGGTATTTGCAAATAACCGGAATATCCATCCAAACAACAATAATAATCATGACCTGCCACTCTCTCAAGCATTTGGTCAATAAAGGGAAGGGGGAAGTGATCTTTCCGGGTGGCATCTGTAACACCCCCTTCTAATAACCTTACTAATTAATAAAATCAGAGTTTTTTTTTTTTTTTGAAAACAATATAAGAGAGTGCTACACTTACTCCATTAAATCAACAACTTCAAATTTGCATAATTTGGCTAAAAGCAACAAGATACATAGCACCATAAAATACCGGTTCAGTTCGCATCAACTAAATACAGTCGTTACCACAGCGGAAAAATATTAAGTTCGAAAACAAATCTAATACATCACTAATAACAGTCAAACAGTGTAATTAAAATAACACATAAACCTAAGACGCCCCCGGTGCTACGTATCAGAGCATGACACTCCCTACCAGACGAAGGCATAAGGATAACCTTCACTCGCTAATACCTGCACGTTGCCGACATAAGAAGCAACATAAAAGCAGTAGGGTGAGTCTCTTTTCATAATTAATAACATATGGAAATAAGCACTGCATAGGAAAAGGTAACTAGGCACACCGATTCACAACAAAGGCAGCAACCACATCACAATTACAATTCTCCAAACAACAATGCAAAAGGTATGATTGTGCGTGAAATGCAACCCAAACTCCACGGGCACATGCATGTCGGATCCGTCACCAAATACAAATAGGCCGTAGCCTCTGCTCACCAAATAAAATTAGGCCGAAGCCTCTGCTCACCAATTAAAATTAGGCCGAAGCCTCTGCTCACCAATTATGCACATAATACACTCACCAACTCAACCCACCACTCACACCAACACCAATTTCAATTAGGCAAATTTTAGAATTTGACACGACATAGAGAAAATGAATAAAATTGCCCTTTAGACACTTGAACACCTCAGCCCAGAAACACCAGTAAAATAATTTATTTTTGCATAAAATTGGAACATTTGGATAGACACTGAAATTAGCTTCGAAACGCATTTTGAACCGTTAAATTTGGATAACCGAGTCAAAAGTTACATTAAAAACAAAACCGGAAAAATACTTAGACATCCTGGAAACTGGCGCATGGGCACTGGGCGCCCAGGAGCAACACAGAACTTGGCGCAGGGCGCTGGGCGCCCAGGAGCAACACAAAACTTGGCGCATGGGCGCTGGCGCCCAGAAACAGCAACACGCGCATAGGCGCTGGCGCCCAGGAACTGGCGCAGGGCGCCTAGCGCCCAGACACAAGCGCAGGAAAACTGGCGCAGGGAACACAGCGCCCATGCATGAGGCGCCTTGGCAAAACACGCAAGACAACTCTTTTAACTTCGAAATTAATTTTGCACGAGCCAAATACTCAGAATATGAGAACCCAACAAAAATTTTGGCAAAAAGTGACACGGCTCTTTGGCGCCCATGGGCTAGGCGCCTAAGGCCAAGACAAACCACAACTCCTATGACTCCAAAAATGATTTTACACGAGCCATTTAGCTTGGACATGAAAACCCAGTATCAATTTTCGCAAAATGAACAACATAAAATTGGGGCCCTTGGCGCCCATGGCACAAGGAACACGGCCAAATTTTGACCCAACACCTGAAACTGACTCTTTTTGTGTCCAGGAACTCCCATACCAAATTTGAAAACAAACCGAGCATCCAATCTCCGGGACCCTCGGTTCCCATGGTGCCTAGACACGAGCAACACAATTCTGCAGCACAGTGGCGCAGACAAGGGAACCCGGCGCCCAGTGTCTAGACACAGAACCAGACACAGGCAACACAGACACAGCACATGGGCGCCTGGTTCCCAGGAGCTAGACACAGTCTTAGACAGAATTTCCAGCAACACACACATACGCCTAGGAGCCTAAGGAGCCAACCAATTTCGAGTTCCTCACCACCAAAAATTCCCAAATTAAATCTCCAACCTTAATTTATCCATATAAGACTAATCATCACATTTACCACCAAAAATTCATTCAATCATAACACCAAACAATGGGCATGCATCATTCCTATTGTGTACAATTTCAACACCAATCAAACATCCATTTGCACAATTAAAAATTCAGCATAGCACAACATCACAATATACCAATCATTCATAGAAATCACCCTAGGACCTAAGCCTAGGCATTACTCATCACATAAGCTATTAAAGATAAAAAGAGGACCCCCTAACCTCTTAGAAGTCGAAATTGCTAGGCAAGGCTCCAAGAAATTGCAAGACACCAACAAGCCTTCTCTTCCTCCTTGAGTGATTCGCCCTATTTCTTCTTCTCTTCCTCTCTTCGCGACTTCTCCTCTTCTTGTAACACCCCCCTTCTATATCAACTATTATTATATTAATATATCAGAGTTTAATAAAAAAAAATTTCTTTTGAAAGGAAGCGTCACATTTCACCGCTTGTAAAACAACCAGATTAAAACAGTGACATACGGTCAACAATCTAACAGCATGATACATAGCACGATAGTTAGGGACGGGCCCAAAAAGAAACCTGTTTAGTTTACAGCACATAATAAAATTGTTTTCTAACACAGCGGAAATTCATAAAATACATCAATAATAATAAAAATGTCTACTACGCCCTCCCCCTGGTGCTACATATCAGAGCTGACACCACTACCTAACAGAAGGCACAAGAAGGCCTCATTCGCGATCACCTGCAAGTTGCCGACATAAGAAGCAACATAGGGCAGTAGGGTGAGTCTCTTTATACAAATAATAATCAGTAAGATAGGCATTATATTCAGGAAGGCAACAGACAACACCCACTCACAGAAATCATTACATACTTCATTTAACTTACAACCATCCACAGATATTTATCAACATAGTATGAATATATATACTTATATGCATGTATGCAACATGCATGAGGATCCATCATCACCACTTTATGCCTTGAGGGCACTCACCACTTTGGCCGAAGCCACCACACCACTTTGGCCGAAGCCCACACCACTTTATGCACATGAGTCATGAGACACTATGACAATGCACCACAACAATTATTTAAACTCACCACTTTTCACTTTTCAATTCAACATCATCACATATAAGCCTTAAGGGCATCGCACCACTTTGGACCGAAGTCCCACACCGCTTTCACATCTTCAATGTATTTACAGCTCAGTTTGTATCCTTAGGTTAGCTATTTAATTCATCAAGTTCATCACACCACTTTTATTGGACCAAACACACACCAAGGATTAAAATGACGCACTAAGGACCAAACTGTCACACGGGGACTAAAACAGCACCACAAGGGTCAACAGTAACACAATCAACAATTTAGGCATACTTGGGCATGACACAGTACATAGTGCTGAATTTCCTACAGCAGTGCACCTACTTCGGTGAATTAATTGAAATAGCAAACGACATCGGATTTTAACAAATGACCACTCATTGGAAAGCTCTTTGTGTGTAGTTTCTATCTATGATTTTCATTCTTCAAAATAAGTAGCCAATTGGTACAGTTTTTTGAAATACTACACGGTGGTACCAAAACTGGGCAGGATTTTTCACTCAACTTGCAACTCAATTTTCTTTCTCATTTCTCAATGAAATTTTGTAAAACCAGTGCTCATTTCGTAGAGAATTCAGCCTACTTTCCAACTAAACAAGAATCATTCAAAACGGAGTTCATTTGAGAACTTAAAACCTGCAAAAACTGAACCTACTCACAGTTTTATTTCAGAAAATTGACCTAACTTTGGAGACTTATAACTTGAGCTACACAACTCCAAATTTTACGAAACCAGCGGCAAAACGACCGGCGTTAAGTGTATTTTCAAAAACAATTAACCACATAATTTTTGGACCAATCTAACATTCCCAGTTCTCAGAAAACCGAAACAGTGTCAGGATTCGCAAAACCGTAAATAAGTAAAATTCATCAAAACACCCCAATGACAACTTAGTGACATGGATTAACCAATTCAAACTCAAACACAACAACAAACATGAAATTGCCCCAACAAATCAATCATTCAAACACACTAACACCTAACCCACACACAAATACTCATCATACAATTCCTACAACCTAACCTAACATATCACTTATCCTAATAATTATTATAGGTACAAAGTGAGCCCCCTAACCTTGAATTGAAGGATTCCACAACACCAAGATCACCAACAAAGAAAAACAACAACTCTTCTCCCTCTCCTCGCGCAAACCGTGGCTGTCCAAGGCCATGGAGAACAACAACAATGGAGAAAAACAAGGGATTGAAGCTACTACTTGAAAGAGGAAGAAAATGGATGGGAAAGGATCAAAGAAACTCACCCAAAACCAAGATGAACCAAACCCCTCTTCTCCTCCTTGCTGGGAAGATCGCGAGCCCCTTCTCCTCCCACCCTCTTGCTTCGGTTTCCCCCTCCTCTCTCTCACCTCCTCCTACCGCCACCCTCTCCCTCTCCCTTGCGCCACCTTCTCCCTTCTTTCCTTTCTTCTCCCTCACGAGCTCACCTTCCTCTTCTCCTTTTTCTCTTCTTTCTTTCTTTTCTCTTTTTCTTCTCCTTTCTTCTTTCTGTTTTACTCTTCCCAGCGCTGGTTTCTTTCCTCTTCCCCTAATCCCATTCTTTTGGTTCAATTAAACCCTAGGCCCAATAATGTTTGGGCCCTACTTGCACCTCCCATTTCACTTAATCCCCCACTCCCTAATTACTTATACACCCCTTTAATAACATAACTCCAAATTAATTAATTCACTTAAATAATTATTTGTAAGTCCTAAATAGCTTAAATAAATAATTAAATTATTTTGGGGCGTTACACTTCTCACTCTCTCTTTTTACGTTTTCTTTTTCTCTTCTCTTCTCTCTTCGAATTCTTTTCTTTCTTTTGCACCAATGAGACACTTGTCTCCAACCCTTACTAATTCGCCTAGGCCTAAGTCAATGGGCTTGGGCTTGGGCCGATCCTAACATCCGGAATTACCATCACCACTCCCTTCAAATTAAATAATTATTTCCAACCCAACTAAGGCTCACATATAATAACACCTATAATTATTTTATTAAGTAATAAATAATAATTATATTATTATTTCTACCACTCAATTTCATTTAATTAATTAAATAAATTAATCTATCATTTTTGGGGCGTTACAACTCTCCCCCACTTAAAGGAATTTCGTCCTCGAAATTTTCTCCTGCTAAAGCCAACACTCCTCCACTACCAACTACAGCCATCTAGACAACTAGTGCTACCTATCACGCTGATTACTATTGCTTTGATTACCGGCGGTAAGTGCTTGGGCGGCCGTCCCTCCTACTTGTTCAGCCAGGTAACTTCAAGCAGTAATAGTCAGGCTCACCCTCTACTCCGCTGCGCCACTCTGATAGACTAACTTGCATTCTATCTCACTCATCTATCCCCATAGATAACGCAATACTTCAATCATCACAGCATCACAATGAAATTCACAGAGTGCATCACAGCCGTACAACAAGCCACATAATTTAACAACACGACAGTAACATCAACAAACAACTTTGCCATTCAGGCGACATCAACAACGACAAACCATCAGCAAAGCAACATCATCAACAACAACAACGCATGGGGGCATAGTAGCGCCGCACTAATCAATAATGGCCATCGGCCCACAACAACAAATCAACAACAATATAACTTGGGCCATTCAGCGGTACCCAAGGCAACACATAAACTTCGACATTATTAACGAGGCAACCACAAGCAACAACAAAGCAACAATGCAGAGACAACTCCGGGACCAACAATCCCATAATCAATAACACATCAGCAACTTCGGGCACCAAGGCGCCGACACTGCAACAACGACTTGGGGTACTAAGCCACCGACAACACAATAACAATTTAATTCGACCGACACGTCTAAAAATCAACGACACCAGAAACAGTCAATTTTGCCTTGAAATTAGAATATTCAGTTAGGCCTCTGAATAAGCTTTCCGAAGCATTTTAGTTTACTCAAATCGGACTCCTGGTTCAAAAGATATTGCAAAAACAGTTTTTCCGTTACAGTGACAGTACAAACTAAGCAACGCAGGAAATTCCAGCACTCACACATAAACTTCAACAATTTATTTACCCTATCAAACGACATCGGAATTTAGCAAACAACCCTTCTACGGAAAACTTACGGAGTCTAGTTTCTGGCTATATTTTTAGAATTTCAAAATGATGAATCCAATAGCACAGTTTTCGCAAACAAGGCAGTAGGTCCAGAAAATGGGGCAGCGACGGTGTCCAAGGTTGTGACTCTTCTACAATGACCAAAACAAACTCAAATGACCTGAAACTTCAGCCTAAACAGTAAAACATCTTGTCTAGTTTTCAAGGAAATTGGATTCATTCGAAAAAGAGTTCATTTGATGACACAAAACCTACAAAAACTGAACTTACTCACAGTTTGATCCCCTAAACTTGACCTAACTTGAAACAATCATAACTTGAGCCACACAGCTCCAAATTGAACGAAACCAGTGGCAAAACGACCGGCGTTAAATCTATTTTCCAAAACAATCAACCACATAATTTTTGGATCAACTAAACGGTGCCAGTTTTTTTTTTGAAAAACGAAGCAGTGTCCAGAATTGCACAAAACCGTAAACAAGTAAAATTCATCATGTTTAGTCACGAAACAATAATCTCAAACAACACTCAAATTCAACAATTCATGTCATCAAACAACACTCGGGCATTCAATCAACATATTGACATTTGGTCAAACTCCTATGTGCACACTTTGACTACAACTCAATCAAACCATCAAGACACCCCAAATTTACCTAACCACCCAAAAATACCAATTTTCAACATCACATACTACTTAAGCATATTAATTTCACCTTCGAAACTCTTAGGGTAATATCATCAAAACAACTTGTAGGCAACATATGCTCATAGTTCACCTCAACACCACAATTTAATTATTTAATACACCATCATTAGATACACAGTCATTTAATTCACAAATGCATCATTAATTAGCCCAGCAACAACAACATCAACACTTGGTCTTATTTGACTCAACGCAACAACAACAACACTTTGGTCACATTGACCCAACAACAACAACAACATCGCTTTGGTCACATTGACCCAACAACAACAACATCGCTTTGGTCACATTGACCCAACAACCACAACAAAAGTCATGGACCAGATTCAAGTCAAATAACAATCACACAATCGACATATCAATAAATATGACATCTCCATTTCAAAATATTTATAATTGGAAGTGCGAAAAATGAGTAAAAATTGCTCCTCAACACAATCAACAATTCATTTTCCAAACCAGCAGAGAAATCAAAAACAAAAGACACAGAGTTCACACACTGGAAACACAATACAACACACATCATCAGCAAGGGTATCTCCCCCACTTATTCACTTACCATCAGCAGTACTCGGTTTGTCCTCCACCTGCAGGAACATCACTTACTACACAGACAATGGTTAGAACTAATCCAGCACTACTTAATCATCAAAGGACACTACGACTATACGACTTGGCCGGACAGACCGAGCTGCTCTGATACCACTAATGTAACACCCCCTTCTAATAACCTTACTAATTAATAAAATCAGAGTTTTTTTTTTTTTTTGAAAACAATATAAGAGAGTGCTACACTTACTCCATTAAATCAACAACTTCAAATTTGCATAATTTGGCTAAAAGCAACAAGATACATAGCACCATAAAATACCGGTTCAGTTCGCATCAACTAAATACAGTCGTTACCACAGCGGAAAAATATTAAGTTCGAAAACAAATCTAATACATCACTAATAACAGTCAAACAGTGTAATTAAAATAACACATAAACCTAAGACGCCCCCGGTGCTACGTATCAGAGCATGACACTCCCTACCAGACGAAGGCATAAGGATAACCTTCACTCGCTAATACCTGCACGTTGCCGACATAAGAAGCAACATAAAAGAAGTAGGGTGAGTCTCTTTTCATAATTAATAACATATGGAAATAAGCACTGCATAGGAAAAGGTAACTAGGCACACCGATTCACAACAAAGGCAGCAACCACATCACAATTACAATTCTCCAAACAACAATGCAAAAGGTATGATTGTGCGTGAAATGCAACCCAAACTCCACGGGCACATGCATGTCGGATCCGTCACCAAATACAAATAGGCCGTAGCCTCTGCTCACCAAATAAAATTAGGCCGAAGCCTCTGCTCACCAATTAAAATTAGGCCGAAGCCTCTGCTCACCAATTATGCACATAATACACTCACCAACTCAACCCACCACTCACACCAACACCAATTTCAATTAGGCAAATTTTAGAATTTGATACGACATAGAGAAAATGAATAAAATTGCCCTTTAGACACTTGAACACCTCAGCCCAGAAACACCAGTAAAATAATTTATTTTTGCATAAAATTGGAACATTTGGATAGACACTGAAATTAGCTTCGAAACGCATTTTGAACCGTTAAATTTGGATAACCGAGTCAAAAGTTACATTAAAAACAAAACCGGAAAAATACTTAGACATCCTGGAAACTGGCGCATGGGCACTGGGCGCCCAGGAGCAACACAGAACTTGGCGCAGGGCGCTGGGCGCCCAGGAGCAACACAAAACTTGGCGCATGGGCGCTGGCGCCCAGAAACAGCAACACGCGCATAGGCGCTGGCGCCCAGGAACTGGCGCAGGAACTGGCGCAGGGCGCCTAGCGCCCAGACACAGGCGCAGGAAAACTGGCGCAGGGAACACAGCGCCCATGCATGAGGCGCCTTGGCAAAACACGCAAGACAACTCTTTTAACTTCGAAATTAATTTTGCACGAGCCAAATACTCAGAATATGAGAACCCAACAAAAATTTTGGCAAAAAGTGACACGGCTCTTTGGCGCCCATGGGCTAGGCGCCTAAGGCCAAGACAAACCACAACTCCTATGACTCCAAAAATGATTTTACACGAGCCATTTAGCTTGGACATGAAAACCCAGTATCAATTTTCGCAAAATGAACAACATAAAATTGGGGCCCTTGGCGCCCATGGCACAAGGAACACGGCCAAATTTTGACCCAACACCTGAAACTGACTCTTTTTGTGTCCAGGAACTCCCATACCAAATTTGAAAACAAACCGAGCATCCAATCTCCGGGACCCTCGGTTCCCATGGTGCCTAGACACGAGCAACACAATTCTGCAACACAGTGGCGCAGACAAGGGAACCCGGCGCCCAGTGTCTAGACACAGAACCAGACACAGGCAACACAGACACAGCACATGGGCGCCTGGTTCCCAGGAGCTAGACACAGTCTTAGACAGAATTTCCAGCAACACACACATACGCCTAGGAGCCTAAGGAGCCAACCAATTTCGAGTTCCTCACCACCAAAAATTCCCAAATTAAATCTCCAACCTTAATTTATCCATATAAGACTAATCATCACATTTACCACCAAAAATTCATTCAATCATAACACCAAACAATGGGCATGCATCATTCCTATTGTGTACAATTTCAACACCAATCAAACATCCATTTGCACAATTAAAAATTCAGCATAGCACAACATCACAATATACCAATCATTCATAGAAATCACCCTAGGACCTAAGCCTAGGCATTACTCATCACATAAGCTATTAAAGATAAAAAGAGGACCCCCTAACCTCTTAGAAGTCGAAATTGCTAGGCAAGGCTCCAAGAAATTGCAAGACACCAACAAGCCTTCTCTTCCTCCTTGAGTGATTCGCCCTATTTCTTCTTCTCTTCCTCTCTTCGCGACTTCTCCTCTTCTTGTAACACCCCCCTTCTATATCAACTATTATTATATTAATATATCAGAGTTTAATAAAAAAAAATTTCTTTTGAAAGGAAGCGTCACATTTCACCGCTTGTAAAACAACCAGATTAAAACAGTGACATACGGTCAACAATCTAACAGCATGATACATAGCACGATAGTTAGGGACGGGCCCAAAAAGAAACCTGTTTAGTTTACAGCACATAATAAAATTGTTTTCTAACACAGCGGAAATTCATAAAATACATCAATAATAATAAAAATGTCTACTACGCCCTCCCCCTGGTGCTACATATCAGAGCTGACACCACTACCTAACAGAAGGCACAAGAAGGCCTCATTCGCGATCACCTGCAAGTTGCCGACATAAGAAGCAACATAGGGCAGTAGGGTGAGTCTCTTTATACAAATAATAATCAGTAAGATAGGCATTATATTCAGGAAGGCAACAGACAACACCCACTCACAGAAATCATTACATACTTCATTTAACTTACAACCATCCACAGATATTTATCAACATAGTATGAATATATATACTTATATGCATGTATGCAACATGCATGAGGATCCATCATCACCACTTTATGCCTTGAGGGCACTCACCACTTTGGCCGAAGCCACCACACCACTTTGGCCGAAGCCCACACCACTTTATGCACATGAGTCATGAGACACTATGACAATGCACCACAACAATTATTTAAACTCACCACTTTTCACTTTTCAATTCAACATCATCACATATAAGCCTTAAGGGCATCGCACCACTTTGGACCGAAGTCCCACACCGCTTTCACATCTTCAATGTATTTACAGCTCAGTTTGTATCCTTAGGTTAGCTATTTAATTCATCAAGTTCATCACACCACTTTTATTGGACCAAACACACACCAAGGATTAAAATGACGCACTAAGGACCAAACTGTCACACGGGGACTAAAACAGCACCACAAGGGTCAACAGTAACACAATCAACAATTTAGGCATACTTGGGCATGACACAGTACATAGTGCTGAATTTCCTACAGCAGTGCACCTACTTCGGTGAATTAATTGAAATAGCAAACGACATCGGATTTTAACAAATGACCACTCATTGGAAAGCTCTTTGTGTGTAGTTTCTATCTATGATTTTCATTCTTCAAAATAAGTAGCCAATTGGTACAGTTTTTTGAAATACTACACGGTGGTACCAAAACTGGGCAGGATTTTTCACTCAACTTGCAACTCAATTTTCTTTCTCATTTCTCAATGAAATTTTGTAAAACCAGTGCTCATTTCGTAGAGAATTCAGCCTACTTTCCAACTAAACAAGAATCATTCAAAACGGAGTTCATTTGAGAACTTAAAACCTGCAAAAACTGAACCTACTCACAGTTTTATTTCAGAAAATTGACCTAACTTTGGAGACTTATAACTTGAGCTACACAACTCCAAATTTTACGAAACCAGCGGCAAAACGACCGGCGTTAAGTGTATTTTCAAAAACAATTAACCACATAATTTTTGGACCAATCTAACATTCCCAGTTCTCAGAAAACCGAAACAGTGTCAGGATTCGCAAAACCGTAAATAAGTAAAATTCATCAAAACACCCCAATGACAACTTAGTGACATGGATTAACCAATTCAAACTCAAACACAACAACAAACATGAAATTGCCCCAACAAATCAATCATTCAAACACACTAACACCTAACCCACACACAAATACTCATCATACAATTCCTACAACCTAACCTAACATATCACTTATCCTAATAATTATTATAGGTACAAAGTGAGCCCCCTAACCTTGAATTGAAGGATTCCACAACACCAAGATCACCAACAAAGAAAAACAACAACTCTTCTCCCTCTCCTCGCGCAAACCGTGGCTGTCCAAGGCCATGGAGAACAACAACAATGGAGAAAAACAAGGGATTGAAGCTACTACTTGAAAGAGGAAGAAAATGGATGGGAAAGGATCAAAGAAACTCACCCAAAACCAAGATGAACCAAACCCCTCTTCTCCTCCTTGCTGGGAAGATCGCGAGCCCCTTCTCCTCCCACCCTCTTGCTTCGGTTTCCCCCTCCTCTCTCTCACCTCCTCCTACCGCCGCCCTCTCCCTCTCCCTTGCGCCACCTTCTCCCTTCTTTCCTTTCTTCTCCCTCACGAGCTCACCTTCCTCTTCTCCTTTTTCTCTTCTTTCTTTCTTTTCTCTTTTTCTTCTCCTTTCTTCTTTCTGTTTTACTCTTCCCAGCGCTGGTTTCTTTCCTCTTCCCCTAATCCCATTCTTTTGGTTCAATTAAACCCTAGGCCCAATAATGTTTGGGCCCTACTTGCACCTCCCATTTCACTTAATCCCCCACTCCCTAATTACTTATACACCCCTTTAATAACATAACTCCAAATTAATTAATTCACTTAAATAATTATTTGTAAGTCCTAAATAGCTTAAATAAATAATTAAATTATTTTGGGGCGTTACAACTCTCCCCCACTTAGAATATTTTCGTCCTCGAAAATCGCGCTAATCCCAACAACAAGGTGAATCTAGTTCGCACTTAATCTCTTCGAAAATTCACACGATTTAAATCCTAATATTAACCTCAGTACACCCACCTACAACCCCTTTAAAGTTCTATTCCTTGATCTGTGAAACACTAACGTGTGCGCTTACCTCTCCTCATGAGTCTCAACCTAATATATTGACTCCACCTCTTATGTCACATAACTGTGCACTTTCATTCTAAGCATAAATCGCCACTACAGGTTCAAGAATGACACACAAACTAAAATAAGGTATAAGGTAAATTCTTACCCTCAAGGACTACACATAGAGGAACACACCAGCACTTGCAACACACATAAGTATCTAGAATTTGCTAATCAACTCTCGCATCATCATGCAACTCAAGAAAACAATCTTTATAACATATCATAATTAAATTAGGGGTATCTGCTAATCAACACATAGCCCTGAAACCCAATGATCCAATCATATTAAACAATGAAACCTCAAAACAACAATCACAAAAAAAATAATTAAATACTCAGGCATCGTTTTTAATCTATTTATCAGAAGGCAGTAGTTAGCATGTGGTTTTACTACTCTTCATGGAAGTTAAATGAAACATATACTTCTACTAGGACAAGTTATCGCACACCGTAGTGTAAAATCAAGACACAAGTAAGCTTACTTCAGTCCTATATATCAAGTTTATTTCTAGTAAACTCCTATAAGGGTTCTAGACTCATTATTAGAAAAAAAAAATTACAACACAATGCACATACACACTTATATGCTCAATACTTAGTTTCGTAGGCTCACTTAGAAGAATCTACAAAATTAGATAATCATTTTAAACTTCGTTAGCACGCACTTAGCACAATTCAAGATACATAGATAAAATGAAATCGCTCTAGCCAAAACGTTCACAATAAAAAGTTGCTCGGTCAATACAAAATTTGGCTAGGGAAAAAGTGGTTAGAAAATCGAGTTTTTGACGAAAAACACATTTGTCACTGTTCTGCCAGCAACACTGCAGCAGAACAGCAACACAGCAAGCAACACACAGCAACTGTGCAGATTTTTCCTGCAGCAGTGCGCCTACTTCGGCGAATTAATTAAAATAGTAAACGATAACGGATTTCAACAAAAGACCACTCATTGGAAAGCTCTTTGAGTGTAGTTTCAGCCTGTGATTTTCATTTTTCAAAATAAGTATCCAACTGGTACAGTTTTTCAATTTACTACAGAGAGGTACCAATTCGGACAGAATTTTGTGACCCGACTCTGGAGACTTATAACTTGAGCTACACAACTCCGATTTAAACGAAACCAGTGCCAAAACGACCGGCGTTAAGTCTACTTTCTAACGCAATCAGCCACCAATTTTTTGAGTCGACCAAACAGTGCCAGTTTACGAAAACACGAAACAGTGTTCAGAAAATACACAACACGACACATCAATTTTTGACCCCGAAACTTGTCACGCTCCCAATTCGGGTTTAAGGCCACGTCATGCCACGCGAATACCAACATAAACTCCAAAATATAAGGCGTCCCGATTCGGGTTTAAGGCCACGTCATGCCACGCCAATGACCGCAACAATTATGACATTGAGACATAGACACCTTATGTTCAAATCACCAATTCAACACCAATTCATGAATAATCATTGTCACCAATCACCAATTAAATTCATGTCTCAATCACACATATCAACAAACATCAATTATTCATCATAATTCACATACTTTCTCATTGAGTCAACATATCAAACATTCTAGAGGCAAACAAAGTCACATAATCAATTTTTTTGACACCAAGACACCATAAATCACCCAATTCAAAATATTATCACAACAATCATGAAATTAATTACACAATCAATTTAACAATTAACTTAGAACCTCACCCAAACATAAAAACCCATCATAATTCCCAATTATAGAGAAGATGAGACCCACCCTTACCTTAGATTATGACGAACACGATAACTCCATACGTAAGCTCCAAAGAACCCGCAACACGACCCTTCTCCTTTTTCTCCTTGAGATTGGCGCACTTCACCTCTCCTCCTCTCCTCATGGGCGCCGCGCCCTCCTTCCCTTCCCACTCTCTCTATTCGCATTTTTCCTTTCTTTTTCTCAAAATGAACCAAAACCTTAAAATCTCAGCTTTTATATGCGCTTAGGTTGTCGGGCTTGGATTGCGGGCTTCCCCGCAGCTTAAGCCCAATTTAATTACAACACCTTATCCGATTACAATACTGCTCCTTATTTTATTTAAAACACCTTATACTCATTTTAATAAGTAATAAATAATAATTATATTATTATTTCTACCACCCAATTTCTTTTAACTAATTAAATAATTTAATCTATTATTTTTGGGGTGTTACAACTGCGCCTACTTCTATTATTTTTAACTAATTAAATAATTTAATCTATTATTTTTTTTTTTTTTTGTTCTGAAAAGCTATTGTTACTGTTTTTGTGAAAATTATTGTTGTCACTTCCTGAAAAACTATTGTTGTTGTTGCCATGTGACATTATGCCATTGTTTCCGTGCCGTGTGCCTTGTTGTTGCTATAGTTACGCATTTAGTAAACTTCCTCGTGATGTTGTTGATGTTATTGTTGTTGTTGTTTCTCGAAAAACTATTATTGCTGTTTTCTGAAAGCTACTGCTGCTGTCCTCCTGAGATGATTGTTGTTGTTTCCTGAAAAATCATCGTTGCTGTCTTTAAAAATTACTTTCACCGTACCGAAAAAATTTTTATATAAAAAAATTTTTATATAAAAAAATCATCGCGCGCTCAATTGGTAGTGGGAAGGGGGTTTAACTTGCACTTATGCCTCAGGTGCAAGGTTCGATTCCCACGGAAGGCAAAAACTCTACAAGAGGGGTAGAGAAGACCGTGAGGTAACAGTGGGACCGGGGTGGCCGCTGCGGTGGACCTGGGCTGTTACAGCATCATTTAATTTTCTATAATCAATGCACATACGCCACCCGGTAGTTTTCCTAACTGCAATTAATTCATTTTTATCATTCTCCATCACAGTAGCACCTCCCTTTTTAGGAACACATTGAACAGGACTTACCCACTTACTATCAGAGATAGGATAGATGATACCTGCATCAAGAAGCTTAATCACTTCCTTTTTGACCACCTCTTTCATGTTGGGATTGAGGCGGCGTTGAGGTAGTGCCCGGGGTTGGTAATCATCCTCCATGTAAATCTTGTGAGTGCAAATTGATGGGCTAATGCCTTTTATATCATGAATAGACCAACCAAAGGCCTCTTTGTTGGCCCTTAATACCCTCAAAAGCTTATCCTCCATAGTGTCTGTCAAATCTGTAGAAATAATCACAGGCAAAGAGGAAGGGGGGGGTGCAAGAAAGCATATTTTACATTTGAAGGAAGAGGCTTTAATTCAAGCTCAGGAGCCTCTTCAATTGAAGGTTTGGGATTTGGAGTATTACCCCATTCCAATTCCTCAAATCTATAGTTACTCCAATTTTTCTGAGGGTGGTGAGCCTGCAAAAACATTAAGAACTCTTCTTCCTCACCACCCTGCAATATGCCAAGTCCCTGCACAGTAAGTACTTTTTCTAGAGGGTCCTGAATTCTAAAATCATCAAAACTTTCAGAGGTAACCACATCATTAATATCCATAGCTTGAATAAAATTACAAGAAGCAAATGAGGAAGGATTTTTTAATGAGTTCAAGACTTGAAATACAACTTCCTCATCTCCAAATCTCAAAGTCAATTTTCCTTGTTGAACATCAATTAAGCTTTTTCCTGTAGCTAAGAAAGGACGCCCCAAAATAATTGGGACTTCCTCATCTTCTTCCATATCCAATACAACAAAATCAGCAGGGAAAATAAACTTATCAACTTTAACTAAAACATCTTCCACCACTCCACGGGGGTGGGCAATGGATCTATCAGCTAGCTGCAAAGTGACGTTAGTAGGATGTGGTTCCTGCAAACCAAGCTTTCTAAAAACAGAAAAAGGCATCAAATTTATACTTGCTCCTAAATCACATAAAACCTTTTCAAAATGAGAGTTATCAATTGTACAAGGGATAGTAAAACTACCTGGGTCTTTAAGCTTAGGTGGTAACTTTTTTAGAACTATAGCAGAACATTCCTCATTAAGCCTAACTGTCTCAAAGCCTTCTAACTTCCTTTTGTTAGAAATAATTTCTTTTAAAAATTTGGCATATTTAGGCATTTGAGCAATAGCTTCAGTAAAAGAAATGTTGATATGCAATTTTCTAAATATTTCAAGAAATTTGGCAAATTGCTTATCATGCTGCTCATTTTTAAGTCTTTGAGGATAAGGAACATTTACCTTTGCTTGCTCATATTTTTCCCTTTCCTTTTTGCTTTCCTCAGAAGTGCTCCCCTCAATAAGAGCTTGTATTTCTTTCTCGGGCGCCCGTCCATCTTGATTGTTTTCTTGAACCAGCTCCTTGCCACTCCTAAGAGTGACAGCCTTGCAATGCTCACTTCTTGGATTAGGCTCAGTTTGGGTAGGCGGTGAGCCTTGAGGCCTTTGAGACAACACAGTAATGAGATTTGAGATTTGACCATTCAGGCTTCCAAATTCGTTGTTCATGGCTCCAATTTGGCCCTCCAGGCTTCCAAATTTGTTGTCCATGGCTCCAATTTGGCCCTCCAAGCTTCCAAATTTTTCATTTGTCTGCTGCATAAACCTTGTCAACACATCATTGGTATCCAACTTTTTCTCCTCTTGCCTTTGCACATGTGGAGGCTTATAGGAGTTCGAGCTTTGCTCCTTTTGTTGTCCTCCCCAAGAGAAATTAGGGTGATTTCTCCAACCCGGATTGTAAGTGTTTGAATAAGGGTCATTTTGGGTCCGGTTGGAATTCTGAACATAATTGGCCTCTTCAGTTGAAGTTGTTGGCCAGCCCTGTGCTTTTATCAGTTCTTCAATGGATTGCAACCTCTCATCAGTCCTGTCCATGTAATTGGATAAAACACCCATGCACGGGTGTCCAACTTTTTCCATGTATCTAACTAAAGCCTCTTGCATACCAGGCCTTAACTCACTTTTCTTCTGACCAAGATAGTTGACTTCTTCAGTTAGGCCTCCCCAGAGGTTATTCGTGATGTCACTAGTGGAGGTAATTATTGGAGTAGATTGAGCTTGTACCTTCATCAGAGATTGCATCTGTTTAGAGAGAGCATCCAGCTTTATGTTAACACTAGTGTCATCTTCAACCTTGTAGATCCCAGCTGATTTCTTAATGTGTCTGTCACTTGTCTCCCATTGGGCATTATCGGCTGCTATCTCTGCAATTAAGTCATATACTGTCGCAGGTTCCCCATTCATTAGAGAGCCTCCACAAGCCATATTAACAATTCCCCTATTTTGAGAAGATAATCCGTTGCAAAAATATTCAAGTAATTGCCACTTCTCAAATCCATGATGTGGACAACTTCGGAGTAAGTCTTGAAATCTTTCCCAAGCTTCTTGTAAAGATTCTTGCTCGAGTTGAGCAAAGCCGATTATTGCACCTCGGATCTTAGTAGTCTTACCTGGAGGAAAATATTTGGTCAAGATTTTTTGCTTCAGTTGATCCCAAGTGGTAATGGACTCAGCAGGTTGAGAGTCTAGCCAAGCAGATGCCTTGTCAGCCAATGACCATGGAAACAGTCTCACTCTAATGGCATCAGGAGTGACACCATTACAAATTACTGAGTCTGCCACCCTCAAGAAGTTTCTAAGATGGGTGTGCGGGTCTTCTGTTGGTGTACCTCTGAACATAGTAGAATTCTGAACCATTTGAATTAAGCTTGGTTTGAGCTCAAAATTAGTAGCTTGCACAGGTGGATTGACTATGCTTGTAGTGATAACCGCTGTGGGAGTAAAGTAGTACCGAAGAGTTCTTCTCGGGTTGGCAGCCATCGCTCTTGTCTCTTTTCTTATCCTTCGAGCAGTTCTTTCAATTTCTGGATCAAAAACCAAAATAGGCTCCTGGGAGCGGGTGAGCATGCACGAGTAATAGTAATAAAAATTAAACTAACTAATAAAATAAAACTAAATATAGTTTTTTTTCTTTTTATTAAATTAAAACAAGAAATGAAATAAATGTCTAAAGCAATAAAAAATCTTTTTCGTTTAATATTATTAAATTAATCCCCGGCAACGGCGCCAAAAACTTGTTGCGTTAAAAACACACTTAGAGCAAGTGTACTCTATCGCAGAAGTAGTATAAAAAATATCGTCTCCACAGGGATTAATTAATAAGTACCAAACTACTCGAGATTAATTATTATTTAGCCTAACAAATATTGGTGATTGTAGAAACTAAAATAAGGAAAAGTACAAAGCACGAACTCAAATTGTAAAGTTTAACCAATGGAGAGAAGCCTAGGGTCACAGTTTGACTTGCAAGTTTCGATTCCTCTATGTCTAATTCTACCTGAATCCCCTTATTTTATTCAATTACCAATCCCTTTACTAAAACTATTAATCCGTTTGGTCATTCGCGATTAATATTTTTTTTTCCTAAATTAACCCTTGTTTGGTCATGCAAGAATTTAAATCCAAGAAAAGCATAAAGAACAAAAAGGTTGAATGATTGGAAGACTAAATTAACGTTTGGTCATGCATTAATCTTAGTCTCAATTATCCTATAGGTCCACCAACTAATTGCAGTACGGTCGCTGATCAACTAATTGATTAAGAACATGCAAAGGGTTGTCAATCCTAATTATGTGATAAAAACAATAGGATAATATTAATTGAAATAAACACCGGAATTCAGATATGAAATTAGAACATAAAAAAGTCTCTAAACATGCAAGATCCACCTAAAACCCTAGAAGAGGATTTAGCTATCCATACTAGTCAAGAACATTGGAATAAAATTAGGAGTCATAAATTACAGAGATAAAAATAACCCGGATAGAGAAATTTCTGATCTTGAGAATTTAGTCTCATTTTTCTGCTCCAGAGCTCTCTCACAGTGTCAAGAACGAGTACCAAAACTCTCTCCTCTATTTGCCGGCACTACTGTTGCCGTCGACGTCTCCTGTTACTGTCGCGGCTCTTTCTTCTTTTAATTATGCAATATCTGGTTGTGCGGCCGCCTTTTTCTTTCACGCCCAGGTTCTCCTCTCCAATTCAATTCCTTTCCAATTCAATTCCTTTTCAATTCCTTCTCTTTTTCAGCGGTTCCTATCCTTCTATTATTAATTTTGCCTAGGTTTTTGTCACGCCCATTACTTGGGCTTTTAAGCCAAATTGGCCATACGGCCCTTTTCTTCTTCAATTCCAATTGAGCCATGCGCCCTTGTCTAGTTCAAGCCCCTATATATATATATGGTGCCTCTAAATTAGAATATTAGTTTTTTTTTTCATATTTTTCTCTTTTCTGCAAAATAAAGAGCAACGTAAGTCAATGATATATATTATTAGTAACAATTGCTCTAAAAATGATCCAAAAGTATCTCTAAAAATGTACTAAATTGGAGTTTATCATACGCCACTGATGGCATGTTCAAACTGAATGTTGAAATCAATAAAGTTTTTCCTTCTGCTTATATGTTGTGTGATTTTAATATTTGGCACTCTCGTTTATGTCATGTCAATAAGCGCATTATTTCGAATATGAGCAATTTAGGGATAATTCCCAAACTATCGTTAACCGATTTTCATAAATGCGAATTTTGTACTCAAGCCAAAATTACAAAATCATCTCACAAATCCGTCATTAGAGAATCAAAGCCACTAGACTTAATACACTCTGATATTTGCGAACTAGACGGAACTTTGACCAGAAATGGTAAACGCTATTTTATCACATTTATTGACGATTGCTCAGACTACACTTTTGTATACCTTATGAAAAATAAAAGTGAAGCGCTTGAGATGTTCAAAATTTTTGTAAAGGAAATTGAAAATCAATTTGGAAAAAAGATAAAGCGTTTTCGAAGCGATAGAGGAACTGATTATGATTCCAAGTTGTTTAATGACTTTTATAAGTTGAATGGAATCATACATGAAACGACTGCACCATATTCACCTGAAATGAATGGTAAAGCAGAAAGGAAAAATAGAACCCTTACCGAATTGACAGTTGCGATTATGCTTAATTCTGGCGCTGCAACACACTGGTGGGGAGAAATTTTAAGAACGGTATGCTATGTACTGAATAGAGTTCCTAAATCTAGGAATAAAATTTCTCCTTATGAAATGATAAAGAAAAGACAACCAAATGTGTCTTATTTCCGAACTTGGGGCTGTCTGGCCTATGTAAGGATCCCAGACCCAAAAAGAGTCAAACTTGCCAGTAGAGCCTATGAATGTGTATTCATTGGTTATGCATTAAAAAGAAAAGCATACAGATTTTATGACCTGAATGCAAAAGTAACCATTGAGTCAAACGATGTTGATTTCTATGAAAGTAAATTCCCCTTTAAATCAAGAAATAGTGGGGGCTCTGGAACTAGTAAGTTTCCTGTGCCTAGGAGCGTTGAAAACAACGTAGAAAGGGAAATAGAACCTAGAAGAAGTAAGAGAGCACGTGTTGCTAAAGACTATGGACCCAACTACACGGTCTATACATTAGAGGAGGATCCTACTAGCATTCATGAAGCTCTGTCTTCATTGGATGCTGACTTGTGGCAAGAAGCCATAAATGATGAGATGGATTCTCTAGAGTCTAACAAGACATTACACTTGGTGGACCTGCCTTCTGGTAGCAAACCCATTGGTTGTAAATGGATTCTGAAAAAGAAGGTAAAACCTGATGGCACTGTTGATAAGTACAAGGCTCGCCTTGTAGCCAAAGATTTTAGACAAAGAGAGAGAACATAGATTTCTTCGATACATATTCGCCCGTTACCAGAATTACATCCATAAGGGTACTAATTGCTCTGGCTTCTATTTATAACTTAGAATTACACCAAATGGATGTAAAGACCGCCTTTTTAAATGGCGAATTAGAAGAAGAAATCTATATGAAGCAACCTGAAGTTTTGTAGTCCATGGGCAAGAACACAAGGTCTGTAAGTTGGACAAGTCTCTGTATGGTCTCAAACAAGCTCCCAAACAATGGCATGAGAAGTTTGATAATTTGATTATATCGAATGAGTTCAAAGTGAATGAAAGTGACAAGTGCATTTATTACAAAACTGAGAATGACGTTTGCACTATCATATGTCTCTATGTAGACGACCTACTCATATTTGGAACAAACATTCATGCCATAAATAAGGTGAAATCATTGTTGTGCAACAACTTTGATATGAAAGACCTCGGAGAAGCTAATGTAATCCTCGGTATCAAGATCACTAGGTCCGAGAAAGGAATTTCTTTGGATCAATCTCATTATATTGAGAAGATCTTAAAGAAATACAATTATTTTGATTGTAAACCTGCATGTTCACCATATGATCCAAGTGTCAAACTTTTTAAGAACACTGGTGACAGCGTTAGACAAACGGAATATGCGAGCATCATTGGCAGCCTAAGGTATGCTACTGATTGTACTAGACCCGACATTGCCTATGTTGTGGGATTGCTATGCTGGTTTACTAGTCGACCTAGTATCGAGCATTGGCATGCCATTGAAAGAGTCATGAGATATCTTAAAAGAACCATGAATCTAGGATTACACTATCAGAGATTTCCAGCTGTACTTGAAGGGTACAGTGACGCTGATTGGAACACTCTGTTAGATGATTCCAAAGCAACTAGTGGCTATATATTTAGTATAGTCGGTGGTGCCGTATTCTGGAAATCTAAGAAACAGACCATTCTGGCTCAGTCCACTATGGAATCCGAAATGATAGCACTAGCGACAGCCAGTGAAGAAGCTAGCTGGTTAAGATGCCTACTAGCAGAGATTCCCTTATGGGAAAAACCGATGCCAGCTATGTTGATCCACTGCGATAGTAGCGCGGCTATTGCAAAAATAGAGAATCGTTACTACAACGGTAAGAAACGACAAATCCGTCGTAAGCACAGCACAGTTAGAGAGCTACTAACGAAAGGAGCTGTGAGAGTGGATCATGTACGCACTGATCAGAACTTAGCCGATCCTTTGACGGAAGGATTAGCCAGAGAGAAAGTCCAAAGTACATCTCAAAAGATGGGACTACTGCCTTTAGAATCATGAGTCACTCACGACGGTAACCCGACCTAAAAGACTGGAGATCCCAAGAATTAGGTTCAATGGGTAATAACAAGTTGTGAAGTGATAGGAGATGAACGTGCTATTAAAGGTAAAGAAGCATGATTCGTGAAGCAATGTAAGGTTGAGATAATAGAAACTCTTAATGAGATCTATACTCTAAGTGGAGTGGAGTACCTAGCTACAGGAGTACTCTTGATAGACTCACCTTTGTGAATGTGGAAGTGGGGCCGCTTCCTATGGCACTTTGGGCAGAAATTCCTAGAGCATTCACTAAACTGGGATAGGCGTGCAGGGCCATAAACGCACGGGCATTTGAGAATACACCTATGGAAAGGGTTGTGTGTTTTTCTGACGGTTAGAGATAGAGTTCAAGACTACGAGTCACTCTTGTTGAATCTAAATCTTAACCACTATGCAAGGTTCAAGTCGTACGACACCTCTGCTTATGCACAATCTTATGGAAGAGTTTGACGCTACTTCTAAAACTCCTTTTTAAATTCAAGTGGGGATTGTTGGAACTCTTTGTGTGTGAATTGGAAAAAAATCCCACATTGGATAGACTCTTTGTGTGTGAATTGGAAAAAGTCCCACATCAGATAGGCTAATCACTTCTATAGTGGAAAAAACCTATAAAAGGAGAGTTTCTCCTCATTTGCAAAACACACCAATTGGACAATAAATCCTTCCTCCAGTCTTCTCTCCTCTCTTGAAAAAAATTTCTTTTCTTCCTCTTAGGCTTGACGTTAAATCATACCTCAAGCCATTTTTCTTGAGTGGCATAAGAGCCATATTTTTGAGTGGTTAAATAACCATATTGAGGTGTATATCTCGAGCGGTTATTCACTGTGCAGTGGTAATCGTACTGGGCTATTTTATCCTGGGGACGTCGTGGTTGATAGTCTGCTTGCACCTTCGAGCAGTGCCGCGAAACGTCTTAAAGAGAGCGACCTAGTCCGCGACTCATCCCAGTAATCTCTTTGGCTTGTTCTTGAAACCAGTGTGGTTTGGGGAAAGTTCTGGCTAGGAAAGACTTGGTACTTAAGAGTGTCCACTGTGACCCACCTCTCTTTCTTGGGAACCTACTCGGCTCAACACCTTATGTAGAACACGTCCTGTAAAAAGACTGAAATCGAGGACGGAGGAATACACACGATAGTTTGAGGCCATCAAGAAGAAGAGTTGAAGAGGCAACGTGTTTGTCGGAGAGTGGTAAGAGAAGAAGCGACGTGTTTGTCGGAAGTGGAATCTAATCTAAATAATAGAAGATGGTAGCGAATCTACCATTCAATCGACGACCATGAGAAGAAGAAAGTAACGCCGTTAGGTTTTATACCTTTTTTGTTGGGCCGGTGGTGGGTCCAAAATACCGAAACAAAATATTATTATCCCTTAATTAAGGCCTACAACCCCCTGGCTACTCAGTAGACACACCTAAAATACGTGAAAAGACCAAATTGTCATTAATGAATTTGGTGCGCGCGTATTTTTTTTTCCTGAAATTTTTACGATTCGAACTAGCGTAGTCCGAACCAGTTCGGACGTTTTGCCACTGAGTAAGTTAAATTGTTTAAAAACACACAGACACACCCCAGTTGCCTTACATTTAATTTCGAAAGGTTCAGACTAGCGTGGCCTAAACCAGTTCGACACTGGGGCGTCCGAACCTGTCTATTCTTTGGATGTTTACAGTTTATTCTTAATTGGTGAGAAAAGTTATACTTAGTTGCTAATTTTTAACGATAAATGGAAAGCCTAATTATCGACAAACATTATGTATAAATAAAACAACACATATGTAGATAAATACGTCTTACATTACAAATTTGTTCATAAAATACAACATAAATGTGTCCATGAAATACAATAAAAAACCAACTACTGTGTCTGCCTCTCTCTCCGCTGGTAGACACAGTCATACTTCCTCAGCCCCCGTGTGAATGGTCTCGCCAATGTCTTCAGCCTGTCAAGTATGCCCCAGGCACGGGTCTGCCGTGGAATCCTAGCCTCCATCAGCACCTGCTCCATCTCATCATATAGGTGCACCATCTCTGGTACATTCTACGAGACAGAAAATACAGTAATTAAAATAATAATTACTTTAATAACATGAGACCAAAAATATAAACCATAAGACTAAAATAAATCTCATACGTGTCTCAACTCTACAGCATCCAAGGGGTAGTTTTCAGGGTTTATGTATGGGTAGGATACCCTCCTATACCACGCAAAGTAGCCCTCAACTGTGGCTGGGCTCCCATCCTCTACCACCGAACCACGCTCAATAAGATGGTTGCTGAAATCGGCCCAGTGCTGGTCAGCAATCTCACGGGAAACAGGCGCCCGTCTAGGAGGTTTAGGGTCCCCTAAAGTAGGTGAGCGCGTCCAAGGGTCTGTGATCTGTGTAAGGGAGCCATGTGACCTCATCTGGTCTGAGATGATCAAGAGCTGCCCTAAAATGAGACACAGACCCATCAGCCCGCTTGCAATCCCACCTTTTAGCCTGTGGCTGATCTTCAGTATAATCAGGAGACACCCACTTAGCGCCAAAAATCTGTCCCTGGAATATTCAAATACCCAGGCCTGTATAAATGAGAAGCAGGTTACGATCCAGCATACAAATAGATGTAAATAAATTGAAATAATAATTGAAATACTAATTCTTAACCATACCTGAAGGAGGCTGGCATATCCAGCAATATGCATAGTCTTTGCCCTTTGGTGATGTGGCATCAGTCAACTGTGTATATAGGTGAGCCAGAGACATACCCCCCAACTGTAGTTGCTCAGCCGCTTTAATCAGAAACCAGATGAAGGTAGGCACTAAAAACACTGTCCGTCACTAAAAACCAATAAATTCATCGCTAAATGTCAGTGCACTTTTCTGACTTGATAAGACTACACTGTCCGTCGCTATAGCCTTAAAATCCGTCGCTATAGCCTTAAAATCCGTCGCTAAAGGGTTTTTAATGGGTTTTTATTCAAATCTCCCCACCACATTACTCTCATTTCCATTACACTTCATTTTTTCTCCCCAACTCTTCTCTCTCCCTCTCTCTATCCGAATCTCTTCACCACCACCACCACCACCACGTATACCTCCTACCACCCTCACTCACTCTCTCACTCTCTTTCTCTCTTACTCTTCACCACCGTACTACCACCCCGCCTCCTCACTCTCTACCCTAATCCACCCATCACCACCACCACCACCACGCCACCTTCACCACCACCACCATTCCACCACCACCACGCCACCACCACCACTCTCACTCCCCTCTCTCTATATCCCTTACTCTTCTCCTTCTCTCTCTACCCTAATCCACCCATCACCACCACCACCACCACCACTCTCACTCCTCTCTCTCCCTCTCTCTTTCTCCCTTACTCTTCTCCTTCTCTCTCTACCCTAATCCACCCATCGCCACCACCACGCCACCACCACCACCACTCTCACTCCTCTCTCTCTCTTTGGAAAGCTTGATGATGATGATGATAATAATAATAATAATAATAATAACAATAATAATAGTAATAATTAAAATAATATAATAAATATAAAAAAAAGCAGGTTTAAAACAGTAGGTTTAAAAGAGTCAGACTTAGCGACGGAATTTGAATCCCTCGTTAATTAGCGAGGGAATTAGCAACGGAATATTCCCTCGCTAATTAGCGAGGGATTCAATTTTCCCTCGCTAATCCCACAAGCGAGGAGCAATTTAGCACTGATTCCCTCGCTAATTCCTCGCTAATGGGAATTAGCGTTGGATTTGGGGCATTTAGCGAGGGAAAAATCCCTCGCTAATGAACAATTTTTTTGTAGTGCCAGTTGTAGTTGCTCACCTGCTCTAGATCATAAACCAGATGAAGGTAGGCAACCTTGACCTTGTTACCAAATTTATCAGTAAAGAATGTATACCCCAGCATGGAAAACAGGTAGGTACGAGCAGCATCCTCCCAACGACCCTCAGTGATGGCTATGTGGTAGACTGTCTCCTTCAACCACTTGAGTGTTATAGTGACCCTTTCTCAGGTATCATGTCTCTGGGACAGATGCAGTGGGATGAACCCTCTTGTCATCATCCTGTCTCTGGCTAGAAGTACCACCACCTCATGTTTTTGCCATACTAAAAAAAAGCAAACCGTTAGAAATCAAAAAAAGTTTAAACAGTTCAAAAACACGATGGTTCGGACAAGCTTGTGTCTAACTGGTTCAGACATGCGTGTGTCGAACTGGTTCGGACTAGCATGTGTCAAACCCTTAAAAAGTAACCGTTCAGGCGAAAATTTGGGTGGTTCAGACCATGGTGTGTCGAACCCTTAAAAATAACAGTTCCAGGCGAAAATTTTGGGTGGTTCGGACCACGGTTAGTCGAACTGGTTTGACGGGACAGACTCCAAACTATGCGAAAAAGCAAAAAAAAGTAACGCGAAGAAGATGACAATGGAGGTTACCTGAAGTTCCGGGGAAGCAAATGTGGGTGAAAATCCTACGAGATTGATGGAGGAGAGTGTAAAATTGATGGACAAGGGGGTTTGGGGATAGGGTTCGGAGGTTATGTGAGAGTGAAAGGGAAAGGGAAAGTGAGGGGGTGTGTGTGAGAGTGAGGGGGAAAGGGATCGGGAAAGGTGTTTTGAATGGGGGGTATTTTAGGGTTTTTGAGTGTGAGGGGGTGTCTCTCGAGTAGGGGGGTTGTACGAAGCATTAGCCTTAATTAATGTTAGATCATTGAGTTCATTAGCCCCCCCCCCCCCCCCCCCAAAAAAAAACATAGGCACCATACCTCCCACACACCTATGGAATTACTTATTTTACCCTCAATACTTAATTAAAAAATCCCCAAACCCACCACTTCTCTCACACCATAAATGTGTTTCTCTCTCCCTTTCATTACGACCGATTCACAAACTTCTCTCCCTCTCACTACCTCTCTTATTATGGATTCACATTCACAACTAAGTCCTTTCTCTTTCTATCACAACAGAGTTATATTGTTAACATAGACCCACTTTGTATTTTGCATGTTACGGAAACACAACATCAATGGCACTCATCGGCCCAAGATTTATGTCGGTCATGAACACCTGAGGTAGTTGAACGTCTACCTCGAACACATCTCTCAGCATCTGCAAAGCACTCCAATAAAGGTATTCTGTAGCGGTTGGTTTTGTATGTGCTTTCCAAAACAGTCTTTAATTTTGTTTCTTGCAAAAAGTTACATAACCAATGCGTTGTTTGAAGAATTAGAATATGAATGGCAAATATAATGTATATAAAATAAGACTATACTACCGTATGTAGAGACAATATTAACTAAATATTTTAATTTAGAATCTGATTTCGTCCCGTTAAAATTTAGGCAATTCCAAGTGGGATATTTTTTAAATAATTTTGATTAAAGAACTTAATTGCCACTAACTTATTCAATGATTCTCTTAGAGGAATATTAACTAAATATTTATATATATATATATATATAATGATATTTTAATTTTAACTATTTAAATATGTTTAAGAACAAATTAATATAATATAATCTAACATAGAACATTATAATATAAAAAAGTGTAATATATTATAATATAATATAATATAATATATTCTATTTCTATATATTGTATATATATCTATATAAAAGAAGCTTAAACTGTGAGTTTTTTTTCTCCATTTTTTGTTTATTTTAAAAATAAAATAAAATTGATTACTCTTAATTCATTACTTGATGTTTTAATTTTAGTTGCCTTTTGGTGTCTCCAAATTTATATCATGATTAGTAGTAATTTCTATAGTTTGTTTTTATTAGAGATAAGTTGCAAATTTGTCATCTTTTTTCACTTTAAGCCTTCTTTCAGAAATACTATAAATACCGAAGAAGAGAAGTCACCAATTATCTTTTCATTTTTTACAACAATTTTGTTTGGTTGTTACATCACTTATGTAAATTTTATTTTGGTTTTTACATCACTAATATTCAGGCTTGAAGAAAGCCATTGTAGTAGTTGGAGTTCCAAAATTTATTTGTCTAAATTTGTTTTTTATTCGTAAGCTTTTATTGATTGTTGATTAAGTATTGAGTTTGTTATAGGTTTCAAGTTTAAATAAAAGAAACTATTTCTTATTATATTGAATTATATCTTCAACTATCATTCGTAATCTTCTTCATTGTATATATGGTTGAACTGTAACTGAAATGTTGTTGAGAATTTTTTTGCCATCTCTCTCTCTCTCTCTCTCTCTCTCTCTCTCTCTCTCTCTCTCTCTCTCTCTCTCTCTCTCTCTCTCTCTCTCTATATATATATATATATATATATATATATATATATAGTAGTTGGAGCCTCCAAAATGCTTCTCACGAATTTTATCTATTAATGTAACATCTCATATTTTCGTTAACTAAGAATTATATGGTAGTCGACTGTCTCAATGAATCACTGCATAACATAACATGAATCACTGCATAACACAACATCAAACGCTCCCTTAGTCTTTTGATACAACTATCAAAATACAAGCCAAAAATACAGTACTGTCTCAATGAATCACTGCATAACAAAACATGACTCGATCCCTAAGGATGCTACATGAGTACAATGAAATATACCCGTGGTTACTTTTCTTGGTCTTGATTACTCTGGCTCTGTATATCTGAAAAATGTGACACCCTTTACCCCGAAAGTAATAATAAGAGAAAAGTAGGGAAAATGAGTAAATTTGTTTTTCAAATAAAAATTGCAATTCATTTTTTGAAATAATTTTCGTGAGTAAACAATGTCGTAAAATTCCTCAAAATCATATAAACACAGTTCGTAATAATATTAAAGACTGAAGTGATAAAACCTTTCTTTCAGTGTAGTAAACAAGAATAACTTTAAATACAATATTAAAAGTAAAACCCAAATCCCGATGTCACATGATCAGAGCAATTCACCATTAATCCAATTAAAGAAAAGAGAATAACATCAACGCGTAGTATCATACTACAAGCTACTAGGTGATTTGTAGTGATCACGTCTTCACCAAAGCTCGATCGTAGAAGGCTGCTCCAACGACACCTGGAAGTCAATCTAAAAAAAGGTGCATGGGTGAGAAAGAGCGTCCAAACATGAGACCGAAACTAAAACAGCAAAGACTATCACGGTCCATCAAAGAAGAAGAAGTGCATGCGGGTCGGGTTATGCGTCCAATGGGCGCACGCGTTTGGCCTGACGAGTGGTTGGAACGTTGGGAATGTAGTGACAGGGGGTGTGTCAAGCGAAAATAGGGGAGGGGGTGCATGCATTAAAACAACCAAAAAAATCCTTTTTAAACCCCATTTTGAATATCCAAAGTATTTTAACAATTTTGTCACCCAAAATAACTTTCATAATAAAATAATTATCTAAAATAATAACATTCCAACTGAAAATATTCTACAAATCAAATGATTAAATATAACAACAATACATTACCAATATACTATAAAAATGAAGTTTAATATCATTTCAACATATTTTTGTATTTCAAATACGAATTAAATATATAAAATTATTTTAAATAATAAACGTTATTGGAATAACGTCCGTGACACAACTGCTGCAATTATCCTTCGCGGAAGCCACCTCCTTTCGGACTGGGCTGCTGCGGTGGATTTAAAGTCTCGGTCTTCTCTTCCAGTAGCTGCTTCAGTGACAGGTGGTACACCCATGGCGTGGCAGCCACCTCCGGGGGGCTTTGTTAAGTGCAATGTTGATGCCGCTTTTGATGTTGCTAGCAACAAGGTGGGATTTGGTCTTTGTCTTCGAGATGAGTATGGAGTTTTTCTAGGGCCAAACTTCACAGCTTTCATCCGGTTATTGAAGTCTACAAAGGGCAAGCTCTTGGGTTGCTGTTGGCTATGGAATGGGTGTGTGATCTCCACTACCAACATGTCATTTTTGAGCTTGATGCTAAAGTAGTGGTAGATGACTTTAATAATTTCTCCCCTATTGTAGCTGATTATGGATGTATTCTGCGATCCTGTAGGGAGACTTTTGTTTCTTTTAGTTCAAACTCTCATGTGGAGTTCTCTAGGAGAGAAACTAACAAGGTGACTCACACTCTAGCAGGGGTAGCCTTGTTATCAGTTTCTTCTCAAACTCTATTTGATATTCCGGCATGTATTTCCCCTCTTATTTTTAATGAAATGAAGTAGACCCCTTTTGTCAAAAAAAAAAAAAACTTTTCAACATATTTTTTGTAATTCAAATACACATTAAATATATAAAATTATTTAAAATAACAAACGTTATTAAAATACATAATTACTAAGATACACAATATATAACAAAAATAACTATTAAATTCTCGCATAACCCAAAAATGTGCTAATACGAAAATCGGGGTGTTACAATTCAACCCCCCTTAAAAAGTTTTGTCCGCGAAATTTCATAGGTTCAAGGTAAAAATCATAATCATAATTATATAAATTCACGAATGGTCCATCTCATCCGTCCACATAGGCGCCACGCGCATTTCCTGTTTATTCCACGCAATTAACTAAAAAAAATAGGTGGCAGCCACCCACACTTTCGCCCAATCTGAATGACTGAAAAAAAAAAACAACATCATCTCCCACTATGGACGGCGCAAATTGCTTAAAATTGCGGCTCAAAAAATGTGGAACAATGCATTATGTGCCGTGAGATGATAAGGACGGCCCAGATTTTGTAAAATTGCGGCTCCAAGTATAGAATTTATTTAATGGTACGAAATAAATTAACCCTGTACGGCTCAGATTAATTCAAATTGCGGCTCCAAATATAGCTATACGAATGGACGGCTCAGATTGCGTAAATTTGCGGCTCAAAGCACCATGCATTTCTCCAATTAATTCCATGCAATCACTAATTAAATAGGTGTCATCCACATAGGCCATCTTTTTGTTAGAAACTAATACACACGTGTTTATTTAATATTGGCATTATCTATTATATTTGTAAATTACGTGGAGGAAGTACATCATGAATAAATTTTGTTTTACCATTTTTTGATTATGTGCCTTTTTAAATAATATAAATTTACTAAATACACCAAACAATTCATATCATAAAACAAAAATGGTATTTGTAACATCCCTAATTTTTAAAATGTGATTTATGATGAAAGTGAGCGATTTAGCCATTTGGTAAGAATAATTTGTTGTAACTCGAATATCGAAGTAATCGAGAAAAATTACGCCGAGTAGGAATCCGTGAGAATTTAGAGGATTTTTACTCCAAATCATGACTTAAATGGGCCAAGGGCAGTTTGGTCTTTTTACCATCACTTAACCCTTAGCCCATCTGAACCACACATCTCATCTCCATCTATTACTTTCCATCTGAACCCAGCACTCCCACACTTTTTTTTCTTTTCAGAAACACTTAGAAAATAAAACAGAACCCTTAGAGAGAAAGGAGAGGGAGGAGGCGAATAGAAGAAGGAAGGAGGAGCAGTAGGGATTCTTGGATTCAGATTGCATGTAAGTCCTCTTTCCACATTTCCACCCCATTTTCGTTTTCCTTTCTATTGATCCAAATTTCAGAAGCTGATTCTCCCCCTTCTCATGTTTCCATTTTCGAACAAGGAAGCCAAGTGAGGAAGAGGATGAAATTTTGAGCTGTTGATTTGTTTGCATGTTCAGTGGGAACTGTGGAGGAGGAAGTGCTAAGCTTGCATGTCGAAATTGAAAGGTGTTTAGTCTTGCTAAGTTGCTGTGTCAGTTGCAAAGAAGAAGAAGCTGTTGCCTCGAGTCGGATTGGGTTCTAGCGAAGATTGTTCGTGAGTTCCTGTAGTTCGGTTGTTGCGTACTTCGTCGGGACTTATCGTGCGATCGTCGAATCGGTGAGTTCTACTCACGATTAGGGATATAATGATGTTATGGAATAATTGTGTTTTTGGCCTTTCGGCAAAATTCTGTGTCCGAGACGTTCTATCGAGTCGAGAAAACCGTTTTCGTTAAAAAGTCATTTTACGGTTTTTATCCAATTATATACCTATATGTGCTGTATGTGAACTGAAAATAAGTTTGGAATATGGTCTGAATAATGATACCAAACATCTGTTTTTATGTCCCAGTGTCCACGGAGAGTCTTGGTAACGATTTGGGATCGAATTGGGTTGGAAGGCTTATGAAAAGACCTAATCTAATATGTGGTTTAAACTATAAAATGCCCTATTTTTGAAAGTGATAATTCTGGAAAGAAACCAACGATTAGATCGCGTGTGGGTTCACCTTTTCAATAACTAACCGGACTATATGTCTAACCTTGTATTGTGATTATAATGCCGGATGTCTAAATTTGAATTCATCAAAACGGGTTATAGATCAACCATAGATATAGATTATCTAGACTTTATGTGACGGCCCAATGCGAGTATGATATATATAGATTATATCGAGTTGGGTGACGACCCGACGGAATAGCATACTAGGAAGGGAAGTCATGAGCCCTCACCCTAGGCTCTGAAACGTTATGCGTGGTCAAACGTGGGTTACCGGGATTCGTGGTTGTTGCACAGCCGGTTTATGTTAAGTTATGTACACGATTCGCCGGGATTAGTGGTTGTTGCACAGTCGGCGTTTCGATTATTAGCTGGACATTGCTATTTAACTTATGGTAACAGTTTAATAATTGAACCGAGTGTTAGTGAGGGGGCACGGTAGAGCTCACTGAGACAAGTTGTCTCACCCAATTATTGTTGTTGTTTTTACAGAGAAGCAGGGAAAGAGAAAGAGTAACCGGCACAGATAGGTGACGAGCTCATGGAGATGTCAAGGACTCTTAGTCTTGATGTTTATATTTCCTGTTTTGTTGTCTCTGTTATGGTTATATGACTTGTACTGTTTATAAGTTGTATGAACCGCTTTTGATTCTCTGTTATAGTATTGAACAATTTGGTTGTATCCCTTTCATATGTTTGAAACATTTGTGGATTTAAGACGGATGGAACCGAAGTGCAATGTTTTATTTCGGAAAAAGTTTGTACGTTCAATACTTATGCAGGGATTGTGTCCTATGATAGTGACTAAAGTTGTGCACTACGGTATATCTACACGTTAGAAATACCGGGGGTGTTACATTTGGTATCAGAGCAGTTCGACCTAGTCGGACTTAGAGTTAGAATCCTTTATACCTTCCAAGTCTAATTCTTCTTAGTATGCTATTAGACATTGAGCCTGATCAACTTAATACTTTGTGCATATTTTGCAGAATTATGGCTGGAAGGGGTAGGGGAAACGCTCCTGTTGACCCACATTGTGAATGGATGCTGAATGTGATAGAAACTCAACAGAAGATGATGAACGACATGATGCTGATGCAACAACAGCAGATGGCCCAGATGGCCCAAATGCATCAGGCACCTCAGCAGCAACAGAACGAACAAGTTCATGTACCAGCACCTGAGGATCCTAACAGGACTTATTTCAAGTTTTTGAAAATGAAACCCCCAACTTTCAGAGGAGGATCCAATGCTATGAAGGCTCATTTCTGAATAGATGCAATGGAGAGAATCTTTGTGACATTGCAATGCTCTGAGGAAGAAAAAGTAATTTGTGCTGCCAACGCTCTAGATGAAGATGCACATACCTGGTGGACTAATGCCAGAAGTATGCTCCAAGCCCAAGGAACACCTCTTAATTGGGTTAACTTTAAGGAGTTGTTTCTTGGTCACTATTTCCCTGATGCCCAGAGACTTGCTAAGCAGATGGATTTTGTTAGTTTGAAGCAGGGATATATGTTTGTTGGGGAGTATGCAGCTAAGTTCGAAAGAGTGTCTCAATTCTATGAATTGGGAACTCATGCTCCAAATGACCGCTGGAAAATGGTTATGTTTAAACAAGGTCTTCGGGGTGATGTGAATCAAGGTCTTAGTTCTCATACTATGACCACTTATCCCACTTTGGTGCAGCAAGCACACACTACTGAAGATGATTTGAAGAAAATGTATGCTGAGAGGAAGGACTTTTGGAAGGAAAAGCGAAAAGGAAATGAATCAACTTCTTCAAACCCTAGATATAGGGGGAATTCAAATAAAGGGAAGCAAGTGCAGTCAAGCGACTCTACGAGGTATAGCAAGTGCGATGTCTGCAAGAAGTTCCAAAAAGGCAAATGTCAAACAGGACCAAACCATTGTTATCATTGCAAGCAGGTGGGCCGTTATGCTAATAATTGCCCGTCGAGGAGGGCTTTCTTGGAGACTCCTGATGCTCCAAGACATGCTTGAGTCAACACCCTGGATGCTTAGACCATCACACCGGCTGACAATCTCATTAGGGGTACAGGTTCTCTCTTTAATCAAACTGTTAGTATACTGTATGATTCTGGTGCTACTCACTGTTTTATCTCCGAAGCGTATGCTGAACGGTTAGGATTAGAAGTGTCTCCTATATCCGAACCGATCACGATTCGTACTGCTGCAAAGGGTCGTGTTCGAACCCAATCTTTATGACGTAATTGCCTACTCACCATAGGGAGCAGGGAATTCGTTGTTGATTTTATCTGTTTGCCTATGAGGGGGATGGAAGTTGTTTTGGGGTTGAATTGGATGACTTCCAATCATGTCACTATTGACTGCTTCAATCGTGCAATTGAGTTTCCTTCTGAAATGGTGGAACATACACAGACTGCAACTGACGGTGTTATTTCCTTCATTTCAGCCAACCAGTCTCTATTCCAAGGTGCGGAAGCTTTTGTTGTTATTTTATCTACATCAACTGAAGCTGATTTAGATTTAACATCTGTTCAAGTGGTTAATGAGTTCTTAGATGTTTTTCCTGAGGAAGTTTCCTCTTTACCTCCAGAGCGAGAGGTGGAATTCTCCATAGATTTGGCGCCTGGTGCAGGGCCAGTATCTATAGCACCGTATAGAATGTCTCCTCTCGAATTGAAATAATTAAAGTCCCAACTTGAGTTTTCGAAAACAACCACGAGAGAGTGCTACATTTACTACATTTAAACCACACAAACATCAATGGCATAGTCCAACGACTAACAGTACGATACATAGCACAACAACCAAGGGACGAGCCCGCAAATCACCTGTTTAGTTTACATCAACATAAATATAATCACCATCACAGCGGAATAACAACAAGTCTTGAACATAATCAATTCATCACCAAATATCAGTCTAATAACATCAAAATAAAAATAACAAGTAAACTAAGACGCCCCTCCCCGGTGCTACGTATCAGAGCCAGACACAACCGACTAGAAGAAGGTATGAGGATAACCTTCACTCGCTATCACCTGCACGCTGCCGACATGAGAAGCAACATAAAAGCAGTAGAGTGAGTCTCTTTACATAAATAATAGCATATAGGATAAGCATTATACTAGGGAAAGCAACTAGAAGCACCAATTCACAACGATATCAACATACACCATTGAATTTACAATCACCAAGAAACATCACCAAATGTATGATTAGTGCATGAAATGCAACCCAACTCCAAGGGCATATGCATGTGGATCCATCACCAAAATAAGCCTTGAGGGCACTCACCAAATTTATAATAAGGCCGAAGCCTACTCACCAATAAATGCACATGGTTTATGTGACGCCATGAACAATGCACCATAACACACCATATTCACCATAATGAGCAATAAGCATAATCACCAATAATTAATAGACTCACCATTGCTATTAATTAACTCACCATCACCAAAAAGAGGTCATAGACCCATCACCAATAATTGATTTCACCATTAGATACATCACCAATAAACACACCTCCAATTATAGCTCTAAGGCTAGCAATTAATCCACCAGTTACACCAACGCCAATTAAATAGACTATTTTAAGTCATCGACACGGAACAGGCAAAAATAAGCAAAACTGCACTTAGACACTAACTAAGACACAAACTGCAACACAGGGCAGCACACTGGCGCCCTGGCGCAACAAAATCAGCAACACAAACTGCAACACAACTAAGACACAGGCGCACACTGGCGCCCAGGTGCAACACAGCACAAGTACTGAATTCCTACAGCAGTGCACCTACTTCGGCGAATTAATTAAAATAGCAAACGACATCGGATTTCAACAAAAGACCACTCATTGGAAAGCCCTCGGAGTGTAGTTTCTGCCCATGATTTTTATTTTCCAAAATAAGTATCCAGTTGGTACAGTTTTTTAAAACACTACACTGAGGTACCAAAATCGGACAGAACTCTTTACCCAACTTGCAACCAAATTTTCTTTCTCATTTCTTAATGAAATTTCGTGAAACTAGTGCCTATTTCGTAGAGAATTAAGTCTACTTTCCAATGAAACAAGAATCGTTCAAAACGGAGTTCAATTGATAACACAAAGCCTACAAAAACCGAACCTACTCACAGTTTGATTCCAGAAATTTGACCCAACTTTGGAGACTCATAACTTGAGCTACACAACTCCAAATTGAACGAACCCAGTGCCAAAACGACCGGCTCTAAGTCTATTTTTAAAAACAAACAGCCACATAATTTTTGGATCAACCAAACAGTACCAGTTTTAGAAAAACCGAAAGTGTCCAGAAATGCACAAAACCATAAACAAGTAGAACTCATCATGATCAATTCCCAAACAACAATTTCAACATCACATACTTATGCATTTCGTCAAACACCACATAAGCATAGTAACTTCACCTCCAAAACTCATAGGGTAATATCATCAAACACCTTGCATATGTAGCTTGTATCATGTTCATTTCAACACCAAGCAACATAGATTCATCAAATTGAGTTCAAACATAACATCAACCATGAAAACAACACAACAATCAATCAATTAATTATCCTAGAGCCTAACCCACATAGAACACTCATCATATAAGTTATTATGAATGAAAGAGAGCCCCCTAACCTTAGAAAATTGAAGAACCAAGCAAAACTCCTAGCAACCAACAAGAATCACCAACCAAGCAAGCTTTTTCCTCCCTTTCCTTGAAGCCTTCACGCCAAAACCACCTCTTCTTCTCCCCTTTGCAACCTTCGGCCGCCGCTCCCTCTCTCCCTCTTCTCACTTTCTATTTTCTTTTCTTTGCTCAAATGAGCACCTTCTCATAAGACCCCTAGGTTTATTAGTTGAACTTGGGCCACTTAATGGGTCATGGATCATGGGCTTTCCACTTAAGCCCTAATTTAATTAGTTGGTGCCACCAATTTCCTAATACCACACCTCCACTTAATTAATTAATATAATTTTCTCATTAATCTAATTATATCAACTAAATAAATTAAATACCTAAATACTTAATTAAATAAATTAATTAAATATTTAGGGTGTTACACCCAGCGCCTCACCATTGCCAGCTACTGTCCTTTTGATAGTGCTGTCCTTTGCGCCCTAAATTGCCCCAGCTGCTGTCCTTGGTCCTTTCTCAGAAATTCTGTCCTTTGATTCCTCAGCACCTCACCAACCTGCCTATAAATCAAACAGCAACACAGCCACAGAGGGGAGGAAATACACAGATACAACACAGTAACAAACACACCGGATTCACGCACACACACAGAACAAAAAACACAGAGGAGAAAAACACAAATCAGAAAATAAGGGAGAGGGAGAGAACACAGAATGCTGAGAATGTGAGAGAGGAGAAGGAGGGGACCGTACCATACTCCGGCCACCGTCTGTGGTGGCCGCCGCCGTAGCACCACCGTACCTCCCAACACCACCATCGGAACCACCAGGTAAATCACTCCCTACAACCATCATCTCCACCATACATCATCATCATCTCTCTCGGCCTACCCTACTCTCTCTCACCTCCACGGTTTCTCCTCTCCCATCACAACAACCACCCGACAAACGCAACACCACCAAAACCACTGTCACCACCGTCCCCTCTCCTTCTCGTTTTTTAACCTCCATAGACACATATCAAAAACCAACAACATCCCAGTACCAGTGTCAGACTCTCTCTCCCGTTCCCCCTCTTTCTCTTTCCTTCTTCCCTTCCTCGTCCAATCTCTCTCTCTCCCTCTCTCTCTCTCTGTTCCGTTCCCCCCTCCCACCGTGACTCCCTCACTCTTGGTCTCCCTCCCTCCGGTCGTCACCGCCATCACCACCCGTCTCCCTTTCTCTCGTCCTTGCTTCCTCTCTCTACGAAAATCTCTCTCTCTCTCCTCCAAGATGTTGTGCTGCGGCGCTGTTTGAGAGTGATGGTATTAGGGTTCCCAATTTTTTTAAAAACACATATATACGCCATTTAACCATCTGATTTAATTCTTTTTAATTCTTTTTTTACAGTTTACCGACTACACCCCCGATTTTGAAACAATGCAGCCCTTTTTTGTTAGCCCATTTTTGCAGAATAGGGTAAAACGCCCAATACTGCAAACTAGAATGTTTCTGCTTCACGCACCCCCTGTGAAAGGCCCAGGAATTCGTGGGCTGGCAGAACTAACAACGGGTTGCTTTACGCACCCCCAGTTTCATTAGTACAACCCCCTTTTCTGTTAATTGCACCCTTGTTTTACTATTATACCCCCTTCTCTTTATTTATTCATTTATTTCATCTTATCTCATATACTAACTCTCACTCTTCCTCCTCCTTTTAAACTCTCATACACCCCCTCCCCATGGCTCATTTTTTATTTATATCCTTAAGTTACATTGTTTGTCTCATGATTGTCTCTTCACATTGTTATATATACTTTTATTCCTTTTCCTTTTAACCTACTTTCTCAATCGCTAGTTGCTAGTGATGCCCCTTTCTTCATATGTTTGACCCTTTATTTCTTTCTTTTTTTATTTTTATTAATGAATATTTGTTATTTACACCACTTATTTCCTACATTCTCACCTTCTGACTTTCATCATCTCTTTTGGAATATATAATGTTTTCTTCCTTTTCACTCGTCATGAGTCCAACTCATCCTCACACGTTTTACAAACCAATGAGTCCAACTCATCTTCACACGATGTTACAAATCAATGAGCTCAACTCATTTTCACACAACCTCAATTTTTTTTTAAAAGAGTCATGTTTGCAAACAAACATTTTCAAATAATCAAGTACCCAGTCACAAAGTCGCCAGTTATCTACAATGGTCACTTGGAGTTTAACTCGTTTGAACATCGTGAATACCTTCCTTTCCAAATGGGTCGTTAGTGGTGACCACTCTAGATTTATCTGTTTAGTCATTTCGAACGTCTTCCAAATTTCAAAAACATTCAAAATAATAAAACACACCAACACACAAATATTTTCTACCAAGAACTACGTGTGATTTGATTCTCTACCAGGAGATACGTAGGAGCAGAGGGCGGCCGACCTCTGTCAATTGCATTAATAAAAAACCTTTTTTTTCTTTTTTAATCCATTTCTCTCCTATTTCTCAAAAAGTACAAAAAATAACTAACCGTTTAGCGAGTCTTTTTATTATTATTATAAGGGTAAAACATTATTTTTTGAATTAATAAATGTTTACACATTTAGTTAAAAGGTGACCTTCCTTAGGAAGGATGTCGTAGGGTGCTAATACATTTCCTACGCATAAACGACTCCCGAGCCTAAACCTGGTCCGCAAAACCCCCTTATCCACTCAATAGGGATTTTCCAATGATTGCCCTTAAATTAAACTTTGGTGGCGGCTTCATTTCAAGAACGCCGAAGAATCCCTCCTCCGGATTTTTCGGTCGCTACAGCTGGCGACTTCACTGGGGACAGATTAAGAGAGTCAAGCCTAGTTAACTAAATGTGTAAGTTTTAATTAACTTTATATTTTGTTTTTGCCCTTATGCTTATTTTATTTATTTGTAGGTATTTCTTTATATTATTGAACCTTAGGATAGACGACTTTTTTGTTATTGTTGTTGTATATCTTTTCCAATTTAGTTAGTTTAGGTATTTTGCCCTCATCACACACCTCACTTACACTTTTCCACACACTTTTGAGTGGGGCCTTATACCCGGGTCTGAAAACAACCTAGGACGAGTGGAGATTATTAGTGACAGTCATTCTGGATTTTATCTGTCTGACTCTCATGAACGTCTCAGCCAGAGTACGCCCTTTTATGGTATCCCACACCTGGTAGCTAGCTATCGTTGTGGATCATATCATGAAGGGGATTTAGCTCTGGAGACCTTTGTGAGGAAGTGATTAGAGCCACCTGAAAGAATGATCACAAAGATGACCCTAGAACATGACATATATAAGACATGGCCCATTTAGGACACAATGGAGCATCTTCTTTATTTAATTTTGTCCTCTTTTTACAATAACAAAAAATAGAGTAAAAATTATTATTGTGTCGTTATACCCAATAACAATGCATTCATGCATCATGTTGCTCGTTCAAATGCATCATTTTCTAAACAAGAAACATGACATTTATTCTTTTATTACTGCATCATCCATGCATCTGGTTTCAGTTATTTTTTGGAATCATGTCTCACGCATTCTTATATTCTTTTGCATATCAAATCATATCATTTTGCATGCATTTCAATGACCGTCGGGGAATTATAAAAGTTTTTTAAGAGAGGTGGATGAAAGTATAAAGAGAACAAGCATTTGAAAGTATAAAGAGAAAAAGCATTTGAAAGTCATACACATTCATCCATTCATTATGTTAAATATTTTGCAAAAAAAAATCAGAGCAAAGATGCAAGTTGGTTCGCCAACACTCATGCATCTGATTCCCAAAAAAACAAACAAAAACATTCAAAGTCATGTCAGACATCATGCATTCTTTTCTTCCCATGCACTAAAAGATCATTGCGAGTGTCATACATTTTATTTCCCCGTGTGAAAAAAAGCAATTGTTAGTCATATAACATAAGCATCTCATTTAAAAACATTCAAAATCGTGTGAAGCATCATGCATTAGGATCAAACGATTGCTTCTTCATGCATACATGTATCTACATTTTCGTCATGCATGTCTATCATCATGCGATCCTTCATGCATTAGGACATTCATACTAAAATCATCCATTATCATTTCCCTACCATGCATCTCATCATCTTAGAAAATAATAAAAATATCCTATTTTCTTATTTGTCCAAAGTGCTTCATCTTGCATATCCATACGCCAGAAAAAGGAGAAAATAATATCACCTTGATATTATAAAAAAAAATCATTATTTCATTCAAATACTCCTCTTCATGCATGATAAAAAATAAAAAATAAAAAAGGTTCTTCATCAATCATCCAGCATGCATCATTTACCAATAAAAGAAAAGTAGTGCCACTTTCTTGCATCATCGCTCATTCAAAAACATATAGCATGTTGCATTGCCTCCAAAAAATCATTTTGGATAGTTAACCTCTCCAAGTGATCTTCATTCATGCATTTCACACATTTACATTTTCATCTTGTATATATATTATCATGTGTTCATCCATACATAAAAAATAAAATAAAAAAACTTGAGCACTTTTTTTTTCAAAGATTGATGAGAGATGAGGCGAAGTTAATTATGTCTTCTTTGGAAAAGTTTAGCTTAGCTACAAACTCAATGTGTTTTCAGACACTCAATTTTCAAAAAAAAGAGAAGTTATTTACTATTTGCAGCTCGTTCACAATTTTTCTTCAGCAAAACGATGCATCTCATCAGTTCCATGATAAACGATCCAAATGGTCCATTTTGTTAACTAATGTGTTATCAAAAATTTCTTCTATCACGTCGCTAACCCTGTGAAGCATTCGTATAGTGAACTTGTATGCAAAGTGCATTTACTTTTGTTTGAGTCAGTTAGCGACCACATCTTTCCATCTTATCATCATCCCTTGTTCATGTCCAGTCCCACCCCGACCACCCAATACATATCCCCCACACAAGTTAGGGATGTCAAAACGGGCGGCCCGGCCTGTTAAGCGTTATGCCCGCGAAAAATCGGGCGTCCCGGCCCGGCCCGTTAACAGAACGCGGGCACAAAATTCATGCCCTGCCCACGAAGTGGCGGGCTGGCCCGTCAATTTACACTAAATTTTTTAATAAAAAAAGCGCTAACGGGCGGTTTGGCCCGCCACAGTGTTTAGCCCGCGGGCTGGCGGGCATCAATACCTTAGCCCTGCCCGCCTTTTTTTGGTGGGCCAACGGGCCGGCCCGGCGGGCCAAGCCCATTTTGGCATCCCTAACACAAGTACTTAGTTGACTATTTGGTTTTGTTCCAATGATGAATTTTCATAAATTAACACTTTAGGTCCCCATGCTGGGGCAAATTTGTGATCACTAGATATCTTGTCAACATTGTTTTCCCTTGGTGCAAGTCCTTTACAAAAAAAAACCAATCAAAAAGCCTGTTAGGTTGAAAACTCGCTAGAGCAGCCTAAAGCAAAAGTTAGGGCATATAAAAAGAAATAAAGAAAAAGAGTAGATATATAAAAATAAATAAATTTTTGTTCTTGAGTTAATTTTTGAGAAAACAAGCAATCATGATTTGAAATGAAGTCTGGTCATCTTCCCATATCCTAAAAAAAAAAGGCATCAAAAAATACCCTTTGCTACCCGCTTTAAGCCAAAAAATCCAAAAAAATCTTTCAGTCACCCTAGACAAGGATCAATTCCACATCAAAAAAGGTGTATCGCTTTTATCAGCTCACTCTACTCAAAAGAAAGAGAAAGAAAATCACACACAGAAAAAGTAAAATTCAAAAAAGAGAATCGAAAAATCCTGAAAAAAAAAAAACAAAAGCAGTAGAGAGTGGTGTGAGCTGATACATCATACCATCAAACACATAAGACACCCTTGTCTAATAAACCCTCAAACACCTCCTTATGCCAAATTATCATTTCTTTCACAAAACCCAAATCATTGGCCTCCAGCACTTCTCTGAACCTACTTATCTTTTAAAAGGTCATTGTATCAATAAACCATCAAACACCTCTCTGAGCCCATTTGAGCCTATACTCCACAAGTCCATAACCATTGACCACATCACCCATAACCTTTGACCACATTACAAACCCTTCTTTCATAAACCCCTAACCACTGGCCATGCTACAACCCTAACAAGTCCATGCAGACTGATGGCTGATTGCTTTCGTTTTCTCAAAGATTTAATTTTAGGACAAGTAAGTTTATTTATTTACAATATATTTGCTGAAAAAAAAATCAAAAACGAAAGTTAAAAAATAAATCAAAGGGGCTTGCACTCCAATATTCATTCAAATTGCACTGATATCAAGACAAGGTTTAGTGATCACCAAGTGAAATTTTCATCGTATCAAAAACTCAGGATTATCATAGTCTGTGGGACTCACCTTCAAAGGGCCAAAAGTTTAGACTAGGACCATCACCTAGATCCCAAGTGGGGTATACCTTTCACCTTTCATGCTTCTTGAACTTGGGGCATACCTTTCACCAATCCATACGACCAATTCCAAAAAACCATGACCCTAACTCAGTCACCTTTCACAAAAAGCACCATTTGAAATACCATTCGAAAGTGGGGCGATCCCGTCACCATTCACTCCATCTAAAATAGGGGAAATTCGCCCTACACCCATCTCATCCCCTTGTCATATTCACATCCATACCGGGGCAATTTCTCAACCCACCATGCTAAATACAGCCTTTTGCAAACTCTAGTCATGGCGGTCTCAATTTATTAGTTCCTCTACACCCCTAGCTGTTGTCATCACTAGACAGGGGCAAATTATTCACTCACCTTCACCGGTAGTCTAAATTGAGGCAGTCCCACATTTCTTGAGTTGGGGAGAACCTACATTCCCTGACTTTGGCAAAAACCTGTCACGTGTCATATCTGTCATACCCTGGATCAAGAACCAAGTTAACTGACTCATTCATATTTGCACTATTATGCATATTTGCTAAACAATGCTTCAAAGAGAGAAAACACAAGTTAATAATGTGAAGTTGGAAACTCGCGTAGTTAACTTTGTAGACCTAAAATTTAGTCATCATGGGACACCATAACAAAAGAACAATGTGAAGGAGCTTGCAAATGCAATCAAATACTTTTGCACATCAGTGTCTGGGAATGACAACCTCGAGATTACCAAAGTTTGAATTCAAATCAAATCCAATAAATGATGATTCCAGAATTTTCACCTCTCTGCTTCTCGCATCAAAAGTCTCATTTCTCATCATTACAAAAAAAGAAAAAATCTTTCTGCATCATCAACAAATCATAGCATAAATCATTCCACCATGCAATCATGCATCTACCATAGCATCTCCATCTAAGCAGTACATTTGCATTCACATGTCATCTACCGTCGCATACACGGCTTATCAATTTCTGTTTCCTGACCAACTTCAGCATTCATCATTCACGGGCTCCTGTAGTCCATTTGCTTTCGCATTGCACATTCATCACATTGCATGAATGCACATAACATTTTTTGCTTCGATAGACGTGACACGCGCGGGTCTCATCATTGCCAAAAATCTTTCTACATCGCCAATCATATCATTTGCTATGCATTCATGTGTTTCCTTTTATTCACCATAGCATTTGCATCAAAGTATTACATTCGCATCATATTCACATTCGCATTGCATGCATCAAGAAAAGAAGTAAAATAAATAAGAAAAAGCAAAAAGAAAAGTCCATCCATTACATTTATCATCACACCAAAAATTAATCACTACAATCACATTCTCATCTCATACACCGTGTGTCAACTTTCCCGTTCCGTCAGTTACAACCCCCATTGTCTGCCCCATTTTATTCATCATCAGGTACCAATCATTGCACATTCATCACATTACATGCATAACATTTTTGCACCAATCATGTCATTTACCATGCATTCATGTGTTTCCTTTTATTCACCATAGCCTATAATCATTACAATCACATTCATATCTCATCTGCATCCACATACAACTGTTTGTCGACTTACTCATTCCATCAGGTTCAACACCCATGGTATACCCATTTCATTCATCATCCCCCAGATACCAATCATTGCACACTCGTCACATATAATATTTTTTGCTTCGATGGACGTGCCAAGTGCCGGTCTCATCATTGCCAAAAAGTTTCTACATCACTAATTATATCATTGTACCACGCATTCGTGTGCTCTCCTATCATTCACCATTGCATTTGCATCAAAGCATTACATTTCCATTATATTCATATTCGCATTTCATGCACTCATCCTATACCAAGAAGATAAGCAAAAAAAAGAAGCAAAAAAAAAAACAGAAAAGCAAAAAAGGGGAAAAAGTCATCTATTACATTTCATTCACCATTCCACTCAAAATCAATCATTGCACATACGTACATTACATGCATGTCAGATGCATAGCATCTGTTGCTTTTCGACTTCAAGCATCGATCCCTAGATCCCGTTCCTCGAAAATCAGCGCTCTAAGCGCTAACCCCATTATCGCCATTCGGATCACCAAGCAGATCCTTCGAACCCACGCGGTCCTTCTGAGCCTCAGCGCTCCTTCAGACCAACAATGGTCCTTCAATCCAGATCGACCGTCGCGTTATCGAGCAACCGACCGATCATCCGACCCCAGGTCCTTCAGTTCAGTTCGAATCAACATGTCCAAGCAACGACTTCGAACTCTACCTCCAGATCACTACGTCGACACTGAGCGCGACGGATCATCCGACCCCAGGTCCTTCAGGTCAGTTCGAATTAACACGTCCAAGCAACGACTTCGAACTCCACCACTAGATCATTATGTCGACACTGAGCGCGACAGATCGTCCGACCCCAGGTCCTTCAGACTAGCTGTGTCAGCCTAAGACTCAGTGCACGTCCTTCGCGACCGCTCGAAAAAGGCCACCCCCCAAGCAGACCGTTTTACTAGTACCAATGCTAGTTTGTGCTCCATCAGTCCCATTGGTCCATTAGGCTTAGGCATGGCCTTCAGACCCCGTCGGTCCTTCAAGTTTAACTCCAATCAATGCGCCAAGCATCTACTGCGAATTAGACCATCAGAGCCCCGGTGCTCCTTCAGATCCCCGGGGATCCTTATTTACTTTGGTTCTAAGTCAACCCAACTTTTCATGGATTTCTCAAAAAATCATAGTCTTGACAAAATTAGTGTCTTTTTATCTTTAGTTCTATTTTACTCGAGAAACTTGGAAACCCTTCATATTTCCTAGTAAAATATAAATAAAGAGGGGCAGCTGTCATACACTAATTTTGTTCGTCTAAAATCCAAAAAAAAAGGTTTTTTATTCTCGTCGTGCCACGTGTCGTTTCAATCGCGTGTGCGTGTCTTTAACGCTCGTCGTGCAACGTTTTTTTATGCTCATTTTTCGTTAATATTGCTTTATTATCATAAAATATAAAAAATAATAAATAAATAAAATGTAATACAAAATCAGAATAGCCAAGGTCCTTTTTATTTCATAACCCAACCTTTTTACACATCTAGACAAAAATAGTACAAAAAAATTGAAATACAAAATTCAATAAAAAAGAAAAAAAGAGGGAAGGGGCGCAGCTTGCTTGCTACCCCAGCTAGGGTTGTCCCTTTGATTCTCCCTTGATGCTGTCCTTGTCCTCTCCTTTGACTGTCCTTCCCAGCGCCTCACCATTGCCAGCTACTGTCCTTTTGATAGTGCTGTCCTTTGCACCCTAAATTGCCCCAGCTGCTGTCCTTGGTCCTTTCTCAGAAATGCTGTCCTTTGATTCCTCAGCACTTGACCAACCTGCCTATAAATCAAACAGCAACACAGCCACAGAGGGGAGGAAATACACAGATACAACACAATAAAAAACACACCTGATTCACGCACACACACAGAACAGAAAACACAGAGGAGAAAAACACAAATCAGAAAATAAGGGAGAGGGAGAGAACGCTGAATGCTGAGAATGTGAGAGAGGAGAAGGAGGGGACCGTACCATACTCCGGCCACCGTCTGTGGTGGCCGCCACCGTAGCACCACTGTACCTCCCAACACCACCATCGGAACCACCGGGTAAATCACCCCCTACAACCATCATCTCCACCATACATCATCATCATCTCTCTCGGCCTACCCTACTCTCTCTCACCTCCACGGTTTCTCCTCTCCCATCACAACAACCACCCGACAAACGCAACACCACCAAAACCACTGTCACCACCATCCCCTCTCCTTCTCGTTTTTTACCCCCTCTTTCTCTTTCCTTCTTCCCTTCCTCGTCCAATCTCTCTCTCTCTCTGTTCCGGTCTCCCCCTCCCACCGTGACTCCCTCACTCTCGGTCTCCTCCCTCCAGTCGTCACCGCCATCACCACCCGTCTCCCTTTCTCTCGTCCTTGCTCCCTCTCTCTACGAAAATCTCTCTCTCTCTCCTCCAAGATGTTGTGATGCGGTGCTGTTTGAGAGTGATGGTATTAGGGTTCCCAATTTTTTTAAAAACACACACACACACACACACACACACACACACACACACACACACATATATATATATACGCCATTTAACCATCTGATTTAATTCTTTTTAATTCTTTTTTTACATTTTACTGACTACACCCCCGATTTTTAAACAATGCAGCCCTTTTTTGTTAGCCCATTTTCGCAAAATAGGGTAAAAGGCCCAATACTGCAAACTAGACTGTTTCTGCTTCACGCAGCCCCTGTGAAAGGCCCACGAATTCGTGGGCTGGCAGAACTAACAACGGGCTGCTTTACGCACCCCCAGTTTCATTAATACAACCCCCTTTTCTGTTAGTTGCACCATTGTTTTACTATTATACCCCTTTCTCTTTATTTATTTATTGATTCATTTATTTCATCTTATCTCATATACTAACTCTCACTCTTCATCCTCCTTTTAAACTCTCATACACCCCCTCCCCATGGCTCATTTTTTATTTATATCCTTAAGTTACATTGTTTGTCTCATGATTGTCTCTTCACATTGTTATATATACTTTTAGTCCTTTTCCTTTTAACCTACTCTCTCAATCGCTAGTTGCTAGTGATGCCTCTTTCTTCATATGTTTGACCCTTTATTTCTTTCTTTTTTTATTTTTATTAATGAATATTTGTTATTTACACCACTTATTTCCTACGTTCTCACCTTCTCACTTTCAAATTAATTATGGGATCCCCTAAAGGCAAAATCTCTATTTTTTCAATTTTTATATCCAAAACTAGCTAGAAAAAATGCTATCAACATATGTAGTGGGTATATGCATTAATAGAGATGAATTGACAAAGTTAAACTCTCCTCTCCCACACTAGCCTAAAGCATGGTCCTCAATGCAAAATATCAAATTGGCACAAAAATAAATAAATGAGAGAGTAAAAGTGACTTCCCTGAGAGAGCTTGTAGTCTGAGCTTATTCCTAAAAACAAAACAAAACAAAAAGAAAATGAAAATAACTGAAAATAAAACACATGTTGCCTCCTGCGAAGCGCTTGTTTAACGTCATGAGCCTGACGATAGTTGGTGCTTAATCTGGGGGCTCTCCAAGAGCAAATTTGACATCTAACGCAGTGCACCTTCTTAGCTTTCTAACAATGTGGTTCACATTATTCTTTCTTTTTCCACGTGGTGGATGAACTTCAAAGGATTTTTTCTATATTTTTTCTTCTCTGCAAAATATAGAGTAAATTAAGTCAATGACTTATATAAATAGTAGCAACTGCCTTAAAATATGAAGTGAAAATGTCTCTAAGAAATGCACAAAATTGGAGTTTATCAGGAGATGTTCAACACTCGCAGTAAATCTTCAAAAATAACGTCTACTGAACTTCCCTGGTCAACCAGGATTCTTCTTTCTTCACTATTAGCCATAATGGCGGTGATGAGCGGCGGAACGTGTTCGTTTGGTTTCCCGTCAAGCAAATCCTTGTCGTCGAAGGATAAGGGTGGTCTGGTCCCTTCCCAGGGGTCGAGGTTGATGCAACGCTCAAGATTTCTTTCCACTTTTTCCTTATTGACTTGTTTGACCCCCAGTCATCAAGGGGGTTGCTTCCATCAATTACCATGGCGCCCTCATGGGCGCTTTGTGCTTCACTATGAGTGTCCTGCCAGGCGCCCTCATGGGCGCTGGCTGCTTCATCACAGGCGCCCTGCCAGGCGCCCTCCTGGGCGCTGGTTGCTTCATCATAGGCGCCCTACCAGGCGCCCTCATGGGCGCTGGCTGCTTCATCACAGGCGCCCTGTCAGGCGGCCCCATGGGCGCTGGCTGCTTTATCATAGGCGCCCTCATGGGCGCTGGCTGCTTCATCACAGGCGCCCTGTCAGGCGCCCCCATGGGCGCTGGCTGCTTCATCACAGGCGCCCTGTCAGGCGCCCCCATGGGCGCTGGCTGCTTCATCACATGCGCCCTGCCAGGCACCCTCATGGGCGCTGGCTGCTTCTTCACAGGCGCCCTCATGGGTGACGCTTCGAGTCCGGGGCCTGCCTCTGGAATCCATTGCGTAGCAAGAGAAAATTTTGAGTTATGATTGTGTGAAAGAGAGACATCTCCCACTGTGGTCGCCAATTTTCTGTACCTAGCAGCTTTTTGGTGGGCTGCTGTTGGTAGGTCTCTTGCTGCCCTGGCAATAGGTCAGTGCGCGCCCGGGGGGTACCTGCAAGCCACTCCGACGCTCAAGTCAGTATGAAAATAAGAAAGTGTATTTGCAACGGAAGAGTATGTACCTCGTGAGTGGTTGTGCGAGCCGGAATTTATAGGAAATTGTTGTTCGTTGTGGACCGTCGGATCAGTGGAGGCGATCTGAACCCTCCAAGTGTATTGGGCTTGCATGTAGTGGATATGGGCCAAGTTGATTGGGCTGATCCATATCTCATCGCTAAACGCACCCCCTGGTATTGCTAATTGGACCTCTTGGTTGAGTCCAGAACACTTGGGATGCCGATTGTGAAGAGTGTTTCCTCGGATTGAAAGAAAAGTTGACTTCTGCTCCGATCCTGATTCTTCCGGACCCGTCCCTGGGATTTCAAATCTACAGTGACGCCTCTGGGAAGGGTTTAGGATGTGTGCTGATGCAAAATCAACATGTTGTGGCCTATGCATCAAGGCAATTGAAGACTCGTGAACGGAACTACCCGACTCATGATTTAGAATTGGCGGCTATTGTGTTTGCACTAAAGATTTGGAGACATTACCTTTATGGTTCTCGTTTTGAAGTTTTTAGTGATCACAAGAGCTTGAAATATCTGTTCGACCAGAAGGAGTTGAATAATAGGCAGAGGAGATGGATGGAATTCTTGAAGGATTATGACTTCGAATTGAAGTATCATCCTGGCAAGGTCAATGTAGTGGCAGATGCACTAAGTAGGAAATCTCTTCACACCGCAGAGTTAATGATCTATGAGATGGCATTGTTGGAGTCGTTCAGAGACTTGAATCTCAAGGTAGTGAGAAAGAGGGACCGATTAGTGCTACGGCACATTCGAGTCTCCAGTGTGTTAAGGGAACAGATCCGTGTAGCTCAAGAAATGGATGTGAAGTTACAATCCCAAAAAGGGTTACCCAATTTCACTGAGGACAGTGATAGTATTATTTGTTTCAATGGTAGGATTTGGGTACCCGAGGATGAAGACGTCAAGGGGCAGATATTGGAGGAAGCTCATAGGAGTTAGCATTCTGTACATCCTAGATCCACCAAGATGTACCGAGACTTAAAGCTGATGTATTGGTGGCCTGGGATGAAGGCCGATGTTGCTGAATTTGTATCCCGATGCTTAACCTGTCAGAAGGTTAAGGCAGAGCACCAGAGACCAGCTGTTCAGCTGCAACCACTTGATGTGCCAGTTTGGAAATGGAAAGATATCTCAATGGACTTTGTTATGGGTTTGCCGATGTCGCAAGCCGGTAATGATTCCATTTGGGTAGTAGTGGACCGATTGACTAAATCCGCTCACTTTACTCCCGTTCGCTGGACTTATAAAGTTTCCAAGTTAGCAGATGAGTATGTGAAGAACATTATCAGACTGCATGGGGTTCTGACGAGTATCGTGTCAGACCGAGATCCCAAGTTCACTTCTAGGTTTGGAAAGCATTGAATGAAGCCATGGGGACGAGAGTGCTTGTTAGCACCGCATATCATCTTCAGACTGATGGTCAGACTGAGAGGACTATACAGACCCTTGAAGACATGCTGCGGGCATGTGTACTTGATAACGGGTCGAAATGGGAAGACCATCTTCCATTGGTGGAATTCGCCTACAACAACAGTTACCACTCCAGTATTGGAATGACACCGTTTGAAGCACTTTATGGTAGGAAGTGTAGAACTCCGTTGTGTTGGTGGGAGATTGGTGAAGATAGGTTTTTGGGATCCGATATGGTTCGTGAAACAACCGAGAAGATTAGATTGATTCGGGAGAGAATGAAGGTTGCTCAAAGTCGGCAAAAGAGCTACGCCGACAACCGCAGGAAGCCGTTGGAATTTGAAGTTGGTGATCATGTATTCTTGAGAGTTTCTCCAACCATAGGTACTGGGAGAGCTTTACGGGCGAAGAAGCTCAGTCCTCGATATGTTGGACCATTCCAAATCGTCGAGCGTATTGGGCCAGTTGCCTACCGCCTCGCATTGTCTCCGGCCTTATCAAATCTCCACGATGTGTTCCATGTGTCTCAATTGAGGAAGTATATCCCTGATCCACATCAGCCATTGAGTGTTGACACGATTGATCTTCGACCGGATCTATCATTTCAACCATATCCCAGCTATATCTTGGAGCGTGGCGAGAAGACGCTGCGGTCAAGGACTTTTCCTATTGTCAAAGTGGTCTGGGATGGATTCTCAACCGAGAAGGCTACCTGGGAGTTGGAAGATGACATGCGGACTCGATATCCATATCTCTTTCATTGAGGTACGTCTTTTCAATTTTGAGGACAAAATTTTAAAGGTTGGGGTGATTGTAACATCCCTAATTTTTAAAATGAAATTTATGATGAAAGTGAGCGATTTAGCCATTTGGTAAGAATAATTTGTCGTAACTCGAATATCGAAGTAATCGAGAAAAATTACGCCGAGTAGGAATCCGTGAGAATTTAGAGGATTTTTACTCCAAATCATGACTTAAATGGGCCAAGGGCAGTTTGGTCTTTTTACCATCACTTAACCCTCAGCCCATCTGAACCACACATCTCATTTCCATCTATTCATTTCCATCTGAACCCAGCACTCCCACACTTCTTCTTTTTTTTCCAGAAACACTTAGAAAATAAAACATAACCCTTAGAGAGAAAGGAGAGGGAGGAGGCGAATAGAAGAAGGAAGGAGGAGCAGTAGGGATTCTTGGATTCAGATTGCATGTAAGTCCTCTTTCCACATTTCCACCCCATTTTTGTTTTCCTTTCCATTGATCCAAATTTCAGAAGCTGATTCTCTCTCCCCTTCTCATGTTTCCATTTTCGAACAAGGAAACCAAGTGAGGAAGAGGATGAAATTTTGAGCTGTTGATTTGTTTGCATGTTCAGTGGGAACTGTGGAGGAGGAAGTGCTAAGCTTGCATGTCGAAATTGAAAGGTGTTTAGTCTTGCTAAGTTGCTGTCTCAGTTGCAAAGAAGAAGCTGCTGCCTCGAGTCGGATTGGGTTCTAGCGAGGATTGTTTGTGAGTTCTTGTAGTTCGGTTGTTGCGTACTTCGTCGGGACTTATCGTGCGATCATTGAACCGGTGATTTCTACTCACGATTAGGGATATAATTATGTTCTGGAATAATTGTGTTTTTGGCCTTTCGGCAAAATTCTGTGTCCGAGACGTTCTATCGAGTCGAGAAAACCGTTTTCGTTAAAAAGTCGTTTTACGGTTTTTATCCAATTATATACCTATATGTGCTGTATGTGAACTGAAAATAAGTTTGGAATATGGTCTGAATAATGATACTAAACATCTGTTTTTATGTCTCGGTGTCCACGGAAAGTCTCGGTAACGATTTGGGATCGAATTGGGAAAAATTGGTTTTCAGAACAACTATTTTTAACCATTCTATCAAGGGTCGCGTCGCGACCCGTGCCCGTCGCCTCGCGACGAGGCTAAATTTTGTGACAATTTCGTCACTGTGAGTTCTCGCGTCGCGACGCAGTGTAAATTTTCAGCAACCCTAATTGAAATTGTTTTTACCATAATTTTTGACTCGGGTGTCCGATTGACGTGTTTTTAGATGCGTTGGAAAGCTTATGAAAAGACCTAATATAATATGTGCTTTAAACTATAAAATGTTCTGTTTTTGAAAGTGATAATTCTGGAATGAAACCAACGATTAGATCGCGTGTGGGTTCACCTTTTCAATAACTAACCGGACTATATGTCTAACCTTGTATTGCGATTATAATGCCGGATGTCTAACTTTGAATTCATCAAAACGGGTTATAGATCAACCATAGATAAAGATTATCTAGACTTTATGTGACGGCCCAATGCGGGTATGATATATATAGATTATATCGAGTTGGGTGACGACCCGACGAAATAGCATACTAGGAAGGGAAGTCATGAGCCCTCACCCTAGGCCCTGAAATGTTATGGCGTGGTCAAACATGGGTTACCGGGATTCGTGGTTGTTGCACAGCCGGTTTATGCTAAGTTATGTACACGATTCGCCGGGAATAGTGGTGGTTGCACAGTCGGCGTTTCGATTATTAGCTGGACATTGCTATTTAACTTATGGTAACGGTTTAATAATTGAACCGAGTGTTAGTGAGGGGGAACGGTAGAGCTCACTGAGACAAGTTGTCTCACCCAATCATTGTTGTTGTTTTTACAGAGAAGCAGGGAAAGAGAAAGAGTAACCGGCACGGATAGGTGACGAGCTCATGGAGATGTCAAGGACTCTTAGTCTTGATGTTTAAATTTCCTGTTTTGTTGTCTCTCTTATGGTTATATGACTTGTACTGTTTATAAGTTGTATGAACCGCTTTTGATTCTCTGTTATAGTATTGAACAATTTGGTTGTATCCCTTTCATATGTTTGAAACATTTGTGGATTTAAGACGGCTGGAATATTTTATTTCGGAAAAAGTTTGTACGTTCAATACTTATGCAGGGATTGTGTCCTCTGATAGTGACTGAAGTTGTGCACTACGGTATATCTACACGTTAGAAATACCGGGGTGTTACACTATTACCAATTTGTTAGAACATATTAATATCATAATTTTTAATTATACAATAAAAAACGATTCCGTAGCTCTTCAAAACAATTGTACAACCTTTCATAAATCATTTATGAGTATACACGCATTAAATGTTTTTAGGAAAAGTTCCTAAAAATGAGATTAACTAATAGGAGGATGATAACACACATAATTTTCAAATTTTCATTCATTAGTAGACATTTATTGGGGGTACAGGGTAGGGGGTAAAAAAAGCCTAAATATATTGGTTCATAGTCAAATAGAGTTAGACATAAATTACTTGATCAAGTATACTATTCACTGTTCCATCACAAGGGGGCACACAACCTGTTAATGTTGAGATAGTGTTAGTTGATACAGATGTAACATTGATTTAAAGATAAAAAATTTCTGATGTTTTAAAACCAACTATGTATACGATCTGTTAAACAGTCATTTTGAAATTGTTAAACAAGAATTAATAGTGTTTAGATTTGTAGACTAAGATTGTATCGGTCAAACATATGGTTGGTCTGGGTATTTTTACAGAGTTTGAACCGTATTTTATAATTGGATATACCATTTCAATCGCAAGTATTTCTAAACATAGGTATATCAGGTTTAGGATAAAGATAAAATGGTTGATCATGTATATATCAGAATGCGTTGAATCATTAGTCTACCATCAACAATAAATAACACATCCAAAGAAATACACAATAGAATCATCTTTTTATAACTAAAGTATATTCTGTATCACTGTCTCCTCCAAAAAAATGTGTTGTTATTTTATTGTATAGTTTGTATATAATCTGCCTATACACTTCAGTATTGATTGTATGAGGAATATATAAGAAATTAATTAAAAAAACATGACGGTATGAGATCTGCCTGTACACTTCAAATATATATATATATTTATCTATTGAAGTACAACTTTTCTTTAATACACAATAGTTTTATAGGAAGAGTAATCGTGTGGATAAGTATTTTCAATCCATAAATAGTTTTAGTGATGTTTCGCATATGGGCTATACGCAGTATTTTATTATTAAAACCCAAATTGTTTATCAATGTATAGGGGACTAAAATTCAAGCTCAAATATAGATAAGATGTATATCTATCTATATACATGACAAAATGTCCAAGAAGGCTCTGTCTATTTATCTCAAAATTTGTTGTGGCGCTAGGAAGTACCGTGCCGCGAGGCACGAGTACAAGCTAAACTTCAACTTGAAAACTCTCAAGTGCACATGGAGAGATACCAATTCCTCCATACAGTTTCATCCCACCCGAGGAATGCTTTGAATCTGGATTCAACCAGGATTATTTAGTAGGTGAGATCATTTACTACTTAAAATTATTTTAATACATATGGATGTACAAAAGTAACATTAATCATGCTATTTTGATTTTGTAGATGTTGCTGGAGCCCTAATTGGAATTGGTCAGGAGCAGGAGTTTTACAAAACCTCCACCAGGACTTCGAGAATGAAAATAGAGCTGGAAAACTGGGGGTTTGTCACATCCGTTTTTATTTATGTGCTGAGGCTTTAATACTATGTTAGATCACATTTGTTTTTTAGTGTCTAAATTTGCTAATGTTTTATTAATTAATTTCTGGGACGCAGCTATCGGTTTAGCGTCACTCTATTTGGCGAGTATGTTAACGAGCTGAACCAATTAATCTCATCCGGTAGTACAACAAATGTCGTTATTGCAGTTTTGTTCTGCAAAGTCGGCACTTGGCAAGGTATTCCCGCATCTCCTTTTTAGTTTTTTTTTGTTACTCTCGATTTTACCCATATACCACGTATAGATAATAACCTTCATTATTTGCTATTGACACACGTATTTCTTTTCTGGAGGTGTATTAATTCAGACTACCATGCACACTATAAAACTGTTGATTAACCTGGACCTACCATAAGCAATATCCTTGAGAGAGATGTATTTTAATATTCTATTGTCTTTATCTATATAACTGTTCTTTATTTTGTATTTATGTTGATCATAAATGCTCAAATAACTCATATAATAACTAAGAATTGCAGTTATGTTGTTTTAAATGTCACAACATGTCTCAGGCGATCACCTCACCCACTCTGGTGAGCCAACACAGTAAGAATCAGGGTAGCCAAGATGATTTTGAGTGTTGATCAACAATATACTATAGCTGACGTTAAGGTGAATGTTGAGGTAAATTCCTCCATATTACGTTTTCTTGGATGTATAGGAATTTAATATGATTTGATTAAATATGAATTGATCTGATTAAAAAAATGCATTATCTAACATTATAGAAATTTAATAATAAGCCGCCAAACTAAATAAATAATTACTCAATAAAATGTTTCAATTTGTTTTCCAATAGGTCAGCATACAAATGTATTTTGTTTTTTAAATAGAACTACATAGTCATAGTAATCTACAAAATACACACACACACATATATATTATATATAGTTAAAATTCCAGGCAGATATAAAATAATTTAAAATTACGTATATAACAAAAACATGTATACTCGTGCAGCGCACGGGTCATACATATATACTAGTAAGAGAATAAATACTTAGAGAGAGTTCAAACACACCTAAGGATAATCTAAACCTTGTTTGAGTCACAAGAGAGGATGTGTTGACGAAATCAAAGACAGGGAATGGAAGGCATCAACAAAAGACGAGATACAAACTTGCACCGTGAAAGTTCTATGACTAGGAATAATGAACATTCAATGTACAAAGGAATTTCCAGACTATGCATGAAAAATTTCATCTTACTCATAAGGAATCGTTGATTAATCTAGGTGTAACTGGCTACCTTTGGATTGCGTACGGAATTGGGATATAATTGTCGCATCAAAGAAATGCGAAGGTCGAAGGATTCTTTTAGGGAATCAAACATGCGAACGATTAGTGCCTTCTGGTTTGATTCAGAAAATGAATTCCAACTATTTCGAACATTCCTTTGGTCCTTCATCTTTCTGAATTCCATAAACAATACAAACGAAATTATTACAACTGTCATAGTCAACCAATTAGGAACTCATCTTACCTAGAGAACAAACATTCATCACCTAGGTAAACTGAATTTTTCCTTTGACAACATTTAGCGGGATGCCTAATAATCTAGAACTTTTGAAGACTCTTGTAATAGCTGGAAAGATTATAAATATGAATAACCATTTCTGAGGGATGGCCCTTTTTAGAATTACAAAGGATATGATATTATCCTAACCCGGTGTCTAAGAACTTAGTCTGAATGGTTGGGAATCCTCTTCCAATTTCCCATACTACTCGAGGGTTTATTTCCTACGAACACCTTAGGGTTTAGCGGCTTATGGTCCAGAAAAAGTATATTTTAGAAGCAAGATTAAAGACACCTTCTGAAACCTACTCAGACGTGTAGACATTTTCGTTAGCTTTCCGACGCATCTCGGAATATGAAAATTGGGGTTCCGGATTAAAAGTTACGAATAAAACAAGTCGGAAGACTAGCAAAAATATCTCACAGACCGAAACTGGCATACTCCTAACCGGAGGATTGCAATACAGTTACTCCTGTCGGCATTACATACTAGCCCCTTTTTGGAAGGGAACCGATTCATAAACCTTGGGTGGTTCTACTTGCCATTGTTGCTGATGCAATTATGGTTTACTAAACCGACTTCATGACATTTCAAAAGGTTGCTCTGAGGAAAAAGGTACCTAACCTAAACTCGAGACTATCCGAAGAATTTTTCTAAACTGTGACGTGAGTTGGGGTTAACCTGAGTTACAAGGTAAGGTAACTACTAGATGTTATCTCGGGAACTGAGAAACTTGGTTGAACATGAATTGGAGTTTAACAGTGTCGGTTACTCCTAAACAGATTTCCGAACACTACACTCCTAATGCCTGGAGATTTTGTTAGATTGCAACTTTCAGGATAACCCATAAAGGTTTACACGGTAACACAATGATTGCTTCGGCTCCAAAGACTGAACAGTCGCCCACAACTTCCTCAAACCATTACGGATGTCCAACTATTGTTCCGGTATGTCATCTGAAGCCCTCTGCTTCTGCTGCGCGCTCTGATGAAACGAGAAGGCTAGAAATCCTATGGTTTAGGGTTTCAGACATTTTCGGGGCTGAAGCAACCAATTGTCGTCATTCTCAGTAACTCACATGAAACATTAAGCGGATCATGACTCAATACTTCACATAATATACTGAAAGGCTCTGACATTTAATTGTCGAAGTCCCTAGCTGATTCGTTCTAATATCCTTTTGACCGTAGGGTCACTAAGCCTACCATAATGTGACACCCTAATATTTCAACCGCCGAAGAAATACTAGAATACACCTTAATGCATATATCAGAGTAAAATTCCCGTCTTTAGATATTGAACAAAACTAAAATTTGATAAAAACTCATCAAGTGATCGATCACTCATATTTCTCAACTTCAATTAGAAGTACATATTTAACATAATAACCATGTTTTCATAACCTTCCCACATCCTAACGTTCAATATCCATAAGCAGAATTAGCGGAAACGATTTACAACTTTGAACATATACAAGTCATATCATCGGGATACATAAGAAGCTAAAGGGAACCATATAATCACTAAACTAACTCTTCATCAATCTCCATATGATGCACCGACTTACAGTGCTCCCTTGCTTTTGGCTTTCCCTGTTTCTCTGTAAAAACCACAACATATAAAGGGTGAGATTACAAATCTCAATGAGTTCTATCGAGACCCCTTACCAAACACTCGCGGTTCATTATGCCTCTTTTGACTCGTAGCCCCTTATTAGGTAACTACGTGCAAACCTCTTCTTGACTTTATTTTCCTGACTTAGCACAACATCGTGAGCCACATTTTCTTTCTATAGCTCTTAGTGAAAACAATCCGCTAACCTTGCGCTAGCGGGCAAACATGAACGGGGCCTAGGGCTCGGGCTCATGACTTCCCTACCCCAGTATGCTGATTCCTTGGGTCGTCACCCTATGAATATTTCTTGACATGACATTTACCTTTCCTTGGGTAACACCCTATGAAAGTTTCATTACATGATACATATATATAGTTGAACATTAGCATGACTTAAACATTAACATGACTTGAATGGACTTATAGTCCCTTGACTTAACATGAACTTGTGTGCACTCGCTTATACTAATTATGACTCAAGACAATTTCCATATTATTATCTCAATCACAATCAAACTCATGTCATTCATTTCTTAAATTCATTGGGTAAGGTTGGGGAAAGGATTTGAGTTGTCTTGGAACCAATCGGAATGGCTTAAAACATGATTTAAAAAGGGGTAACAGAGGCGCTCGCATGATCCGTGCGTGAAGACGCACGACCCGTGCGTGTTTTCACAAATTTTGTTACGCAGAGACACAACTGGGCGCACGGTCCGTGCGCATGGTGTGCACGACCCGTGTGTGAGCAACAGTTTTCAGAAAATGGCGTTTTCGTGCAATTTTTCCATTCCGTTCGATTCCAATGTTCATTCTGATCGATATCCAACTTAACCCTACACTAATTCAACACATAACAGCCAACATTTCCAGTCCAACAAACACATCATCAAACAATTCATATCAATCGCTCATTCAATCATTCATCCAACAACACCAAATTTTACAATTTTGAAATACGGTTTTTATGCAATTTGATGAAACAAGAACAGAATAACTTGATTTAGGAAACATGCAAACATATCTTCGATAACAAATCCCTAAGCGAGTATAGAACTCACCAATTGTGATGAAAACCTTGAACAACCGAGAATCAACGGAGTGCAACCAACGACGTAACCTCACGAACGATCCCCGAAACTCGAATTACTTTTTGGGCAGCATCTGTGAGCAGTTTTGGGATGAGCATAACTTATCCAATTTCTGACCAAAACCATTCAAACTAGTGCCTAATGTGTAGATAATTTCGTCTATTTTCATATGGTTTAAGTCCCAAACTGTTATGACGAGTATTCAGGGAATTACGACTAAAATACAAAGACTGTTTCGAAAAATGTTACTGTAACAAAAGTGAAACTTGTACTTAAATTTTCTCCCTCAATACTCAGTCAAATTGGGTGGTTCTTGTGCCTATCGTGAAGGATTTTGTGTCTAGTTTCTAAAGAATCAAAAATCAATTTCAAATGATATCTGTGGTGAGGGAAACATCGAAATTACCAGAGACTACTCAATATGGGTTTGCTGCAGAATTTCCAGCAATCCTTGTTCTTCTTCAAGACTTCATCTCCACGAATTTGACACCATTTCACTCACCAACAACTCCAGCTTCGAATCCAGCCTCTAAAACCACTCTTAACCGCAATTTAGCTTCCAATAAACCTATCTCACCTCCCAACACCAACATGCATCCACTAGAACTTCAATTCAAGCTTCTAGGACACCAACAATCCCCCAATGCCTCCAATCACTCCCAAACCGAATTCAACTACTCTAATACCCTCTCCTACTGTCCCAAACCGAACCAAACAGCAAGGTGGGTTGTTTTTGTGCTTCTAAACTGAATGTGGTGCTTCAAGGACCAAATGCAAGCTTTGAGTGTTCTAAAACTCCATTTCTCTTCACTTGGAGCTCTAAAGTTCATCAATGGTGATTTGAGTTAGAGAGAAATGTAGGTGAAAAAACTAGTATCAATAGATAGGAAACGAAAAATGGAGAAGATTGAGTCATTAAACTCTTATATGCAAGTAGAAATGAAGTTGATCTCCTCCCTTCTTCCTCTCACTCTCTCCCTCGGCTTCACTCTCTCTCGACCTCTTGTCCCTCTTTCTGTTTTTTCTTGTTTTCTGTTTGTCTTTTCTAGTGTCTCTCAAAGACATTAAGTGTGTGTGTGTGTGTGTGTTTAAGTGAGGTTGGGTTCAGCTAGGGTGGGGTAGGAGTGAGTGGGTGTTTGGTAAGTGGAATACTCCTAAATACCCTTATTCTACTCTTAATTCTCCAATACACACAATTCTATTGTTTAATCTCATTTTTCCCAACACACAATTCACACAAATTACACACTTATCATCAAATTCCACTAAATAACAAATCAACAAGAAATCATAGGTAATGAAATTACTCAATCAATTAGACACTCAAAATAATTATTTTTGGGATGTTACAATTCACCCCCCAACTTGAAAGATTTTGTCCTCAAAATCATTCAAATCCTATTCGCATAATTGACACGAAATTTTGTCGATTAATCGACTTTTCATAACTTTCCTATTGTATACACAATTTGCTTGGAAAACAATCTTACGACCTAGGGTCGATACATATTTTCGCAATCAAACGAAGTGAATTCAGAGAATGCATACTTAGGCACAATACTATGTTGGAAAAATACTCCTTAGGAGGCTCATTCAAATCGGTAGGAAATCATTTTTACTAGTTTTCAAAATAAGAACATTTTGAAAACATTTTTTCTCAAAACAATAACTCACCCCAACTTAAAATATCCTTACTTAAAGTACGGCTTGTATTAAAACAGTACAATCACACTCAGGTTTTTAAAATTGAAACTTCACACGTGAAATGGAAAATTACATCTGTGATGTAAATCTTTTGAATTGCACAAACATACTTCAAGTAGTCTCTCTAGGGGTAGAGTGACTTAGGTTGAGTTAGGGAAGGGATTGGGAAGGATTTGTTCCTAACCGCATGTTTTCTACCCATATAGAAACAAGAGAACACAATCCAAAAAATATGGTAAAACTCACCCCCTTAGATTTCGACCACCGTAGACGGTGGGTGTTGGCCGTGAACTACCACTGTAAACCGTCGTCATCCTCCATTCTTGGACGTAAAGGTCACTTAAGGCTCACACGTGAAATCCCTCCATCGTGTCGTACTCCTCTCCCACCGTCGTGGTCCGGCAAGCTTCCTCACCGTCGCTTCCCCGTGACACTTCACCAGAACCCACTGTCTTCGTCTTCCCTCTAATCTCATCGTCGTCGCCGTCGTGAACCGAACGTGAACCGCCACCATCGTCTTCTTTCGTTCTCCTCTCCCATCGTAGCCATCACCGTTGAAAGTTGAAACCCATCAGTTACCGTCGCCATTACGAACCACAACCCTCACCGTCGCCGGAAACGGCGCGAACCCCGGTCACCGTCGCGTCACCCTTCTCTCCTCTTTTCCCTTCCCCATCTTCGTTCTCCTTCTTTCTCTCTTCTGGCCGTAACTCTCGCAGATCTCCCTCTATCTCGCCGGCGAAATTTTCGCCCCCTCTCTATCCTCTATAGGCTGCTGCGGCGCAGCAAGTTGAAAATGAGGAATTAGTGTTTCAAAACCCTACCTCACCCTTTTAGAGTAAGATTTTTTTATTGTTTCTTTTATTTTTTATTTTTTAAAATCAGATGTTGTCTCCTATTTACACCCCCATTCGTTTCGTTATGCACCTCCCCTGAAAAGCCCATAAATTTGTGGGCTGGCAAAACCAAAACTGGGCTGCTTTACGCAACCCCCTTTTACAATACAACCTGTTGTTGCTTTATGCACCCACTACACCATATTTGACATTTAATAGCGCCTCTTTTATAGCGTTTGTTTCAAGAAGCGCTAAGAAAAACAACACAGACGTCATTAATAGTGCTTGTTACTAAGAGCGCTATTATATATCTATCTTTTACATAGCGCTTGCTAAAATAAGCGCTATTAAATATGCCTCATATTTCGCGTCTAGCTTTACATAGCGTTTCTTAAACAAAGCGCTATTATAGATATTTGTTAATTTTTTTTAGCGAAGACACGTCTCCAAACCCTTTTTTTGGCCAGAACACGTATCCAAACCTTGATTTCATGTCTTTGATAATTGAAAAAACCCCTGATTTCACGTCTCCACTAAGTGAAGTTGTTGCCGCTCACACCAAACGGAAAACCTCTCAAATTGCTTCTCGCAAAACTAAGTGAACTTCTTCACTAAGTGAACTCCTTCTCCCCACCTGGACAAAACTGCTCACTCGCGAAAACACAGCTGCAAGTGAACCTCTCTCTCTCTCTCTCTCCTTCACGCAAGTCGCTCACAGTCCATTGATCAAGGTACTTCTCATTCTTCTTCTCCATTCTCTTCTTGTAATATCTAGGGTTCAGTTGATTAAGATACTCCTCATTCTTTACCTAGGGTTCATGTACAAACTTGCCCTCTCTGTTGATTCATCTTGGTTTCACCCAAAATACTGTGAGTTCTTTCTCTTCTCTCTTCTCCCCTTTTCTCATAGCAAATGTCTATCATCGTGATTTGAATCCAAAAATACATTGGCTGTTTTCTATATTTTGCAAGTGGTTATTCTGCTTTCTATATTTTGCAAGCCATTAAAGAGGGAAATATAAAATTTTACGCAGGCCAACTATGCTTCCAAGAGGCTGTTGTTCAGTTCTGAAAAAGTGTTTATATTCGGACGGGAAGGGTGTGTGTCAATTTATTCATTCCCCTTAGAAAGAATCTAAGTAAAACTACTCTAAAATAAATTTTCACTTAAATTTTCACGTACATGTCTAAGTAAAACTACTCTAAAATGAATTTTTGGCTCAAATAAAATACTCTCACATCCATATTTCCCCTTCGAGTCCTTACCGACCCTTCCATCATGGAGATTGCCAAAAATGTTTCTTAAAGTTACCGTCCGAGGTAGGCTATTTGCAATGAGAGCTTACATTTTTGAGGGGGTCCTTATTCGGGGCTATTTGGTAAACAAAACATGAGTTAACAAATTTTGTTCATGAAAAAACAATGGATTTCTTATCACTAACTATTTATTTATAAATACTGAAACATATTTGTTTAACGTACATTGAATGCATAGAGAGTGTATCGAAACGACTGATCATCCATCCTTGAGGAGAAACCTCCAAGCAGCCTCCAAGTAGTTATCAAATATTTTGCGAAATATTTCTCTAAGGTTATAGAACAACATAAATTCTCCGTCTCCATCTCTTTCGGTCAATCACTCTCCTCTACACTTCCTATGTTTCTCAAAGTCTCTCGTTCCTTCACCCATGACTTCTCTCTCCATTGCAGCTCAAATCTCTATCCACCACAAAGCACAAACCAGCTCATATCACCTCTTTTTCCACCATCTTATCACCTTCACCTGTCCCTCATATCTTCCTCTTTTGCGACTGCTACCTCTTCAAGATCAACCAAAACAAAATAGACCTACTGGATCTTGAAAACGAAATCTGAATAGAGAATAATAAAACGGAGCAACAGTGAGAAAATCTGAAATTTGAACTGAGAAATGATATTCTACATTTTAAACCTACATAATGAACATTATGATGAATCAAAATAATTAATCGAATTATTTGGATGTTAACCCAATAGAATTATTTTAGTGCTTGATTAGTATAATTATTCACTGCTAAAGTAATTAATTTGTTGTCTCAGGAATGCTAAACCGATAAAATGAAATAAGGGTGATTTGGGGAAGAAATAAGAGATTAAGGGCAATATGGGTAGTTGTGGATCGGTTAACTAAATCAGCTCATTTTATTCCAGTTCATTCGAACAGTAAAGTATCCAAGTTAGCTGAGGAATATTTGAGGAACATAGTGAGGTTGCATGGGGTTCCTACGAGTATTGTGTCGGATCGAGATCCGAAGTTCACTTCTCGATTTTGGAAGGCTTTGAATGATGCCTTGGGGACTAAGGTATTTGTTAGTACCGCTTATCACCCCCAGACGGATGGCCAGACAGAGAGAACTATCCAAACATTAGAAGATATGCTTAGGGCTTCCGTGCTTGATAACGGAAAGAAGTGGGAGGATCATCTTCCATTGGTGGAATTTGCTTACAACAACAGTTATCACTCCAGCATAGGAATGGCACCAACACATCACACCACTCCATATATCCTAATGCAATGTCTATATGCCAATGCACATGATTCCGGAATATCACCTCCCCTAGGGATGTCAACGGGGCAGGCAAGGGTATCTCACTACCCGGACCCGCCCCGTTTATTATAAATGGGACCCGTGCCCGCGCGGGTACCCGCTTAGCGGGTATTAAACGGGTATTATTTCTTGACGGGTACCCACAGATATTTGTAAATTAATAAAAATATATTTTTTTACAAATAAATTTGAAATACCATAGAAAATTAATTTTTTTTTAACATTCTGGGCCTATTTTTGTACAATTAAAATCAATCTAACAATTAAAATTCATTCTAACAAGTAAAACATATTTCATAACAATTAAAATTCTGGGTCTAATTTTTTTAAAGTTCATTACTTATATTAATAGAATGAATAGCTTTTTAACATTCGGGGCCTATTATTTTTCTATCTACACCACCACAATTTCATATATACATATATATACACACACACACACACACCAACATATATGAGGGTAAATAATAAGACTAACGGGTACGAGTATGGGTACCTCACTACCCGGACCCGCCCCGTTTATTAACGGATAGTCAAACTATCAGTTTATTTTGCACGCGGGTACCCATTTGACTACCTGCCCCGTACCCGTCACGGATATTACCCGTGGGTACCCACAGGTCCGGGTTTTTTTTTGCCATCCCTAACCTCCCCCATAGGGGTTTGTGAGGGCCAATAAAGAACACCACCACCATTTGTGAGGTCCAATAAAGAACAACACCACCTATGTAGCATGATTATACATCATCTCATGCATAATTTCACCACACCAAACATTATTCAACCAATCATCACATTGATCAAGAATAATGACTAAACCCCAACACCAAAACAAACATCTTAACACAACATACACCAACCAGCATAAATCAGCACAACATTCATAATTTAAGCAATGCTTATAAAGTCCGTACAAACCCTATAAGTATCTCTCGCCCCACACTAATCACCTCAATAGCTTCCTCAGGTCACCACCAACAATTCCCACTTAAAGTCTCTCTCAAAATTTCACATTAACCTCCCTAACTTTGTACTTTTATCACTTCTCAAAATAAATCTCTATTAACTCAAGAAGTCATAATTTTCAAAAAATATTAACTCATCATGATTTCAGTCTCTCAAAACCATTCCTATTGTTTCACAAAGATTTTCTATTTGTTTTTCATTCCTGAAGTCACACCCTATCCCCCTTCCAAAATCTAATTCAAGGGCCACGCTCACCTTTGTAAAGAAGGATGACTTCGAATTTATTTTTTTCTCGCCCTCACTTCAAAATCACCCTTGATTCCCACTAAACATGTCAACACAAGTCATCAACATCATAAGTACACATCCTCGGCATAGAACAAGCACAAAAATAAGCCTACAAAGGACAAATCACACAACAACAACAACAACAACACATAGATTAGGAGAAAAACAGTTTGAAACAAAGGATTAATTTACTCAATAAATTAGAGAGACTGTATGAATTTCACTAAAAGATTAATTTGCATAATGTTAAACAAAAATGTCTATATTACTTGTGTGTTTGCATTGTTAAGTCTCCACTGCACAGTGCACTTGTTTGTGTATGGATATATTCAACCTGAACATGTAGAAGAAAGAGAACAAGAACTAATTACAGTCTCATATTTGAATTTTCACCAAGAACAGCACTAAAGCAGCACAAAGATATTTAATCCACGTCAGCAATTTGGTTACAACCATTTCCCTCCCTAAGCCATAATCCCCTACATCTCATATTTAATTTCCAAAGCTACATTTTTGTTTGTTTAGGATTGCATCCACAAACACCAAAGTCGAGCCTAGTAATTGACACATCATCAACAACAATATTGTAGTCGGCTGCCTTCTCAGTCAGTATCTTCCGGAAGTCACGAACAAAAGCCTACAAAGAGTAAGATAAATTAAAACATGCTCCCTCTGTTAAGAACTGAAATTCAGAGTGATGTATATAAAACAAAAGACGTAATAACACTTGCCCAGTGGACATGTGTTCATGACCAAAAATCATCTTTATGATTTGATTTTGATTTATTAGAGTAGTAATCTTGCTAGAGCCGTGAAACTCTCTCCGCTGTAACTTGTAATAGGATTTAGATGTAAATGTAATGTTAACTGACTAAGCTGTTAAGCCATAAGTTCTAGCTCAATAGATTGTACTATATAAATATCCATAGCTTTTCATTGTGTAAGATGAGAAAGATCAATTCAGAAACTACAAAACTCTTATCTCTGTTTCTATATCTTCTAAGTATAGATTAGGAATTTTAATTAGCATAATATCTTTTGGGACAACAAATCACTTGTATGTACCGTTGGGTTTCTAGCAAGTGAAGAACAAAAATTACATGTCATCATGACACTGCAACATTAAAAATACAATTCAGCAACTAGCAACCTTGTTTAATTTAAATAATAATAATCTGAGGCCTGAGGCCCCAAGCATCAACCAGACAAGCTTTGCTCCTTACCTCTGGCTGTGTAATAAGCTGGTTGGCACTGTACTGGCTAACCAGATCATTCAAAATTGCACATCCGATAGAACGTAAGAGCAAATCTTCATAATTCTCTCCAAGTGTATGATAAATGGTAGGCAACCGTATAGCCAAAGGATGAGCAAGGACTTCAAACTCAGTAATCACCTGCATAGCATGTAAATGCAATTAAAATTTAAACGAAAAAAAAGATCAATAATGCACATGCTTAAATCTGTAAAACATACATGGAAGTGTTCGATATCAGTTTCCCGAAACCAGACACATTTTCTGCCTAGAAACTAAAAAGTATTAAAACTTTCAACATTTTGTCATCCTCGAAGAGCAAAATATCGCATAGAACAACCCTGGGAAAGTGGGAGGAAGGACATTTTGCGGAAAGTGGGATATTCGTATATGAGCAATGATATCTAGTGAGAAACGAATGGTACGAAGCGTGCAGTGTGATGCATATTAATACAAAGGTGGTGGTTGGTATTTACAAATTCTGTGGTTTTCTTCAAATACGTTCGTACTTCTTTTTAACATTTCCCATTCAGATATTGATGAAGCATTTGCCATGAGATACTCAGACTTCAAAGCAAAAGCCACTAACCAGAAGTCTAACAGCTTTCAATGTTCAGAAAGATATCATTTTAAATCATCATGGGAGATGATCTAACTATGTTTACATCATTTCAGATTTGAAATAGTTTTTAGGAAGTAGTTGTTAGGTTTTAAAATTCTTAAGCTGATAAGAAATAGACATCCTAAATGCTCATTTTACGCAATGAAGAAAGAAATAGACAACTACCAGTCATGCAAAAACTTGAACAATACTTCGGCAATCTGGGAATCAGCTAAGCAAGTACAAACATTCCTAATTATAAAGAGGATATGTTTAGATAAACAGCTTAATTAAATGCTTATTTAATAAACACTTATCATCTAAGAATGTATATATATATATATATATATATATATATATATATATATATATTTATTGTTGGGGATGAAGTGAACTAACTAAACAAGGATTCTATTATTCAGAGTTAACAAACTCAACGAACGATGAAGAATGAAAAAATGTATTGCAATTTGCAAAGTCAATGTTTACATGCTTTTATACAGAGTGTACCTACACGTGTGTAGTGACTGGTTTATTGAATTGCCACACAGGCAGCCAGCTCAGCCATGCTAATAAAGGTTCTGTTACACAGAAAATCAATTATGCTAACAAACTAAGCAATTGAATTACAATGATACTTCAAAAAATATATATATATATATATAAAGCTGTTTCTTACAACCTCAATGCAAATCTGTTTCGCATTCATGGCAATTACATTACCGGCAAAACATAATGGAACAAATAAAACTTAACAAGATTGAGGATATTACTTTGTTAACTAGAGCGTGGTCTAGTATGGATGATGCACATAACAGCAGGATAAAAATGATGTCCAGACAAGCATATACCATAAAAAAGAAGATAAACAAATGCCAAAACAGCACCTAACTCTTAATACAAAAACCTCATTTGTAAATCAAAAGCAAAACAATGAATATAAAGATACTCCATTTCATTTAAAGGAGTGCATTGTGATTAAAAATTTAAGATAGGGTTATAAGAATTTAATATCAAAGCCATAGCAATTCTTACGAAAACTACTCAGTATTTACCGTGTGGAGATCGCGAGTCCATGTTGCATTCGTGACTAGTTGGGGTAGTGAACGGACATCATAGATGACTGGTCTCTCAAACCATGGAATTACGAAATGTGGGCCTTCAGGGTAGACCTGCATATCAACCAAGAGACCAACTTCATTTCCAGATACAATACACAAAATGCTGATATTAAACCAATGTCAGAGTAAAATAAAAACAAAAGGAGTATAACAATCATACCACAACTACGCTGGAAAGCATTTTCAAATATTCATTTTTCTACTTTGAAAAAACAATCATACGAAGAAACAATGACCTTGTCTTTGACACCAAATAGACGGTTGTGAACAATAGCTCGGTTCCCTGCTTCAACATTGTAGAGACTTTTAGAAGCTGCATACAACCCAATCCCACCAATAATGCCCAGCTTCAAGGCAGCACCGCCAACGTTTGGAACTTTCACGTTCTTCATATTCATTTTTCTTTTCCCACAGTTAGCACAGTTCAGCCCCAACTACTAATGAGATCGTAAATGAAAATAAGAACAATGAACGCACAATCGCAGGCGTGACAGCACATGATCCAGAATCAATGAACTAAATGAAAGAAAATCAACTACACAAAAAATTCTCAGAATAGAACGTAGAATCAACGGATTCATTAGAAAACCTCTCAGATTTCTCAACAATTTGGACAAAAATAGAAATGAAATTAAATGAAATGTCCAGATCATCAAAAAAGGAATCATGCTAGTGTACATTTCAGAACTAGAATAATTTATTCGGAAACAAAGAGAAAACCTTGGAGATGGTAGCGAATCTACCTTTCGATCGACGACAATGAGAAGAAAAAGAAAGAAACGCGGTTAGGGTTTATACCCTTTTTCAACTTTCCGATTTTGTTGGGCCGGTGGTGTGGAAATTTTGATATCCTAATAGGAGCCCAAAATATTATCCCTTAAAGTTAGGGGTTTGGCTTTTCCCACCTCCACACCTACTCACCCCACACCCCCAAATCCTACGAAATGACTAATATGCCATAATGAAGTGCACTATTTTCGTCAATTCGATTAGGGTAAACTGAATATTTTCTGTTAGGAACAACCGAACATCTATTTTTTTGAGACACACTCCTTTTTTTAAATTTTCAAAGGTACGGTTAGGCAGCCGAATAGGTATTATGTTTTTTAAAAAAATTCAGCGGCTCAGATTCCACCGACACTTTTGATCAACGTCTCACAAACAGTCAAACGTGTCAGAAAAAGGAGTGGATAGCATTTCCTTTGGAAATTGTGCCCCAACTGATAGAAATTAAACGGCTCAGATTTGTGATCTAAAACTTTGGTCAACGACTCATATTTACCCATGTCTATTATAAATAGGGTTTCAACTTTCCCTGCTACTTCACCAACAACCTACTTTGCTTCTTGTTCTCCACCAACACTCCTTCTCTACTTCTTCACAAACACCCTAACCCCACCCGCTGAAATGGAAGACCGAACTGAATGGCAGTTGTGCCCAACCCTAGTACTCAAGTGACAAATTCCTAACCGTCCTTCATCGTCGTGGAACTTATCACCAACAGTGAATATGGTGTGGAATTTGAATGTCGCAGTCCTATTTTCTGTAGGTTGAATAAGGATATAACTAATATGTAACATAGTAACACTCCAGCCATATCAAATCGTTGAGTCCCTTTAGTTTTCAGCTTTCCTTTTTTTACGTGGAAATAAATGGTTTCATTATGACCCTTCTAAATTGGAGGCCAAAGCAAGAGAAATATAAATTACTGAGTACTTGCGGTAACGTAATTTATATTCAACCTATATAAATCATGGCTGCTTCATTAGGACGAAGCAACAATTTATGAGTACCCTCCTATATCAACCTATATAAATCATGGTTGCTGTGTTTTATATAGGTTGCTTATGAATATAGCAACCATAATTTATATAGGTTGAATATAGCAACCAGAATAATGAATATAGCAACCATGAATCCATGATTTATATAGGTTGAATAATGAATATAAGCAACCATGATTTATATAGGTTCAACCTATATAAACCATGATTTATTTAGTACTCAGTGATTTATATAGGTAGGATAATGAAGCAAGTACTCCAGCCATAATGGTTGCTTCATTAGGACGAAGCAACAATTTATATAGGTTGATTTAGAAGGGTACTGTAATGAAGCAACACTCCAGCCATAATGAAGCAACAATTTCTGTAGGTTGACTAATTAAGCGACGATGATGTTCGCGCAATGATGGAAGCACATCCTAACGACAACAACAACAACGACAACAACAACAACGACAACAACAACAACGACAACAACGACAACAACGACAACAACAACAACAACAACGACAACAACAACAACAACGACAACAACAAGTGGTCGTACCCACGACTCCTGCAACTCGATCTTTCCATCTACGTGCCCACGTTCTATATTGCTAGCTCCACTCAAGTGACAACTGATCATTCAGATAATAACAAGTCACAATGTGACAACAACTACAATCTTTATCTTTATCTTTATCTTTATCTTTATCTTTATTATATACAATCATGAATAGTACAAATCACATGTCCACATCAATAATTCAGAATGCCATAAAATACTTTGAATAAATACGTGGCGTCCACATCAGCGATTTTTCTGATCTTAACGTCTATAAATCGAAGTTGAAGCTGAGTCACAATCTAGACGGCCATGAAGCCACAAAATTGCGGCTCCACTGATTGAAGAGAAATAACCGAAGTCAACACACATCAAATATAATCTCAATGGCTAAGAATGATTGTTAAGTCTTCTGATTAATCTCGACGGTCCGGGATCAATAAAATTGTGGCTATATATATAAGGAAAAAACGGAAGTAAATGACAGTAATAATGAGGGATTGAATAGGAATCAACATTCAAATCAAAATTGAATCAAAATGCTAATATTGTGGAAGCTTCCTTATTTCTTACGAAAAACGATTTCAGCAACTCATATGCGTTTTTTCCTGAGTTTTGATAGGTGCGAAAATGAAATTCAATGGCTCCCTCGTCTTCCTCTCTTCTTCATTTCCATTTTTCTTTTGTTTTTTGTTCTTCATTTATTTATGATAAACCATAGCACCTATATATTTTGATTTAGGTGCATATTCATGGTATTGTTCTTTTCCTTATTTTGTTCAGGTGCTTCTTTAAAGCTCTTTGTAAGCAATATGGAAATCATTCTCTCAGCCAATGCACGTGGAAACACGGGTATGCAACGAACACCAATTTCAGATCCATCCTTAAGGTTAAATTGTGGTAATGTGTATTATATGATCATAGTGATCCAAAATTTGCAAGTTCAAAAGCTACATAGATATCTACTCAAAATGGTATACATATATAGTTTTAAAAAAAAAGATAATCAATTGATATTGTCCTTATGATAAGTCATGTCTCATATGCATATATATATATATATATATATATATATATATATAGTTTTCAAGGTGTACTTCAATGTACAAATAGATTAGTTTCAATGCAGTACTCTCTTTGTAATATGTGCAAATAGATTAGTCTTGCATTCTAGGAGCTCAAAATGGTATACATATATAGTTTTAAAAAAAAAAAGATAATCAATTGATATTGTCCTTATGATAAGTCATGTCTCATGCATATATATAGTTTTCAAGGTGTACTTCAATGTACAAATAGATTAGTTTCAATGCAGTACTCTCTTTATAATATGTGCAAATAGATTAGTCTTGCATTCTAGGAGTTCAAATGGTGCAAATAATAAACGTTAAAAAATGCTTGATGCGCTCAAATGCTTAGATTTGTACATGACACCACATGTGTAGAATTAGTCTTGCATTCAAATGCTTGACACCACATAGTTTATTTCGTAGCCGACTATCAATATTCGTTGATCTTTTTATAAACAATAACAATAAACTTTGTGAATTTTTGGTAGAATTCTGAAGACCTTGGAACCAAGCAAAGGGAATTTCCGGAAAGCATGCAATGAACACAAATTTGGTACCCAACCTCGAGAGATAAATTGTTTTAATGTATATGATCAAAATACTCCAATGTTTGTTTTTTCAGAAAACACTATAGAATAACATGCATCTGTTGGTCTTAGTGTAGTATTTAGAAAACACTATAGAATAACATGCATCTGTATCTAATTTAAAGAATTTCTAATTTCCAACATTTTATGAAAACATTTTCTAATTTCACCATTGTGCTATGTAACTGCAGCCACCAAGGCTAGAGGCGCCAATCTTAGAGTTCATTTCAAGGTACTTGCTTATGTTACTTTTTGGTCATTTATCGTTGTGATTAACTTTGGCATGAGATTGCTATGTTTTAGAATTGAATTGGATTTTCGTATGCATTTGTTAAACAAAAATGTTTCACGTCTTTATACTTAAAGTAGGTGTCTGTGTGAACCGACCGCTAGTAATCTTTCTTTAATTTTATATAAATATAATAGTCAAAATTATAGCAATAACAGATACAAATTGGATAACAATGTCTATTCTAATAGTTATTTGAACTCATACATGCATCTGAGTTAGTAAAATTTCGATCTCATACATAAAAAGGTAGTGTTAGTTAAGTTGTTCGGGATAAGGAGAGTCACTTCTGAGGCGACAATTCCTACCTATGTGTGGGGATCTCGACGGGGACTGCCCTACAGGCTACAGTGGCCCGTGAGTGAGTAATTTTTCCACGTGGAGACGGAGACGAGAGAGATAATTCCCCCACTATCAATTTGGGGACGAGGATGGGAACGGGGACCATTTCACTGTTCGAGTACATTATATGTGTTTTTAAATTAAAAATATTAATAAAAAATAAAAATGTGCTAACTGTTATCTTTTATTCTTAATTTTATTTTTTTGCAATTCAAAAAATAAAAGGACTAAATTTTAAATTAAAATATTAACCTATGATTTTTTAGTTTAGCAATTATATTTTTTTCCAATTTATTAGATTTTAATTTACATCCGTTGTAAAATTCTGATGATTTTACGAGGTCTCCACGGGGACTATGGGGACGGGGACAGGGAGAAAAACCCTATGTGGAGGAGATCGGGGGAGTACTCCCCCGACCCCGCCCACCTCATTTTCGTCCCTAATCACCTTCACAAATTTACGCATGTCTGTTGTAGCGACCGAAAAATCCGGGTGAGGATTCCTCGAAGGTTCAAAAATGAAGCCGCCACCAAAGTTTAATTTAAGGTCAAACATTGGAAAATCCCTTTTGGAATGGATAAGGGTCCTTGAGACCAGATTAGGGTTCGGGAGTCGGTTATGCGTGGGGAAGGTATTAGCACCCCACGACATCCTTCCTAAGGAAGGTTACCTGCTAATTAGTTGTAGAAGCGGAAGTTAATTTTGAAAATATTTATTTTTACACTTTTATTGTGAATTAAAAAGAAAGAAGAAAATTGAAATTTTATTTGAATTTAAGAAAGGGATTATTTAGGAAAAGAGAAAAAAATGTTTTTTATTAGTGCAATTGACAGATGTGGGCCCCCACCTGCTCCTACGTATCTCTTGGTAGAGAATCAAATCACACGTAGTTCTTGGTAGAAAAATGTTTGTTGGTTGGTATTTTTTAATATAGGGATCTTAGGAGTCCTGAGTGATCAGTTCATTTGTCCTAAAACGACGACTAACCTGACTGTACAGTCGGCTTAGTCCCCTACTTTGTGAAAATAGAGTTTTTGGAGTTTGGAAAATGGTTTGAAGCGTGTTTGTTTGATTTTATTAGAATAGGGGTTTTAGGATTCCTGAGCCGTACGGCTCATTTATCCTAGAACGCTGACCAACCCGTCTGTACAGTCGGCTTAGTCCCCTAATCTGAGAAATTGACTTGTGGGAAGAAACGTGTTTGTGTTTATTTTAACTTAGAAATTGTTTGTTGTAAATAGGGATTTTAGGACATGATCTGTAACGGTTCATTAGTGACCTAAAAAGCAGACTAACCTGACTGTACAGTCGACTTAGTCCCCTATTTATATTTTTTTGAAAATGAATATCAATTTATTTGTTTTTATAGGTTTTTTGTAAAAGAAATTAATAAAAAACGAAAAGAGAGGGTGCAATAGTAAAATAGGGTGCAGTTTGCAGAAGGGAGTTGTATTATTAAAACTGGGTGTGAAAAGCAAGCCCAATTCGTTTCAGAGTAGCCCACAAACTATGGGCTTTCCAGGGGAGGCGTAATACGAAAAACAAGTGGTGTAAGCAGTATGCTGAAAGGAAAGGACGAAAATAACCCTCAGTATCCACACTATATAAGGCTTTTGAAAAAAAACCCTAAACCTAATTCTTTTCCCTTCTCATGCGGCGCCGTCCCCTTTCCATTCACTCTCGAACCCTAATTCCTTCACTCCCCCAATCTCTCCTCAGCCGCACCACCCAAACGGAGAGAGATCCATCCTCTCTTCTCTTCATCGTCCACCACCGCCTAATTCTCTTTCCTCTCAGACCCGACACCGTATTCAGCAGAAGATGCAGAGAGAGAGAGGGGTCTTGCGAAAGTTACAGTTGGGAGAGAGAAAGCGAGGTCTCAGAGAGAGAGAAGGGGGACGAAGAAAGTGAGAGAAAAAAGGAGAGTGATTTACGCAGTGAGAAGGAAAGAGGGGCTTCGCGAAAATGGGAGAAGACGGCGGTGATATCGCCGGAGAAGAGAAGCCTGCGGCGGAACGATGAAAGGCCGGTGATGGCGTAAATGGGGAGGAGGCCCTAACGGTGGTCTTGAGAACCAACCACCGTACACGGTGGCCGGAGGTTGCTTCTGCCCTTTTCTTTTCTATTCTGTTTCTGTTTTCGTTTTTCTCTTCTCTCCTACTCTTTCTTTCTTATTTTTGATGCTTGTTTTTTGCTGTTTCTGTGGGCAGTTCTTGGTGCGGTGGCGGAACGCAAACGACGACGCGGAGGAGCACGGCGGCCACGCCTTACGGCGACGACCTCCGCCGTAGTGGCAATCGGAATCTGGGTAAGTTTTTTTTCTATATTTTTTACTGGTTCTCTTGCTGTTTTGTTTTTTTGCTGAAAGGGGAATCTCTACAGAACCCTAATTTTTAACGAAGACAACCCTAAAAGAGGGTGATTTCGTTTTCTTGAACAAACCAATTCTGTAAACTAAGATTATTGCTTTATTGCTTGCTGATTTCGTTTTCTACAAAAAGGATAGGAACCCTAATTTTTTCTAAAAAACAAACAGAAGTTGTTCGTAACCAATGCCTTACTACAAATTGATTTTTTTTAAATCTAATTTTTATAAACCTGATTAGCTCCTAATTTTTTTTAAAAGGCCTAATCTGTTCATACAAAATATATACAGAGTATGTGTATCACTAAAAGAATGATCAAAATATACTTGCAGTTGCTATATGTACGATTTACTTAACACGTGAACATCTACAAAGTTAAAGCATCACAGATTGCACCTATGCCTACATGATTTTGGTATTTTTGAATAAGAGAAGCACCAACCTGTCTTCCAGCTTCTGATCTTTTGTTTGATTGCTGCTGTTAACTAACCACTGCTGCTGTTATCCTGGTTGTTCCTGCTACTTCTGTTTCTGATTTTTTTAATGTTTCGTGATTAGGGTTTCAATGTGAAAAACCCTAATCTTTTGGTTCTGAGTTCTAGGTAATTTCTATCTGTATGAATTTCTCCGTCTTTTCTCTGTGATTCAAGCTTGTTTTTATAGGCAATTTTTAGGTTTAGGAAATTAATTTCTGATTCTATCCTGATTTTGTTTTCCTATTTTAGATTTGATACTTGCTCAGCAAGAACAAGATGTTGGGCTGGAGGTTGGAGAAGACTTGGTGGGCAAGGAACCAAGAAGGCCCAGCTGCTGTCGAAGCAGCTGTCATTTTGGGCTGATGCGCCCTTTTTTGATTTTTGTGTTTTTTGTATTTTTTTTGTATTTTTTTTTATTATTTTCGGATTGTATTATTTTTTTTAATTTAATTTTTTTTGGATTTTTGTAAATATTAATTTTTATTAATTCTGATTTTTATTATATTTTGGGATGTTTGTAAACTGCTATTTGGACAGATTTATTGTTTTTGGTCAAAGGTGGAAGAGAATAATTAAATTGGGCCAAGCCCAATCAAAACTAAACATAGGCCCAATTTAGACAAATGACTGAAATAAGGCCCAATTAGAACAAATTTTTAAGATCGGGTCCAATCTAGCCACATAGGTCCATTTAGGCAAATATTAGACATAAGCCCAATTATTATTAAAAAAACTGGTTCAAAACACTAAGTGTAAGCTCAAATAGACAAGCTAACGAGATTAGGCCCAAAAAGGTTGGACATAGGCCCAATTGGATAAATTGGTCCGACTTTAAACGAAATAGCGCTTGAAATGCTAGGGGTTTGTGACACGGGGCTAAAGCGATTAGGATAAAAAGACTGGGCAAAATTAGGGTATAACATCTGTTCTCATGTTATATGTACAGCTCGACAAAAGTACCGGTTGAATTTGGCATTAGCGACAAAAATTCGGCCAGCATCACCAGACGTGGTTCCTTATCCCCCATTTTGTTTCACTACACCATCGGAATTCTTCAAACCATGATTTGACTCCGACTATTTAGTAGGTAATATAATATTTGTATTGCATATCTGTAATCTTTATGTTCAGTTCGATATTTAACTGTTCATATTATCTCTAAATTATATTGGCAATTGTCTTGGCAGATATCATTGGCATACTGAATGGAGTTGGTGCTCCGTGTGATTATTAAAAAAATAACACCAAATCTACGTTGCTATCGATCGACTTATATATCAATGGGTGTGAATGCAATACATATACGTTTTATACAAATTTAACAGTTGTATTTAATTAAATTCCCACCATCATCAAATAAGACTCATTTTTTTACTAATCATAAACATCAACGATACATATACATAATATTTTAACAAAATAATAATTAGAAATTAAATTAAAAAAAGATGTATACCCGTGCGGCGCACGGGTCCTACATACCGGTATATATACATTTAGCTAACTACTACTCCATGTAAAATAATAATATTGTAGTTTTAAAACCTCTCGCATCTTACCATACAAAATTCTAGAAACCCACTTAAACCAACATAAAATATAGGTGCCCAAATCAAATCCAACTTATATATCAGTTCACAGTTAATCCAATCACGCTCTCAACATAAATCTGTTTATTTTCTTCAATCAAATTCTATTGCATAACCTAATATTTGCTTCATGTGAAATCTAATCATAACTTCAAATCTATATCACGTCCAACACCATTACCCTAATACACTTTGAATCATGACACTTCTATTCCCCAAAATCAATTCACTAAAGTTAATACAAGGGTACACCACTTTCAAAATAGAATAACCTTATCATCAAAACCCATATATTCTTAGTAAAGGAATCACTTTAAAATTAACTCAAAATAGAAGCATTCTTCATAAGGATTTTATTTAATAAACACGTACACGCTAGCAATCATAGATTATATTTTTGTTTCTTCCCTGCTCTTTCAAAAACCTACATTAGTAAATATAATTTCATACAGTAGATCAAAATCATTTTCTAAAACTAAAATCGTTTTATTTTCTTAACTAATTACAATGGTAGTTCGATGCCTATCGATAAATGCTATCTTTCAAGCGCTTAGCAAAATAAATCTTTTCCGAAATTATTTTTTCAAAACTACTGTACAACAAATGTGTGACACCCAATTTTAACCGGTATTTCCTTTTTTTTTGGGAAAATTCCAAAAATATCATTTTTATGTATTTTTATCATTATTATTATTAGAACTTATTTTAAGGAAAACTTAATCAAAAAAATTTGTTTTAGAATTAAATATTATTATTATTATTATTAAAAAAATGTACACATTAAAAAATTGAAAAATATAGAAAACGAAATTATAAAAAAAATACAAAAAAGAAAGGCATCTTCTATTCTTGGCTAAAAGGTCATGGTCTCTTTTATCATATTTCTCCAACATTTCACAAACCCGTGTCCTGTTTTCCAACACAGTATCTGCATCAACAGAGTTTCTGCACAACCTTTAATCAAGGATATCAAACCAGAAAATGGGCAGGAGCCAGAGGGAAAATCAGAAAAGGCAGGAGATGCAGCATCATAAACTTAGAATTTGAGAGCGACACTTCAAGAGGTTCTAGCTGGCAAAAACAACAAATAATCAAAATTGAATCCTCTATTAAAGACACAAACGAAAACCAAAAGGAGGGGGGATGTAAAAAAATCAGAAACAAAAGCAAGGGAGAGAGATGAATAGGGGAGTCAAGATAAGAAATCAGAAAAAGGGAACAGATCAAACACCACCATCGCACCCTCCTACAACCACCATCGACCCTCCTACAACCCCCACGCCCCTACTCTCTCTCACTTTGCAACCACCCAACACCGCTCTTCCCTCTTTTGCAAACACCACTGTTGCGCCCGAAAAAGTCCCCGTGGGAGAACCTTCCTCGTTCACAACTTTTCCTAAGACAATGAAGCCGCCACCAATATTTATTAAGGAAAATATTAGGAAAACCTTTTTTGGAAAGCGATTGGTCTTGCGAAACTAGAGAATAGGGTTCGGGGGTCGGTTACGCGCGGGGAAGGTGTTAGCACCCCACACGTCCTCTCTACTGAGAGGGAACCTTTAATTAAATGTGTGGTTTTAGTGTGTTGACTTGAAAATACTTAATTTTGCCTCTCTACTTCTTATTGAAAAATTCTTAATGAAAATCTTTATTTATTATGAAAAAGGGGGAAAATGGTTTTTTAGAAAAAAAAACGCTTGACGGGACATGGCCCGCTCCTACGTATCTCCCGGTGCGATGGAGAACTCAAAGCTACGTAGTTCTTCTTTGTCCTGAAAAAGGTTTTTGTCTTTTATCTTTTTTAGTGATTTTTTGAAATAGGGCGAGCATTAGCGAATGATTAAACTAACCAAGGTTATGGGTAATCACCGCTAAGTACTCTTGAAAATGAGAGTCACTACCGCCAGTCAGACGAACAAAGGTTCTGATTGACTATTAGTAGCAACCCGTTTTTTATCCGCTCTTTTGAAAGTGGTTTTCGAAAGGAATTGATTTGGCACGAATGATCAAACTAACAAAGGTTATGGGTGATCATCACTTGTTGTTCTTTTGGGAAAAAGACATCGCCACCAACGGCTAGACGAACAAAGGTTCTGATTAGCCACTAGTGACGATGGGTTGAAAATGATTTTAGAAAGGACAGGGTTTTTCTTTTTTCTGAAAACGATCTTGGCTTGCAAAAGTGATTCTTTTCTTTTTTGTTATGAAAATAACTCTTTTCTTTTTGGTATGCAAATGCTAAAATCTTTTATGATTGCGCTTGACGAGAATGTGACTCGCTCCTACGTATCCCAAATGGGAATCAAAGCGACGTAGTTCTAACGAGCCTTGAAAGTGAAAGTCTTTTTGCTTTGGTTTTGAAAAGTGAGGGGCGCTCATGATGATCAAACTAACAAAGGTTATGGGTGATCATCACTAACACTTGCTATGACTTTTGATGCTTAGGAAAACATCTTTTGAAATTGAAAGCATTCATGATAATCAAACTAACAAAGGTTATGGGTGATTATCACTAGTAGCTTATGCATATGAAAACATCCCTTTTTTTGAAATTTAGGCTCTTAGGACAACCAAACTAACAAAGGTTATGGGTGATTGTCACTAGTCACCATTTTCATGCTAGGCCATTTAGAAAAGAAAGCAATGAATGCAAATCGAATCCTTAGGCAAACAACAATCTCATTTGAATTCTTGAGCAAATATTAGCCTAGACTATACATGTTAGACCACAACACATAAATAGGCAAAGAAGGAACTTGAATTGGGCATTAAGCAAAAATACAAGAGTGGGCAAGATTGAACCTAAATGCACATCTAGTGGAAGATGCTAGGCGAGAACCATACTCAAATATTTCTACAAAACGCAAGGGAATCTAAATGCACATCTAGTGGAAGATGCAATGTGAGGAATGGGCCTATCTAAGTATTAATGATTCCACATGGGAGTAGACAAGGAAGCGGTAGGCACAAATGAATTCAAAAGAGTAGCCTCAAGCATGATCATTGGCAAACCCTAAACAAGCAAGTCATCTTAACAATCAAAACACCAAAGCATGTTGAATCACTTTGGTCAATCCTCAACACTTAAATTAGTGTGCGCAAGTGCATAAGTGTGAATCTTCTTGCCAATCATCAACTTAAACAACATATAAACTAAAAGGGTTGAATCATATAGAACCATCATCATCACTTTAGGCAAGGTGCACTAGGCACAAGTGAGAATCATATTGCCTATCATCAACTTGAGACAATAAGCAAACATATAAAAACTCTATTTATTCTTCATGACTTGCGAAACCAATACATAGTCAAACCATCAATTTATTCATCAAACTCCCAAAATCAAGCAAGCAAAAGGTACTAACAAGATTTAGGAACAATTAATCACATAACTTAAACACTAAGACCTCAAATCAACATTTATTCTCAAACTCTTTACTTTGTGCGAAATCTATGTGAGAAAAGAAATTTGCAAACCTAAACAAAGTATCTAAGCATGAAAACACTAAAATCAAATATCTACAACATGATTAAGCCCCATCAAGCAAAGAGAAACAACAAAATCAAATTAAAGCTAACTTTACTAGGATATGCGAACCAAACAACACATGAAACAACAATTTTACTTCACAACAAATGCAAAAAATCAACACAAAACAACATGACTCCATTTATTCAAGAGTGAGAGGCACCTTAAACACCCAAGCCTCCCTAAGTGCTTGTCAATAGTGTTTAAGGCTCCTCTCACCAACAACAACAAGCTACATTTTAAACAAAATGATGATGATATGTGAAATGCAAAGTGAAGAGGAAAATGGGTTTTAATGCAAAAAGGTTGAAGATGATGCAAGGGTTTGAAAGTTTTTACCTCCAATCCAAGCTAGAAAATGCAATGAGATGAAGAAAATAGAAACCAAATCAACAAGAACCTCCAAGGAACTTCAACTCCAACCCCAAAAAGAAAGCTTGATGAAAACCTTCCTTGATGATGATGTTTGATCTTGAATGGAAAATGGAGAAGATATATGAAAGAGGGATGAGAATGAAGTGAGATGGTGGTGTTTGGGTGAAGAGGAAATCAAAAATGGATGAAGGAAGGGAGTGGGGAGGCCACGGTTTTGGGAGAGAAAAGGGGAGGTTTTTGGTGTGCTAGGGTTTTTTGGTGTAGGAGAAATGGGAAGGTTTCTTTGAGATGAAAGAAAAAACAAGAGGAAGTGAGGGAGAGGAGAGGGGCTACGAATTTCTTCTTCTTTTGGAGAGGAGAGAAGTGAGTTGTTCTTATTCAAATCCTTGGGAGGCCAAAGATCTAATGGGTTTAAGGTTGTGAGAGGAAAATAAAGAAATTTGTGTGTATTTAGTGGTGTAGAGAGAAAGAAGGTAAAAATATGTTGTGTATTGAATGTTATTGGATTCAAAGGTGTGCTTGTCATGATGAAAGGCTTTTTTGTGATGTGCACTTGATGGGGGCTGAAGTGAAGGGCATGAGGGTGGAGTGAGGGAGGTTGTTTGCTTGTGAAATTGGTGCTTACTTTGGCCAAAAATGGATAAAAGCAAAAAGCACCTAAAAGGAATTAGCCCTAATTCTAAAAATACCATAAGCATCCAATATTATTTTGTTATTCATTTTTTTATTTTGATTTCAGATTTCTATTTTTAATTATACATATTTTTGAGCCTTTTTGAAAGTGAGAGAAAAAAAAACCGTTATAATTGACCAAAATACCCTTTTGGCGTTAAAACCCTAATTTGCCCGAAAAATGCGTTCCAACCCTAAAAACGATTTCAAGAACCTTGGAATGCCTTCTAGGATCCGAAATGTAGTGCATAAGGCTCTTCGCTCTTCAATTTTTTTTTTTTTTTGGGAATTAGGGTTTTGACTTAAGCCGGACAAAATTGGGGTATGACAACCACAACCCCACCACCATAAAAACGAAAAAAAAACCAAAAAAAAAAGAGAAGAGGAGAAGAAAATCGAACATCACCATTACCATCCTCTTCACTCCCCTCAATCTCGTCGTCCTCCCCCTCTCTCTAGATCTCACTCTTTCCCTTTCTTTTTCACTTTCTCTCTCATGCGAAATTTTCTCTCTCTTTCCCCAAAACATGATGAAATGGCGCTGGTGGAGGAGAATGAGAAAAACTAGGGTTCCGTTGTTTCTTTTTTATGCTCTCTCTTTTATTTTCTTATTTATTTATCTTTAAAAGGATCATATTGCTATTTACGCCCCCCTGTTTTATTTTAAACACCCTATTTATCAGATTATATTTTGTTTGGTTTTTTTCTTTTTGTAGTGCTGGACTCTGCTATTAGCACCCTTGTTTTCGTGTGTTTGTAAACCCCATCCTGATTTAGTTTGGGCTTTTGTATGTTTTCTTTTGGATTCAAAGTTTTGGGCTATGCTATTCACACGCCCTTTATTTTTAGTTATACACTCCCCCCTTTTACTAGTTCTGTTTCCTTTTTATCATTATTATTATTATTGCTAAAAATGAAAAATAAATGTTAATTCACTTCAAAGTCTTTTTCTCTTTTCTTTTCTCAATAAAAACAATTAATAAAAATGGGTTTGATTAAGATGTAGATCTTGCCAATCCCGATTTAAGAGACTTTAGCTGTACGGCTTTGATCTTAAACCCTTTTCAAATTTAAAATCAATCAACAAACAAACATTTTCTCAAGAAGAACTACGTAGCATTTGATTCTCCGCACATGGAGATACGTAGGAGCATGGATTCCCCGTCAAGCTAAATTAATTCTCTCTTAATAAATAATCAGTTTTTTTTCCTCTTTAACACCTATTTTCATACAAATTATAAAAATGGGTTTGACTGAGATGTACATCTTGTCGATCCCGGTTTAAGAGACTTTAGCTGTATGGCTTTTATCTTAAACCCCTTCAAAAATAAAATCAACCAACAAAATTTTTTTTCCAGGAAGAACTACGTGACTTTTAAGTTCCTCATTGCACCAGAGGATACGTAGGAGCCGGGGCTTCCCTGTCAAGTCAAAAATTAAATTTTCTAATTTAGTCCCTTATTTATTTCTTTGTAAATAGAATTTTATTTATTTTTGGGGTAGACAAATTTTCTAAACTTATTTATATGTTGCACAATCAAATTTAGGGTAACTGTCTTCGGACAGATGTTGTAGGGGTGCTGTGGAATTAAGTTTTCGCGATCCCCATACATAACCGACTCCCGAATCCAATCTAGTTTACGCAGACCAAATAACTTTAAATGTAGGTTTTTCTCAAATTTTCCTATTAAATAAATTGGGTGACGACTCCTAAAATTATCAGTTTTTGAGTCGTCTGCATCGAGATCACGGTCGCGACAGATGCGATTCCACTGGGGGCAGGTGAGAGTCAAGCCTATTATATTTGGTTGTGCAAATAATTATAAGGTACGTGCATTTGTTTACTTTACTTTTTTTTATTTCTTTATCCTTTTTTTGTGTATATATTTATTTTATATTATGCTTGATATAAACCCTAGGCTAGAAGACATTTGATATTATTGTCTGGATGCTGCTTCTGGTTATTTTGCCTTTACTTATTTTTTTTAGGGTTTGAGGTTTGTATGCTTCCTTCACACACTACACATACACAGTGAGCACACACTGGGAGCTGGGCTTATACCAGAGCCTAAGAAAAAAATACATAAGTTAGAATGAGGTTGTGTAGTGGTAGTCATTTTGGATGTACATCCTGGTGGCTACCATGAATTCCTCATTTAGAGTACGATTCATCTCTACGGGTATCCACAGGTAGGATGTACATCCTAGTGTGTTTGCACTTCTAGAAGAGTACTTGACTCTAGAGACCTGAAATTTCCCTAGGTTATAGCTGCTAACCCAGTGAGTATTCACAATAGAAAAACCATAGATCCATAGGGTCCAAAGCCCAATAGCATAGGGTCAACCAATTTAGGTCACAAAGGGAGCTACTCTACCTCTTACCTTATTTTTCATAAAAAAAAAACAAAAAAAAATCTTTTTCCCATAAACAAACTTTTGGGTTCAGAAAATGACTCATTTTTTTCCTACAAAAATCAAAATCATATTGCATTTCATGCATAAAAAGCATAAGAAAAAAAATGTTGCATTGTAAAAAAAAACATGTTTGCCTAAGTCCTTTGAAAAAAAAATTACATGTAGTGCACATCTTCATTTCATTGTCATCCATTATACTCGTTTTGTCAAAAATCACCCATCGTAAAATTTCTCCATATTTCATTTTCTCTTTGCATGTATGAGTGAATAAAACAAAGCGCATTATCATTTGTCAATCCTCATAGCATTTCCCTTCAAATGGGCCGAAAAAATTTGCATTTCATTTATTGCATGAAAAGGATGAAAAAAAAAACATTACAAAACAACGCATGTTATATTTTAGGGTGAATGCTTGCATAACTGCTATGCATTTCATAACATATTGGTCCCTTTGACCCCTTCTCATAATTTTTTCTTTAAGAAAATAAATAAAAAGGAGTTTGAAATTTTTGTGCTTGTGTTCCAATCAAGCTTAGAATCGTGGAATTGGATCATCCGCTTGAGAGTTGTTGGGAAGATTAATCATTAGTGGTGTTGAGAAGTAATGTGAGATGAAAGATATCACGGGGCACAATACTTGGGCATATTGAAAAAAAGGGAGATATAAGGTTGGTAATTATGTTTTGCTCAAAAAGAAAAGGAAAAAGACGATTGTCATTAGCACTTCTTTAATCACGTAGTTCGAAACCAAGTTGACTTAGTGGAAGTTTTATACTAATGAATCTGCATGGTTTTAAAAACCCATTTCCATCCTTTCTCACCCCATTGTTCCCTTAAAACACCCCTTCTGAGTTCTTGCCTCAAGCAATATTTCCTGAAGACCTTTTGATTGCATTATTCAAGGATGACCAGTGAACAAATATCAGACTTCAAAGGTCCATTTCCAAAAAAAAAGGTAAAAAAAGAGCAAAAGAAAGAGAGAACAAGGAATTTGTAAAAGGGTAGATGGTTTTTTCGAAATAAAAATTTTGAAAATGAGGAATCATGATTCGAAATGAAGAGTGCCATTTTCTCTTTCCCAAAAGAAAATGAAGTATTGTATCCCTTGATGTCCTCTATGAGCCTATAATTTCCTTTCATTAAACCCTAGACAAGGATCCACACTACAATGGAATTTAGTGCATTTAGATTATCATATAAATTCCAAAGGTAGAAAATTGATGAGATACATATTAGGGGATATGGAGGAAAAGAAAAAGAGAGGTTGAAAAAAATAAATGATGGTGAAAGGAAAAATAAAAAGACAAAGAGTCTATCAGCCATATATGAAATAGAGGCGAAGGCTGAAATGAGTTAAAGCAAAATCGGATGAGAAGAAGAAAAAAAATGAGAAAAAAAATGAGAAATGAAGGAGAAAAAAATCGAAATCATGTAAATGGACGAGTTGTAGAAAGCTGAATGCACTAAAGATCATTGATCCATTTAACCCGTAAAAAAACCTTTCTTTGAGCCTTCTAATCATTTTTTCTTCCATAACCCAAAACCAATACCCGTAAAACATTTCTCTAAGCCTTCTAAGCATTTTCTTCCAGAACCCATAACCCATACCCGTAAAACAGTTATTTGAGCCTTCTAAGCATTCTTATTCCATAACCATAACCCATAGCCATGCTACAAGCCTCTAAAAGTCCACTCTGAGTGATGAGTGATTGTTTTCATTTTCGTAATATTAATTTTGAAATAAATCATTTGCTTCTTTTAAACTTTCCTTTGCTCTAAAAAAATGAAAAAAAAGAATAAGGCCTACTAGACTGAAAACCTCTAAAGGCGGTCTAGGCAAAAATTAGGGTTTTAAAAAAATAGAAAATAAAAAAGAGAGAAAGCCCGCTAGATTGAAAACCTGCAAAGGCAGTCTAGGCAAAAATTAGGGCACAAAAGGGGAATGAGACTTACAATGTTTATTTGTGTAGTTCACTGAATTTCTCCTATTTATGCCGAACAGGAGTGCACAATGGGGGCAATTTTGTGGAATGTAAACTTGAGAGTGTCAAGAAATCCCACACTGGGGCAAAATTTTGTAAGACCCTCTATGAGTCAAATATTTCTTGCTACACCAGTATAGTATTCTCTCAGGGAATGTTTTTCACTAGGCTGAGGAAGAAATCTTATAAGACACTACATCAGTCAAACATTGTTTGGAACACAAGTGCACTCCTTGTAAGCAACACCCTTTACCAATACTAGGGAAAGTTTTTGCAAGACCCATCATGAGTCAAACTTTCTTTAGTACACCATTGTATTCTTCTCTCAAGGCAATACATTTTACCAATACTGGGGCAGAAATATCTGAATGACTCTTGATGAGTCTGATTTTTCTTGCTACACCCGGTAGTCTCCCCCCTGTGATAAAACTCATTTCTAATGCCTGATCAATTTCCAACAAGTCAACCCCCTCAAATAAAAGAAATACCCAATAGCCGGAGGTTACCATATACCTTTTCCCTACCATCTTGTGCCGCCTTTGTCATCTCTAATGCTTCCACTTTAAAAATTACCTTCCACTTCCAAACCTTCAAAATCCAAAACGGAAAACCAGGAAACACAGAAAAGTCCAGCTTGTCAATACCCACAAATCCATGCATGCTCATTAAGTAATGTTTCAAAAATAGTCAACTTGGAATCAATGATATGACTTAGAGAGCTAATGACGATTTGGAAAAAAAAAAGAGGGTCAAACTTGAAAGTGTTTTGTTTGAAGGATGAAAATTGATTGTAAAAGAAAGGAGATCTTAGAATGATAGCAAGGATGAGGATAACCTCCCAATTGAAAATGAGTTTGATTGGTTTCAAATGAAGCATGCACAAAAACAAAATGTTTTCGCTAAACCTAACTTTCATGACACGTGCATCTCAATTTCAACTCAAGGCTCATGCATAATTCATACATTTCATGTCATAGCTTGCACATTTCACGTCCAGCTAATCAAAAAAGAAAGAATCAATCAGAGTAAGACATTCATTTCATCTTATTTCCATTCTCCTGTTATGGATCCTACTCTGACCTTGCACCTTTGATACTAATGTTTTTCTGCATGCTATAGGACGCGCCCTGGCATTGCACTTTTTATTGCACCCTCTCACTACAATTTTAACTGCATGCTATAGGACGCGCCCTGACATTGCACTTTTTATTGCACCATTTACTGCATGCTATAGGACGCGCCCTGGCATTGCATCCTTTCACCGCAATTTTAACTGCCTGCTATAGGATGCGCCCTGGCATTGCATTTTTTATTGCACCATTTTACTGCATGTTATAGGACGCGCCCTGACATTGCACCCTTTCCCTACAATTTTAACTGCACGCTATAGGACGCGCCCTGACATTGCACTTTTTATTGCACCCATGTTACTACATGCTATAGGACGCGCCCTGGCATTGCACCATTTTATTGCAATTTTAACTGCATGCTATAGGACGCGCCCTGGCATTGCACTTTAATTGCACCATTTTACTGCATGCTATAGGACGTGCCCTGGCATTGCACCATTTTTATTGCAATTTTAACTGTATGCTATAGGACGCGCCCTGGCATTGCACCCTTTTTATTGCAATTTTAACTGCATGCTATAGGACGCGCCCTGGCATGACACTTTTATTGCACCCTTTTTACTACATGGTATAGGACGCACCCTTTTATTGCAATTTAAACTGCATGCTATAGGACTCTCCCTGGCATGACACTTTTATTGCACCCTTGTTACTGCATGCTATAGGACGCGCCCTAGCATTGCACTTCCACGCTACGGTTCATCCCTGGCACTTGTCTTTTAAATTTTGTACTACGGTTCACCCCTGGTACTGCCTTTTAATTTTCATGCTATCGGTCTCGCCCTGACATTGTTTTTAATTTGCTTGCTATCGATCTCTCCTTGGCATTGTCTTTAATTTTGTGCTATCGGGCTCGCCCTGGCATTGTCTTTAATTTTTGTGCTACCGGTCTCGCCCTGGCATTGTCTTTAATTTTCGTGCTATCGATTCAGCTCTGGCACTGTTTTTACCTTCTTGCTATCGGTCTCGCCCTGGCATTGTCTTTAATTTTCTGCTATCGGTCCCGCCCTGGCATTCTCCTCTAAAAAGTTATTATTATTAAAAAAAATTACACATTAAAAAATTGAAAAATATAGAAAACGAAAATTATAAAAAAAAATACAAAAAAGAAAGGCATCTTCTATACTTGGCTAAAAGGTCATGGTCTCTTTTATCATATTTCTCCAACATTTCACAAACCCGTGTCCTGTTTTCCAACACAGTATCTGCATCAACAGAGTTTTTGCACAACCTTTAATCAAGGATATCAAACCAGAAAATGGGAAGGAGCCAGAGGGAAAATCAGAAAAGGCAGGTGATGCAGCATCATAAACTTAGAATTTGAGAGCGACATTTCAAGAGGTTCTAGCTGGCAAAAACAACAAATAATCAAAATTGAATCCTCTATTAAAGACACAAACAAAAATCAAAAGGAGGGGGGATGTAAAAAAATCAGAAACAAAAGCAAGGGAGAGAGATGAATAGGGGAGTCAAGATAAGAAATCAGAAAAAGGGAACAAATCAAACACCACCATCGCACCCTCCTACAACCACCATCGCACCCTCCTACAACCCCCACGCCCCTACTCTCTCTCACTTCGCAACCACCCAACACCGCTCTTCCCTCTTTTGCAACCACCACAACCCCACCACCATAAAAATGAAACAAACCAAAAAAAAAAGAGAAGAGGAGAAGAAAATCGAACATCACCATTACCATCCTCTTCACTCCTCTCAATCTCGTCGTCCTCCCCCTCTCTCTAGATCTCACTCTTTCCCTTCTTTTTCACTTTCTCTCTCCTGCAAAATTTTTTCTCTCTTTCCCCAAAACATGATGAAATGGCGCTGGTGGAGGAGAATGAGAAAAATTAGGGTTCTGTTCTTTCTTTTTTATGCTCTCTCTTTTATTTTCTTATTTATTTATCTTTAAAAGGATCATATTGTTATTTACGCCCGTGTTTTATTTTAAACACCCTATTTATCAGATGATATTCTGTTTGGTTTTTTTTTTGTAGTCCCGGACTCTGCTATTAGCACCCTTGTTTTCGTGTGTTTGTAAACCGCATCCTGATCTAGTTTGGGCTTTTGTATGTTTTCGTTTGGATTCAAAGTTTTGGGCTCTGCTATTCACACACCCTTTATTTTTAGTTATACACTCCCCCCTTTTACTAGTTCTGTTTCCTTTTTATCATTATTATTATTGCTAAAAATGAAAAATAAATGTTAGTTCACTTCAAAGTCTTTTTCTCTTTTCTTTTCTCAATAAAAACAATTAATAAAAATGGGTTTGATTGAGATGTAGATCTTGTCAATCCCGAATTAAGAAACTTTAGCTGTACGGTTTTGATCTTAAACCCTTTTCAAATTTAAAATCCATCAACAAACAAACCTTTTCTCAAGAAGAACTATGTAGCATTTGATTCTCCGTACGCAAAGATACGTAGGAGCGGGGCTTCCCCGTCAAACTAAATTAATCTTCCCTTAATAAATAATCTGTTTTTTTCTCTTTAACACCTATTTTCATAAAAATTACAAAAATGGGTTTGACTGAGAGGTACATCTTGTCGATCCCGGTTTAATAGACTTTAGCTGTACGACTTTTATCTTAAACCCCTTCAAAAATAAAATCAACCAACCAACAAATTTTTTTCAGGAAGAACTACGTGACTTTTGAGTTCCTCATTGCACCAGAGGATATGTAGGAGCGAGGCTTCCCCGTCAAGTCAAAAATTAAATTTTTTAATTTAGTCCCTTATTTATTTCTTTGTAAATCGAATTTTATTTATTTTTGGGTAGACAAATTTTCTAAACTTATTGATATGTTGCACAATCAAATTTAGGGTAACTGTGTTCGGACAGATGTTTTAGGGGTGCTGTGGAATTAAGTTTTCGCCCTTCCCTATACATAACCGACTCCTAAATCCAATCTAGTTTATGCAGACCAAATAACTTTAAATGTAGGTTTTTCTCAATTTTTCCTTTTAAATAAATTGTGTGGCGACTCCTAAAATTATCAAAAGTAAATAGAAACCAATCGGGTAGGATCTTTAAAAATTATACGAAAAACGATCTCGGTAATGAGTTGGAGGCACAAAACCGCTCACCATAAAGTGAGAAAGACTGATTTGTCATTGCTATGTCTCCGGCGCGGCGATGGAGGACTCAGGCACAGCGGAGCTCCGATGAGAAAATTTCTTGTCAGCTTTTGTTGGAGACAAGGAGAGCATTTTGAATATGTACTTAGATTTTTTATTGGGGGTCTATGGTGGCCGGAAGATGGCCGAGAAGGTAGCGATTTCAATTTTTGGATCTACTCAACTTTTCTTCGTTTGGCTTGAAATAAAAACAAATCTAGTAGAGTAGAAGGAGATGAAAACTATGGTGGTCTTAGTATTAGAAATATAGATTCAGTTAGGGTTGTTGCAATTGTTAGGATCTACTCAACTTTTCTCCGTTCACTTTCTCGCTGTTCGTGCTCTCTGTTTTTTAGTGGCGTTCGTGTTTCTGAAATTTCAGAGAGAGACGAAGAGATGGAAGAATGGTGACTAGTTTCGTTTGGAATCCAGAATCTTCTGTTGTTTGTGGTGCCGTGAGTGTGGAAGAAAGTGGTGTTGTGAGCGTGGAAGAAAATTGAATAGTGATGAGCATTTCAGCATTTGTCCGCCGTTTCAAAACTAATTGGTTACAAGAGCACATAAGGGCAAAAAGGGAAATCAACAAAAAAGGCAAAACCCTAGACCTGATGGATCTTACATGAACGAAAGCTTATGGCATCATGTGGAGATTTATTGGGCCACTCATCTTGCTTATTTGGATTAGGCTTAGTTTTTTTTTACTGTTTGCTTCCATTGTTTTTTCCCCCTATATTTTAGTGTTTGGAATAATTCTTGCATTTCAAGTTGATGTGGTGATCCCACTATCAACTTGAGGGAGGCTATTAGAAATATAGATTCAGTTAGGGTTGTTGCAATTGTTAGGAATTAGTTAACTGTTTAGTTAATTTGTTAAGCTCTATATAAATAGCACATTGTACTCATTTTCAATATCTTTTTTCAATTAATATGATTCCATTTGAGAAATTCTCTCAATCAAACTCTTTAGCATATTTCAAATATGAGGAGAAACTTCATCTCCATGATCCTGTAATTTCTAACACTTAGTTTCGTAGGGTGGTCGGAGGTGGTAAAAACAACACATTTCTAAAGGAGACACATTTTTAGGACAGCTCCTTTCAAGAATCCATTGTTATAGAAATGTACCGGAGGTGGGGATGAAGAATATGAAGTTGGTTGCCACAAAAGAGGCCGGAGTTGGCCGGATGGAGAGGGAGAAGATCACTGTTGTGGTGGCAGCTCGTGGTGTATAGAGAAAGAAAAATCTAAAGTACAAAGGTAGATGAGAAAGAGGATGGGGTGCTTCTGCTTGGTTCAAAATAAGAAGGAATTGCTAAGTGAAGAGAGAAGAAGCTTTAAAAGTTAAAAGAAACACCTAAAAGGAATGGTTGAAAAGTCAAAAGGCCATAAAGTTAAAATGAGATAACTATAAAGGGTTCACGGGTATTATGCCAAGAAGTAAAAGTGGAACAAAACAATTTTGCTTAAAGTGAATGGCATGGTTTGACAAGTCAAAAGGGGTGTAAGGGACAGAAAATATTTGAATTGAAATTGAAAAAAGAAATCAACCTGAAGGCTTGTGTCCTTCCAACAAGTCAAAACAACTAAAGGGGAAATTAGAAAGAGATTAGGGATGTGAAAGGGCCGTTTTCTATCCATTGGTGGTCGGGTTACTCTCATCAACTCTGATTTGAATAGCATCCATTTATACATGTTCTCCTTTTATAAAGCTCCGAAAGTGGTTATTAAGAAGATGGTTAAAATTCAACGGGACTTTATCTGGGGAATCAAGGAGGGAGATAATGGAATGTATTGGGTGGCTTGGGATAGAGTTTGCAAGTCTAAAAAAGATGGTGGTCTTGGAATCAAAAATCTTGTGTTATTTAATATAGCTCTTTTATCTAAATGGAAGTGGAGGGCATTGACGGATAGTAATGTGAGTTGGAGTCGGTTGTTGAGACATAGATATGGGGAATTCGCTTCTTGCTTCATTCATGACTCGGTTGTAGGCAATTCTCTCCGGAATTTTGGCTCTATTTGGTGGAGAGACTTGGTCACTTTGGATGATAACTTAGAGGAACCGAGAAGGTTCGCTTGGTGCATTAAAAGAGTGCTGGGTGATGGCGCTTTAATAAACTTTTGGAAGGAACAATGGTTAGGTACCGAGCCTTTGCTCAAAGTCTTTCCCTTATTGTTTGATGGAGGTGGGCAGCAACTTGTTACAGTGGCAGATTTCGGGTCTTGGCATGGAGATACTTGGAGTTGGAACAAACCGTGGCAGGTTTTTACGTATTCTGTCTGCACATCAGAAGGTGAGATATTGGACAGTATTTTGCAATCGGTAACGCCAACGAGAGGGAAGGAAGACCCATGGATTTGGCCGCAGGATCAGACTAAGAGTTTCACGGTGAATTCAGCATATCAGCTACTGGTCCGAAGAAACATTCTTTCAACTACTTCGGTTTAGCAGCGTCTGTTGGGGGCATTGTGGACATCGCTTGTTCCTTCGAAGGTTGCGGTCTTTGGATGGCGTCTTTTTCTTGATTCTCTGCCTATCCGTGACCAATTATCTCACAGAAATGTCCTCCATTCTGAACAGGAGGCTAGTTGCTCGCTGTGCAGTAACTTTCGCGAGACCGCCAGTCACTTGTTCCTCAGCTGCAGCTTTGCTCGTTCCGTATGGCAGCTTGTTGGCAATTGACCCGGAGTTGATTTTGACATGTCCCTAGATATTGTTGACTTCTTTCTTAGTTGTGGTCGTTTATGCAAAGGGAAGAAGGCGAAGCGTACGAAACACATGTTCTGGTTAACAACATGTTGGAGTGTGTGGCTTGCAAGGAATGGTGCTATTTTTAACAACGAGGAACCAAATGCCGAATCCGTGGTGAACCGCATCAAATGCTTAACTTGGAGTTGGAGTGTTTATAGATTAAAGTTATGCTCCTCTATTTCAATTTCAATGTGGTAGTCTAATTCACTTCAATGCTTAGAAGGGGGAGAAATGGTGGGTTGACATTCACATTGTTAGCAACCTTATTCCGTTTTGAGGTACTTTTTTTCCTGCTCGAGTCTTTTTCCCAATGGGTTTTGGCTCAGGGAGGCTTTGAGGAGGCCCTCCCCCTTTCATTAATGTATATGGGATTGGTGCACTCCTAGTGCCCCCATCAGTACAATTCTTGCTTATCTAAAAAAAACTAAAGGGGAAATTGTTTCTAGAGTCATGTGCGGCAAGGGAAATTAAATAAAAATGTATCTAATTATAAAGTGGTTGTAATATAAATAACTTATAAAATTGATAGATTTTTAGGGTGTTACAGCTCTGCTGGTGGATGCCTTTGGCTTTTTCTTTGCTACCACTTCAGGCGCTACATCATCAGGCGCTATAACGTCAGATTGAGTATCTACTGCTACCATAATAGCTGCTACATGATTCTTTTTCTCACTTCACAAAATTCACTCCTGCACAAAAACAAAATTAAAAACATAGAATTTTTAGTTCAAATCCATGGGTTGCCTCCCATGAGCGCTTGCTTTAAGAGTCTTCAACCAGACTTCCTCTTTTTTGTTAGAGGTCTTTGAGATCAATAGTGGTCTTGTCCCTGACCACATGTTCACCATGATATTGCTTCACTCTCTGACCATTCACCTTGAAGGTGGTGTTAGTTGCTTCATCAAAGAGGTCCACGGCTCCATGAGGATAAATTTTTACCAATCTGAAGGGGCCTGACCATCAATATTTTAATTTCCCAGGAAACAGTTTAAGTCTTGAGTTGAACAATAAGACCAGCCCTCCTTCAATTAGCTCTCTCCTTTGAATCTTCTTATCACGCCAAGCCTTGGTTTTCTCCTTATAGATGGCTGAATTCTCATAGGCAAAGTGTCTAATCTCTTCAAGTTCATTCAGTTGCAAAAGCCTAGCCTTCCTAGCCTTGTGATAATCAAAATTTAGCTTTTTAATGGCCCAATGTGCTTTGTGTTGCAGCTCAATAGGAAGGTGACGAGCTTTGCCAAATACCAATCTGTAAGGTGACATTCCCAGTAGTGTTTTGAAGGCTGTCTTGTAAGCCCAGAGAGCATCATCCAACTGCAGTGACCATTCCTTCCTTGTAGGCCCCACCATCTTCTCAAGCATTCTTTTAATTTCTCTATTAGACAGCTCTGCTTGTCCACTAGTTTGTGGGTGGTAAGCAGTGACAATTTTATGCTTGACTCCATACTTATCCAAGAGAGTCTCAATTATCTTATTGCAAAAATGAGAACCCTCATCACTAATGATAGCTCTTGGAGTTCCAAACCTGGTGAAAATGTTCCTTTGAAGAAATTTGGTCACTGACTTAGCATCATTGTTGGGCAGAGCAACATCCTCCACCCACTTTGATACATAGTCCACTTCTATAAGAATATACAGGTTGCCATGAGAAGGAGGGAAGGGTCCCATGAAGTCCATTCCCCATACATCAAAAAGTTCAATTTCCAGAATGTTGGTCAGGGGCATCTCACGCTTGTTGGATATGTTTCCTGTCCTCTGGCACCTATCACACCTCTTTACCATTTCCTAGGCATCCCTGAACAATGTAGGCCAATAGTACCCACACTGTAGTATTTTTGCAGCTGTTCTGGTTCCTCCAAAGTACCCACCACAGGGTGCAGCATGACAATGCTGTAACACTTGGTATTTCTCATCATTGGTTGGTCTTGACACTTCTTGTAAAGGAATGTTTCATCCCAATAATACTGCTTTACTGTGTGGAAGAACCTCTTTTTCTGCTGATAGTTCATGTCTGCAGGTACCACCTTGCTGACCAGAAAGTTCACAATGTCTGCAAACCAAGGCGATGTAGCGTCTTGCACTGCAACTTCTACTGCTAGCAACTTTTCATCTGGAAAATACTCCTTTATTTCTCCATCTGCTATACCTGCATTTTCTCTTTCAATACTAGACAAATGGTCAGCAACTTGCTTCTCCACCCCGTTTTTATCAGGGATTTCCAAATCAAATTCTTGGAGGAGGAGAACCCATCTATTTAACCTTGGCTTTGCATTTTTTTGGAGATCAAATACTTGATGGCAGAGTGATCTGTGAAAACAATGACTTTTGTGCCAACCAAGTATGATCTAAATTTGTCAAATGCAAAGACAACAGCTAATAGCTCTTTTTCAGTGACTGTATAATTTAATTGGGCTTCTACAAGAGTTTTACTTGCATAATAAATTGAATGAAAAATTTTGTCATACCTTTGCCCCAATATAACTCCACAGCATAGTCACTGGCATCACACATGGTTCTCCACCCCGTTTTTATCAGGGATTTCCAAATCAAATTCTTGGAGGAGGAGAACCCATCTATTTAACCTTGGCTTTGCATCTTTTTTGGAGATCAAATACTTGATGGCAGAGTGATCTGTGAAAACAATGACTTTTGTGCCAACCAAGTATGATCTAAATTTGTCAAATGCAAAGACAACAGCTAATAGCTCTTTTTCAGTGACTGTATAATTTAATTGGGCTTCTACAAGAGTTTTACTTGCATAGTAAATTGAATGAAAAATTTTGTCATACCTTTGCCCCAATATAACTCCACAGCATAGTCACTGGCATCACACATGAGCTCAAAAGGTTTGCTCCAGTCAGGTGTCACAATGAGTGGTGCAGTCACTAAAGCTGCCTTCAGTTTTTGAAAAGCTTTCAAGCATGCTTCATCAAAGATAAAAGGTATGTCATTATGTAGCAGCTGACACAATGGCTTTGAGATTTTAGAAAAATCTTCGATGAACCTTCTATAGAACCCAGCATGACCAAGAAAACTTCTGACACCTTTGACACTAGTAGGAGGAGGAAGTTTCTCAATGACTTCAATCTTTGCTCTGTCCACTTCCAATCCTTTCTTGGAAATTTTGTGCCCTAAAGCAATCCCTTCTTGCACCATGAAATGACATTTCTCCCAATTGAGAACAAGGTTTGTTTCTTTACATCTGATCAAAATTTCCTCCAAATTTGATAAACACAGTTGGAATGTCTCCCCAAACACAGAGAAATCATCCATGAAGACTTCCATCAATTTTTCAATGAAATCTGAGAAGATTGCCATCATGCATCTCTGAAAGGTTGCAGGGGCATCGCACAGTCCAAATGGCATTCTTCTGAAAGCAAATGTGCCATAGAGACAGGTGAATGTTGTTTTCTGCTGATCCTCAGGAACTATTGCTATTTGATTGTAGCCTGAATAACCATCTAAGAAACAATAGAATTCCTTTCCTGCAAGCCTATCCAACATTTGGTTAATCAAAGGGAGAGGGAAATGATCTTTCTTGGTTGCTGTATTGAGATTCCTATAGTCCATGCATATCCTCCACCCTGTAACTGTCCTTGTTGGTATCAGTTCATTCTTGTCATTGGTAATCATTGTCACACCCCCTTCTTGGGAACACACTGCACATGACTCACCCATGCACTATCTGAGATTGGGTAGATAATGCCTGCATCTAGCCACTTGATGATTTCTTTCTTCACCACCTCTTTCATGATTGGATTGCGTCTTCTCTGCCCTTCATTGCTGTTCTTGGCATTTTCATCCAAGACAATTCTGTGCATGCAGATGGTTAGACTAATCCCTTGAATGTCTGCCATTTGCCATCTAATAGCCTTCTTATGCCTTTTTAAGGTAGCAATGAGATCCTGTTCTTGCTCTTCTGAAAGATCAGAAGCAATAATCACAGGCTAGGTCTTATCTTCCCCTAAATAAGCGTACTTCAGGAACTTGGGTAGTTCTTTGAGTTCTAGCCCAGGTGGTTGCTCAATAGAAGGAACATTTTTCTTTAGGTTTGAGTTTTCTTGCTCAAGTGACTCATATCTTCTGAACCAAACCTCTTTCACAGTCATCTATTCTTGGATTGCTCCTTCTTCTACAAGTTCATGCTTCTCACTGTTGTCCAAAATCCTTCCCAAGTGGTCATTGTTTTCATGAAAATGTTTTTGAACCACTTGGTCAAGAGAGACCAGAAATGAGCATTCTTCTGTATTTGCTTCAGGATACTTCAAAGCACTCAACACATTGAACTTGACTTCTTGATCATTGACCCTCATGGTCAATTCTCCCTTCTGCACATTAATTAATGTCTTTCCAGTAGCTAGGAATGGTCTTCCTAAGATGATAGGTACCTCCTTATCTGCATCAAAATCAAGAATTACAAAATCCAAAGGATAAACAAATTTATCAACCTTGATTAGCACATCCTCTAGTATCCCTTCAGGATAGGCAAGAGTCCTATCAGCTAACTGAAGAGTTACAGAGGTAGGTCTAGCAATTCCTACACCCAGTTGTGCGTATATGGACTTGGGCATCAAGTTTATGCTTGCTCCCAAGTCACATAAGGCACGGCCAGAGTAAAAATCTCCAATGGAACAGGGTATTGTGAAACTGCCAGGGTCCTTAAATTTCCTTGGAAGTTTGTTTTGCATGATCATGCTGCATTCCCCAGTCATTGCTACTGTTTCAAAATCCCCTAGTCTTATTCTTTTGGTGAGGACATCCTTCATGAATTTGGCATAGTTTGGCATTTGTTGGAGAGTCTCTACCACGAGAATATTGATATGCAATTGTTTCAGCACCTCCAGAAATTTCTTGAATTGCTTGTCTTCCCGTGCCTTCTTTAGCCTTTGTGGGTAAGGAGGATCAGGATATTCTAGGACAAGCTTAGGTGATGGAGCAGGTGCAACATCAGATGCTATAGCGTCTGGAGAAGAATTTTTTTCTTTTTCAGATTTTTTATTTTTTTCATCACCTTGAACAGTTGATGGCCCATCCAAATCTTTCCCACTTCTCAGAGATATAGCCTTTGCATGCTCCTTTCCTACTGGATGGGAAGTAGAAGCTTCTGTAGTGGAAGGTAGTGATCCACTAGGTCTTTGAGTGAGAGCTGAGGCTATCTGCCCAACCTAGGTCTCTAAATTCTTTATAGATGCTTCATGAGTTTGCAAAGTGGTTCTGCAATCACTCATGAATGACTTTAGAAGATTTTCCATAGAGTTATCCATAGCTGGGAGAGTTTATCTTTGATAGTTCTGAGCAGGAAATCCTGGTGGTATAGCAGGAGCATTGCAAGTTGTTACTGCAGCATTGTTACCTCCCCATCTGAAATTGGGGTGATTCTTCCAACCAGGATTGCAGGTATTTGAATAGGGATTATTGTTCTTGTTGAATCCCACATAGTTCACAGAGACAGGATTGCCTGGACACTCTTCATACAGATGCTCTCCTCCACAATAAACACAGCTTGTTGAACCTGGAGGAGCTTGTTCAATGGCAGCCACAGTTGGTTTTTCTGCTGCTGTAGCGGAAGACGCTGTAGCGTTGGAGGTGTTGATGTTTTTAATCAAGTTGGTAAGAGAGGCCACTTGTGCTGATAGAGCTATGACTTCACTGATTTCATGGACTCCATCTACCTTCTTCTGTGGAGTTAGCCTTTCTGTTGGCCATTGGGAGTTGTTTCTTGCAATGTTGTCTATCAATTCACAAGCTTCATTGTAGGATGTCTTGAGTTGCACACCCCCAGAAGAAGCATCAAGCATAAGTCTGGTACTTGGGCTCAATCCATTATAAAAGGTTTCCATTTGAATGATCACGGGTATGCCATGATGTGGACATTTCCTTAACAACTCCTTCCATTTTTCTCAAGCTTCAAACAGTGATTCAGATTCTTTTTGTTTGAATGCAGTAACTTCATTCCTCATTCTTGCATTTTTACTAGGTGGAAAATATTTTGCCAAGAATTTTTCAGCCATTTCATTCCAAGTGTGGATAGAGTTAGGCTCTAGAGAAGTTAACCAGGCCTTAGCTCTATCCTTCAAGGAATAAGGAAAAAGTTTTAGCCTAAATGCATCATCACTAACTCCTGGAATGATAAAGTTACTACAAACATCCAAACATTGTTTTAAATGTAAATATGGGTCCTCTTGGGGAGAACCACCAAAATGAACTACTGTTTGGAGCATCTGGAACATCATGGGTTTGAATTCAAAATGAGCTGTTTGAAGGACAGGTCTAGCTATGCTTGTCTCCATGGCTTGGGGATCAAACACAGTGTAGTCCCTCATAGGTCTGTCCCTATCATTTACCATATCTGTTGGACCTTGGTTGATGAATTGGTGTCTGTACCAATCTTCTTGATCATGCAGTGTAGGAGTGGATGGTCCTCTGCCTCGACCACCTGGTTCTGATCTACCTCCTCTACCAGAATTAGTTCTACCACTATGTGAGGTACCTCTGCCAGAATTTGACCTACCACTATGTTCAGACATTGTAGGTCTCAGTTGCTGTAATCTCTGAAGTTGTCTCAGTCTCCTAAATCTCCTTTCTGGTTCTGGATCCAACTCAAATTCTGGTGGTTGTGACCTGTGCATGCGCTATAGCACCTGCCGCTGTAACACCAAGAAACAACACACCAGCGTAAAATCTTCACTAATATTGCTAAAAACTGAAACAATAAAAATTAAATACAATCCCCGGCATCGGCGCAAAAAACTTGTTGTGCGAAAAGTAGTATGTGAAAGTGTACACAATCGCAACAAGTAATATAGTGATAAAGTAGAGATCGTACTCACAGGGATTGATGTTAATTTTAGGAGTTTAATTAGTTAACAATTTAGTGAAATAACCAAAATAAAAATAACAAGTGTTGAACATGAAAATAATAAGTGCTGGTTAAAAACACTAAAGAAAGTTCAAGAGTTTGATAAAGTGATTTGGACTCCTCTTTGCTAAGTAATTTCTCAGTAGTGAAGCGCTATAACGTCAGACGCTATAGCGTTAAGTGCTGTAGCGTATGATATTGTGCCTTTCGGTCACTAATGTAGGTTTTTGTTACAAGACTCTTATTTCTAAGTTCTAAATAAGTCCACCCTTGTATAATGAAGAACCCACGGTTTTCACCTTATGAACTATTGCTCCACTATGTCTAGAGTTAAGCAAAAATCATTTAAATGTCTTTAAACAACCTTTCATTCCTATCAATCTTTGAGTTAGAATCGTAGACCATTTCTGTACGTACGAATGTACCCATTTCAGTTGGCCAATCCCAAAACAAGTTTGAAAGCATTAAAGCACAAAGATAGAAACACAAACATCATAATGTTATATTACAATACTAAAGAGTCATTACAAAGCTTAAAGCAATCCAACTACTAAGTGTTTAGCTCATGGTGAGCATTATCAACATAATACAAGTGAGGTATATTTATTTATTGTCCACTATAGCATTGGTCCAAATGAAGAGAGGAGACACGGTTGGTGACGCTATAGCATTGGAAATGATGATGCTATAGCGTTCGAAATGATGATCTTCTCTTCTAAAATAAAAGCTTCAAGTTGAGGAGTAATGGAGGAAAATGGTGTCAAGGTTTTCTCTCAAAAACTCTCCTCTCTATTCTAAATGTAAAGTGTGTGGAAGAAGAAGTGAGGTATATTTATTTATTGTCCACTAAGTCAAAGTAGACAAAACATTCCTCACCAACCAAAAGTGATTTTCCCACAATAAAAGGACTAGTGTCCCTATAAAGTCTTATGGCTGGTGACTTTAGCAGTAAACATATCCTCAAATATGTGCTAAAGTGTCATAAAGTTTGAGCTCCATAATTGTGCTTTTTTACTATTCTCACTCTAGTAAATACAGAATTGTGAAAGTAGGAAAATTTATTGGCTAAATTCTAATATGAAAAAGCTTTGTTTAAATATAAAAAAATATCCAGACAAATTGTTCCATAAACATAATCTATACTCATAATTTTAAGTAGAAAGTTAAAATACATAAGATGCATAATCCAAAACATGATTAGGGTTTCATTGATGTGTATGTTGGTCAAGAAACTCCACTTGAAGGGGTAGTGGTTGGTTACACATCACACAACGACTGATGTAAAAAATGTGTTGAACCTTGAATGAAGAAAATCATCATTATAGTAGTAGTCTGACATAAATATTATAGCAATGCATGAGTGAAGATAAAAGTATCTAACAATGTAAACTATAGTTAAAAATATTATTTTTAATTAACAAAGACATTGAAATTGAACATCTATAAATAATAAGAAGAAGAAAAAGTCTAAAAAACTTTGAGTATTTGAACAATTAATTTTTTTTCCGAAGGTTAAAGAAGCCAAAAACACTGCTTAGCATCGCACTTTACGTATTTTGTCATGAAACTATATTTTTTCACCAAACCGGCTATTGAGAATCAAACTTTACATATCTGAACAGGTAAAAAAAATTCTGAACACTAAAATAACCTAAAACACATTGTCTAGCGTCGTACTTTACGTATTTTGACACAAAATTATTTTTTGGTTTGACCAAACCAATTATTGAGAAATGAACGCCGTGTATTTATACATTCTAATTTTTTTCTAAAACCTAAGACACCATAAAACACACTGCTTAGCGTCACACTTTACATATTTTGGTACGAAAGTAATTTTTGGTTAGACAAAACAAATTTTTGAAAAATGAACTCCATGTATTTGTACGTCTAATTTTTTTTTGAATCTTAAGGCAATCCAAAACACACATTTTAGCGTCACATTTTACATATTTTGTTACCAAATTAATTTTTTAAACAAAATTGGTTATCGAGGAACAAAATTCACATATTCAAACAATTAAAAAAAAAATTGAACCTTAAAGTACCCCCAAAACACAATACTGTCTAGCATCACACTTTGCGTGATTAGTTGCAAAATTAATTTTTGTTTTCACTAATTCAATTGTGGAAGAACAAACTTCAATTAATTGAATAATTAAAATTTTTAATGAGCGGTAAAGTACCTAAAAATATAAAAATAAGAAGTAAAAAAAGAGAGGGAAGAAAAGGGGAAAAAGAGGGAAGGGGGAGTTTTGGTGAAGGCAACAAAAAAGGAGGGAAGGGGAGGGAAGTTTGACTCCAAAATGTGGGGGAGGGCCCACATGTACCATGGGATTTAAATATAAAGATTTCTTTTTCCTTTTTTTAAAAAGGTTTTCTTTTGTTTTAAATATTCTTTTAAATTGTTTTATATTAAATAATTTTAGTTTTAAATTAGATAATCAACCCAAATTTAACCCAAAAAATAGAATCAACCCAATTTTTAATTAAATAATTAGCTACTTGATTAATGCCGTAATTGAATAAAACTAAATAAATTTAATAAATTTGTCTAAAAAATAATCATTAAAAAACATAATGAGAATTAAAATTGCACACGTATGTAAATAGTGTCGATGACAATAATTGGATAGTTAATTGCACACTTAAACAAATTCACAATGATTTAATTTCCTCCAGGAGCATTGATACGGTTAGGGCAGTTTCTCTGGCTATGTCCCTCATTCCGGCACAAACCACATCTCTTCGGCGGGTGCCTACTCTTCTCCTGTTGATCCATTTCAGTACGAATTCGAGTAGATTGGGGACAACATTTTTGATCTCTCTGCAACGTTGGATCATGGCACAATTCAATTCCAGTGTATTCTGGCCAATATGAATCATGAGGCACAACCGAGAACTCTTCCAAGCAAGTGTTGAAAACATATTGTAATGTGTACTGGGGATGCATATAAATCATGTAATCATGGTGAATAGATGACCAAACGGCGATGACATGTGAACACGGATAGTGTAATACTTGAAACTCACCACAATCACACCATCGCCTTTCAAGGTCTACCAGGTGTAACACCCCGGTATTTTTATTTATTAAAAATACCCAAGTGCACCATTCCTAAACTATCAGAGATATATTTCCTGTTTAGACACTAAATATCACTATAAATTTTTCGCTGAATAATAACAAACAGTCTGGTTCACAAAAAGGACCACATGGTTCCCTAACCATAAACCATCAGCAACTTATAGTATTCAATATCATACAAGAAAGCAGAAGAAAGATAAACATAACACTAATGTCATAGTGTCGAACTATACAGACAACAAAGGGCAACATAAACTTAAGCATAAACAGCTAAGTCATCAACCAACGCCCGAGCTCAACCTACTCGTGCCCCTTTGATTTCCGCTGTCCTTGTGTTTCTGTAAAACAAAAACATATAAACAGTGAGATACAATCTCAGTGAGTTCTACCGAGACCCCTACTAACACTCTCGGTTCAATTATGAATTCTTTATAACTTAGTACGACACCGACTGCAATTCTGCTAAACCCCGGTGTATCGCACAACAAACAAAGTATGGCACCGACTGCAATTCTGCTAAACCCCGGTGTATCGTACAACAAAATTTTCAACATAATACCGACTGCAACTTTGCTATATTCCCGGTGAACCCTCTTACCAATAGCATTTTTCCTATTGGCACGGAGCCTAAGGTAAGAGTGCATGACTACCCCGCCTTAGTATGTTAACATGGGTCGTCACCCAACTCGATATATATACATATATCTACAATCATATGAACTCATAGTTCATTTGCAATCAGACCAATAATTGAACATTCAGTTTGCACCATAACCAAAATCGAAGTTTACTCTCGCACACTAGTTCGCCACTTTTCAACACAATTTATAACTTCAAAAACAGTTCATTTTAACTTTTTATTTATATATTCAGTTAGGCCTCTGAATAAGCTCTCCAACGCAACCTAGAACACCCCAATCGAGTTCCCGGATCAAAAGTTATTGTGAAAACAAAATCAGTGTGAAGATGCTGAAAATCAGCAAAGCGTCGCGACGCGAACTGCCTCCGTCACGACGCGAGAAGATGCAGAAGTATTTTCTTCGCAAAATTACATATGGTCGCGACGCAATGCCCTGCGGGTCACAACGCGATGGGGACCTGTCATGTGCAGATTTTGCGATTTCTCGCGAAATCCGCTATTCCGCTCAATTCTGATTCTTGTTCCGATCGAAAACAGATCAAACAACCAACAAAACAGACCCAATCAAAACCACATAATCAATCAATCCAATCAAAAACTAAATCTAAACGAATTTTACCAAAATACGATATATTTCGAAATAACGGTTTTCGACTCAAAAACTCTCGAAACCAATGAACATAAAAATCATACCAAAACTGAATACACCTAAACGTGAGTAAAACTCACCCTTGACGCGAGAGTTGATACCGAGCTGAAATCACCGACACTTCAAAATCTCCAAACGGAACCCTATATCACCAATCCGTTTTAAACTTCGATTCAAGCTTCAAAACGCGATCAATCTTCCTCGGCTTCGATCCTAAACATGCTTCAATCACCAATTTCATCACACAACTCTTGATTTCAACAATTTCCCCACCAAAACCCTCAATTTTCATAGGTCAAAATAAGGGGGAAAATGGAGGAAAGCTTACCAAATTCTTGGGTTTTGATGATGGAGGGGAGATGATGAATTTTTGGGGCTTGAGCTTCACTCCTTCTTCTTCTTCCCTTCTCTTCTTCTTTCCTCTTCTTCTTCTTTTCTCTTTTTTTCTCTTCTTCTCACGTTTCCTTTCTTTTCTTTCTTTCTTCTATTCTTTTCTTTCTTTCCTTCACACATTAAGTGGTAATATGGTCAAATGACCATATTGCCCTTAAACTCTTAATTCTTCCCCAAAACACCCTTATTCCGTTTTATCGGTTTAGCGTTCTTGAGACAACCAAATAATTAACTTTAGCACTCGATGAGTACACTAGTAAAGTACTAAAATAATTCATTTGGATTCACATCCAAATAATTCGATTAATTATTTTGAGGATGTTATTTGCTTATGTTTGGAAGCTATATATACACATAATTCCAATGCTAAGCGGAAATATACATTAATTGGGAATATGAAGGGATACATAGGTGAACTATTAGAAGTATCATATCATTAAAATGATTTTATAACTCTCAAGGACACATTAACACCATTTAAAAGGCATTCATGCATAATGGCTGCTTTATTGCATCCTTTAGTTTTTACAATGATTTTTTTATAAGCAAATGTTAGTGGAGGTGGGGCAATGTTAGTTTCCGGGGTTTGAACCCTGGACCTCCTTGCAACTCCTTCATGTCTCTTAGCTCGCCAACTGAGCTACCTTCCTGGGACATTAGTTTTTACAACGATGATTATTCATTGTCATCATCCATTCTTAATTTCATTTGATATATACTAGTATGCCTGGTCGTGAGATGCAAGGGGTAATATTATATGTTTGTTGAATTAACAAAATTGTCTGTACATTATGTAGTCTTATAAATACACCAATTTTTGAAAAAGTATTATATAAATTTGTGAGTAAATATATTATATCTATAATAGAATTTTTTTGAATAGAAGCATTGGAGAGTACAACGGAAACGAGCTCATAAGCGATGGTTGTTCTTTTCCTTTTTTTTTCGGTGGATCTAGTTCTTTTCCTTCCAATAACGCTTTTATCACAACAAAAAAAGCTGAGGAAAGTTGAAGAGGTAAAGTGGTAAACCATGGTCAGTACCGGTTTTCAAATATGGAATACCATTATTCTGGATATTTTACTAAAATGATTGGGATGGATTTTTTTAAAAGTAGTGTGGGTTTTATCAACAGTACTAAAATGTTTTTCAGCACTTTCACCATGGTTTGATTAAGGGTATCTTATGTCTAGCCCCCATTAATGTAGACCCTAGCCACGATAAAAATGATCCAGAACATCCCATGAGCTTGGTTAAATATTTCTAGTTTAACCAACTTAATTAAAATATCTTTTAACTAATGATACTCATGTGAATATATGCATTCTGCTTATTAAACCTTTTTAGTATTCAAAAAGATGTATTAAACTAAGGTGATCACGCTCAGCTCAATGTATAAAAATAATTCTCATAAATTCAAAGTGCTTTCAACATCAACAAGGTTATTACAACTGGAATTCAATCACAACTTCATTAAATCCCTAACACTAAAAAGTTAGCTCATGTTGAGCATATAAAAAACGAAAATAAAAATGAAAACCAAGGTCAAGACTAAGATTACCACTGAAGAAAAATACAAGAAACTAAGATGGAAGAGTGTGAAGAACAGTTCTGCACTTCAACCAAACAGCTCCTAGCTCCAAGCAATTTCACAGCATCTGTAGGTGCTGTCGCAGTGTTGTGCAGATTCAACAATGGTGGAATGGATGAAGGTAGAAGATGAAGTGGTGGCTGGTTCCTCAAGGACAAAAACTAGGTCTGAATACTCATGTTCTCACAATAATCAAGTGTTCTCACCAGAGTCGTCCCTATATATATATATATATATATATATATATAAATATTTAGTTAATATTCCTCTAAGAGAATCATTGAATAAGTTTGTGGCAATTAAGTTCTTTAATCAAAATTACTTAAAAAAATATCCCAGTTGGAATTGCCTAAATTTTAACGGGACGTAATCAAATTCTAAATAAAAATAATTATTTTATATACATTATATTTGCATTCATATTCTAATTCTTCAAACAATGCATTGGTTATGTAACTTTTTGGGAGAAACAAAACAAAAGAGACAACCCTTCTGGAAAGCACATACAAAACCAACCGCTACAGAATACCTCTATTGGAGATGTGCTTTGCAGATGCTGAGAGATGTGTTCGAGGTAGACGTTCTACTACCTCAGGTGTTCATGACCGACAGAAATCTTGGGCTGATGACTGCCATTGATGTTGTGTTTCCGTAACATGCAAAATACAAAGTGGGTCTATGTTAACAATATAACTCCGTAATGATAGAAAGAGAAAGGACTTAGTTGTGAATGTGAATCCATAATAAGAGAGGTAGTGAGAGGGAGAGAAGTTTGTGAATCAGTCGTAATGAGAGGGAGAGAGAAAAACACATTTATGGTGTGAGAGAAGTGGTGGGTTTGGGAATTTTTTAAGTATTGATGGTAAAATAAGTATTTCCATAGGTGTGTGGGAGGTATGGTGCCTATGTTGTTTTTTTTTGGGGGGGCGGGGGAGCTAAAGACTCAAAAACCCCAAAATACCCCCATTCAAAACACATTTCCCTATCCCTTTTGCTCTCATTCTCAGACACACCCCCTCACTTTCCCTTTCCCTCTCACTCTCACATAACCTTCGAACCCTATCCCCAAACCCCTTTCTCCATCAATTTTCCACTCTCCTCCATCAATCTCATAGGATTTTCGCCCACATTTACTTTTTTTTGTTGTTTCCCATAGTTCGGAGTCTGTCCCGTCGAACCAGTTCGACTATTCGTGGTCCGAACCATCCAAAATTTTTGCCTGGAACTGTTATTTTTAAGGGTTCAACACACCGTGGTTCGAACCCGTTCGACCAACCATGGTCCGAACCACCCAAATTTTTGCCTGAACTGTTACTTTTTAAGGGTTCGACACATGCTAGTCCGAACCAGTTCGACACACGCATGTCCGTACCAGTTCGACACAAGCTTGTCCGAACCAGCCTTGTTTTTGAACTGTTTAAACTTTTTTTGATTTGTAACGGTTTGCTTTTTTTTAGTATGACAAAAACACGAGGTGGTGGCACTTTTGGCCAGAGACAGGATGATGATGAGAGGGTTCGTCCCACTGCGTTAGTCCCAGAGATAGGATACCTGACAAAGGGGTCACTGTAACACTCAAGTGGTTGAAGGAGACGGTCTACCCCGCAGCCATCACTGAGGGTCGTTGGGAGGATGCTGCCCGTACCTACCTGTTTGCCATGCTGGGGTCTACATTGTTTACTAATAAATCTGGTAACAAGGTCAAGGTTGCCTACCTTCATCTGGTTTCTGATCTAGAGCAGGTGAGCAACTACAGTTGGGGGGCTATGGCTCTGGCTCACCTATATACCAAGTTTACTGATGTCACATCACCAAAGACTATGCAGATTCCTGGATATGGCACCCTCCTTCAGATATGGTTAAAAATTAGTATTTCAATTATTATTTCAGTTTATTTACATCTATTTATATGCTGGATCGTAACCCCGCTTCTCATTTATCACAGGCCTGGATATTTGAACATTTTCAGGGACAAATTTTTGGCGCTAAGTGGGTGTCTCCTGATTATACTGAAGTTCAGCGACGGGCTAAAAGGTGGGATTGCAAGCGGGGTGATGGGTCTGTGTCTCATTTTAGGGCAGCTCTTGATCATCTCCGGCCAGATGAGGTGACATGGCTCCTTTACACAGATCACAGTCCCTTGGGCGTGCTCACCTACTTTAGGGGGTTTCTCCGTCATGCTGGGTGCATGGTGCCGTATCTGCCTGATTGTATGGTCAGGCAGTTTGGCTATGTACAGCCGATCCCAGTTGACCCTAAACCTCCTAGACGAGCGCCTGTTTCTAGTGATCGTGTCTCCTGATTATACTGAAGTTCAATGACGGGCTAAAAGGTGGGATTGCAAGCGGGGTGATGGGTCTGTGTCTCATTTTAGGGCAGCTCTTGATCATCTCCGGCCAGATGAGGTGACATGGCTCCTTTACACAGATCACAGTCCCTTGGGCGTGCTCACCTACTTTAGGGGGTTTCTTCGTCATGCTGGGTGCATGGTGCCGTATCTGCCTGATCGTATGGTCAGGCAGTTTGGCTATGTACAGCCGATCCCACTTGACCCTAAACCTCCTAGACGAGCGCCTGTTTCTAGTGAGATTGCTGACTAGCACTGGGCCGATTTCAGCCACCATCTTATTGAGCGTGGTTCGGTGGTAGAGGATGGGAGTCCAGACACAGTTGAGGGCTACTTCGCGTGGTATAGGAGGGTATCCCACCCATACATAAACCCCGAAAACTACCCCTTGGTTGCTGTGGATATGAGATTTTATTTTAGTCATTTGATTTTATTTTCGGTCTCATGTTACTAAAGTAATTATTATTTTAATTACTGTATTTTCTGTCTCGTAGAATGTACCAGATGTAGCGACCGAAAAATCCGAAGGAGGGATTCTTCGTTGTTTTTGAACAATGGAGCCGCCATCAATATTTATTTTTAGGAAAACATTGAAAAAAAACCTTTGTTTTTGGGTTCGGGGGTCGATTAAGTGCGGGGAAGGTACTAGCACCCCGCAACATCCTAAAAAGGTTACCTTTTAATTTAATGTGTAGAAAAAAAATTAGTTTAAAGAAAACATTTTAATTTACCCTTTTTATTAATTACAGAAAAAAAACGGAAAGGAAGACTTAATAAAAATTTAGTTTTTCGCGCTTGACAGGAGTGGGCCCCCGCTCCTACGTATCTCCGGGTGCGATGGAGAAATCAAAGCTACGTAGTTCTTGGGTAGAAAATATTTGTGTGTTGGTATTTTTTAATTATTGAAAAGCTTGCGAAAACTAGAGGCCGTTCTTGGTGACCAAACAGATAAATCCAGAGTGGTCACCGGTAATGGCTTATTCGAAAAAGAGGATGTTTACAGCGTTCAAACGAGCGGGGCCCAGAGTGACCGCTATAAATAACCAATTTGTGATCGCGTGCTTGTTTGTTCGGAAGATGCTTACCGGGAAAACGTGATCAAACCAATTAGAGTTCTATGGTTGTTTATTTTAGAGGCCTTGTTGGGCATTCTATTACTGTCCTTATTACCAAGGGTTTTGGTATAGTCCCCCCTTGTGCTTTTTATATCTCTCTTTATTTTATTAATAAATTCGGGCTGACTGCCTGTTTGAATAAAAAAAAAACGTGATAAAAAAAAATGGATTTGAGATTATGTCTGTGTGTGTTTTTTTTTGTTGATTGAAAGTCCTTTTTTTTTTTGAAGTTTAGGAGGGTGTTCATGATGATCAAACGAGTAACCTTAGGGTGATCACCGCTTACTAATCCGTTTCGAAAAATGGAGATTATTCCTATCGGTCAAACAAGCTAAACTCAGGGTGACCGTTAGCAACAACCTATTTGTGTACGAGCTTGGTTGTTTGAAAGAAAGAAAAATGGTTTAGAAACATTACGATGTAAATAAAAGCGGAATGGGTGGTAGTAAAAAAAGGGAGGTACAATTAACAACAAGGAGTGTTGTATCAAAATGGGGGGTGCGTACAGTGAGACCAAATCGGTTTTTGTGAACTAGGTTGTGCTTAAAAAAGATGGGCTTGTAGTAAAAAATGGATGGGTTTGCTGTCAAAAAGGGTACTGTATTACTAAAAACGTGGGGGTGCAATTAACGTGGGTGTTTAAATCTAAAACAGGGGTTGTATTATCAGAACCTGGGGGGTGCCAATAAAAATCTGATGTGAAAAAAAAGTAGTTGAGCGTTTGATTATTTGAAAAAAAAAAACGCTTTACTAAGAAAACATGATTTAGGGAAATGGGTTGTTTGATTAAGCGGGTCTTCTATTTCGAAAGTTGATTTTTGGAAAATGGTTTCCGCTATTATTATTTTGAAAAGAATTACCATAGTTTTTTTGTATCATTATTGTCATGGTTATTATTTTTAAAAGGTGCTTTTTGCTGTTTTTTTTGTTTAAATAAAATATTGTTATTATTCCCTTTTTTTTTACGAAGGTAGTGGTATTAGTAACCATTTATTTTGGAAATTTTTTTTTTAAAGGAACTTTATTTCAATCCGAATATTACAGCAATATTTTAAAAAAAGGCAACAATTTAAATAAATCAAAACAGCAATGATATGTAAAAAAAAAGTTACAGCAACAATTAAATAAAGAAAAAAAACAGCAACATATATACAAAAAAACGATTTAATAGAAAAACAGAAACAATTTTAAATAGTAAAAAAAAGCAACAATAGTATCTTAAAAAAAACATGACAACAATAATAAAAAAAAACAGCAACATATATACGAATTTACATTATAGCAGCTATAAAAAATAATAAAAAAAACAGCAACAATATTTACATGAACAAAATTACAGCAACTAAAACAAACAGCAATAATTAAGTAAAATGTTACATTGCAATACCTTAAACAAAAAATCCGGAAATGTTGAAGGAGAAGTTTTCTTCTTCGGATTTCCTCAATACAACAGAATTTGAAACTAAAAAAATTTGTGAAAGAGAAGAAAAAGAATAACAGTAAAAAAAAAAACTCTCAAACTCTCTTTTCTAAACAAAACCTAGACTCTCTTTTTTCTTCTTTTTCGAAAATCTTCTCCCCTCCTCCCAAAAAACCGTGGTCTCTTCAAAGCTTGGCCCCCTATTTATACAAGAAGGACTTTTTCTTCGTTTTCTTCTGACTGCCTCCATACCTTGCACAGTGTTTTTTTTTCTGAGTGTGGCTTGACATGATGAAACAAAAACTTATGAGGGGTTCCGAAGGGTATGGGTGTAGCAGAGGAGAGAGTGATGGTTTTTTGCGTGTGAGAAGGGAGAGTGAATCCGTGAGTGAGAGAGAATGATGTGAGGGAAAGAAAAAAAATGATGGAGTTTAAGGGTTTGGTGGGAGGGGTATGCGTGGAGATGGGAGAGTGGGGGAATGGGAGGATGAGTGAAAGAGAAAGAGAAGTGTGTGTGAGTGGGAGAGAAGGAAGGGTGTGTGAGTAGGAGAAATGATGAGAAAGATGAAGTGAAGTGTGTGAGAGTGTGAGAGAGAAAGAGTCGTAGGGATGGGGAGAGAATGAGAGGTTGAGTGTGAGTGGGAGAAAGAGAGAGAGATAACGTGAGATTGAGGATGGGAGCCGTGTATGGGGAAGAGAAATGTGGGGAAGTGGGAGTTGAGAAAAAAGAGGAGAGGTGGAGTGTGGAAAAGGAAAAAAAATGCAATTTCCAAGGAGGGAAAAGAGGGAGTGGGGCGAATTTTTAGGAGGGGAAAGGTGAGTGAATGTGGCTGAATTTTTGGGTTAAGGGGGGAATTGAATGTGGATGCTTTTTAGGGTAAAGGGGGGTGGCCGAATATGGGTTTTGGTGAAGGGGCGCAACTAGCTTATGGTACTAGTAATACGTTCTGGGGGTGGCCTCTTTTCGAGCGGCCATTAGGGTTAATCAGGTCCGGAACTGATATAACCACGAAGGACGTGCACTGTGTTTTTGAGGCGGACACAGCTAGTCTGAAGGGCCTGGGGCCGGATGATCCGTCGGTTGCTCGATAACGCGACGTGCGATCTGGATTGAAGGACCAATGTTGGTCTGAAGGAGCGCCTGGGCTCTGAAGGACCGCTGGGGGTCTGAAGAATTGGTGCTAACGATACATACTAAAATTATCTCAACAGACACCTGCAATGAATGATGCATGCGTGTATGTAGTTAAGTAATTGATGATGAATGAAATGTGGAATGATTTTATTTTTGGCCTTTGTTCTTGGCCTTTTTCATTTTCTTTTCTTGCTCTTTTGCTCTTTTTGCTCTTTAGCTCTTTATTGACTTTGCTGGCATCATCAACTCGCATGACTCTTGACGTGGGATACGAGGGTTGCCTCAAGCAGTGGTGCCAAGGTGCGGGTTATTAAGATTTGCTGAAGTGATTATGCACTTGTCTTTTTTGCAACTTTATGAGAGATCATCTCTTTTTTGTGATTTTTAGAAATTTCGCAATGATTATAATGCTTGTGATCATGCACATGTTTCGCAATTCAGTATCGTCTACCATAAACGTTATTTTTACGATAATAGGGAAATGAGAGAATAAAGGAAGTGTTTAATATTCAAATGGAAAACAAATGCGCAGAAGGTCGTGCTGGCTGAAAATTACATTGGGAGTTTAAACTACAAAAAGAAAGAGAAGAAAAAGAAAACAAGGAAAGCTGATCTTTTGATTGTTTGTATCTTTGAAGTAATAACGCCAATCGCCCATTAACACAACTATGAGCATTCATCATCCAACTTTCGGAGGTATTGACTGCCTTTGTAGCTCAAAGTCCAACTTCTGACCCTAATTTTTGCCTGGACTGCTCTTTAGACTTTTCAGTCCACCGGGTCGCTCTAATTTTTGCCTAGGCCGCCCTTTTGGGTTTTCGACCTAGCGAGCTTATTTTTGCTTGGCTCATCTTTCTCTTTTTTCCATATATTTCTTTAGGCATAGTACTTCTTAACTGCGTCTGAGTTCACTGGGAGTGGGAGGTCTTCACCGTCCATCTTTGTGAGAATCAATGCTCCTCCAGAGAATGCCTTCTTTACCACATAAGGTCCTTCATAGTTAGGGGTCCATTTTCCACGGGAATCCTTTTGGATAGGCAACATCTTCTTGAGCACGAGGTCTCCTTCTTGAAACTGGCGGGGGCGCACTTTTTTATCATAAGTCTTTTTCATTCTTTGTTGGTACAACTGCCCATGACACAAAGCAACTACTCTCTTTTCTTCTATGAGGTTCAACTGATCCAGACGAGCTTGAACCCATTCTGCTTCCTCCAATTTTGTTTCCATTAGCACTCGCAGGGAGGGTATTTCCACCTCGATGGGAAGAACTGCTTCCATCCCATATACTAGTGAGAATGGTGTTGCCCCTGTTGATGTGCGGATAGAGGTCCGATACCCGTGCAAAGCGAAGGGCAACATTTCATGCCAGTCCCTGAAGGTCACTACCATCTTTTGCACGATCTTCTTTATGTTCTTATTTGCTGCCTCAACTGCCCCATTCATCTTTGGACGGTATGGGGAGGAATTATGATGCTGGATTTTGAAGTCGTCACACAACTCTTTCATCATCTTATTGTTCAGGTTGGTCCCATTGTCCGTGATGATCTTATTTGGAAGACCGTAGCGGCAAATCAAATCTCTCTTTATGAACCTGACAACCACTGATTTTGTTACACTGGCGTAAGAAACGGCCTCGACCCATTTGGTGAAATAATCAATAGCGACAAGAATGAAACGATGTCCGTTTGATGCCTTGGGTTCGATGGGACCGATGACATCCATTCCCCACATTGAGAACGGCCATGGTGCTGTTAGGACATTCAGAGAGGCAGGTGGTACATGGATATTGTCGGCGTAGATTTGACATTTGTGGCATTTTCTGACGTAGTTGAAGCAGTCAGTCTCCATTGACAACCAGTAGTAGCCAGCCCTTAGGATTTTCCTTGCCATGGTGTGCCCATTAGAATGGGTGCCGAACGAGCCTTCATGGACATCTTTCATAATTCTTTCTGCTTCTTCTTCTGCTACACATCTGAGGAGGACCATATCGTGATTTCTCTTGTAAAGCACTTCCCCATTTAAGAAGAAACCCATTGACAGCCTCCTAAGTGTCCTCTTATCATTCTCGGTGGCACCAGGAGGATATTCTCTGTTTGTGATATAGTGCTTGATATCATAATACCAAGGTTTACTGTCAGGCTCTTCTTCGATTACCACACAATGATGTGCCGGTAGGTCTCGATGTTGGATTCGGATAAATGTCAGACTCTTGTCGTTATTGATATTGAACATTGATGACAAAGTCGCCAAAGCATCGGCCAACTGATTTTCTTCGCGAGGGAGATGATGGAAAGTGATATCTTCAAATTGTTCAACCATCTTTTGGATGTGATCATGATAAGGAATTAATTTGGAATCCCTGGTTTCCCAGTCACCTTTCGTCTGATGGATGACTAAAGCTGAGTCCCCATATACATCGAGTCTTTTGACTTTCCATTCAAGGGCTGCTTTGATGCCTAGGACGCACGCTTCATATTCTGCAATGTTGTTGGTGCAGTAGAAACTCAGTCTAGCGGTAAACGGTACGAAGCGGTTATCAGGAGAGATCAGTACAGCTCCGACCCCGTGCCCGTATAAATTAGAAGCGCCGTCGAATAACATTCTCCACCTTTCGTTGTCCGGAGGATTCCCTTCTACGAATAGAGCCATTATATCTTCGTCTGGGAAATCGCACTGCATTGATTGGTAATCTCCAATGGGCTGGTGTGCCAAGTACTCAGCCAATGCACTACCCTTGATTGCTTTTTGGGTGACATATAAAAGGTCGTATTCAGATAATAGCATTTGCCAGCGAGCGATCCTCCCTGTGAGTGCGGGTTTTTCAAAAATATACTTGACTGGGTCCATTTTAGATACCAACCAAGTCGTGTGGCTCAGCATATACTGCCTCAAACGACGTGCAGCCCAGGCCAGAGCACAACACGTTCTTTCCAACAATGTGTATCTTGTCTCGCACTCGGTGAATTTCTTGCTTAGATAGTAGATGGCATGTTCTTTCTTTCCGGATTCATCATGTTGCCCCAGTACACAACCCATTGACTTGTCTAGCACTGTTAGATACAGGATGAGAGGTCTGCCCTGCACGGGCGGCATCAGAATCGGTGGATTTTGGAGGTACCTCTTGATCTTTTCAAAGGCTTCTTGGAAATTATCATTCCACTTTGTTTCTTGGTTTTTGCACAAAAGCTTGAAGATAGGCTCGCATGTAGATGTTAGCTGCGATATGAACCTAGAGATGTAGTTCAATCTTCCCAGGAAACCACGAACTTCTTTTTCAGTACTCGGTACCGGCATTTCTAGTATTGCTCGTGCTTTGGCTGGATCTACTTCTATTCCCCTCTGACTGACTATGAAACCCAACAGCTTTCCCGATCTTACACCGAAAGTGCATTTGGCAGGGTTTAATCTGAGTTTGAACTTCCTGAGACGTTCGAAGAGTTTTTGCAGATTGACGATATGCTCTTCTTCAGTCTTGGATTTTGCAATCATGTCATCCACGTAAACCTCTATTTCCTTATGCATCATATCATGGAACAATGCGACCATTGCCCTTTGGTATGTTGCGCCAGCATTCTTCAGTCCGAATGGCATTACTTTGTAACAGAAGGTTCCCCAGAGAGTGATGAAGGTGGTTTTCTCTATGTCTTCGGGGTCCATCTTAATTTGGTTGTATCCGGAGTATCCATCCATGAAGGAGAACAGAGAGTGTTGTGCTGTGCTATCTACCAGGACATCAATGTGAGGCAAAGGGAAGTCATCTTTGGGACTAGCTCTGTTCAGATCTCGATAATCAACACACATCCGAACCTTCCCGTCTTTCTTTGGGACCGGTACAATATTGGCTACCCATTGAGGGTATTTTGCCACTGCTAAAAACCCAGCATCGAACTTTTCTTAACCTCGTCTCGGATTTTCAGCGACATTTCTGGTTTCATCCTTCTTAACTTTTGTTTTACCGGCGGGCATTCTGGTTTTACTGGTAACTTATGCTCGACTATGTTGGGGTCCAGTCCAGGCATGTCTTGGTATGTCCATGCGAAGACGTCAACATAGTCAAACAACAACCTAACCAATTTCTCTCGCTCGCTGTCTTTCAATGTGGTGCCAATGTTGACTTCTTTTTTGTCTTCTTCCGTGCCTAAGTTGATCGTTTCAGTTGATTCCTCGTGGGGTTCGATTATTTTTTCCTCTTGTTCCATCATTCTCATTAACTCTGGAGGGGTTTCCCAATTATCCTCGACATCCTCCTCAGTTTGATTGATGGGGTGATCAAAGTTACAATATGGATTATTGACGTTGTTATTTTCAAAGACAGTTTTTTCGGATCTGCATTAGTGTAAATTAACGGAATAAAAACGAAAGAAAGAAAATAAGAAGCGAATGTAAAAAGAAAGGGAAAACAGGGGTTTATTGGGAACTGAAATAACGTTGCATTGATATTAATATTGAAAGGAAAACATGCGTGCCCGAATGAAATATCCTAAGGCCTTGGGCAGAGCCAGAGGATTACATTATAGAAACATTACTTTGAACAAAAAACCACAGGAAAATCAATGATCTCCCAATTCTTGAGCCTTTTGTTTGCAGGACAAGGGCGTACAAGACTGACGACACCTTCTTCAGCGCTTAGATCGTCCTCAACTGCGGTGATCTGGCTGGGGTTCAACATTCCCGCACTCTGAAAGCTTTCCTTCATGTCGCAGATGATGATCCTCTTCGTATTTGGCACCCTGTCCTCAAGCCTGGCTAACCTCCGCTCCTTCTTTTCCTCCACAATCCTTCTCTTGTCAGTGAGATTGGGCTGATATCCTATCCCATGCCTATCTTTGTTCTCCTCTGGCTGTATTGGCGTCAGGATCCCCTGTCCGGTTTTTCCCAAGCCTCCTCCAGCTTGGTAGCCTTTTCCTAACATGAACTTAGCAACCATCACGGCAGTCTTGGATAGTTTGGGTTCTAACATAGCAGATGCATTGGCGATTTCCAATGCTTGGAAGGCAGTCTCGAAAGACTCTTCAGCAGCCTCAATGTAACGAGTGGGAGCGGACTTATTTATCAGCATTTCTTCCTCACCGAAAATAACCACCAGCTTATTGTTGACTATGAACTTGAGCTTCTGGTGTAAAGAAGAGGGAACTGCCCCTGCAGAGTGGATCCATGGCCTCCCCAAGAGACAACTGTAGGATGGGGCAATGTCCATTATCTGGAAGGTCACCACGAAGTGCTCCGGACCTACTTGCACAGGTAATTCCATTTCTCCGATGACTTCCCTTTTCGATCCGTCAAAGGCCCTGACTAATATGGAGCTTGGTCTCATGTATGAACAGTCCACATCTAATTTCTCCATGGTTGATCTGGGTAATACATTCAAAGATGAACCATTGTCAATAAGTACCCGAGCAAAAGAGTAATCTCCACATTTCACAGATATGTGTAGGGCCTTGTTGTGCCCCCTTCCTTCAGTTGGAATCTCATCATCAGTAAAGGTGAGATAATTACTTGCAACAAGGTTTCCGACGATCCCATCAAATTGGCCGACCGAGATGTCATGAGCGACATGGGCCTCATTCAATACTTTTGTCAATGCTGCACGATGGGCATCGGAACTGAGCAATAATGACAACAGAGATATCTTTGCGGGAGTTTGGTTCAGTTGATCAACCACCTTATACTCGCTTTGTCTCATAAGCTTCAGAAATTCACTGGCTTCTTGCTCGGATAACGCCTTCTTTCCTGCATTCTTATCGACAGGTTCCTGCTCTATGCTTTTGCCCTTACGGGCTCTTTCCTCCCCTTCTTTTGTTCGGTCCTCACTAGGCCCTCCAGGGGTATAGAAACGCCCACTTCGAGTCATCCCACCGGTCCCTGAGATGTTAATGACATCAGGAGTAGTCTGAACTTTCACATCGTAACTCCACGGGACCGCATTGGTGCTTTTAAAGGGAAAAGGGACTGGCACTTGAATAGTGATTGGTTTAGGCACAGCGGTGGTTAGCTTTGTGTCCTTTTTGTAATGGATTTCCAGTGGTTCCCGGATACTCTTGCTCTGGTCAATGCTTGACTGGAGAGTCGACACGCCTTCCTCTTTCTTTTGAAGACTTATTTGTATTATGTGTCGGTCTAATAAGTCTTGCAGGACCGGCTTGAATGCTTCACAGGCCCCGACGCAAAGGGGATCAGCACACGAGCCCTTTCCGGTACATCCCTTCGTAATGATTCCGAAGTGACACAAATCAGCATGGATGAGGTCCAGGGGTGTGACAATGTCCTCCACCTTTCTGACCAATAATTGCCCCTCAACATCCTCAATGTCATTGACGGAGGGTTTCCCGTGCCCCGGCAGAGGGTTAGTGGCAACATTCGGACCATCTTTTGCGAAGCTTAACCATTTAGATTCAATTAAGTCTTGTACTACATATTTCAATGCCTTGCAATTCTCTGTTGAATGGCCAACTGCCCCAGCGTGGAATCCACAGCTAGCCTCTGGGTCATAGCTCCTAGGGAAAGGAGGTTGAAGGGGTCTCATTGGACGGGGAGTGATCAAGTTGTGACTGATGAGGTGATTGAATAGGTCGGTGTATGACATGGGTATTGGGTCGAAATTGGCGGGCTTTCTTTCTTGGTAGTTTTGTGGTCTATAGCCTGGGTTGACTTGGTGAGGTGGGGCTTGTGGTGTTTGAGTAGGTATTTGTAAAGTCTGTCGGGGGTTGTTGTAGGGAGGCTTTCCGGATCCAGAGATGGCATTAGCTTCGCCCTCCTTCTTTTTAGGGAAACCTGAGAAGGGCTTTTTCTGATTGCTGGTTCCAGCGGAGCTATATGCAATCTTCCCGTTTCTCCATCCATTCTCTAATCTTTCTCCGATGACGATCATATCTGAAAAGTTCGAAGACACGCTCCCAATCAACCTGTCGTAGAAAGGTGATTGAAGGGTATCCATGAACATGGATACCATCTCTTTTTCTAACAAAGGTGGTACTACCTGTGCAGCCAACCCTCTCCAGCGTTGGGCATATTCTTTGAAGGACTCATTATCTCTCTTCGTCATGCTCTGCAGCTGTGTTCTATCGGGAGTCATGTCAAAGTTATATTTGTATTGCCTCAAAAATGCATCGGCTAGGTCTTTCCAGCATCTGATATGGGCACGTTCTAATTGCATGTACCAGCTCGAAGCTGCCCCAGACAGACTATCTTGGAAGTAGTGGATGAGCAATTTGTCGTCGTGAGCAAACGCCGCCATCCTCCTACAGTACATGGTTAAGTGGCTTACAGGGCAAGTCGACCCTCTGTACTTGTCGAAGTCTGGCACCTTAAATTTTGGAGGGATGACCACGTTAGGGACGAGGCACAAGTCATAAGCATCCCTCGCACCAACATTGGATCCCTCGACTGCTCTCAACCTTTCCTCAAGCATTTGTAGTTTGTATTTGGCTTGAGGGTTCTCCATAGAGTAATTGTGAGGGAGCCTACTCATACCATAGTAAGGATGGATCATCGGATCTATGGCTGGGTTCACATTTGGGGTATGTGAATGAGTGGGATTCCTGAGGTTGGAACCCTGAGCTTGAGCGTCAACTATCGGCGGTGGAGGGCAGCCAAGTGGTAGTCTTTGTGGTATGACGACGGGGGTCGGGTTTTGAACTTGTGGTGCCCCCGGATTACCATTGTGACCCGTTGGTGTAAGCTGTTGTTAGGCCCGCGACTCCTGAGGGACCGTCTTCTGGACTAGCATCGACTGTCGGAGGTGTGTAACCTTGTGGAAGTCCGTAAGGAGGCCATATGTAACCCTGGTCATTAGTCCCAGTGGGGGGCACTGTATGCGGGATCCCGAGTCCATTGAGAGGAGGAGGGTTGGTAACTTGATTTTCCGTGTTCCCCGCGGAGACATCTTCGCTTGTGTCTTTGCCCTTCAAAGCTTGTAAAACCTTTAAAATTTCAGCCATCTGTTCTTTCATCCCATCTATTTCTGCCCTAAGCTCTTGATTGTCTAGGTTCTGAGGTGGATTGCCTTGATCCTGGTTATCTTGAGGCGGATTGTCCTGGTTTTCTTCCATGTTTCTGGCCTGAGAGCGAGTCCAATAGCGATGTCGACGCACCAGCTTGTCTTTCACTCTCTGTTGGTGGGACACATGGTATGAGTATGTGTATGAGTATATGAATGGATGAAAATGCGAATGATGCATGTGTGCATGAGTCTTATTGTTTTAGGTCGGGAATTGCAAGCGCATCCTGATTTGTCATAAGTACACAGATTAAAGTTCCACAATATTTTCAAGATAGAGGATCAGCATGTGAGACAAACAAACTTCATTGATGGAGGAAAGTACAACATTTTGGAAATAAAGCTTCGAAAAGAAAAGTACAATGTTCATTAAATTTCACTCAAATACATATGGCTTTCATTTTTCCACTCCTCCCTCTTTTTCTACTAGTAGTGCTGCCAGCCTTCTCTCGGAGTTCGGCAATCAGAACCTCGCAAAACTCTATGAATTCGGAAACTTGGACCGGGGTGTTAAACGGGTGCATTGCCGCGTTAGCCTTTTTTAGACGTTTGGGGATACCCGCGATAGCTTGATTGGCCAGCCATGCCAATTTTGAGAATCTGTCTTTCCAGTATAAGCTTTCATTCTTCAACTCTATGAAGGCTTCATGGTTTTCTATCCTGCTGACCAACTCCACAAAGTGGTTCTCCCAATAGATGCTTTCTATCTTCAACTGGTGGTAAACCTCCTCTTGATATCTGATATGGTCGTTCAGCTCATCAGATTTTTCATGCTCCCTTCTCAAGGCTTGTTGGTATTCTCGGAGTATTTCTTCAATGGTATTTTTATCCTGCTTGATACTTTTCACTTGCTCTTCAAACTCGGCTGCCATCATCCGGGACTCTCTTTTTGATACCATTAGCAGGCTCTGTGCAGTCTTTTCAGCAATCATTGATTCTTCCCATAACTTTTTCCACTTGTATGCATCATCGAGGGCTTGGTTCACTTTCAGGTTGCAACGTTTTATTTCCTCTTTCGCCCCTCTTAGGTACTTTTGAACATCTAGTTTGTTCTTTTGTTCAATTTTGAGCTGCTTGCGGCTGTCTTCAATGGCCACTGACTTACTTACGTTCTCCTCCTCCAATTTCTAGGTTTTTTAGGAGCACTTTCTCTAACTCTGTCTGCAAGCCCTTCTTTTCTTCCTCGGCCTTGGACAATGCCATTTTAAGCTTATCTAAATCTTCGACAGTGGGAAGGGTAGGTTCGGGTATTTCTTCCTCAACCCATAGTGCACTTTGGTAAGGCAATCAGGTGTCTTGGATCCTCTTTTGGAGCCATTGACGAAAGGTGGTTTCCTTATCGCCGCTCCTCTTAGTAAGCTCTTGTCTCTTGCGGACGACCATATCCCACGTTTGAGAAATCTTCCGGAGCATGTCAACCTCTTTTGGGCTTCCTTCATGGAGGTAAAAAGGGATTAACATGTCTTCGGTGGGCGGATTTCGCATGGGGTACCCCAGCTGTCTTAGAGTTAGAGAAGGATTGTAATTTATGCATCCTCTTGTCCCCATGAGCGGGACGTTTAGAAAGTTTCCACATTGAAAAACTACTGCGGGCCTATCTTTCCACCATGATGGGTGCCAACGAACCTTGTATTCATGAAGGCCCCCTAGCACTTGCAACCATTCACTAGTGTTCATTGTCTTCACATCACACCCTCTGGCGTCTTCAATTGGGCCTTCTACTCTGACTTTGTTAACGAAAGCATGGGTGAGAAGCCAAACATACAAGGCGTGCAGGCAGCAAGATATCCTCTTTCCCCTTAGCTCACTATAATGAGTGAAAGTACAGTAAGTGTCAGCGAGCATGGCTGGAATCGGATTGAGTGGGTTTTCTCCATCCTTGAAGGATAAGAAGACACCAATAGGTGTTGTGTCCACATATCTTTCAAGGCGTGGAAATAGGACAATGCCAAAGATGGTCAAGGCTAACACCTGCTTAAAAGGACCCCAACTTCTAGCGTCGGTGAAGGACTTCATTTGGCTTTCCAGATACTCTTGTGGGAATCCTGCAATGCCATTTTGATTTTTCTTCTGGAGCTTCAACTTCTCTTTGCTGGTTTGTAACATTGAGGCGAGTTTCTCATCTGTGTAGTATTGTCCCTGATACTGGTAGGGTCCATTGTCTTGTTGAGGAAAGCCGAAGATCTGTGTATATTCTTCCAGGGTAGGTGCCATCTGGAAATTTTTGAAGGTGAAGCACCTTAATGAAGAGTCGTAGAACTGGCTCAAAGCGGCAATGGCCTCCGTTTGCACGTCCAATTGTAGTAACATAATAATCTTCCCATACACTCTATCAAAAGACCTGCGCTCGATGGGCGGCAATCGACCAACACATTCCCTTAGACTTGTCAGATTAGGCTGTTTTACTATAGGGTAGTTCAGAGCTTGGATTGCTTCACAGTTTGATCCCATATCGCCTTGCTTATGACAAAACCTTCAAACCTCTTACAAATCCCGGCAAACCTAAATGAGATGAATAGCATGCAATGTGAGGATTTTTGTATTTTTTGTGAAATAACGATGATGTATGATGAATTAAAGAAAGACGTTACATGCGTTAATAAAAGCATATTTTGGTGATTCAAATTTTGAGAAACATTAACCATGTCAAATAAAATATACGTAAAAAAGGAGTAAATGGTTTTCATTATTTGATTTTTTTGAAAAAAAAAGTTTTTGTGATGATGCAACGGGTAGGTGAATTGCCCTTGTGTCCTAAATAGGTCAGGTCGTATATATAGGTCACGGTCTAGGGCTACTTGTGTGATCAATCTCTCAGGTGGCTCTAATCACGTCCTCACAAGGGTCTCCAGAGCTGAAATCTCTTTCGTGATATGACCCACAACGATAGCGAGCTACCTGGTGTGGGATACCACGAAAGAGCGTACTCTGGCTGAGGCTTTCATGAGAGTCAGACAGATAAAATCCAGAATGACTGACACTAATCGCCTCCACTCGTCCTAGGTTTTTTTTAGACCCGGGTATAGGGCCCCGCTCAAGAGTGTGTGCAATAAACAAGTGTAATTGATGTGTGTGATATAAGCAACCTAAACTACCCGTGCTGCAAAAGAAATACAGATGATAGTGCACAGGTTTTCTACCCTAAGGTTCAATAAAGCAAATAAATAGATAAATAAAAAAGACATGCGAATAGAAGGGCTAAGGGTAAATAAAGTACTAAACTAACAAATATCTACACATTTAACTAAATTAGGCTTGACCCTCTTAAATAGTCCCCAGCGGAGTCGCCAGCTGTAGCGACCGAAAGATCCGAAGGAGGGATTCTTCGTTGTTTTTGAACAATGGAGCCGCCATCAATATTTATTTTTAGGAAAACATTGAAAAAAACCTTTGTTTTTGGGTTCGGGGGTCGATTAAGTGCGGGGAAGGTACTAGCACCCCGCAACATCCTAAAAAGGTTACCTTGTAATTTAATGTGTAGAAAAAAAATTAGTTTAAAGAAAACATTTTAATTTACCCTTTTTATTAATTACAGAAAAAAAACGGAAAGGAAGACTTAATAAAAATTTAGTTTTTCGCGCTTGACAGGAGTGGGCCCCCGCTCCTACGTATCTCCGGGTGCGATGGAGAAATCAAAGCTACGTAGTTCTTGGGTAGAAAATATTTGTGTGTTGGTATTTTTTAATTATTGAAAAGCTTGCGAAAACTAGAGGCCGTTCTTGGTGACCAAACAGATAAATCCAGAGTGGTCACCGCTAATGGCTTATTCGAAAAAGAGGATGTTTACAGCGTTCAAACGAGCGGGGCCCAGAGTGACCGCTATAAATAACCAATTTGTGATCGCGTGCTTGTTTGTTCGGAAGATGCTTACCGGGAAAACGTGATCAAAAAAAATGGATTTGAGATTATGTCTGTGTGTGTGTTTTTTTTGTTATTTGAAAGTCCTTTTTTTTTTGAAGTTTAGGCGGGTGTTCATGATGATCAAACGAGTAACCTTATGGTGATCACCGCTTACTAATCCGTTTCGAAAAATGGAGATTATTCCTATCGGTCAAACAAGCTAAACTCAGGGTGACCGTTAGCAACAACCTATTTGTGTACGAGCTTGGTTGTTTGAAAGAAAGAAAAATGGTTTAGAAACATTACGATGTAAATAAAAGCGGAATGGGTGGTAGTAAAAAAAGGGAGGTACAATTAACAACAAGGAGTGTTGTATCAAAATGGGGGGTGCGTACAGTGAGACCAAATCGGTTTTTGTGAACTAGGTTGTGCTTAAAAAAGATGGGCTTGTAGTAAAAAATGGATGGGTTTGCTGTCAAAAAGGGTACTGTATTACTAAAAACGTGGGGGTGCAATTAACGTGGGTGTTTAAATCTAAAACAGGGGTTGTATTATCAGAACCTGGGGGTGCCAATAAAAATCTGATGTGAAAAAAAAAGTAGTTTTTTTTTATGCACCAGGCATTAGGCCCGAATTTATTAAAAAATAAAAACAGTACAAAAAGCACAAGGGGGGACTATGCCAAAACCCTTGGAAATAAGGACAATAAAGAGAGTCTAACAAAGACCTCTAAACTAAACAAACTTAGACCACAATCGAGTCACCACACTCCAGACCACCGGCGGCAGGACCCTAGCCAACATCGCGAAGTCGTGCCACCGGCCAACACCGAGACAGCACCTAGCTTGATTGAGGAGGTCGAGCCACCAACCACCACCGCGGTATTGCGCCCTCAGCCAACACCGAGGCACAATCAAGCAGAACCGCGAGCGACAGGGAAAAGGGCCCACACCAAAATGGGGGGAGGCGAGACTGCGGGTCCAAATTTCATAACGACCGCCACCGATGCCAACCCAGGAACAGTCAGCATCCACGAACGAGGCAAACCATAAACAGTCAGCAAGAAGCAATCTGAACAGCAACCAATTAAGCAATCAGAAACAGTCAGCAATAAGCAATCTGAACAGCAACCAAGCCCAATCCAGCAACCCAGGACCCGAACGCAACCAGCAACCCGAACCCGAACGAAACCCAGTTTCAGCGCCAGATTCGCAGCAGACGGGCGCAGGGAGGAGGCTCAGGCGGTGGTGGGACAGGAGCAACCACCGCACGGGGAGAGATCCACAGCACCCAATAGATTCGACTCAGATAGGAAACAGATCCGAACCAGGTAGCTTCACCAGCCACGGCTAACAGAACCACCCAACCCACGATCTTCGCAGGGACGACGACCACTCGCGAAGGAGCAAACGCCGGGGACGCAACTGACCGAGCCGGATCCACCTTCGCAGGGGCGACGACAGCCATCTCGGGGAAAAGCCACTCGTCGCGAGCCGGATCCACCAACGTAGCGTCGAACACCGCCGCCTCCGGGAACAGCATCGCGTCGCGAGCCACGTCCCAGTCGTGAACCGCGGGCTGCCTCGCAACCATCTGGAGCAGATCGGTGGGGGATCCAGCCATGGCGGCCACCGCCGCGGCGCTAGGGCGCCCTATGAAGACCAACCCGTCGCACGGGTTTCTAGAGATCCACATCCCCTATTCGAAAAAAAAAAAAAATTATTTGAAAATCTGAGGGGTGCCAATAAAAATCTGATGTGAAAAAAAAGTAGTTGAGCGTTTGATTATTTGAAAAAAAAAACGCTTTACTTAGAAAACATGATTTAGGGAAATGGGTTGTTTGATTAAGCGGTCTTCTATTTCGAAAGTTGATTTTTGGAAAATGGTTTCCGCTATTATTATTTTGAAAAGAATTACCATAGTTTTTTTGTATCATTATTGTCATGGTTATTATTTTTAAAAGGTGCTTTTTGCTGTTTTTTTTTTGTTTAAATAAAATATTGTTATTATTCCCTTTTTTTTACGAAGGTAGTGGTATTAGTAACCATTTATTTTGGAATTTTTTTTTTTAAAGGAACTTTATTTCAATCCGAATATTACAGCAATATTTTAAAAAAAAAGGCAACAATTTAAATAAATCAAAACAGCAATGATATGTAAAAAAAAAGTTACAGCAACAATTTATATAAAAACAGCAACAATTAAATAAAGAAAAAAAACAGCAACATATATACAAAAAAACGATTTAATAGAAAAACAGAAACAATTTTAAATAGTAAAAAAAGCAACAACAGTATCTTAAAAAAAAAAGATGACCACGATAATAAAAAAAAAACAGCCACATATATACGAATTTACATTACAGCAGCTATAAAAAATAATAAAAAAACAGCAACAATATTTACATGAACAAAATTACAGCAACTAAAACAAACAGCAATAATTAAGTAAAATGTTACATTGCAATACCTTAAACAAAAAATCCGGAAATGTTGAAGGAGAAGTTTTCTTCTTCGGATTTCCTCAATACAACAGAATTTGAAACTAAAAAAATTTGTGAAAGAGAAGAAAAAGAATAACAGTAAAAAAAAAACTCTCAAACTCTCTTTTCTAAACAAAACCTAGACTCTCTTTTTTCTTCTTTTTCGAAAATCTTCTCCCCTCCTCCCAAAAAACCGTGGTCTCTTCAAAGCTTGGCCCCCTATTTATACAAGAAGGACTTTTTCTTCGTTTTCTTCTGACTGCCTCCATACCTTGCACAGTGTTTTTTTTTCTGAGTGTGGCTTGACATGATGAAACAAAAACTTATGAGGGGTTCCGAAGGGTATGGGTGTAGCAGAGGAGAGAGTGATGGTTTTTTGCGTGTGAGAAGGGAGAGTGAATCCGTGAGTGAGAGAGAATGATGTGAGGGAAAGAAAAAAATGATGCAGTTTAAGGGTTTGGTGGGAGGGGTATGCGTGGAGATGGGAGAGTGGGGGAATGGGAGGATGAGTGAAAGAGAAAGAGAAGTGTGTGTGAGTGGGAGAGAAGGAAGGGTGTGTGAGTAGGAGAAATGATGAGAAAGATGAAGTGAAGTGTGTGAGAGTGTGAGAGAGAAAGAGTCGTAGGGATGGGGAGAGAATGAGAGGTTGAGTGTGAGTGGGAGAAAGAGAGAGAGAGATAGCGTGAGATTGAGGATGGGAGCCGTGTATGGGGAAGAGAAATGTGGGGAAGTGGGAGTTGAGAAAAAAGAGGAGAGGTGGAGTGTGGGAAAGGAAAAAAAATGCAATTTTCAAGGAGGGAAAATAGGGAGTGGGGCGAATTTTTAGGAGGGGAAAGGTGAGTGAATGTGGCTGAATTTTTGGGTTAAGGGGGGGATTGAATGTGGATGATTTTTAGGGTAAAGGGGGGTGGCCGAATTAGGGTTTTGGTGGAGGGGAAATGGGTATGGGTTGGATAGAAATTAGGGTTAGGAGGAGTTGGGTTATGGGTTGGGCGAATTGGGCTAGTTTTGTTTTTGTTGGGTTGGGTTTCTGATGGCCCAGTCCTGATTGCACCTCCATTCCTTTTTTAACAGACCCCCCCCTATTTCCTCCTTTGCTTATATTTTTTTCTTCACTTCTAATAAAAAATATTTTTGTTAAAAACTTGTGGCAACTAAAATAGAATAATACACGACATGAAAAAGAAAATAATTAGTTTTATTAAAAATAAATAAAATTTCTTATTTTTGGATAGGACAAAATTAGGGTATTACACCAGAGATGGTGCACCTATATGATGAAATGGAGAAGGTGCTGATGGAGGCTAGGATTCCATGGCAGACCCGTGCCTGGGGCATACTTGACAGGATGAAGACATTGGTGAGACCATTCGCACGGGGGTTGAGGAAGTATGGTTGTGTCTACCAGCGAAGAGAGAGGCAGACACAGTAGTTGGTTTTTTATTGTATTTCATGGACACATTTATGTTGTATTTTATGAACTATCGCACCCCGAAAAAATCCTTGGAGGGATTTTTCTTCGCACGAGTGGATTTTAGAGTCGCCACCAATATTTTTAAAAGGTAAAACATCGGAAAAACCTTTTTTCAAAAGCAATGGTCTTTGGAACCATTAGATTTGGGTTCGGGGGTCTAATTACGTATGAGGAAGGTATTAGCACCCCACAACGTCCCTTCAAAGAAGGGTTACCTTAATTAAATATGTGATTTGCAAAGTTGATTCGGAAAAATGCTTTGTTTTTACCTCTTTTGTTGATGGATGACTTAATGAAAAATCTTTAGTTTTTGTGCTTGACGGAGGGGATCCGCTCCTATGTATCTCCCGGTGCGATGGAGAATTCAAAGCAACGTAGTTCTTGTTTTTCTGAAAAATGTTTTATTTTGGAAAAGTGTTTGGTTTTTGAAAGGAAAAATATTTTGGGTTTGTTGTGCTTGATGGAGAGTATCCGCTCCTACGTATCTCCCGGTGCGATGGAGAATTCAAAGCTACGTAGTTCTGGGTTGTCTAGAAAAAGGTTTTTTTTATCTTGTTTAATTATGAAAATTGAGCTTTCATGATGATCAATTGAGCAAAGGCTCTAAGTGACCACCATTAGCACTCCATTGTTAATAATCATGCAAGCAAAGGCTTCGCGAGACTACTAACAAAGTTTTTGGTTTAGTGAAAATCTTTAGGAAAATTAGGCATTCATGATGATCAATTGAGCAAAGGCTCCAAATGATCGCCACTAGTACCTCATTGTTGATAATCATGCAAGCAAAGGCTTCGCAAGACTACTAACAGAGTTTGATTTTTGAAGAGTTTTCGCAATTGAATTGATTCTTGTTTAGGGAAAAGAAAATCTGTTATTTTGGAAAAAGGGTTTGTGAAAAAATAAGTTTGCTTAGGGGAAAGAAACAAAATTTAAAAAAGGAAACAGGGGGTGCAGTAGTAAAATAAGGGTGTAAATAAGAAACAAGCGGTTGTATGAATAAAAAGAAAGGGTGCATTTAGCAGCAGCCCAGCCCACGATAAGGCTGGCTAGCCCACGAAATTGTGGGCTTTCCTAGGGGTTGTGTTAAAGAAATGGAGCGGTGCGAAACCTAATCTGATGTTTTATTTAAAAATTAAAATTAAAATTAATTAAAACCACACATATATAAAGCAAAACCTAAAATTCTAACCCTAATTCGCAACTCCTCTCTTCCAGCGCCGCACTCCCCCCTTCTAACCCTAATTTCGTTTCTTCTCTCTCCCTACGCCGCATCTGCTTCCCTCTCTCAACTGTGACCTCGCTTCCCTCTCCTCTACTCCGCTTCCGTTCTTCCCTTTTTCTCCAACACCGAACCCTCCCTCACGGCGCCATGTTTCCCCTAGCCATAGATCCTCCGTTTCACTCTTAGAGGAGAGAGAAAATAAATTTCGAAAAACCAGAGAAGATGAGGGGGGAGAGAGAGACACAGTGATGGAGAGATTGGGCGCGGTGATGGGTGGTGATGCGTCATAGTGGTGGTGCGATTTTCTTTCTTCCCTTTTTTCTTGGTTGTTCAGTGGTTGTGGGGGGAGTACTCGACGGAGGTTCTGGCCACCGTGGTGGGTTTGCACGGTGGTGGTGGTTTGTTGGCTATTTGGAGGTGATGGGGTGGTGATGGGACGGTGAGATGGTGTAAGGGAGGTTATGGTGATGACGCGGGCTACGGTGGTTGAAAGATGACCAAGGGTGGTCGCGGTGGTCTTAGGTGGTGGTTCTGTGGGTGGTTGACGGTGGTTCTGTTGGTGGCTGACTTGTGATGTGGTGGTTTGGGGCCTACACGGTGGTTCTGTGGGTGGTTGACGGTGATGTGGTGGATGACGGTAATGTGCTGGTTTGGGGTCTAGACGGTGGTTCTGTTGCTGATGTGGAGGAGTGTAGAGATCGACGGTGTGAACGTGGCTTCTGTGATGGTGATTGACGGCGAGGTACAGTGGTTCACGGTGAGGCTACGGCGGCGGCCACCTTGAACGGTGGCCGGAGGTACAATTTCACTCCTTTCTCTTTCCTTTCCTCTCACTGTCTCAATCTCCCCCTCCCTGTATATGTTTGCTTTGCTCTCTCCATTTTTATTTTTCTCTCTTCTCTTGCTTTCTGATTTTGGAAACCTCTAAGCCCAAATTCCTTAACTCATTTTTTAGCCTCCTGATAAATTATTAAGCTTATAAACTGTACATTATGGCTGTTATCTTCACTTTCAGTTTCAATCAAAAGAAAAACGTTTCTGCACGAATCCTATAACAACACGCTATTTTGGTTCACTACAACAAACAGAAACTGATTATATTTCTTAGAAATAGAGAAGCGACCAACCTTGAATCCGAGTTTTCTGGAAAAAGAGTCTTTATGTATATCTGTTCTTTGCTGCCTTGTTGGATTACTGCCGCTACCTTTTGCTATTGTGTTCTGTTTCAGAACTTCAAACTAGTGTTTTTTGGGTGATTAGGGTTCTGATGTGAACCACTAATCCTTTAGGGTATTTCTGAATTTTTGATTGAGAATTGTTTTTTTCTTCTAAGGTTTTTTTTTTCTCTGAGAATTCTCGTCTAATTCTTTCTGTGTGCGTATGGTTCCCCCTTAACACTGTTTCTGTTCATTGTATTTATAGGCAGGAAATTATGGGTGTGGGAGGAAGCAGTGGAGCAAAACTCTTGGGGACAGATTCTGCAGAGCCAAAACTAACCACCCAAAGGTGGTGGTACTGCTGCTGCAAAAGGCTGTGTTGTTGGTGCCAAGAATGGGAAGACAGCAAGGAACAAGGGGAAATAGGCTTGGACTGGTAGCCAAAAATGAATTCCTGCTACAGCAACAACAAGGGCAGCAACACTGCCTCCTGTTTTTCACTTTTGTTTTAATTTTTTTTGTACCTTTTTACTCTTCTTTTTTTGTCCTCATTTGTAACAAATTTGACTTTTTGGGTTATATTGTAAATAAAAACTAGATTATAATAATAAAAAGACTTTATATTCAGATCTGATTTTTTATTATATTTTTTCTATAACAATAATGATAATTAAACTAGTAGCAATGACTATATAAAGATAAAAATAACGAGTACCAAAACTAAATACTCGTACGCAACGAGAAGCAAACACGCTCGCGCAATGAGAGCAACGACACGCGCACAATTAAAAAAAGAAACGTGGCATGGCCAGAACAACAAAGCGTGCACAATTAAAAGCGACTCGCATACGCTAGGTGCGAACTGAAACCATCAGCGCTAATCTGACGGACAAAATTGGGGTATGATAGCTGCCCCTCTTTATTTGGATTTTACCAAGAAATATGAATTGGCCGAGACATATTTCGAAGATAAAATATGAATAAAGAATTCAGAAATTACACCAATTTTGTCTATTGGGAGAAACCCGAATTTTCTTTTTCTGTTTCTTCTTTTTTCTTTTTTCCTTTTTTTTGAATCAACACTTGGAGCGTTGATGAGGAAACGATAGACGAAATAGTTAACAACATGCACGCTAACTGCGAAAGGCAAGGAAAGCGCTAAATGAAGAAAACGATAAAGAAAGCGGTAAAATGCCAGGCTGCCTAAAACCTGTAAACGAACCCTTGCGAATCCGAGTTTGCACGTGGCTTTGAGGAGCACACATCCTGAGAATCTCTGGTCATTCGAGCGACCGGGGGGATCGTTATCAGCTCCGGAACTGATATACTGATCAATGCACGACGTCCACTGTATCTTAGGCTGATACAACTATTCCGTTGAACCTCACATGGGGCTGCGGTCCATCGCGTTGCTCGTACACGATGTGAGACCATGAACAGAAGGGAGTACTGAACTCTGATAAGAGCGATTTGAACTCCAAACTCCAATGCGCGCTTGAGCGCCGAACTGAAAAACATTCGAACCCCGACATAAGAGGGCATTTTCTGGGAACTGAGTGCGAGGATTAACATCGAAGTACTTATCTGTCCTTGTACCTGCAAGTGAGATGAACAAATGCATGCAATGCAAATGCCATGATTGCTTTTTGATGGGATGAATGTGATGTGATGCAGGAGTTTCTTTTTGCTTGCATGAAATTTTTTTTGTCTATGTTTGATGAATGCAATGCATGAATTTTATTTGTTTTATTGCTCTTTTCCTCTTTTTCTTCTTTTCTTTTTTGCTTCGACCAAATCGTAGGACGTGCGTTATGAGGCACGATGGTCGTCCATAATGGTGCGAGGGTCTTGCTTCAGCCTTTTGAGAATTGTTTTGACGCGATCAGTGCTTTTGTTTGATTCTTGTGAATTTACCTGATCGAGAGATCATTTCTTTTCTCATGATTTTCAAAAGTTTCGCAATGATTTTAATGCTCTGATTTATGCACATTTTCATAGTTCATTTATCATCTACCATAAAACATCATTTTAAAACACAAATGAAAAGGAAGAAATGATAAAACAATAAGCAGACGGAGTGGAAAATTTGGACGTTTTATTCATATGGAAACCGAACGCGCAAAAGGTCGCGCCGATTGAAAAGAGTATATTGAGAATTTTTTTGAAACTAAAAAAAACAAGAAAAATGGACGCAACAGATCTTATGAGCGCTCTTTGTCTTTGGAGTGTTGATGCCAATCACCCATACTTATATCCTTGATCACCCTTTTATCCAAGCTTTTGGAGGCGCTGCTTGCCTCTTTTACTTTTTTTAAGTCCAACCTTTCTGACCCTAATTTTTGCCTCGACCGCTCTTTGCGAGTTTTCAGTCCACCGGGTCGCTCTTTTTTGCCGAGGCCGCCCTTTCGGGTTTTCAACCTAGCGAGCTAATTCTTGCTTGGCTCATCTTTCTCTTTTTTTCTTTTATTTTTCTCAGACGTAATATTTCTTGACTGAATCTGAGTTGACTGGGTTTCTGAGTTCTTCACCATCCATGTTGGTGAGTATCAATGCTCCTCCAGAAAAGGCTTTCTTTACCACATATGGTTCATCATAGCTAGGAGTCCATTTCCCACGGGGGTCACTCTGAATAGGCAGGATCTTCTTGAGCACAAGGTCTCCTTCGCTGAATTCTCGGGGACGAACCTTCTTGTCGAAAGCTGTCTTCATCCTTTGTTGATACAACTGGCCATGACACAGGGCGGAAATTCTTTTCTCCTCAATGAAATTCAGCTGATCCAGACGAGCTTGGACCCATTCTGCTTCTTCCAACTTGGTTTCCATCAGCACCCGTAGGGAGGGTATCTCAACTTCAATAGGGAGGACTGCTTCCGGCCCATACACCAAAGAGAAAGGGGTTGCCCCGGTTGAAGTACGCGCTGAGGTACGATACCCATGCAAAGCGAAAGGAAGCATCTCATGCCAATCTTTGTAGGTTACTACCATCTTTTGCACGATCTTCTTGATATTCTTATTGGCTACTTCGACTGCCCCATTCATCTTGGGACGGTATGGGGAAGAATTATGATGTTGGATTTTGAAATCCTCGCATAACCCTTTCATCACCTTACTGTTCAGGTTGCTGCCATTATCTGTGATAATCTTGTCTCGAAGCCCATAGCGACAAACCAGGTCTCTCTTTACGAACTTAGCAACCACATGGCTAGTAATGCTGGAGTACGAAGCAGCTTCAACCCACTTGGTGAAGTAATCAATGGCAACCGAGATGAAGCGATGCCCATTTGATGCCTTAGGCTCGATAGGACCTATGACGTCCATGCCCCACATTGAGAATGGCCATGATGCAGTCAGGACATTTAGGGAAGCAGGTGGCACATGAATGTGATCAGCGTAGATTTGACACTTGTGACATCTCTTCACGAAACTATAGCAATCTGATTCCATTCGCAACCAATAATAGCCAGCTCTTAAGATTTTTCTTGCCATAGTGTGCCCACTGGAATGAACCCCAAATGAGCCTTCATGGACTTCTTTCATGATTTTTGTTGCCTCTTCTTCTGCCACACACCTCAGGAGGACCATATCATAATTCCTCTTGTATAGAACTTCACCGTTCAAAAAGAAATTCCTTGACAATCTTCTGAGGGTTCTCTTGTCATTTTCTGACGCTCCAGGAGGGTACTCTCTATTCAAGATGTACTGCTTGATGTCATAGTACCAAGGCTTGTTATCAGACTCTTCCTCAATTGCCGTGCAGTAATGATGTGCTGGCAAATCTCGATACTGAATCTTGATGTGAGTCAAGTGTTGACTCTCAATCATATGATGTAAGTTAGGCATTTTTAGGACCAATTGTGCAGGTTTTTCATTGTATCACAGTCATTATCTGGGATTTAGTCTAGTTTTAGATAATTGTAGTAGGAAGTTCATTTGTAAGTAATTCCTTCACTTTTGGAGCTAAATTGGACATTGAAGACCTCTAATTGGTTGTGGCATCATTCGGCGAACCAGACACTTGCCCGGAAATGCAGCAAAATGGAGGGATTTGATTTCTGTTCAATATCGCGTCGCGACCAGGAGGGTTCGCGACGCGATCTGGAGGAATTTTGCAAGCCAGAACTTTCTGTTTTTTTTTCGCGTCGCGACCAGGAGGGTTCGCGACGCGACCTGGAGCAGTTTTGCGAGGCCTGAAGCTTCTGTCTTTTGTCGCGACGCGACGGACACGGGCCTGCGTCGCGATGGTGCGTGAAAATTAGGGTTTTTAAAGCAGTTTCAGCAATTTTTGAAGGGACTTCGTCTTGGGAGCGCAGCGAGGGTTTGGAGCAGCAGCTGGGGGTGTTTTTGGGAGCTTCTAATCACTTGGGAACAAGGTTTTGAAGACTTCTCATGGATTCCTCTATGTGTAACTTCTCCTTATTTCTATCTTCTCTTTCCTGGATGTTGTCTATGTAGTTTGTTTTGATTAGGGAGAGATGATTCTCCCCAAACCTATCTATTGATTACTTTGTTGTGGTTGATTCAGTTGTTTGGTTAATTTATCATAAGTCTATGCCTCTTTGTGTAATGCTTTACTTCTACATATGCTAGTTGTAATGAATTAGGGTTTGTGATCACATAGGGATATGGGTTACATTCTTGATATGGGGTAGTAGATCACATACTTGTGATCACCATAGGAATATGGGATTGGATATGTGAATTCTCTATTTCTTGCGTTTATTGCTTTACTTGTTGGCATGAATCACCTAAGGGATTAGGGTTTCTCAATTAGGTAAAAGGGGTTTTGAGGCAAGGGATTGTCCTTAACCTAATTTTGTGAATTGAATCTGGTAATTTAAACAAACAATTTGAGATTAGCTGAAGGATCATAGGATAGGTGAGGGGAGAAGATTCGACCCCTAATCGCTTTTATTTTATTGTTTACAAACGTTTGCTTTATTTTACCGTTACTTCACTTTTCGTCCAACTGTTACGTCTAAGGATTAATTTACTTGCCTATTGATAATAAAACACAATCCCCGTGGAATTGACCGATTACTTACCGTATTTTATTACTTGCAACGACAATTGGTACACTTGCCAAAGTCTTAACATCAAGCTTTTGCCGTAGTTGATATGGAACATTGAAGACAAATTGGCTAGCGCATCAGCCAACTGATTCTCATTGCGAGGAAGATGCTGAAATTTGATTTCCTCAAAAGGCTCAACCAACTCTAGAATGTAATCTCGGTAAGGGATCAACTTGGAGTCCCTGGTCTCCCAATCACCATTCACTTGGTGAATGACTAAAGCTGAATCTCCATACACATCAAGTCTCTTAATTTTCCAATCAATGGCTGCCTGGATACCAAGAATACATGCCTCATATTCTGCAATATTATTGGTGACGTAGAAGCTTAGTCTGGCAGTGAACGGAATGAAGCGATTATCAGGGGAAACCAGCACTGGCCCGGCTCCGTGCCCATATATGTTGGAGGCACCATCAAACACCATTCTTCATCTTTCATCTTCTGGGGATTTCCCTTCTTCAAACAGGGCCATGATATCTTCATCTGGAAAGTCATACTGCATAGGCTGATAATCTTCAACGGGCTAGTGTGCCAGGTACTCGACCAGCGCACTACCTTTAATTGCTTTCTGAGTGACATATAGGAGATCATATTCTGATAACTGCATTTGCCAACGGGCAAGTCTCCCTGTAAGTGCGGGCTTCTCGAAGATGTACTTGATAGGATCCATTTTAGATACCAACCAAGTAGTGTGACTTAGCATGTACAGCCTCAAACGATGAGCAGCCCAAGCTAAAGCACAACAAGTCTTTTCTAGCAGCGAGTACCTTGTTTCACAGTCAGTGAATTTCTTGCTCAAATAGTAAATGGCATGCTTTTTCTTCCCAGATTCATCATGTTGCCCTAACACACAACCCATTGAGCTGTCTAGCACGGTTAGGTACAGGATCAGAGGTCTGCCGGGTACAGGAGGCATCAAGATAGGTGGATTCTGAAGATATTTCTTGATCTTTTCAAATGCTTCTTGGCAATCCTCATTCCATTTGGTCTTTTGATTCTTGCACAATAGTTTGAAGATCGGTTCACAAGTGGCAGTCAATTGGAATATGAACCTAGAGATGTAGTTCAGTCTTCCAAGGAAACCCCGATTTCTATTCCCTTTTGGCTGACACGCCGCCGAGAGGGACACTGAAAAAATGGTTGGCAAGAGAAAAAATGGCATTGAGCAATGGGAAAGGCGAAGAGGAAAGAAAACAAAAGGTAGGCAACCACATCACCTTGCGCCTTGACAAGCAACTTTGAACCCTGACCAACGTTCCCGGGCTAAATAGGGACTCGTATTACCGAAGGGACAGCCCAGTACTTGTTGCTCGCGGGACGCCGATGCCCAACAAGACACGCGGTGAGTGGGGAAGGGTGAAAATGTAAGGCGAAAAAAAATGGCGGCCAAGCTTGCATGGCACGAGAAAAAAGTGTGCCAGCTTGCTAGGGTGGGTGAGGCACTGGCGCCCATGCAACCAGAGCACAGGAACTTGGCGCCCATGCAACAGGAGCACAGGAACCTGGTGCCCAGGCAACAAGCACACAGGCAACAGCCGCGTAAGGAACCTGGCGCCCAGGCAACACACGCACACGCAACAGGCGCAAAGGCAACAGGGGCGTAAGGAGCATGGCGCCCAGGCAACAGGCGCCTAAGGAACCTGGCGCACAGGAACCTGGCGCCCAGGCAACACCCGCACAGGAAACTGGCGCCCAGGCAACACGCGCACACGCAACAGGCGCAAAGGCAACAGGGGCGTAAGGAGCTTGGCGCCCAGGCAACAGGCGCCTAAGGAACCTGGCGCCCAGGCAACAGGCGCATAAGGAACCTGGCGCCCAGGCAACAGGCGCAGAGGAACCTGGCGCCAAAGAAACAAGCACACAAGGCACCTGGCGCCCAGGCAACTAGCACGCAAGGCACCTCCCCACACAGTGACACCGAAAGCCAACCACATCACAACGTGCCTCGTCCGGCAAATTTGTCCCACAACCAATGTTCCTGGAAAGCCCAGTACTTTGTTGCTTGTGTGGCGCCAATGCTAGACGAGGCACAGTATGATGTCCCCAAGGCACCTGCGCCAAGGGGGGAAGGCGCCCAGGCACATGGCGCCAATGCACCCAGCACCCAAGTGCGCTCATAGGGACATCGAAAGCCAACCACATCACGTCTTGCAAATTTGTCACACAACCAACGTTCCTGGGCAAGGCACACCGAGAGGGACACTGAAAAAATGGTTGGCAAGAGAAAAAATGGCATTGAGCAATGGGAAAGGCGAAGAGGAAAGAAAACAAAAGGTAGGCAACCACATCACCTTGCGCCTTGACAAGCAACTTTGAACCTTGACCAACGTTCCCGGGCTAAATAGGGACTCGAATTACCGAAGGGACAGCCCAGTACTTGTTGCTCGCGGGACGCCGATGCCCAACAAGACACGCGGTGAGTGGGGAAGGGTGAAAATGTAAGGCGAAAAAAAATGGCGGCCAAGCTTGCATGGCACGAGAAAAAAGTGTGCCAGCTTGCTAGGGTGGGTGAGGCACTGGCGCCCATGCAACCAGAGCACAGGAACTTGGCGCCCATGCAACAGGAGCACAGGAACCTGGCGCCCAGGCAACAAGCACACAGGCAACAGCCGCGTAAGGAACCTGGCGCCCAGGCAACACGCGCACACGCAACAGGCGCAAAGGCAACAGGGGCGTAAGGAGCATGGCGCCCAGGCAACAGGCGCCTAAGGAACCTGGCGCACAGGAACCTGGCGCCCAGGCAACACCCGCACAGGAAACTGGCGCCCAGGCAACACGCGCACACGCAACAGGCGCAAAGGCAACAGGGGCGTAAGGAGCTTGGTGCCCAGGCAACAGGCGCCTAAGGAACCTGGCGCCCAGGCAACAGACGCATAAGGAACCTGGCGCCCAGGCAACAGGCGCAGAGGAACCTGGCGCCAAAGAAACAAGCACACAAGGCACCTGGCGCCCAGGCAACTAGCACGCAAGGCACCTCCCCACACAGTGACACCGAAAGCCAACCACATCACAACGTGCCTCGTCCGGCAAATTTGTCCCACAACCAATGTTCCTGGAAAGCCCAGTACTTTGTTGCTTGTGTGGCGCCAGTGCTAGACGAGGCACAGTATGATGTCCCCAAGGCACCTGCGCCAAGGGGGGAAGGCGCCCAGGCACAGGGCGCCAATGCACCCAGCACCCAAGTGCGCTCATAGGGACATCGAAAGCCAACCACATCACGTCTGGCAAATTTGTCACACAACCAACGTTCCTGGGCAAGGCACACCGAGAGGGACACTGAAAAAATGGTTGGCAAGAGAAAAAATGGCATTGAGCAATGGGAAAGGCGAAGAGGAAAGAAAACAAAAGGTAGGCAACCACATCACCTTGCGCTAGGGGTGGGAATAGGCCAGGGCCGTCCGACAGGGGCCTATGGCCTGGCCCACCTAAAGCCTGGCATGGCCTGGCCTGTTTAGTAAAAAGGCTAGGCTCGGGTTTTTTTTAAAGCCTATTAATTTAAATAGGCCAGGCTTAGGCTTATGAAAAAGCCTATTAGGCCTGACAGGCCGGCCTGTTTATATATACATATATATTTATATTTTATTACTTATTATTTATTTTTACTAAATTAGATAAAGAAGAAGGAAATATGTATAGGCAAAATTTTTGCGCCGTTCTACATTCTCAGATATTAACGTTGCAATATTAGCTATTCTTGAAACCTATAGGCAATAGCATCAATTTATTGTCATTGATTCCCGATGGTATAGAGAGAGCATGTGCAGAGTATCTAACCTATTAATACATTTATATTAGTATTATTATCATTTATTCCCAATGCAAATTGAAACGGTTGAAAAAAATTGAAACTTTCAAGTTTCCAGCAATCATGCGACACATATACTCCAGCATCTGCAGATTACTATATGGTCTATTATTATATTTACATTTGTATTATTATATTAAAACTTTCAAGTTTCCAGCCTTCAATTAATTTACACCAATTGGCCGATTATAACATTTATATTCATATTATTATATTACATATTATATAAAGCTATACTTCTCTTTGCAAAGTGAGAATCCTAATTGTTTACCATTTACGATCACAAAATAAACTTCTCTCTGAATGTCTTCTCCATTAGAAAGAAGTGAACCAAATTCATCTAACACACAAGCAAATGAAAATGACATAGCTCAAGAAAATGTGCTTGTAGATTCAACTCAAGTAGAAGCTAACACACAAGTAAATGAAAATGACATAGCTCAAGATGTAGGTCATGTTGTTGGGAGAAAGAGGAAAAAAACATCACTTGTTTGGAACGATTTTGATGAAGTTGAAATTTCCAAAGGTGTGAGGAAAGCTGTTTGTAGATATTGTAAACAAAAATTTGCCACTGGGGGAGCAGGAGCTAGCACTAGTCATTTGAAGAGACACTCTAAAAAGATAAAATGGACTATTTAGAGGTCTTAATGTGACATAGGCTTTTAAATATGCTTTTAGGCCAGGCCAGGCTTTTAAAAAGGCCAGACCAGGCCTAAAAAAAAGCCTATGACAGGCCATAGGCTAGGTTCAGGCTTAAAAAATTCACCGTAGGCCAGGCTCAGGCCTTTCAAAGCCTGGCCTGGCCTGGCCTATTCCCACCCCTACCTTGCGCCTTGACAAGCAACTTTGAACCCTGACCAACGTTCCCGGGCTAAATAGGGACTCAAAGTTGCTTGGGGAACGTTGGTCAGGGTTCAAAGTTGCTTGTCAAGGCGCAAGGTGATGTGGTTGCCTACCTTTTGTTTTCTTTCCTCTTCGCCTTTCCCATTGCTCAGTGCCATTTTTTCTCTTGCCAACCATTTTTTCAGTGTCCCCCTGCGGTCCATCGCGTTGATCGCACGCCAAAGGTATACTTGGCGGGATTTAATCTGAGCTTGAATTTTCTCAACCGCTCGAAGAGCTTTTGCAAATTGACAATGTGTTCCTCCTCAGTTTTAGACTTTGCGATCATATCGTCCACGTAGACCTCTATTTCTTTGTGCATCATGTCGTGAAATAATGTGACCATAGCCCTTTGATAGGTAGCACCGGTGTTCTTCAACCCGAATGGCATGACTCAGTAACAGAATGTTCCCCAAAGAGTTGTGAAAGTTGTTTTCTCCATATCCTCAGGAGCCATCTTGATCTGGTTATACCCTGAATACCCATCCATGAAGGAGAACAGTGAATGCTGCGCCGTACTATCCACTAAGACATCAATATGGGGCAGGGGAAAATCATCTTTGGGACTAGCACGATTCAGATCTCTGTAATCAACGCACATTCTAACTTTCCCGTCCTTTTTCGGAACCGACACGATGTTAGCAACCCATTGCGGATACTTAGCTACCGCCAGGAACCCGGCGTCAAACTGCTTTTTCACCTCATCTCTAATCTTTAAGGACATTTCTGGCTTCATTCTTCTCAGTTTCTGCTTTACCGGAGGACATTCTGGCTTGACCGGCAACTTATGTACCACTATGTCAGTATCTAACCCTGGCATATCTTGATAAGTCCATGCGAAGACATCAACATAATCATGCAGGAGTTCGACTAGCTTCTTGCGCTCACTTTCCTTTATTGAAGTACCCACTTTTACTTCCTTCTTACTGTCCTCTGTGCCTAGGTTAATTATTTCAACAGATTCCCCATGCGCCTGAATATCCTTTTCCTCTTGTTCAACCATTCTCATCAATTCTGGAGGAGTTTCCCAGTCATCCTCAACATCCTCCCCAGCTTGATTAACGGGGTGATCAAAATTAACATATGAACCGTTGGCATCATTATTTTCAAAGATATTCATTTTAGATCTGCATTTGCGGGAATAGAAAGAAATGAACAAGCAAAATAGAAACACAAGATGAAGACACATGATAATGAAAAGCAATTTTATTCATTTGAGAGTCCGAAACAACATTTTATTGATAGATGATATTCGAAGGAAAAAACATGCATGCCCTTATGAAATATTCTAAGGCCTTGGGCAGAGCCAAAGAATTTACATTACAAAATCATTACTTTGGAATGAAAATAACAGGGAAATCAATGATCTTCCAATTATCAAGCTCTTCATCTACAGCACTACGACGCACCAAGTCCACACCTTTGTCTTCCATAACTGATTCTTCCTCAATGACGGCCACCTGATTGGGGTCCAGCATACCTGCGCTCTTGAAGCTCTGGGAGAGATCATAGATAGGAACCTTCTTCAAGCTTGGTTCCCGCCCCCGAAGCTTAGCTAGCCTCCTTTCTCGCTTTTCCTCAGCCATTCTCTTCTTATCAGCTTGAGTGGGCCAATATCCTAACCCATGCCTATCCTTGTACTCTTACAGCTGAACTGGCGCCAGAATTCCCTGTTCGGACTTTCCCAACCCTTTTCCAATCTCGTAACCATTTTTCAACATGACCTTGGCTACCATGATAACAGCGTTAGATATCTTTGGTGCAGGCAATGGGGCTTCTTCTCCCACGAAAGCAGCATTTGCAATTTCCAGCGACTGAAAGGCAGATTCGAGTGACTCCTCTGCAGCCTCAATGTATTGAGAAGGATGAGGCTTGCTAATTATGAACTCTTATTCTCCAAAAACAACTATCAGCCTGTCGTCGACTACAAACTTAAGCCTTTGGTGGAGGGATGAAGGAACAGCGCCGGCAGCATGAATCCAGGGTCTCCCCAGGAGACAACTGTAGGATGATGCAATGTCCATGATCTGAAAATTCACATAAAATACTTCTGGCCCTATCTGCATTTGGAACTCCATTTCTCCCATAACCTCCTTCTTGGATCCGTCAAATGCCCTAACTAGCATTGAGCTAGGCTTCATATACGAACAGTATACGTCTAGTCTGCTCATAGTAGATTTGGGCATGACATTCAAAGAGGATCCATTGTCGATGAGGACCCGAGAGAGTGTATATTCACCACATCTAACTGAAATGTGAAGTGCCTGATTATGCCCCTTCCCCTCAGGGGTGAGCTCATCATCAGTAAAGGTAATATAATTGGATGCAACAATATTCCCTACGATGCCATCGAGCTGGTCAACAGTGATGTTCTGGGCTACATGGGCTTCATTTAATACTTTCATTAGAGCTGCACGGTGGGCCTCAGAATTGAGCAGTAGGGACATGATAGAGATCTTTGCAGGAGTGTGGTGCAGCTGGTCCACCACTTTGTAATCACTCTGCCGCATGATCTTCAAAAATTCTGTGGCTTCTTGCTCTGACACCTTCCTACTTTCCTTGGGCTCTTGTGTTATACCTTTACCTTTGCGAATCCTTTCCTCATCTTCCTTTGTGGGACCTTCTTTCACGACTTCAGGGACATAAACACGTCCGCTTCTAGTGACTCCACTGCTTCCCGCAATGTTTGTGACATCGGGAACAACTTGAGGCTTCTGAATTGGAACTGACACCCCATAGCTCCATGGAACAGCACTGTTCTTTTGATGAGGAGCTGGGACAGGAATCACAATGGTCTTAGGCCTCTCCACGATCAGCTTTCAGGCTATATGGGACCTCAATAGGTTTCTGAACAATTCTATTCTTATCTGATTGGAAAGTCAGCACATCCTCTTCTTTCTCTTGCACACCCATTTGGATTATATGACGATCCAATAGGTCCTGCAAAACTGTCTTGAAGGCCTCACATGCCCCGGCACAATTAACATCAACACAGACTTCTTTCTGAGTACAACCTCTCTTGATGACCCCGAACTTGCACAGCTCTGCATGAATAACCTCTAAGGGTGTCTGGATACCCTCCACAGTTCTGATTAAGGATGGGCCCCCCATATCATGGATGGCATTGGTTGCAGGATTCTCATGACCAGGCAGCGGATTAGTTGTGATGCTTGGGCTTTCTTGTTTGAAGGTTATCCCTTTGGTATCAATTAGATCTTGCATTACAATTTTAAAGGCCTTGCAGTCCTCAACAACGTGTCCCACTGCCCCTTCATGAAGTGCACAGGTAACATTTGTGAAGACATAGCTTCTCAGTGGTTTTGATGAAGACAACAACAATTAAGAGATCATTTGTGCAAGAGGAAATGGATCAAAGATGTTAAAAGTCTCAATTTGCTCAAAGTTATCAAAGTGCAAGAATTGTCTATAATTGATCAAAGGTATATGACATTCACATCTTACTTTTGATTACAAGTGTTCAAGCTATCATACATGCATGCCATGAGTTTTAAAAAATATATATAATAATAAAATAAAATATTATTATATATATTTGAGTTTTCAACTTGGAACGTTATACTTGATTACTTGCGTTAAACGTTTATAATTGGTTTCAAACGTTATGCCTTGAGTTTTCTTTTCAAAAAATATATGCATGGCAAGGTAGTATATATATAAACGTGAATAATCAAAAACTTTGAATGCATGGAACGTTATGCATGTTGCTTTCATGAGTAACGTTAACAGACTTAACGTTGCAATTTGATTTGAATTCTTTCAAACAAAATGAACGTTATTCAAAATTGACCCGTTTGAATTCTTACGTTATACATGCATGCCGTGTTGCTTTCAAAAAAATTGGAACCTTTGGCACTTTGACAATGGCAACTTTTGGCAAATGGTACTCTTTTGAAAAGGTGTTTTAAGGCCTATATAAACTTCAGTATTTCAATTCTCAAACTACCAAAAAAAAAACAACCAATCTCTCTTGATATAATTTTCACATTCATACATTCTATTGAGAACTTTCAAAAATGCCAAGTGTTCAAACCAGATTTTTATAGTGAAACTTTTGTTCCAAAACTTTCATTCAAAGTCATAAGTTTCATATCATTCATGAAGAACACTTGTATATCATTGTGAGACTTGGTTGTCACAAGAGAAAAGATCAATCTTGTATTGATAAATATTATTTCAAACACTTTCTACAAAAATTCAGATTTGTATAAACTTGACCTTGCATTCCAGGATTGTTGGAGCAAGTGTGTGCATTGAAGAGGATTGTTCTTCTTGCACTTAGTGTTTAGATCTTAAAGGTTTTAAGAGCCTTTGATCTCCCTATAGGTTAGATAGTAAGCATCACAATTGGTGTGAACATGCTGTACAATCATTCTAACTATAGTGAAATCTCTTGCTAGTTGGCAAGGGGACTAGACGTACTCTCCGGATTGTGGAGGGGAACTAGTATAATTCTCTTGTGTCCTTTTTCTTTCCAGCACTTTACTTTTTCCATACACTCACCATAAAACAAGATTTTATCAAACCAACTTTGAAACCGAAAAAAATCTCTAAGTACCTAATTCACCCCCCCCTCTTAGGCGCAATCTATACTCACATTTGGTATCAGAGCAGGTTATAGGTAACCTGATCCTAGAGATCCATAATGGCTTCCGCAAATCCGGTATTTAAAGATGGTGGTAGCAATAACAAGCCTCCATTGTTTTGTGGTGAATATTTCAATTTTTGGAAAATTCGCATGAAGGCTCATTTAGAAGCACAAGGAGAAGAAATATGGGATGCTGTCCAAAATGGTCCTTTTGTTCCTACAAGTGTGGTCAATGGTGTTGGTACTATAAAGCCTAAAGGTTCATGGAATGATGATGATAAGAAAAGGGTGCTCTATGACAAAAAGGCAATCAATCTACTTCAAGGTGCACTTAGCATGGATGAATTCTTCCGCATTTCAACATGCACAACGGCAAAAGAAATATGGGATACATTGGTAGAAACACATGAAGGTACCGCCGAAGTTAAGAGATCTAGATTGAATACCTTGAGTCAAGAATATGAACTTTTCAGAATGCAGCCCGGAGAATCCATCCTTAATTTGCAAAAGAGATTCGTGCACTTGACCAACCACTTGAAGGCATTAGGTAAAACTCTTACTAATGATGAACTTAATCTTAAAATTCTTAGATCTTTGACCAGGGAATGGCATCCAAAAGTAACGGCGATATCCGAAAAGAAAAGCCTATCCAACATGTCTCTTGCAACATTATTTGGAAAACTTCAAGAATATGAGACGGAACTTGGAATCTTACAAAAACATGAGAGTCAAGACAAGAAAGCCAAGGGCATTGCCTTGAAAATTGATTCTAAAGAAGTTGAGAAAGATGACGATTCGGGAGAAGACGAAAATGTCATGCTACTTGTTAAAAGGTTAGGGAAATTCTTTGGCCATAAAAATAATTTTGGCAATTCTAACTTTGTGAAAAGGAAGAAATTCTCAAAAAGCAAGGATAAAGAAGCATCCACTTCAACACAAGATGTCACATGTTATGAATGCGGCAAGCAAGGTCACATAAAGCCGGATTGTCCGAAACTCCTCAAGAAAGGTGTTCTCAAAGACAAAAAGAAATTTAGGAATAAGAAGGCCTATGTTGCATGGGATGATAATGAGATAAGTTCTTCATCCGATTCGGATAGTGACGAAAGTGCAAATCCAGCATTGATGGCTTCACACCATTCCGATGATGAAGATGGCAATGTAAGTTCTGATTTCTCTCTTTTTGATAATGATGTACAAGGTGTTATAAATGAACTCTTAAATGAATGCAAAATTCTATATAAAACTATATCATCTCAAAACAAACAAATCTCATCTTTAAAAGAAAAAGTTGAGACAATGGAAAAGGATTTCAATAATGAAGAGATGAATAGTAAACAAAAGGAGAATTTTGTATGCAATACTTGTGAATCTCTTACTCTCCAAATTGTCCAATTGAAAAGAATTATTGAAAGATATGAAAAAGGGCAAATTGGATTGGAAGGTGTCCTTAGCCAACAAATTAGATATTCAAACGATAAAAGTGGGCTTGGTTATTCAAAGTTTTCAAAACCAAGTTCTAGTACTACTATCTTTGTTAAGGATAGTGACCAATCTTCCAATGTAAAAGTAAACAAGCCTAAAGTAGTTCATCAATATCCTAAGAAGAAAAGATTTACTAAGAAGAAATATTATCCTCCTAGATATAGAAGTAACTTTGTGCCTACTTGTTTTTATTGTGGTATTGTTGGCCATACACCTAATGCTTGCCATGTTAGAAACTTTAGTGTGGCTAGTGGGCATTATGTGTGGGTAAAGAAAGGTACTAACTATGAAGGACCCAAAGCAATTTGGGTACCAAACAAAACTTAATTTGTTTTGTAGGTATGCTTGAGGACCACATCAAATCTATGGTATCTCGATAGTGGTTGTTCCAAGCATATGACGGGAGACATCAACAAATTTTCAAATCTAAAGCTTAAGGCCAAGGGTTATGTTACTTATGGAGATAACAACAAAGGAAAGATTCTTGGCATAGGCAAAGTTGGTGCACCACCTTTCACATCCATTGAAGATGTTCTTTATGTTGAAGGACTAAAGCACAATCTTCTTAGTATTAGCCAACTTTGCGACAAAGGCTTCAAAATCAACTTCACCAAAGATGAATGTTTGATAGAAGATGAAGCCACAAATGAGGTTAAACTTAAAGGTAAAAGAATCAATAATATTTTTACGATATCCCTTGATGACTTATCTTTGAAGGTTAAATGTCTCATGGCAAACAACAATGATTCATGGACTTGACACAAAAGAATAGCACATATTCATATGGAGCATTTGAACAAATTAATGAAGCATGATCTTGTCATTGGATTGCCTAAGATGAAATTTGTCAAAGATAGACTTTGTGATGCTTGTCAAAAAGGGAAACAAACCAAATAACCTTTCAAATCTAAGAATGTGGTATCCACTACAAGGCCACTACAATTGTTGCATATGGACTTATTTGGTCCATCAAGAACAAGAAGCTTCAGAGGTAATGTGTATGCTTTAGTTATTGTTGACGATTTTTCTAGATATACTTGGACATTCTTTTTAGTGCAGAAAAGTGATGCATTCAAGGCATTCAAGAAATATGCAAAACAAATCCAAAATGAGAAATCTCTAACAATTGCCTCCATAAGAAGCGACCATGGTGGAGATGTCAAAGTTACATGTGTGGATAGGCATAATCAATTAGCAGATATCTTCACAAAGCCTCTCGCAAGAGAACCGTTTTACAAAATTCGGCGAGAACTTGGGATTTTAGATGAAGGAGATGTGTAATTCGTCAATTCTCATTCATTATATATTATAATAAAGTCAAGTTTTTCCCATCCTTTTTGTTAATGACAAAGGGGGAGAAAAATATGGCTCTGTTTTGGTTTCTCTAACAAATTTTGCAGATTTCAAAACTCTCTAATTATGGATTAAGGGGGAGCTTTAATCCAGGGGGAGCAGTCTTGTGTAGAGAAACAAAAGTACAACTAGTTTTCACATATCGGGTTGTCATCATCAAAAAGGGGGAGAATGTGAAGACATAGCTTCTCAGTGGTTTTGATGAAGACAACAACAATCAAGAGATCATTTGTGCAAGAGGAAATGGATCAAATATGTTAAAAGTCTCAATTTGCTCAAAGTTATCAAAGTGCAAGAATTGTCTATAATTGATCAAAGGTATATGACATTCACATCTTACTTTTGATTACAAGTGTTCAAGCTATCATACATGCATGCCATGAGTTTTAAAAAATATATATAATAATAAAATAAAATATTATTTTATATATTTGAGTTTTCAACTTGGAACGTTATACTTGATTACTTGCGTTAAACGTTTATAATTGGTTTCAAACGTTATGCCTTGAGTTTTCTTTTCAAAAAATATATGCATGGCAAGGTAGTATATATATAAACGTGAATAATCAAAAACTTTGAATGCATGGAACGTTATGCATGTTGCTTTCATGAGTAACGTTAACAGACTTAACGTTGCAATTTGATTTGAATTCTTTCAAACAAAATGAACGTTATTCAAAATTGACCCGTTTGAATTCTTACGTTATACATGCATGCCGTGTTGCTTTCAAAAAAATTGGAACCTTTGGCACTTTGACAATGGCAACTTTTGGCAAATGGTACTCTTTTGAAAAGGTGTTTTAAGGCCTATATAAACTTCAGTATTTCAATTCTCAAACTACCAAAAAAAAACAACCAATCTCTCTTGATATAATTTTCACATTCATACATTCTATTGAGAACTTTCAAAAATGCCAAGTGTTCAAACCAGATTTTTATAGTGAAACTTTTGTTCCAAAACTTTCATTCAAAGTCATAAGTTTCATATCATTCATGAAGAACACTTGTATATCATTGTGAGACTTGGTTGTCACAAGAGAAAAGATCAATCTTGTATTGATAAATATTATTTCAAACACTTTCTACAAAAATTCAGATTTGTATAAACTTGACCTTGCATTCCAGGATTGTTGGAGCAAGTGTGTGCATTGAAGAGGATTGTTCTTCTTGCACTTAGTGTTTAGATCTTAAAGGTTTTAAGAGCCTTTGATCTCCCTATAGGTTAGATAGTAAGCACCACAATTGGTGTGAACATGCTGTACAATCATTCTAACTATAGTGAAATCTCTTGCTAGTTGGCAAGGGGACTAGACGTACTCTCCGGATTGTGGAGGGGAACTAGTATAATTCTCTTGTGTCCTTTTTCTTTCCAGCACTTTACTTTTTCCATACACTCACCATAAAACAAGATTTTATCAAACCAACTTTGAAACCGAAAAAAATCTCTAAGTACCTAATTCACCCCCCTCTTAGGCGCAATCTATACTCACAACATTGTGATTGTAGCCTCGGAAGTAGGGTGGCTGGACTGGTTTCATGGACCTGGTATTGATGAGCTTGTTTGTGGCAAGATAGCCGAAAAGGTCAGTATAGGACATGGGGATGGGATCAAAGGTGGTCTGTTTTTTGTCTTGGTAGTGTTTGTGGTAGTTACTTTGTGGTGGACGGGTTGGTTGTGTTTGAGTGGGGACAGGGATATTTTGTGGTTGATAAGGTGGGCTTATGGTGATGGTGTTGGTCTCTCCTTCTTTCTTCTTCGAAAATCTGGAGAATGGCTTCTTGTGGGTGATTGTACCTGCGGAACCATGGGCAATCTTGCCGCTTCTCAGTCCCTTTTCGAGTCTTTCACCGATGATTACCATGTCTGAGAAGTTGGAAGATACGCTGCCGATCAACCGATCATAGTATAACGGTGGCAGGGTTTCCATGAACATGAAGACCAGTTCTTTCTCCAACAAAGGGGGTGTCACCTATGCATCCAAAGCCCTCCACCGTTGGGCATACTCCTTAAATGACTCATTATCTCTTTTTGCCATGCTATGTAACTGTGTTCTGTCAGGCGCCATCACTAGTGCAAAAAAGGGATTTAAAGTCAGGCGAAAAGGGGATTTAAAGTCAGGCGCCCGCTTGACTTTTATTAAGTCGACTTTGTATGTAAGGAGTTTTAAAGTCAAGCGGTAGCCTGACTTCGTAAGTCTGATTTAAAGTCAAGCATTTATTTCGCCTGACTTCTTAAGTCAGTTTTAAAGTCAAGCATTTATTTCGCCTGACTTCGTAAGTCAGTTTTAAAGTCAAGCATTTATTTCGCCTGACTTCTTAAGTCAGTTTTAAAGTCAAGTATTTATTTCGCCTGACTTCTTAAGTCAGTTTTAAAGTCAAGCATTTATTATTGCCTGACTTCGTAAGTCTGTTTTAAAGTCAAGCATTATTGCGCCTGACTTTAAAAGTTTTTTTTTCTTCAAATTTTGGTTTAATCTCCCTACATATACACTACAAGTGTCTCAATGTCATTAAAAACGACTCCACTGGGGATCGAACCCAGAATCTCTGGTTCCGTAGACCAGCGCCTTATCCATTGGGCCATGGAGTCAGATTCACGTATTAGACAAAGGGAATTCAAGACCAAATCTAGACCAAGACAAAGGGAATAGAACCTAAGAATAAACATAGTAAAGGAACAGAACCTAACAAGTTCAGGGTTATTCTTAAATCTATGCTTTTCAAACTTCACAATCTATAATGAACCGATGAGCTTAACAAAGCTGTAATCCAAAATGAGAAATAGAATTGTTAAGCAAACAAAGACTACATGTATGATAACAAAGTAAAAAAACATTAAATTGGTCATGAATCAGATACTAGAAGTTCATTCCAAATAAGGTCCATGTCTAAAGATGGCATTCTACTTAACTGAACAAGTTCATTCCAAATAAGGTCCATGTCTAAAGATGGCATTCTACTTAACTGAACAGCTTCCACATCCAATAACTCATGATGATTGTGATGAACACTTTTGCTTCTCTCAGCTTTATCAGCTCCAAACTTCCACTCCTTTTTGATAGAATCCTTACCATTTTTACCAAAACCAATCTAACACAACAAAATTTGTATTACTGGTGTTCAGTTCCTCATAATAAAAACTACCTGGTGTTTAATGAAATCAATTTGTATAGCTAGATACAACCAATGGCAAAATAGAGAACAAGTACAAGGAGCAGTTTCATATACTACTACAGACTTCCACAAAGCAAAATTTTGCATTTGACATGTGAAAAGAAGAGGAATTAACCCAAACAAAACAGCATTTTAACTCAAAAACTTAGCTATTGTAAACACCATTTTAACATTTTCGAAACACACGCTGAAATAATTTCTAGCAATAGTTAATTTAAGGCATGTTCAAAAAGAGTTGGAGGAGAAGGGAGGAATTTGGGGTTAGAGACTAATCAGAAGCTACAGGTTTAACATCGTAAATTTGATTAAGGCATGTTCATAAAGGCTACCGGTTTAATTCAGTTTAAGCAAATTAGTTTCATGAGGATGCTCCTTTAAGCACCCTTTTGATAGATACCACCCAAGTTATATGTAAGAAAGCTAATTCAATAAGTCCAAAATAATACATTCTCAAAATGCAAAATAGCAACGGCATAAATCTTACCTCCATTTAGAGGAAACCACAAAACCTAAGAATACCAAAATAAAATCAGAAGCAGCAATCAAAATCAAATCAAAACCAAAATGAAAATAAGAAGATGAAGAAGATTAGAGGAAGCAAATATGCACGGTACCTAGGTTTCTGCAGAATCAGAAAAATAAATTAAAACAAAGTTGGGAGATTGCTTAATTCATGTACATCTGTTACAGAGAGCTTTAAAGAGCAACAATAGCATAGTGGCTTACTTTTAGAGGAAACCGCAAACCCTGTGAACACCAAAACAAAAGACAAATCAGCTGAAGAATAGTTATAGTGCAAACCTATTTAAGAAGTAGAACAGAGCAAGAGTCATAAACGAAAATGGTATAAGATGTAGATATCATTGTTAGAGATAGAATACCAGCCCCATCCTAACAGCTTAAAGTCTTAGAAATTAATAAATGTGTAGTAAGGTTAGAACTTTTACCTTAAAAAAAACTATCGAATGATATTTTCTGATGTATAATAAAATGCAAATAACTAGTGAGATCAATAAGAGAATTCCTCATATGACAAACCTATCACATTGAAAGTTAAGTTTCCAATGAAAATCATCGATGACCATCCAGAATAAAACTGCAAATTCAAAGAAAATGAAGTAGAATGAGTTTAAAGAATGCCATTGGAAAATTTCCAGCTTCAATGTATGCTGAAAATATCTAGATCTAAAGCAAATGGGATACACATAAACCCATAGTAGAGGGGCAGTTCAATTTTAAACAAGCATTTCTAATATAGTGGTCCTACTATATCTTATTTTGAATCATAACTATAATTTCCACTCATACAAAAATCTCTGTTATTCTGAAATCTATAACAAAAATCAGATATACTATATCTTATTTTGAATACACTCAATTTTTGTTTTTTGAATCATAACAAAAATCTATATGTTATTCTGAATTGAAAGGTATGAACTTCCCTAAATCCACTCATACAATAGTTTCCTCTTAAAGTGTGGATACACATAAGCATAAGATCAGAAAATGATATGTTATTAAAAATCAGATATCATAGGAGTTGAAAAATTAGATATCGTCACAAATTAACCTTTTTTTTTGCAGAACACCATTGTAATCAAAAACAATTTGCTATTCAGATTTGAAAGACACGTCTTTTGAAACTTGGAGGAAATAACTAATTGAAAAAATCAAGGCATAAAACAACAAAGTAGTAAAATTTCTATTTCTTAATTCTTGTAGCTCTTAAAGATTATACCCCAATTGACTCCCTTTATGCTATAGTCGGTCAAAATGGTGATTTCCTAACCTTGTTTCAGTTGGAAAGGCTTGCAGCCCTTAAAAACTCCAGTTTCATTCCCATGCCCCTGCAGCAATGTAGATATACCCGAAACACTGAAGTTAAAACCTTCAGCAATGTAGATATACCCGAAACACTCGCGAGTTTTGCCTCTTAATTACAAGTTTGCCACCGCGTCAACATATAAAGTCAGGCATCTAAGCGCCTGACTTTAAATGTCTAATTCTTTTCCCATTTTTGCACTAGTGCATATCCGTATTGTACTGGTACTGTCTGAGGAAGGCATCAGCCAAGTCCTTCCAACAATGGATATGGGACGGTTCTAGCTGCATGTACCAGTTGCGGGATGCCCCAGCAAGGCTCTCTTGGAAATAATGAATCAACAACTTGTCATCATGAGAATGTGCAGCCATTTTTCTACAGTACATGGTCAGATGACTTTTAGGGCAAGTCACGCCTCGGTACTTGTCAAAGTCAGGCACTTTGAATTTAGGAGGTACAACCACATCCAGGATGAGACACAGATCACGAGCTTCTCTGGCTCTAGAGCTCGACCCTTCAATCATTCTTAAGCGTTCTTCTAACATATGATACTTGTCCCTAGCTTGAGGAGTTTCAGCAGGATAGTTCTGAGGAAAACCATTCACACCGCAGTGAGGATTACTCATCGACACTACGGCTGGGTTCACGTGTGGGACACGTGAGTGAGTGGTATTCCCAGGAATTAGTCCCTGAATTGGGGGATGGACCGTTGCTGGTGAATGAAAGCCAAACGGAGTTCCCGGCGGAATAGGAATCTGAATTTGGCCCTGAGGCGTTCCCGCTCCTCCACTGTTTGCGGCCGAGATGGGTTGGACTTGCTCTGCAACCCTAGGGGGATTACTTCCTGCATTAGCCTCGGCTCTTGGAGGTGTGTATCCGGGTGGGAGTCCCCAAGGCATCCCATGCATAGCTGGTTGGCCCTGGTTGTTGGTCCCTGAAGTATGAGCAAAGGTGTCAGTCTCAAGACTCGGAGGAGGGAGAGCGACAACAACTTCGGTAGTGACGGCGGGATTTCCAGCGGCAGTTCCGTTCCTCAAAGCTTGTAGTATCCCCATCATTTCAGTCATCTGTGTTTCCATTGCCCCAATTTTCGTTCTCAATTCCCGATTCTCCTGAGCCAATTGCTCTGGATTGGGAACCTCAGCAGTTGGGTTACCATGGTCTGATTCACCACTTCCTAAGTCTTCAATAACAGGACGGTCCAAGTCATTCTGGTTAGTTGCCATGAGCCTTGCTTGCAGACGAGTCAGGTATCGATGTTGGCGAACCAACTTGCCTTTTTCTATTGATGGAACACAATTCATGAGCGCGGGAATCACATAAATGAATGCAAATGCAATGCGATATGTATGATTTTATGTTTGTTTTGGTGCCGGGAATCGCGGTGCAACTCGTCTTGTCATAGGCGTGTAAGTTTAAAGCTCTAACACTTTTCTTTTCTTTTTTTTTTTCATTTTTGGTTGCAACAAGGTTGGAAGCAATAGATAAAACAAACATACTTTATTCAGAGGGAAGGAGTACTACAACTTCAAACTCGAAAGAAAAGCAAAGTACAATATTCTGAAGAAAATTATAATTTTTTTAGAGAAAATTTGCAATTTCCTAAGGATTATTACAATGCTCTAAAGTGAACTTCAAAGGCATATAACTTTCAATTTCTCCTTCCTTTTTCTCTTCTTGCTTTCGGCTGCCCCCTTGGCCTTCTCCATGAGTTCTTCCGTCAGAATCTTGCAGTACTCGACAAACTCACACACCTTGGTCGGAGTGTTGAAAGGGTTCATTTCCGCTTCAGCTCTTCTTAGCTTCTTGGGAACATCCCTCACAGCTTGGTTAGCTAGTCCTGCTAGCTTTGAAAATTTGCTCCTCCAAAGCTGAATCTCATCCCTTAGCTCCATGACGATCTCTTGGTCTTCTATTCTGCCAATTAATGTCATGAAACGTTTCTCCCAATACTGGCCTTCTGCTTGCACTTGCCCATAAGATTCCCTTAGGCATTGGAGATTCCTCTTCAATTCTTCTGACCTTCCTTATTCAAACCCTAAAGCTTGCTGATACTCTTTCAAGATCCCTATGATAGACTCTCTATCTTGCCTGATGCTTTTCACTTGGTTCTCCAATTCAAACTTCATCACTGGGAAATCCTCTTTTAACTTAGCTAGCGTATCTCTAACCATTTTCTCATTCCTCCATGACTTGGCATATAGTTTCTTCCATTCACTTGCTTCTGCCACAGCCTTATTCATCTTTGAGGCGCACCTCTTTACTTCCTCGTTAACACCTTTCAAATGTTTTTGAATTTCCCTCTTGCTCTCTTCTTCTATTTCAAGTTTCCTATTGGTTGCTTCAATAGCTGCGGCTTGGAGAGCATTTTCATTTTCTAGCTTCCGCTTGTCTTGCATCACCTTTCCCAATCTGTTTTGCAAATCCCTTTTCTCTTCTTTCGCTTTAGATAAGGCCAACTTAGCCTCTTCTAGTTCTTTAATGAGGGGAACATGGGGTTCCGGTATTTTCTCTTCAAGTGATGGCACCTTTTGGTTGGATGATCGAGTTTCCTTAATCCTCTTTTCAAGCCATTGAGTGAAGGAGATAGCAGTGGTCCTTTTAGATAGCTCGCCTTTGTCCTTCCGCACCAGGGTTTCCGAAGCTTGCAAGACCCGCCGAAGTAAGTCCTCGTCTTTAGGGATCCCCGCATGGAGGTAAAAACGAGACAGCATAGCTTCGGAGGGTGAGTCCCGCATAGGGTACCCGAGTTGTCTCAAGGTCAATGATGGGTTATAATTGATGCATCCATGTGTTCCCATGAGAGGCACGTTCTGGAAACTGCCACATTGGAATATCACTGAGGGTTTATCTTCCCAACACTTGTGCGAGAACCATCGAATTTGAAGGGCATCGAGGTTCTTAAAAGTATCCTTCCACTCCTGAGGGCTCATAGTCTTCGGATTACAACCCAAGGCATAGGAAAGCAAATCCCCAACATCACTTTTGTTAATGCACACATGACTGATCAACCAAGCATATAACACAGGGAAGGAACAACACATCTTATCCTTTCGGAACTCATGATGGCGGGTGAAGGCACGATAGGTCTCTGCGAGAATAGCGGGAACCAGATTGATGGGACTTTTTACACTCTTGAAAGCCAGGAACACACCAATAGCGGTTTCATCTATATGTTTCTCAATCTGAGGGAAAAGAACAATGCCGAAGATGGTCAAGGCTAGTACTTGCTTGAAAGAAACCCAATCATCTGATACTACATAACTAGTCATCAAACTCTCAAAGTACTCCTGAGGAAACCCAAATATCTTGTTACGCTCAACTTTGTGGGACCGCACCTCTCCTACACTGATTTGTAACAGGGAAGCAAACTTCTCATCTGAATAATACTGCCCCTGATACTGGTAAGGTCTAACCTCTGAGCGATCAAAACCCAGAATCTTCTCATACTCCTCTAGGGTAGGCGCCATTTGGAAGTTCTTGAAAAGAAAACACCTAACCTCTGAATCATAGAACCAACATAGGGCGGCGATGGCACTCTCCTGTACTTCTAACTGTAATAACTTGCGGATGTTCCCATAAGTCTTGTCGAAGGACCGGAGCTCAATAGGACCTAATTGGGAAGCATACTCCTTCAAACTAGTTACATCAATATTATTTACAATGGGGAACCTTGAATTGAATGCGGTTTTGCCTTTTGACTCCATATTGCCTCTTACACCCCTATGACAAGGTTCGGCGTTATGTTGCGATTTCCGGCAAACAAACTTTAATGCATGAAGAATGTAAATGATGAAAGTTTTTTTTTTCAAATTTTTTTTTAGGAGCAAATGCAATGGTGCAAGATGATGTGAATGCGAAATGATGTGTTATTTACCTGGAAAAAGGGTAAGAAAATGAGGTTATTGGTGGTACTTTGAACATTTTCAAAGATTCACGCTACATGCCACCTCATGTAGGTGTTTATGAGGGAAAAGAAAATTACTTTCTACAATTTTGAAATAGGGTTTGAGAAAAAGGAATGCCTAAGCTAATGCAACAAACAAAGGCGTGCCCCCGTGTCCTACAAAGGGTGGGAATCCTAGGGTTTAGAGTTGACGAAAAGGGTAATCCTCCCATGTAGGTTCTAATCACTTCCTCACAATGGCAACCAAGAGCTAAAGTCTCTCTCATGATGACACCCACAATCGTAGAAAGCTACCGAGTGTGAGGCATCATGACAAAGCGTACTCTTGGGCGAAACTTTCATGAGAGCCGTACAGACAAAGGTCTACGAATGGCAGTCACTAATCGTTCCCACTCTCCTAGGTTTTTGTTCAGACCTTGGGTTTTAGGCCCCACTCAATGCTCACAAGTATAGGGTGTGAAGTGTGTGTTGAGGGCACAACACCTAGAAATAACTACCCTTCCCCACCTGCAAGAGAAACCATGAACAGTCCAGACAAAAAGGTCGTCTACCCTAGGGTTCAACATGCATACCTCATTTCAATATACAAACCATTCTAAAATCTAGCAAACAAATGGCATGGAAAATAGAACAAAAGTAGGAAGAAGGGAGGTAAAACAAAGCATGTTAAATCAGCAAAGCAAAGTCACACATTCAATTAATCGGCTTGACCCACTTAAGAAAAAAAAGTCCCCAGTGGAGTCGCCAGCTGTCGCACCCTGAAAAAATCCTTGGAGGGATTTTTCTTCGCACGACTGGATTTTAGAGTCGCCACCAATATTTTTTAAAGGTAAAACATCGGAAAAACCTTTTTTGGAAAGCAATGGTCTTTGGAACCATTAGATTTGGGTTCGGGGGTCTAATTACGTATGGGGAAGGTATTAGCACCCCACAACGTCCCTTCAAAGAAGGGTTACCATAATTAAATATGTGATTTGCAAAGTTGATTCGGAAAAATGCTTTGTTTTTACCTCTTTTGTTGATGGATGACTTAATGAAAAATCTTTAGTTTTTGCGCTTGACGGAGGGGATCCGCTCCTACGTATCTCCCGGTGCGATGGAGAATTCAAAGCAACGTAGTTCTTGTTTTTCTGAAAAATGTTTTATTTTGGAAAAGTGTTTGGTTTTTGAAAGGAAAAATATTTTGGGTTTGTTGTGCTTGACGGAGAGTATCCGCTCCTACGTATCTCCCGGTGCGATGGAGAATTCAAAGCTACGTAGTTCTGGGTTGTCTAGAAAAAGGTTTTTTTTTTTATCTTGTTTAATTGTGAAAATTGAGCTTTCATGATGATCAATTGAGCAAAGGCTCCAAGTGACCACCATTAGCACTCCATTGTTAATAATCATGCAAGCAAAGGCTTCGCGAGACTACTAACAAAGTTTTTGATTTAGTGAAAATCTTTAGGAAAATTAGGCATTCATGATGATCAATTGAGCAAAGGATCCAAGTGATCGCCACTAGTACCTCATTGTTGATAATCATGCAAGCAAAGACTTCGCAAGACTACTAACAGAGTTTGATTTTTGAAGAGTTTTCGCAATTGAATTGATTCTTGTTTAGGGAAAAGAAAATCTGTTATTTTGGAAAAAGGGTTTGTGAAAAAATAAGTTTGCTTAGGGGAAAGAAAAAAAATTTAAAAAAGGAAACAGGGGTGCAGTAGAAAAATAAGGGTGTAAATAAGAAACAAGCGGTTGTATGAGTAAAAAGAAAGGGTGCATTTAGCAGCAGCCCAGCCCAATATAAGGCTGGCTAGCCCACGAAATTGTGGGCTTTCCTAGGGGTTGTGTTAAAGAAATGGAGGGGTGCGAAACCTAATCTGATGTTTTATTTAAAAATTAAAATTAAAATTAATTAAAACCACACATATATAAAGCAAAACCTAAAATTCTAACCCTAATTCGCAACTCCTCTCTTCCAGCGCCGCACTCCCCCCTTCTAACCCTAATTTCGTTTCTTCTCTCTCCCAACGCCGCATCTGCTTCCCTCTCTCTCAACTGTGACCTCGCCTCCCTCTCCTCTACTCCGCTTCCGTTCTTCCCTTTTTCTCTAACACCGAACCCTCCCTCACGGCGCCATGTTTCCCCCTAGCCATAGATCCGCCGTTTCACTCTTAGAGGAGAGAGAAAATAAATTTCGAAAAACTAGAGAAGATGAGGGGGGAGAGAGAGACACACAGTGATGGAGAGATTGGGCGCGGTGATGGGTGGTGATGAGTCATAGTGGTGGTGCGATTTTCTTTCTTCCCTTTTTTTCTTGGTTGTTCAGTGGTTGTGGGGGGAGTACTCGACGGAGGTTCTGGGGTGGTGATGGGACGGTGAGATGGTGTAAGGGAGGTTATGGTGATGACGCGGGCTACGGTGGTTGAAAGATGACCAAGGGTGGTCGCGGCGGTCTTAGGTGGTGGTTCTGTGGGTGGTTGACGATGGTTCTATTGCTGGCTGACTTGTGATGTGGTGGTTTGGGGCCTACACGGTGGTTCTGTGGGTGGTTGACGGTGATGTGGTGGCTGGCAGTAATGTGATGGTTTGGGGTCTAGACGGTGGTTCTGTTGGTGATGTGGAGGAGTGTAGAGATCGACAGTGTGAACGTGGCTTCTGTGATGGTGATTGACGGCGAGGTACGGTGGTTCACGGCGAGGCTACGGCGGCGGCCACCTTGAACGGTGGCCGGAGGTACAATTTCACTCCTTTCTCTTTCCTTTCCTCTCACTGTCTCAATCTCCCCCTCCCTGTATATGTTTGCTCTGCTCTCTCCATTTTTATTTTTCTCTCTTCTCTTGCTTTCTGATTTTGGAAACCTCTAAGCTCAAATTCCTTAACTCATTTTTTAGCCTCCTGATAAATTATTAAGCTTATAAACTGTACATTATGGCTGTTATCTTCACTTTCAGTTTCAATCAAAAGAAAAACGTTTCTGCACGAATCCTATAACAACACACTATTTTGGTTCACTACAACAAACAGAAACTGATTATATTTCTTAGAAATAGAGAAGCGACCAACCTTGAATCCGAGTTTTCTGGAAAAAGAGTCTTTATGTATATCTGTTCTTTGCTGCCTTGTTGGATTACTGCCGCTACCTTTTGCTATTGTGTTCTGTTTCAGAACTTCAAGCTAGTGTTTTTTGGGTGATTAGGGTTCTGATGTGAACCACTAATCCTTTAGGGTATTTCTGAATTTTTGATTGAGAATTGTTTTTTTCTTCTAAGGTTTTTTTTTCTGAGAATTCTCGTCTAATTCTTTGTGTGCGTATGGTTCCCCCTTAACACTGTTTCTGTTCATTGTATTTATAGGCAAGAAATTATGGGTGTGGGAGGAAGCAGTGGAGCAAAACTCTTGGGGACAGATTCTGCAGAGCCAAAACAAACCACCCAAAGGTGGTGGTACTGCTGCTGCAAAAGGCTGTGTTGTTGGTGCCAAGAATGGGAAGACAGCAAGGAACAAGGGGAAATAGGCTTGGACTGGTAGCCAAAAATGAATTCCTGCTACAGCAACAACAAGGGCAGCAGCGCTGCCTCCTGTTTTTCACTTTTGTTTTAATTTTTTTTGTACCTTTTTACTCTTCTTTTTTTGTCCTCATTTGTAACAAATTTGACTTTTTGGGTTATATTGTAAATAAAAACTAGATTATAATAATAAAAAGACTTTATATTCAGATCTGATTTTTTATTATATTTTTTCTATAACAATAAAGATAATTAAACTAATAGCAATGACTATAATAGCGATAAAAATAACGAGTACCAAAACTAAATACTCGTACACAACGAGAAGCAAACACGCTCGCGCAATGAGAGCAACGACACGCGCACAATTAAAAAAAGAAACGTGGCATGGCCAGAACAACAAAGCGTGCACAATTAAAAGCGACTCGCATACGCTAGGTGCGAATTGAAACCATCAGCGATGATCTGACGGACAAAATTGGGGTATGACATGAACAAATCTGTAATGTAAGACGTATTTATCTATATATGTGTTGTTTTATTTATACATGGTGTTTTTCGATAATTAGGCTTTTCATTTATCTTTAAAAATTACAACTAAGTATAACTTTTCTCACCAATTAAGAATAAACTGTAAACAACCAAAGAATAGACAGGTTCGAACGCCCCACTGTTGAACTGGTTCGGGCCAAGCTAGTCCAAAACCTGTTCGAAATTAACTGTAAGGCAAATGGGGCGTGTCTGTGTGTTTTTAAACAATTTAACATACTCGGTGGCAAAACGTCCGAACCGGTTCGGACTACGCTAGTCCGAACTGTAAAAATTTCAGAAAAAAATACGCGCGCACCAAATTCATTAATGGCAATTTGGTCTTTTCACGGGTTTAGGGGGTGTCTACTGAGTAGCCAGGGGGTTGTACGAAGTATGAGCCTTAATTAAGGGACAATAATATGGGTTTTGTTATACCCCCACCATTTCACCTTATACCCCCACAAAATATGATAATCCCCAAATACCCCTGATACATTTCTTCACACAGATTTATCTAATTTAAAGATAAATCGGTTTTTGATTTTTTTTCCAAAACGGATTTATCTTTAAATTAGATAAATCTGTTTTGTGAAAAAACCAAAAACGGATTTATATTTAATTAGATAATTCTGTTTTTCAAAAATAACAAAACGGATTTACCTAAGGTATACTTAAATCCGTTTTTGTTATTTTTAAAAACGGATATACCTATTATTAGATAAATCCATTTTGAAAATATTCGAAACGGATTTATCTATTAAATAGGTAAATCCATTTTGTGTATGAAAAATAACTGTTTTTGTTTAAAATTTTTAAAAGAGTTATAAAAACACTACTAAAATTTCGTTAAAGAGTCAAAACTAATCTAAAAATTATAAAAACACCACTAAAAATCTAGCCTAAATTATAGTTTTGGTCCCCCTATTTTCAAAAATTCAGACATTTGGTCCCCCTATTTTAAAACTCAGACATTTGGTCCCCCAATTTTAAAAAATCAAAGACATTTAGTCCTAAGAGGAATTTTCAGTTTTTTATGGCTAATAATCAAAGACATTTGGTCCCTCAATTTTAAAAAATCAAAGACATTTGGTCCCCCAATTTTGAAAAATCAAAGACATTTGGTCCCTCTTTGGACTAAATGTATTTGATTTTTTAAAATTGGGGGACCAAATGTTTGAGTTTTAAAATAGGGGGACCAAATGTTTGAAATTTTGAAAATAGGGGGACCAAAACTATAATTTATCCAAAAATCTTATAAAACCAAATAAGGTTATGCAAAAAAATTTAGATTTTTTTGAGATTATGAAAAATTAAAAAAATTAATAAAAAATAGTAAACGATGGAATTTGGGATTTTGAGCCCCACAGTCCCGGAAGAACTTCATTCGCCGGGAGTCATGATCCCTGATTTTTTTCGGATTTAATGGCCGTGGTTTCATTACAATCGGAGTAGGTTGCCCGAAAATCGATTCTTCACGTGAACCACTGTCACTGGGTGCATGTTGCGCTCTTGCCTGAGTGTCCATTGCCTCCAATTGGTCTTCAATGGTAGCGCTTTACATCTATTGAATCTACTTCATGGTTGGATACTTATACCAGGGGTTTCCAGCCATGGCTTTCTTTGGCTCCGGTCATGCCACCACCCTCTCATTCGCCCATCGTTGTAGACTTAGCAGCTGATTCAGATTGACGTTTGATATACTTATTTTGGTACTGGTTTTTTGTATTCCATATTTATTTAAATTTTTAACAGATTTATCACTTTTATTTATTAATTATTTTAGAAAACGGATTTATCTATTTATTAGATAAATCCATTTTGAAAAAATTCAAACTGAATTTATCTAATAATAGATAAATCCGTATGAAGAAATGTATCAAGGATATTTTGGGATTATCATATATTGTGGGGTATAAGGTGAAATGGTGGAGTACCCAAAAAAAACCTAATAATATTTTGTTTCGGTACTTTGGGCCCACCACCGGCCCAACAGAAAATAAACCTAATAATATTTTGTTTCTTTCTTCTTCTCATGGTCGTCGATCGAAAGGTAGATTCGCTGCCATCTATTTTAGTTCTTTGTTTCCGGATAAATTATTTTAGTTCTGAAATGCACACTAGCATGAGTCCTTTTTAGATGATCTGGACATTTCATTTCTATTTTTGTCCAAATTGTTGAGAAATCTGAGAGGTACGTTTTCTAATGAATCCGTTGATTCTACGTTCTATTCTGAGAATTTTTTGTGTAGTTGGTTTTCTTTCATTTAGTTCATTGATTCTGGATCATGTGCTGTCACGCCTGCGACATTTACGATCTCATTAGCCGTTGGGGCTGAACTGTGCTAACTGTGGGAAAAGAAAAATGAATATGAAGAACGTGAAAGTTCCAAACGTTGGCGGTGCTGCCTTGAAGCTGGGCATTATTGGTGGGATTGGGTTGTATGCAGCTTCTAAAAGTCTCTACAATGTTGAAGCGGGGCACCGAGCTATTGTTCACAACCGTCTATTTGGTGTCAAAGACAAGGTTATTGTTTCTTCGTATGATTGTTTTTTCAAAGTAGGAAAATGAAAATGCTTTCTTGATTACTGCTTTTCAGCGTAGTTGTGGTATGATTGTTATACTCCTTTTGTTTTTATTTTACTCTGACATTGTTTTAATATCAGCATTTTGTGTTTTGTATCTGGAAATGAAGTTGGTCTCTTGGTTGATATGCAGGTCTACCCTGAAGGGACACATTTCTTAATTCCATGGTTTGAGAGACCAGTCATCTATAATGTCCGTCCACTACCCCATCGAGTCCACACTACATCAAGGTCCCTCGATCACTACATGGTAAATACTGAGTAGTTTTAGTAAGAATTTCTATGGCTTTGGTATTAAATTCTTACAACCCTATCTTCAATTTTTAATCACAATACACTCCTTTAAATGGAATTGAGTATCTTTATATTCATTGTTTTGCATTTGATTTACAAATGAGGTTTTGTATTAAGAATTAGGTGCTGTTTTAATTGCATTTACATGCTATACAGGTGAATATTGAGCTTGAAGTCTGAACTCATCCTTTGGCTAGTCAGTTGCCTACCGTTTATCGAACACTTGGAGAGAATTATAAAGAAAGGGTCTTACCTTCTATCGCACGTGAAACTTTGAAAGATGTGGTTACCCAGCACACTGCCAGCCAGCTTATTAGACAGCCAGAGGTAAGGAGCAAAGCTTGTCTGGTTGATTCTTGAGCCTTCAGGCCTCAAATTATTATTAAAATTAAACAAGGTTGCTAGTTGCTGAATTGTATTTTTAATGTTGCTGTGTCATGATGACATTTTTTTTCCCTTCACTTGCTAGAAACCCAACGTTACATGCAATTTGTAGGAAAAAATGTTAGAATTTATAATTCCTAATCTATACTTAGAAGATATAGAAACAGAGATAAGTGTTTTGTAGTTTTTAAATGATCTTTCTCATCTTACACAATGAATAGCTATGGATATTTATAGTACAATCTATTGAGCTAGAACTTATGGCTTAACAGTTTAGTCAGTTAACATTACATTTACATCTAAATCCTATAGTTACAAGTTACAGCTAGGTGTGTGCATCTATCTACTCTAATCTACTCTTCTACTCTAAAAACACATCCAAGCAAATTTACATTTATAGACATTACTAAATTTTGACATCTAGGACAATTTAGGGGTAATCTACTCTTCTACTCTAATATATCTACTCTTCTACTCTATCTACTCTAATCTACTCTAATATAATAAAAACACATCCAAGCAAATTTACATTTATAGACATCACCAAATTTTGACATTTGGCACAATTTAGGGGTAAAATGGTAAAAACACCACTAAAATACATAATTTGTCAGCGGCAGTCAGAAAAAACACAGCAAAAGTTGCAACAAAAAAAGCTGCGCGCGTCATGCTGATTAAAAAAACAAAAAATGAAGCAAAACTGCAACTGCGCGCATCAGACTGAAAAAGGCACTGACAAAGCTACTTTGGTCAAAAACAATAGTAAAAAGCAACAAAGCTGCAAAAAGATAAAAAAGCAAAAAGCAACTTCTACTCTAATATAATAAAAACACATCCAAGCAAATTTACATTTATAGACATCACCAAATTTTGACATTTGGCACAATTTAGGGGTAAAATGGTAAAAACACCACTAAAATACATAATTTGTCAGCGGCAGTCAGAAAAACACAGCAAAAGTTGCAACAAAAAAAGCTGCGCGCGTCATGCTGATTAAAAAAACAAAAAATGAAGCAAAACTGCAACTGCGCGCATCAGACTGAAAAAGGCACTAACAAAGCTACTTTGGTCAAAAAAAATTGTAAAAAGCAACAAAGCTGCAAAAAGATAAAAAAGCAAAAAGCAACTTCTACTCTAATATAATAAAAACACATCCAAGCAAATTTACATTTATAGACCTCACCAAATTTTGACATTTGGCACAATTTAGGGGTAAAATGGTAAAAACACCACTAAAATTCATAATTTGTCAGCGGCAGTCAGAAAAACACAGCAAAAGTTGCAACAAAAAAAACTGCGCGCGTCATGCTGATTAAAAAAACAAAAAATGAAGCAAAACTGCAACTGCGCGCATCAAACTGAAAAAGGCACTGACAAAGCTACTTTGGTAAAAAAAAAATAGTAAAAAGCAACAAAGCTACTTTGGTAAAAAAAAAATAGTAAAAAGCAACAAAGCTGCAAAAAAATAAAAAAGCAAAAAGCAACTTTGGTCACAAAAATAAAAAGCAACAAAAAAGTTCAACAAATAAACTGACAAATTATCAAACAGTAGCACCACATGGATTTTTTTAAACTCAACCCACAAATACAATTTTTACTATTATTTTTTATAATCTATCTATTAAAACTACTAAAATAAATAAATATAACTACTAACAATTGTTAAAAACAAAATTTAACCACTATCCAAAATTTCAAAACAGTTTTTTTAATGATTTAATAATTTAATTTATCAATCAATTTTTTTTATCAAAATAAATGCCAACGGGAGTGGCAACGAGAGCGCCAATGAGAGCGAAAGTGCCAACGGGACTGCCAACATGAGTACCAACAGAAGCGGCAAAGAGAGCGCCAACGGGAGTGGCAACGGGAAAGGTAACGAGAGCGCCAAGGGGAGGGCTAACGAGGATGCATATTTTACCTCTAATGTCCAAATACATTATTATAAATCAATGTAATTCTGATTGTAAATCTCCTTTAATTTCTTCAACTCAATATAATTTTCAATTGTATGTTATATGACATAATATCTATCTCTTTCCACTTTGAACTTCAAATCATACATTTTGGACATTATTCACAACTTATGATTATCTTTCAAATTACTATTATGACTTCATTGCAATACACCGACCATACAGTTTCACCCGTGCGTATATCACCCGTGCGTGCATATATACACACGGCTAAAAAACTAGTGGTATATAAACTGTACCACACCATCCCACACCACTCTTAAAATATGGTTTTGGTTACTGGTTAGCAAGGGATTCAGATTGTCTGCTGTTGTTTGAGTCTATATCTCTCAAAACTAATTTTTTCATTATTTTTTTAAGTAAAATAAATGAACAGCTAGGATTGCTCTATTTTTATATCTAACGGTTATTATGAGTTTTGTTATGGACTGGGCCTCAATGGCCAATCCACCAAAAAGGCCCAACACCAAGGAGTCCAACTCATCCAACGGTGGAGATTGCAGACCTAGATCCAACAGCCCTCCTCCACTCCAGAAACCTATAAATAAGCATTGAATGCTCACATTAATGGTATTCATCTCTCACTTACTCTCACTTGTAATTGACTCACTCACTGACTTGAGCGTCGGAGTGTCATTGCAGGTACCACCCCACCTCGGACCGGAGCACCAACTCGGACAACCAAGGACACACGTACCAACTATCTCGGACCGGACTATCTATCCCGGGTCGGATACGTAGCAGGAGATACGGTACCGAACATTGGCGACCACAGTGGGAGGGCCTTATACTCTAGTCTTTCCCCCAACCTCCTTGATCACAGATGGCTCCGGAATTACGGCGGAGAAACGTCTCCAGCGTCGTGGTCAGACCCGACCAACAACAGGAAACCCCGGAGGGGGTAGCGATTACTCTTCCCCGCAGCTCGGCCCATGGCCGGAACTCGTCCAGGGCGATGGTCCCTATGAGCTCTGCTAGAAATCAGTTCCAACCTCCAGCCCCGACTGTCCCGGTACCGATCGATGCTGTCCAACAGCTCATCCAACTGCTAACGAGGCAGGCCGAGGCTGACGAAAGAAGCCAGCGTTACTCCCAATTGGAGGCCGAGATGGCCGAAGTCCGGGCCAGAGGTATCCCGGATCGTTCCTCACCTCAAACTTACTCCCCCAGCAGAAGGACCTCCAGTAGGAGACGTCACCGGTCCCCTGCTTGGAGGAGACACCAACATCGTTCACCACCACGCAGAAGAAGGAGGCAAGAATCTGGAACTCCCCCAACCGAGACTTATGACGAGACTTACTATCCTGGAGACTCAACTCGCCAGAGCTCGTCATTAGCATCTTCGTCCCCAAGACGACGTTCTATAAGCCGGGGAAGTCCCCCGAGGCCTGAACGTCAACGCCCTCCATCTCCCAGATCCCCCGCCCGACGCCCAGCCAGGAGGCCCCCTCCGAGGGAAAGGTCCGCGACTAGGAAGGGACCCTTCACAGCGGAAATCGACTATTTCCCGGTACCCAAGCATTTGGAGAAGCCCCCAGAGGGCTTAAAGATGCATGACGGGACGGGCGATCCTGATCGACACCTGGATTACTTTGACACGATGATGCAGTACAGAAATGTCCCGGAGGAAATCAAATGCCGGATATTCCCTCTTACGCTGGAGAAATTGGCTTTGGACTGGTTCAGAGCCCTCAAGCCGAACTCAATATCATCCTGGGACCAGCTCGCAAAACTGTTCTCGGCCCAGTTCGCCCACTCCAAAATGAAGCCTAAGTCTCGGAAAGTCTTACAAGCTATCCGACAAGGGGAAAACGAGTCTCTCCGAGACTACATTGAAAGGTTCAACAAAGAGGCAGCTCAGGTCCGGAACTTAGACGATTCATTCCGGCTATTTTTTATGGAAGCCGGTCTGCGAGAAGGAAGTCTGTTTCAGATCGATGTCGGAATCAACCAAACTGAGTCGCTTGCTGAGTTCCTCCAGCGGTCTCAAAAATACATTGACCATGAAGAAGGCGCTGTTGCAAGAAAGACAGAAGCCGACCCCGGAACGAGTAAGCCTCGGTATGAAAAGGAGGCTCCGGCGCGTCAGGCAGTAGAGGCCCGCTACGAAAGGGAACCCCGGAACGACAATAGGCTCCGACCTCGGAACCGGCACCAACAGTATTCCGATCTGAATGAAACAAGGGCCAGGATTCTGGCGGAGTGCATGAACGCTGAGTTCAAAGAAGTAAAGTTCCCCGACCCGCTCCCGCACAGGCCGGGACAGAGATCCAACAAATACTGCCGGTATCACCGGAGCAAAGGGCACGATACAAACCGGTGCAATGCGTTGAAGGATGACATCGAGGACCTGATTAAGAAGGGGAAGTTGAGCCAGTATGTGGCTAAAGCGCCCAGGCAAGAGGGCGAGGTTAAGGAAGAGGAAACAGATCCGAGACGGAAAGGTAAAGCCCCGCAAAAACGGGAAGAGAGCTCGGAGGACGAGCGCGACTATCGAAAGTCAAAGGGCCGACCTGTGATGATGATGATATCCGGGGGGTACCCCGACGAGGCATCAGGCAAAACAATGAAAAGGAAATGGAAGGAAGTCATGTGTGCGGCTTCCACCTCTGCAATCAGCTCAGGCCCGGAACGCCCACCCTTGGCCTTCGGCGACCGAGACATGTTGGATGGCAAGCCAAATAAACACATACCCCTCATTATCAGGGCGGTCATGGCAAACCACGAAATAAGAAGAATCCTGGTCGACCAGGGAAGCTCCGCTGATATCATCTTCATCGACCTGGTAAGGAAGCTGCAGATCTCAGAGGAAGACTTCACACCCTACCGGGGGTCCGATCTTTCGGGTTTCAACGGGTCTCGGACCAAACCTCTTGGCTACTTAGAAATGATGGTCACCTATGGAGAGGAGCCACTAGAAAGGACGGTCAAGACCAAGTTCTTAGTTTTGCCATGCCCCTCGGTGTACAATTGTATCATCGGGAGGCCCACCCTCGGAAGGCTGGGAGCCGTAACTTCAACGGTTCACCTCAAGATGAAATTCTACTCATTGAGTGACGAAGTTATCACTCTTGATGCCGACTTGGAGTCCGCCCAACGATGCTTCTATCTTCATGTCAAGGCGGATAGGCAGGCCTCAGAAGAGGGGGTTCCCCCCATAGCGGCCAGAACTCAAAGGAGCCCAAAGAAGAAAAGAGCCGGTCCTGCGGCCGAAGTCAACGTCACGGACCTCGACGCGAGGTATGACCCGGACAGCTCTGAGCAAGAAAGCGACGACGAGTTAGCGCGAGAGCTAAAGAAGAAGATCAGGCGACCTCAACCTGATGGACAGTTCATGCAAGTCCAGTTGGGAGAGAACCCGACTCAAACTGTCCAGATCGGATCCGATCTCCCCGACGAGATAAAAGCAAAGCTCACCCTCTGCCTCAAATCCCACGCCGATCTCTTCGCATGGTCAGCAAAAGACATGCCCGGGATTCCCCCCGAGGTCGCCTGTCACCAGCTAGCGGTGAACCCCGGGGCAAAATGGGTCGCCCAACGCAAAAGAGCTCAAAGCCAGGAAAAGGCAGCTGCTACGGCTAAGGTCGTTGAAGATTTAATTAAGGCTGATTTTGTAAAAGAGGTCAAGTATACAACTTGGCTCTCAAACCCTGTACTTGTTAAGAAAAGCAGTGGAAAGTGGCGTATGTGCGTTGACTATACCGATCTTAATAAGGCCTGTCCTAAAGACGCCTTCCCTGTTCCTAGCATTGATCGGCTCGTCGATAATGCTTCAGGTTTTCGCGTACTATCGTTCATGGATGCTTACTCCGGATACAATCAAATTCCGATGTTTCCCCCCGACCAAGAGAAGACGGCCTTTATGACTGACCGCGGTAATTTCTGCTACCGGGTCATGCCATTCGGTTTAAAAAATGCGGGGGCCACTTATCAAAGGATGATGAACAAAGTATTCCGAGATCAGATCGGTCGCAACGTAGAAGTCTATCTCGACGACATGATTGCCAAGAGCGAAAGAGAAGACCTCCACATATCCGATCTGGAAGAGATTTTTGCTGAAATCCGAAAAAATAACATGAGACTAAACCCGGAAAAATGCACTTTCGGGGTCCGGGCTGGAAAATTCCTGGGTTTCTATCTCACGGAAAGGGGCATTGAAGCCAACCCGGATAAATGCCGAGCGGTAACAGAGATGCGAACACCGTCCACGAAGAAAGAGCTCCAGAAACTCAACGGCATGATAGCTGCATTATCTCGCTTCATTTCCAACGCCGCCTACAAATCACTCCCGTTGTTCAAACTGCTTAAGAAAGAAGCGACTTTTGAATGGACTCCAGAGCGGGACGAGGCACTCTCCCGGCTCAAGAAGGTCCTATCCGAACCTCCCATACTAAGTCGGCCGAGCCCAGGGGAAGATTTGTTTTTATATCTAGCCATATCAGACGAGGCCATCGGAGCTGTACTTGTAAGGGAGACTGGAGCTGGTCAAAACCCGGTATACTTCGTGAGTAAAGCTTTGCATGGACCAGAGGTGAGATATCAAAAAGTGGAGAAGATCGCCTTTGCTCTACTCATCTCGGCGCGACGCCTCCGACCTTATTTCGTCGCCCATCAAATCGTGGTACGGACTAATTATCCGATACGGCAGATCTTGCACCGACCCGACTTGGCGGGAAGAATGATCAAATGGGCAGTAGAACTCTCCGAGTTCGGTATCAAATACGAAACAAGACCGGCCATGAAAGCCCAGGTGCTTGCCGACTTTATCACAGAAATGGCACCTGCCGACCCGGATGACGGGATGTGGACTCTGCATGTAGACGGGTCCTCGAACCCAAAGGGAAGTGGTGCCGGGTTGATGCTCGAAAGCCCGACGGGTGTCGTAATCGAGGTATCACTCACGTTTGGTTTCCCTACCTCGAATAACCAGGCGGAATATGAGGCATGCATAGCTGGACTCCGGCTTGCGACCGACCTCAAGGTCTCCCGACTGTCCCTAAATACCGACTCATTATTGGTGGTATCCCAAATCGGGAAACAGTACGAGACTAAAGATCCGATCTTGCAAAAGTACCTAGCCCAAGTGCAGGAGCTGCTCTCCCTTTTTACGTTCACGGAAGTGAAGCACGTTCCAAGATCGGAGAATATCCGGGCTGACATCCTTTCCAAGCTTGCCAGCACAAAAGTGCCCGGAAATCACCGGTCAATAATCCAGGAAACACTGAGCAAGCCGAGCGTAATCTCCAACCCGGAAGCAAGTCTTTCCATTAATGTAGTTGAAGAAAGCCAGGGCTGGATCGCGCCACTAATAGACTATATCAGAACAGGGAACGAGCCTCAGGACCCGAGTAAAGCCAAGATCCTCCGGAGGAAGGCCTCCTCCTTTTCCATAATCAATGGAAGCCTCTACAGAAGAAGCCTTTCGGCACCATTGTTGAAGTGCATCGAGGGAGGAGAAGCGGATTACGTCCTGGCCGAGATCCACGAGGGAATATGCGGCCAACACCTTGGAGGTCGGTCCCTAGCTCGAAAGACATTAAGGGCGGGATATTTCTGGCCAACCATGGAAACCGATGCAAAAAATTACGTTAAGAGGTGCAGTAAGTGTCAGATCCACGCCAAGGTCCACATAGCACCCCCTACGGAGCTCACCAGCCTAAGCTCGCCATGGCCATTCGCTTGGTGGGGAATAGATCTCTTAGGGCCATTCCCAACGGCCCCCGGTCAGGTCAAATACCTCATAGTAGCGGTGGATTACTCCACCAAATGGATTGAAGCTGAACCCCTGGCCATCATCAGCGCCAAGAATTGCATCAAATTCTTCAAGAAAAACATAATGACCAGATTCGGGATCCCCGAGGTTGTTGTCACGGACAACGGAACACAGTTCGCCGACAAAGGCTTCAGGAAACTTATGACGGACCTTAAGATCAAACACCGGTTTACCTCGGTAGAGCATCCTCAGACAAACGGTCAGGCCGAGGCTGCCAACAAAGTCCTTCTCAATGGACTTAGGAAACGACTCGACGGGGCAAAGGGAAACTGGGTTGAAGAATTACCATATGTACTGTGGGCCTACAGAACTACTCCACAGAGCTCGACGGGGGAAACCCCTTTCCGACTTTCGTACGGGACCGAGGCCGTAATCCCGGTGGAGATCGGGGAGCTGAGCTGGAGGACACTCCACCCGAAATCCCCGGGGGACAATAGCCAGGCGTTGAAGGAAAACCTCGACCTCGTCGACGAGGTCCGAAGTCAAGCTTTCCTTAAAGAAGCAATAATAAAGCAGAGGGTAGCAGAACGGTATAACTCGAAAGTGATCCCCAGAGATCTTGAGATCGGCGACTTAGTTTTACGAAGAGCCGATGTCGGTCTGAAGAACGCCGCACAGGGCAAGCTCGCCCCCAACTGGGAAGGACCTTACCGGGTTTTATCTAAAACCGGCAGAGGTGCCTACGAGTTGGAGACCTTGTCCGGCAAGGCGATCCCAAGAACCTGGAACGCCACTAAACTGAGAAAATACTATAGCTGACGCTCATCTTACCCAGGAGAACGGTGTATACCGATGTTATCAATTATGTTTGCGGTGTATACCGATGTTCTATTCATTTTATCTGGAGAACGGTGTATACCGATGTTATCAATTATGTTTGCGGTGTATACCGATGTTCTATTCATTTTATCTGGAGAACGGTGTATACCGATGTTGTCAATTATGTTTGCGGTGTATACCGATGCTGTAACTCATCTTATCTAATGAACGGTGTATACCGATGTTATCCTATATGATTGCGGTGTCTACCGATTTTATCGCCTATTCTATTTTCCTTTAGCTGACCGAGGCTTGTCGCTATCCTAAGGGGTGAGTTCGATCTGGGCCGAGTCCCGGTAAACTACCCCGAAGGCGTTCATTTTACGAGTATTTGGCCGAGGTTGCCACAACCCTCAAGGACGAGTTCGATCTGGGCCGAGTCCCGGTAAACTGTCCTTAAGGCGACGTTTACCACTTGAGCGAATCAAACGCAAGTGCGTTTACCACTTGAGCGAATCAAACGCAAGTGCACAAACGAAAAACAACTGTACAAATACTAGAAAACCGAGGTAAATGAAACCGGAAGCGCATTAAAATTACAAATTATCCCGGATACGGCCGGGTCCTCTAGTTCAAAATTACAAGGTAACGGCATTACAAAATTACGGTTCCGCCCGGAACCCGGGGCTTTATTTCCCCACCGGTTCCACCCGGAACCCAAAAAAGAAGAAACAGCAAATCCAGAACCCTCCTATCAGCAGCATTCACGACCAGGAAGGGGGAGGGTAAATGATATCGAGTGCATCAGAGTCACGATAGGGCCGGACAATACGACCATCAGCTACGATATGGTTCAAGCGAATAAATTTCCGATCCAGAGGAAGGGAGGGGTGGATGACAGCAACTTGAGAAACGGCTTTTTCAAAGCTCTCCTCGGCCACCTCCAGAGCCAGTTGAGCCGTCTCCACCACCTCGTCCTCTAAAGTTTCTACCTTGGCACGTGTCTCCTGAAGCTCCCTCTCCAATTCAGCAATCCGAGGCAAGGAATCAACGCCAGACCCAACCTGGGCTTGCTTCGCCTTCTCCAGGTCGGCCTCGAGTTCCTGAATCCGAGCCCTTAGGGAAGAAATAACCTCGGAAGACTGCCGATCTTGGCTCTCAAGATCCTGGATCCGAACCTCATGTTCCATACACAAGTTAAGGGCAGAATCCCTCTCCCTCTCAAATTTCTCCGCAGCAGCCTTGAGATCAGCCTGATCCCTCTCCAGAGTCTCATACTTCTTTTGCAGCTCCTCCCGGGCTCTCTTTTCATTGTCCCTCTCCACCAGGGCTTCTGTAATAATAGAAACAAGGAAGTCAACAACAGAGATAACCAAGAAAGAAAGCCCAAGAGTGAACCTCGGAACTTGGGGTCACCTTTTGCCTGGTTCTCAGCCTCGGCCTTCTGAAGCTTCGTCACGTCAACAAGATGCCGGAATAACTTGAGAGACGCCTCAACCGGGTCGACCCGGGATTCCTCCAAATGCCTCTGCAGGAAGTCGGCATCAATAGAAAGACCAGAAGACCTAGAAGTCCGGTGCTTTCCATGGCGCCCTTTCTTTGAAGCCCGAGCAGCCGGGGCATTGGAGGTAGAAGCAGGGTCTGTTTGCGTCAGGGGGCGCTCCCTTTTCCGGTGCGAGAGATCCGCAGTCCGGTCCTCTGCTCCAGCCGAGACTGCCTCCAAGACGGTGCTAATCGGGATGGCAGCAACGGGTTTTTCTTTCTGCACCCCGGCCTTCCTTTCGGCAAGAGCCGCCAGTCGAGAGAACCTGTCCGGCCCCATGCTATCTGCAAAGAAAGAAGAATAAACAATGTTAAAAGAAACGGCAGTCAAAAAATTATGAATGGCCGGAGTTATCTATCAAGAAACCTACCAAGAACGGCGGCTACTTGAGTTTTCGATCCAGCCCCGACCAGTCGGGCTACGTCAATCCCAAATTTCTTGGGATCACGGTAGACGATCAGGTCGGCAAAGTTCGTCAAGATCGCCAACGTTTCCTGGTCCACCTGGGATAGCCGCCCTAAGCCGACGGTGTAAGCATGAGGCCTCCGGTTAAAATGAGAAAGGGACCATCCCAATTGAAACTTTGTGAACTCCAATGATTTCCCATCCGCAGAATATTGGCCGACGTGCCTCACGGCCTCCTCATTCACGGGCTCCACAAAGAAATATTTATTTTTCCAGTTCTTGAGAGAGTCGGAATAAGGCATGAAAATCTTTAACCCTCTTTTAGCCCGGAAGCTCACATGTTCCCACCGGTCTTTGGTTCCATCCTCATGCCTACGGTTAACCTCGAAAAGGTGGAAAAAGAGATCACAGGAGATCGGCCTCTCCAAATGAATGCACATCAACTCATAAGCCCGGAGGAACGCCCATGAGTTGGGATGAAGTTGGGAAGGGGCGAGGTTCAAGATCTCCAAAGCCTCTTGTTGAAAAGCGGTGAATGGGGGGCTAACGTGCATATCCAGGATCGTTACCCCGTACATAACAAATTTAAGAGCCTTCGGCCAAACGGCCACATGCTGGTCCTCAGCCATTCCTTCCACATTCCAGATCTGACTCTTCCTGGAAAGGCGGTTGACGAAGAAGCTCATATCGTCCCCGGTCCGGTAAAGGGACGGGATTCCCCTCAACGCCTCCGACACCCAAGAATACTCCCGGGGAACCGCGAGAGGCAGGGACACAGGAACATTGACCGGCCCTACTCCGGCTTGGGGATATTGGTCAGAGTCACCACCTTCTTCATATGCGGGCTCCCCGCAAGGCCCGAGACCATCTTCATTGTTCCGGCTTTCAGCCACCTCCTCCTTACTCTCCTCCGAACTCCAACTAGTACTGCCTTGTTCCTCACGGTCGGGCTCGGCATCAGAATCACCCGATTCAAGAACCACCACCTCTGTGTTGTCTGCATCTACCGGCTCGTTGCTGGGAACCCCGGGAGCCCGTTCTTCAGCTTGAGTAGGAGCGGAACCCAAGTAGTCTTGAACCTCGGGAATAGCTGACCCCGGGGGGCTAGCACGGATTCCCATTGACTCTCCAACTCCGGAAGCCATGGTTTGCGCGAAATGAGGGCGATCGGTGTCAGCAACCCGACGGGTTTGTTTCGTCCTCGCCAGATCGGTCCTGCAGAAATGGGGGCTTGATGAGTCAGGTTGATACGTAAACAGTGGGTCCACAACCAAGTCGGAACCCGACCTGACGACCCCCACTCTGTATCTACAAATGCGGGTCCAGAAAGAACCCGGTCGCGATCTAAAGGAAAAAGCAACAAAGAGAAGAGGAAGCTAACCTTGTGAAAATCGAAGCTCGTCGAACGCTGGAGGCGGGTCGCGAACAGCAAAGGCGTCTCCGAGACTCAGCACAACTCGGAAGAATGAAAAAAGCTCCGGATCGACCTTAAGACCGGAAGCAGAGCGATTCGCAGGAAAACAATCCAAGTAAGGGGGCTCCCCCCTCCTATTTATAGAACATTAAGAAGGCCACAAATGGGCCTGGACAGGCGCGTCGTTTCCCAAGGCTACGTTTCCCAAGACTAGCCCCTAGACAGGCGCGTCGTTCCAAGCGCCATCATTACCCCAATCTTCCTCGAACGACGCGTCCCATCAATGACGTTGCCAGCTGGCACAGAAATCAAGACATGGCTATGACTGGAACGCTCCGTTCCGCTGACTCGCCCCGGTCTCTTGACCCCGCCATGCCCGGAATCTCGCGAAGCGGTATGCCTCGAGTCACTCGGCACGACCTGAGTCCCTCAGATCGGCCCGGTATGTCGTAAAGTGCCTCAAGCCCGGTAAAATCTCTAAACAAGTCTAGCTCGCCTTAAAGCGACCCGACTTGGGGGGCTACTGTTATGGACTGGGCCTCAATGGCCAATCCACCAAAAAGGCCCAACACCAAGGAGTCCAACTCATCCAACGGTGGAGATTGCAGACCTAGATCCAACAGCCCTCCTCCACTCCAGAAACCTATAAATAAGCATTGAATGCTCACATTAATGGTATTCATCTCTCACTTACTCTCACTTGTAATTGACTCACTCACTGACTTGAGCGTCGGAGTGTCATTGCAGGTACCACCCCACCTCGGACCGGAGCACCAACTCGGACAACCAAGGACACACGTACCAACTATCTCGGACCGGACTATCTATCCCGGGTCGGATACGTAGCAGGAGATACGGTACCGAACAAGTTTGAATATCGTGATCTGTTAGCAAGTACCGGTTCATATTTGTGAACCAGTTTTCAACTGATTCTGAATCGGTAAATTACCGGTTTGGATTGGGAATAAAAATTTGCATCTGAAAACTTCAACAAACCCAAAACAGAGGTGAGAAGAGATTGAAACAAATTTGATTCGTTGGTTCATAACTTCATATTTATGTAGGCCACTATTTTAGAAAAACAGATTTGGGAAAGGGGAAAGTGAGCTTTGAGAGTAGCAACACTAAATGGTGATAAGGTTCTAAAAAAAACTGAAAACTCAAATATGAAAAAGTCCACGTGATACCACTTGTGTGTCATAAGTTCATGTGATACCAGATATGACAATTCAGTAAAAAGTTGATACTTCAACTAAAGGACAAGTTAGCAAATGGGAGAGAGTTGGTAAACCGGACACTACCGATTTTGAGAATAGAATACCCGTATTCCAAATTTTTTTACCAAATGAATTGGTTTAGAAGTGGTGTGGAGTTTTCTTAACAGTATAGTACGGTTTATGGTAAGGTTTAAGTTTACGAGTATTTTTGCACACCTCTGGTTACAGCGGAGAGAGTTTCACGTCTCTAACAAGACTACTACTTTAATAAATCAAAATCAAATCATAAAGATGATCTATTTTTTTTGGATATATAAAGATGATCTATTGTCATGAACACATGTAGCCTGGGCAAGTGTTATTACGTTTTTTGTTTTATTTACATCACTCTGAATTTCAGTTCTTAACAGAGGGAGCATGTTTTAATTGATCTTACTCTTTGTAGGCTGTTATTGGTGACATCCGGAAAAGTCTGACTGAGAGGACAGCCGACTTAAATATTGCCATTGATGATGTGTCAATTACTAAGCTCATCTTTGGCAATGAGAGTGAGGTTGGTGCTGCAATTGCTCGGTGTATGGGATAGGATCCTAAACAAATAAAATGTAGGATGGGAAATTAATAATATGAGATGTAGGGGCTTATGGCTTAGGGAGGGAAATGGTTGGGGTTGGTCTCAAGAACAAACTATGAATTTATAGTTCTGCCAAATTCATTTGAGTGTTGTTAAAGAAAGAATTTAATAATGATGTGCTGTTCTACAATTTTACGAGTTTCTACTGGTTTGTTCTCATCCTACTGGTTTCTTGCAGATTAGAATCTCTCTCCCTTTGATAACATGCAATCAATACTAGTGTGACTAGGACAAAAATAGACGTGTTGCTAAAACTACAAGATAACTTCCCATTCTAGTAACAGGAATGTTTTTTCATTGACAGAAAGAACTCATAATAGTTGTCTTGCAAAAAAGCAGCTTTGGTTTATGATTACTTTTCTGTTTTATTAGATTGTCACTTAGATGGCTATGCCAAATACTGGATTTTTACTCATGAAATAATATTCTTTTTAATGACCAAGGTCTTCAACTCCTAAATCTCGAGGTTTGATTGTGAAATTGTTAGGCCACCCACCTAACGTTGCTCGGTAATTTGGGATTGTGATAGATCAAAGAATACGAGAAGGGATGAAAAAGGAATGAAAGGAGAATGTTATTGATATAGTATGAATATAATACGGAGAATAGGCTCCCCGCTCTTCGGCTTCACCCGGTCTCTACTAAACTTTAGATATGATCCAATACAAGAGGATAGAAGGGAATGGTTTAACCAATTAAGAGCCGCCCAACCACTTATAACCAACTCCCCTAACAACCTAAACTAACTCTCCTAAGAAATTGTAACAACCAGCTATAACTAATAACAACTAGATATAACTAATTACTAGAGCACTCACTCGTGCGATGCACAGGGTGTGGTAGGGATCAATTAGGTGGGAGGGTTGGGTAGGATAAATTTTTATAGCCATTTTTTAATGAAAATGTCATGTAATGGAAGCGATTTTGATTCAAGTAATTGTGCAAAATGGTGTGTTGTGGCAGTTTTTATGTCGAGGAGTTTTCTAGTTCAGAGAAGATCTAACAAGACTAATCAAATACAAGGGTTGTGTTTACTTGAAATCTTATCACAAATGACGTAATATAAATGAGGTTTTCATGAAAAAACAATATCTAATTGGTCTAGGAAAGATATAACTGTGACATGTATTGAGCTAATGTTAATTGTTGACATATGTTGCCTCCAAAAACGTGTTAGACAAGCTTTTAATAAAGCTGGAATCTCGTGCGGTGTAGAGCATAACCCATCAATCTTTTCAAAAGAAAAAAAGAGAAGCAACAGTTGGATTAGAAGTCTGTCTGTCCTCTTTGCTAGTATAGTTGCTCCGCAGCAGTAGAGGTTGACTTTTCAAGAATAATTTTTTTGAATTTGTTTGGTTTGGACTTGAAGTTGAAGCTGTTATCTCTTGAATCTTCTTCATATTGCAAATTCCCTCAAGATTCATGTCTCTGCATTTTAGTAACCGTTTACAAAATATGTAGTAAGGAGGATGCTAAAAATAGTCATTATCTAGGCAAACCGACATATACACATTAAAATATTGAAAAAGTTATTTGATTGAAATTAGAAAGAAATGCAATGGAAATGATCAGATTATAACATGATTTTTTTTATAAGTAGAGATGATAATATTAATAACCATATAGCTCAGTATCATTGATACACACTCTCCTTACCTTCTATGAAGAGTTTGAGAGGGCGCCCAATTATGTGCTAAAACTAGTAGGAACGAAATACACCAAGTTTAATACAACAAAGTGTTCTTAGCACACTATAGTTCAAGTGAATGCCAATCCACCTACACCTAAAAATAAAGATAGAACAAACATACGCCTACTGATATAAGAAAACAAAATAAAAACCAATGCAAGATGGAAGTAAAACACCGTGAAGATCCAAAAGGCAAGATCTCCTTGAAGTGGTACCACCTGTTAGGTAGGAGTAGGTTGCCACCCTTTTGATATATGTCATATAATAACTTCTCCTTTGTAAGTAGGGCTGTGCATGGTGCAAGAACTGCACCAAACTGAACCACATATGTGGTGTGGTTCGGTTTGTAAAACCATTTTTGCTAAAATCTGGTTTTTCCTAAAAACCGGTTCCGGTTCAGTTTCGAACCGGTTTAGAATCGGTTTCTGTTTTAAAACCAGTTTTCTCTCATAACCATTTGAAAACCGGATTTTATTTCCTGAACCGGTTTTCCATAATTACTGATTTTTTTTAAAACCAGTTTTTTGATTAAAATCATTTGAAAACCACTTTTATCTTCACTGAACCAGTTTTTTGCTAAAACTAGTTTTTCCCATAATTGAAAATATACTGTTTTTTTGAGATAAAACTATAACCAAATAAAATTGAGGAAGTTCAACATTCTGTGCATGACCCAGAACAAATTGAGGAAGTTTAACAATCTGTCCAAAACATACATATAAAACAGAATCACTTTGCAGAAACACACTCATCACTGTACTATCATATATAAAACAATCTGTCCAAAACATACATATAAAACAAAACATTCATATAACCATCACTGTGTTTCACTGCTAGATCCCCACTATGAAACCAACCACCTTTGAAAGCTTCCCTTGTTGCTTTCGAATCTCAAGATATCCCCTCATCACTGTATTCCCTCCAAACATTACTTCACCTACTGTTTTACCATCAGCTGGAACACTTTCCATTGTGGAAGGATCTTTGACATCATGACCATCCATATTATCAAATCCTGAACACCAGAAACTGAAACTGCAGTAATTGAAATCAGGTTGAAATCTAGAATAATTAAAACAAAATGTGCAGTGTCATCATAAAATGGCCAGCCACTGTTTCCACAACCAGTCTTTAATTTACCTAACAATACATAGGACTATATTTAATTGTTTACATTCAATTCTTCTACAAACCAGTGAATCACTCAAACCCAATCAGTTCTCATCTACTGTACTATAGTTTGCATATCACTCAAACCCAATACATAGGACTATAGTTTGCATATTACTCTCAATATATATTTTGCAAGCAACATCATCTCAGAAGTTACTATTAAATGGATCTGTAGACACTTGAGGATGAATGTTTACCTCGTTCAAGTGCTTCTTGGTCTTCTAACTAATGCCATCAATCATCCTCAAGTGCAACCGAAGAGCTACCGACATCTTGCGCAGCAAATACTTCTACAAAACAAAGAAATGTTGAAGACCAATATAACATACTTAAATAAGCCAATATAAAATCAAATGGTGTCAAACTTCCTAGTTTCTGACAGCAGTAGTAGGTAAGCAGTAGCATTAACATAACTCAAATGGTTCAATATTATTATTCAATATAAAATGCAATCGGTTCAACATTCGGTTCAATATAAAATGCAATTTGACTATTCAAGGTCATGATTTTATAAGTCACTATTGCAGAAACACACTCACAAGCAATCTGGAAGAACATATAAAATGCAACCTGTTTCACTCACAAGCAATTTGACTGAAAGAAGAACATATAAAATGCAAAAGATCCTTCCCTTGTAATTTCAGAAAATTCCTGGAGGATAGGAAGTAATAACCAGCCATCAATGCAACCAAAGAAGCATATAGGACAATATTACAAAGCTGACTGAAAAGTAAAATGGACAAATACTAACTTGATCTTTGATAATGATATCCCCAACTTTTACATTATCTTTGCTGAAGAAACCATAAATGTATCCGTTGTCGTAAGGGATTTTGCAAGGTGTTCCTATATATTTTCACAAAAGAACCTTTAAGTATGCACACCATTGTACAGAAACAGACGTCTTTGCATATAGAACCAATTGGAAATGTTAAAAAATTGTCCACGACCACAATATAGGCTGCAATTGCAGTGCGACCGTAATTGAGGCCGCATCAACCTCATTCAATCGCGATTCTCCACAATATTAAAGATCACAATGTAACAGCATAAAATAGCATCTAATTTCAGATTAAATGACATGATAATCAAAGTTTACCAATTTCTATATAGGTACTAGATATCCTGGACCTGTACTTGGAATGCAAATAGCAAGCAATCTGCAAGTGTGACAAACATTTTGTTTTTAAAATATGCTCACTCAAAAATACAAAATTTGAAGGAGTAATCAATCAATTGTATCAGAAGCAACATATAACAAGCTAACTTACAGAGAATATACATTTGGATGATGGAACCCAAAGATTGGAGCTACCAGTATCAAACATAACATTGAAGTACTGTGGAGGTGAACCAATAGCAATTTCCCCAAAATATTGTACATCAAGATAATTCTTAAGATACACCACATTTTCAGTACAACAAGTTTTATTAACACTTCCTAAATCCTTGGAATGACCTGCTTCTTTGATTGTTGCAGCATTAAGACTTTGAAGGTCTAAATCTCTCTTTTTTAGAGTAACCCTCATCAACCCATCATCAGAATTTGTAAAAGCCAAGGATAGAAAACAGGTCCAAAAACACATAACAATCAGCAGATACTTGAAGTTGAAAGCCATACTTAAAAGTCATCTGGTTTAACATAATTGAAAAAGGGAAAGATCTACACACTTCAAGAAAATCTGAATTAGTACTCACTAAAACATAAGCAACTAAATCAAAAACAGTTTCACACATAATTACAAATCAAAAACAGTTCCACACATAATTACAAATCAAAACAGTTTCACACCTAAAGTATTCAAGAACAATTTCAATGAACATTCTCAACTTTGAGATGAATCCAAATCTAGTTACAGCTCTTACCAGGCTTGTTTGAAGACCGAACATATTACAATCCTACTAATCAATGGTCGAACAGAATTAATACAAAGCACTTAGCAACAAGAAACTTCAACGCTTCACCTATTAAGCTAAGTAGCAACAATAATAATAACCTTACCTTGACTTTTCTTTTTCCTTGTTGATTCTTTGTTTGAGAAGATGATTTTCTTCTGTGACTTGGTTATTCAAAGGCAAGAACTGAAAGGAATAACACCAACAAACATCAAAACGTGAAATCCGAGTTGAAACAAGATGAATAACACTGAAAGGAGAAGAGACATGAGCATCAAAACGCGAAATCCGAGTTGAAGCAAGGTTTGAAGAAGAAGAATCAGACCTGATGCGCGATTTGGGGGCTAGGTTCAATGGTTCATGCGATTTGGAGAAGAAGAATCAGACCTGAAGAAGAAGAAGAATGCGTGATTTGGAGAAGAAGAAGAGGAAGTGTTTACACGGAGGCTAGGTCTAGGATTCAGTTTGGATCGGGTATCCTAATTAATTTCGGGTAGGTGGGCCGTTTTTAATAATTTGGAGTGGTCCATGAACCATTTAATTGGACTGGACTTTTTTTGTTTGGTTGGGTTCAGTTTACTGAAATGGTGTGTGGCCCATTTATTTTGCACACCCCTATTTGTAAGTGATTTTCTAAGGTTATTTAATCTATGTAAATGCTAGGACACCTGACTAAGACCACGCCAGCAGTTCCAATGGAAACACCTTGGCAATGGCATATGAATGATGGTAGCATTCACTCCCTTCAAACTGAACATCTAGATTCTTGCTGCAGCACTCCATGACTACTGCTGGACCGGGCTCTAATGTGAGACACCTTTGTAGTAACACAGAAAATAGATCTCCATTACAGATTTCAAGAACTCTTCAACTTTGACAATCATGAAGTTCGCAACTTCAGTTTTGAGCACCTTTTTTGATAACATTCTAGAGTGTCAAGGCATGAATTGCTGCACCCACCTATTGTGCATCTGTAGGATCAGCTTATCAAATTTATGAAAGAGTTGATGAATTTTTGCCACAACAGTTTTACCAGCCTATATATGCTAAATCAGATTATAACATTCTATAATCAAAACACATAATTACTTACTTGAACCTATAAATGCACTTTTCTCGGTCTCCAGACGGAACGTAGGTTATATAAATATATATTTAAAGTATATACTTTGTCGATCTTTCATAGAAATTGACTTATTAGTTGTGCATTTAAAACGTGGGAGCTTTGAATCAGTCCACTGTGAATCTGTGATATTTCTTATCCAGGGACTACATTGTTTGTTTATTTAAATCTAAATTTTGTCTCGATGATAATTACTAGTGTATAAGAGAATGAATTGCAATAGAAGTTTGGTTTAGTGGAGGTATAAGGACCACTGTTGGATTTAATTTTTTTAATTTTTTTTAAATTTTTAGTGAGGATATAAGGACCACTGTTGAATTTATTTTTTTAATTTAAAATACTTATTAAAGGTTATGGATGTAACCGGTTATAGATCTATAACTAGTTGTAAAAAACCGGTTATGGATATAACCGGTCACATAACCGGTTTTGTAAATTAATAACCGGTTATGCTACTTTAGTTATGGAATCGGTTATATGAAATGGATATTTTATGAATATGGATTGATTTTGTAACCATGGTTATTTTGTGCATCCCTCCTAGTGATGCACCCCACATTAGGATTCTTAAACATGTCTTAGTTGTACAAATTAATCATTTTTACTCATTTCAACTTAAGTAGATGTTTGTCAAAAATTAATTGAAGTACCTAATTAATAAGAATCGCATTTCCTCAACTCAACACATCCAAAAAAAATCTCCTAAGTAGATCCCACCAATAACCCTATATTTTATTCATTCCACATCCTAACACACCAATGCACAAATTGGAATTAACCCCAGCGGGGTATCTAATAAGCCCTACTTCTTAATAGGAAAATACCATCTAAGCTTCCATTCATTGGGGTTTCTCTTGCAAGCAAAAAGGGAGCATTGAGAACTTTTTTTCAAAAGAATCAAATCTTGTAGAGTTCTTATAGAGCCAGCCCACGGGAAAAAAAAAGGAAAAGCAAGTGAAAAGTCACTATCTTAATTTTTGACAAAACTTGTTCTTTTAGCACTAGAGTGATTTTTTTTTGGTACATGATGAGAGCTAGAGTGAAATTTACTAATGTTTTTAATGATCTTACAGCATCCACAACACAAGATCCTTGCTAGTTAAGCGTCACCTTTATATATTATCAACCGTCGGAGAGTGTTAACTTAGAATATGGATCTTCAAGAGGCACCGGCTCTTACTAAATTTGTGAGCGATGTTGATAAAATGTAAGTATGGGTCATTGGTGGGACCCATTTAGGCAACTTTTCTGGAGGTGATGTGCAGTGGCGGACCCAGGACTCCGGGGTTAGGGGTGTCAAATTTTTTAAGGCCAGTGTCAAATGGGTGCAAAACTTGGTCTACTAGTACAATTTAAAATTTTCAGGGGGTTCAAAATTAAAATTTCAAAAAATTTGAGCTATTTATATAGGGAATTTGAGAGATAAAATGCTTTAAGTTTTAAAAAGACATAAATAAGTGATGTGTAAATATAAAGACCAAATAAAAACCCATAGATAGAGTGCTAGGTTGTAGATGTTTTTATAGCATCTCCAATGGGGAACCAGCAGTAACACTCAAAAAATGAAATTAAGGCCCACAATGTATCTTATTTCACTTTTATATTTTTTACTTATATCTATTTTTCTCTCAAATTAAATATTGTATCAAAATAATTTGTAATTATAAGAATTTAGATTTTCTATGCGAAGTAGTTTTCCACAATAAAGAACAAAAGAAGTCCAATAGTGCTCTTAAACATAGTTATCAGAACCGGACCGGACCGGCCGGTCGGACCGGGACCCGGTGGTCTTCCCGGGCCGGGCAGCGTGCAGGACCGGATCTGCAGTTGGCCCGGTGATGACGTCATCAGACCGGTGAAAATCCGGTGAAAACCGGGTCGGACCGGTTGATCCTTTTTTTTTTTTAAGATGAACCATTTATAAATTTTGCATGTTTTCACAAAAAAGGCTTGGGTGGGGTTCGAACCCCCTCCCTAGTATTCAACATTTCAACATTTTAACCACTAAGCTATCTATTATTTGTTGATACTATCCCGCATTCATTAAATATAATCAATTCCGGATATGTTAATTTTTTTTGCACATTCTTTCATTAATAGTTTTGATTAAACACACATTTTTTTGACAAATTGATTCAAGTTCAACACTCATAAACATGTTAGTAAATGTATAATTATAAATAAAATTATAATAAAATTTATATATTAATAAATGTATACTTTCTTAGTATATATTATAATTTTTTGAATTTATTTAATATAGACCGGGTCATGCCGGTCCGACTAGAGACCCGCGGTCCGACCCCGGGTCTAGTGACCCGGTGCCTTGACCGGGTCGATGGCCGGTCCGGGTCTGATAACACTGCTCTTAAACTTATGAACTTGCGGTAACCACACCAACCACACCATGTGCTCTTAAAATCCTATTTACCTGACAGGATATTTTCATTTGTACTAAATCAGTTATACTCCTATTATTAGAGGGCGTTGTCTAATCTAATATCTATTTATACAAATAAACCACCTATGAAATGACCAGTTTGGATCTCTTTATTAACAAGATACATATCTAATTTAAGGGTAAAAATGTCATTACCCTCCCATCCTTTATTTTTTCTTACACATTCTTTTTTCTTACACTCTATTTCCTCCTTTTCACTTTTCTATTACACTCTCTTTCTTCCTTTTTCCTTTTTACACTCTCTTTCTTCCTTTTTTTTCTCTCTCTCTTCTCACACTCTCTTTCCTCCTTTTCACTTCTCTCTTACACTCTCTTTCTTCCTTTTTTTCTTTTTACTTTACTTTTACTTTTTCCATAAATAATTTTCTCTTTCTATTATCATTTCACTTTAATTTTTTTAAATAAATTTCAAAATTTATACACTTTTATTGATAATCTACTATCTATCTTTTACTATCTACTATCTAATATCTATTTATACAAACAAACCACCTATGAAATGAGCATCTATTTATACAAACAAACCACCTATGAAATGACCAGTTTGGATCTCTTATTAACAAGACACATATTTAATTTAATGGTAAAAATATCATTACCCTCTCATCCTTTATTTTTTTCTTACACATTCTTTTTTCTTACACTTTCTTTCCTCCTTTTCACTTTTCTATTACACTCTCTTTCTTCCTTTTTCCTTTTTACACTCTCTTTCTTCCTTTTTTTCTCTCTCTCTTCTCACACTCTCTTTCCTCCTTTTCACTTCTCTCTTACACTCTCTTTCTTCCTTTTTTTCTTTTTACTTTACTTTTACTTTTTCCATAAATAATTTTCTCTTTCTATTATCATTTCACTTTAATTTTTTTAAATAAATTTCTAAATTTATACACTTTTATTGATAATCTACTATCTATCTTTTACTATCTACTATCTAATATCTATTTATACAAACAAACCACCTATGAAATGACCATCTATCTATTTATACAAACAAACCACCTATGAAATGACCAGTTTGGATCTCTTATTAACAAGACACATATCTAATTTAAGGGTAAAAATGTCATTACCCTCCCATCCTTTCTTTTTTCTTACACTCTATTTCCTCCTTTTCACTTTTCTATTACACTCTCTTTCTTCCTTTTTCCTTTTTACACTCTCTTTCTTCCTTTTTTTTCTCTCTCTCTTCTCACACTCTCTTTCCTCCTTTTCACTTCTCTCTTACACTCTCTTTCTTACTTTTTTTCTTTTTACTTTACTTTTACTTTTTCCATAAATAATTTTCTCTTTCTATTATCATTTCACTTTAATTTTTTTAAATAAATTTCTAAATTTATACACTTTTATTGATAATCTACTATCTATCTTTTACTATCTACTATCTAATATCTATTTATACAAACAAACCACCTATGAAATGAGCATCTATTTATACAAACAAACCACCTATGAAATGACCAGTTTGGATCTCTTATTATCAAGACACATATTTAATTTAAGGGTAAAAATATCATTACCCTCTCATCCTTTATTTTTTTCTTACACATTCTTTTTTCTTACACTTTCTTTCCTCCTTTTCACTTTTCTATTACACTCTCTTTCTTCCTTTTTTTTCTCTCTCTTCTCACACTCTCTTTCTTCCTTTTTTCTCTCTATCTTCTCACACTCTCTTTCCTCCTTTTCACTTCTCTCTTACACTCTCTTTCCTCCTTTTTTTTCTTTTTACTTTACTTTTACTTTTTCCATAAATAATTTTCTCTTTCTATTATCATTTCACTTTAGTTTTTTAACTAAATTTCTAAATTTCTACACTCTTATTGATAATCTACTATCCATCTTTTACTATCTACTATAATCTACTAAAATTTTAATTTTTCTCTCCGAAATTTATTTATACTCTTATTGATAATCTACTATCACCTCTTATTGATATTTATCTTTTACTATTTAATATAATCTACTAATCAACTAAAATAATCAATTGAAACTACGAGATAACTGTAATTATATATATAAAAAATACGGGATAACTGTACTGATATATAAAAAAAACATAGGATTAAACTAATGATTAATATTTAAAACAAATATTTCTCATTGATAATCTACTATCTAACTTTTACTATCTACTATAATCTACTAATCAACTAAAAAAATCAATTGAAACCACGGGATAACCGCAATGATATATAAAAAAACACGGGATAACTGCACTGATATATACAAAACACGGGACTAATATTTGTAATTGATAACTAAAATTATTGAAGCATACTGTGAACCTATTATCTAAAAAAGAAGAAGATGTAATGACTATTTAAACTACTGATTAATATTTAAAACAAAGATTTCTTATTGATAATCTACTATCTCTCTTTTAGTATCTATTATAATCTACTAATCAACTAAAATAATCAATTGAAACTACGAGATAACTGCACTGATATATAAAAAAACACTGGATAACTGTATTGATATATAAAAAACACAAGAATAATATTTGTTATTGATAATTAAAATTTTTGAAGACTACTACCACAAACCTACTATCTAAAAAACAAGAAGACTCAATGACTATTTAAACTACTAACTAATATTTAAAACAAATATTTCTCATTGATAATCTACTATCTAACTTTTACTATCTACTATAATCTACTAATCAACTAAAATAATCAATTGAAACTACGAGATATATAACTGCAATGATATATAAAAAACACGGGATAACTGCAGTGATATAAAAACACACGAGATTAATATTTGTCATTGATAATTATAATTTTTAAAAACTACTATAAACCTACTGTCTAAAAAACAAGAAGGCTTAGTGACTATTTAAACTGATTAATATTTAAACACACGGGACAAATATTTTACACAAATACCTAAAAAAGAACAAATGATTGTCACTGATTTGTAAAAAATATGGGATAAATATTTCTTATTGATAATCTACTATCTATCTTTTACTATCTACTATATATAATCTACTAATCAACTCAAATAATCAATTGAAACTACGAGATAACTGCAATGATATATAAAAAAACACGAGATAACTGCAATAATATATAAAAAAAAACACAGGATTAATATTTGTAATTGATAATTAAATTTTTTGAAGAGTACTATAAAACTATTATCTAAAAAACAAGAAAATTTAATGACTATTTAAACTACTGATTAATATTTAAAACAAATATTTCTTATTGATAATCTACTATCTCTTTTTTTTGGACCAATCTACTATCTCTCTTTTACTATCTATTATAATCTACTAATCAACTAAAATAATCAATTGAAACTACGAGATAACTGCACTGATATATAAAAAGCACGGGATAACTGCACTAATAATTAATATTTAAAACAAATATTTCTCATTGATAATCTACTATCTAACTTTTACTATCTACTATAATCTACTAATCAACTAAAATAATCAATTGAAACTACGAGAAAACTGCAATGATATATAAAAAAAACACAGGATAACTGTAGTGATATATAAAAAAACACGGGATTAATATTTGTCATTGATAATTATAATTTTTGAATACTACTATAAACCTACTATCTAAAAAAACAAGAAAACTTAATGACTATTTAAACTGATTAATATTTAAAACACACGTGACAAATTGTCACTAATATCTAAAAAAGGACAAATAATTATCACTGATTTATAAAAAATACGGGATAAATATTTCTTACTGATAATCTAATATCTATCTTTAACTATCTACTATAATCTACTAATCAACTCAAACAATCAATTAAAACTATGAGATAACTGCACTGATACATAAAAAACACGGGATGACAGCACTAATATATATAAAAACACGGGATGACAGCACTGATATATATAAAAACACGGGGATAACTGCAATGATATATATAAAAACACAGGATAGGTGCACTGATATATTAAAAAACACAACATAACAACATTGATATATAAAAAACACAGGATAAATGCACATATTGTTTTTAAATGATACTTTTACATTTTTAGATTTTAGTATTTATATATTTTATATTTGGAACTATTTTTATCTATTTTAAATTTGTCTTTATTTTCACGGGGTAATATTCAGACTATTTAAATACTGTTTAAGTTGATTCATAAAAAGAACACGACACTGCCCGTGCGTATGCACGGGTATCCTACTAGTTAAAAATGAAGTACAAAATTTCAAGTTTAACTTCTCATGTCAATATCAAGATCATGCGAGGGTCGTTCCTCTGATTAGTGGGGATGTCTCCTTGTGGATGTTGTCTATTCTGGCTTAGGCATGCGAGATGTTGAAGCCGGTCTCGAGTTGTGGCCGGTCACGTCCAGAACTCCCGCGGGGGTACCTGCGATGGCACTCCAACGCCCAAGTCAGTAGGGTGAAATTTGAGTATAGTAACGATATGTTTTAGTGCGTACCTTTTGGCTGAGGTCAGACCCCATATATAGCGTCAGAGGTCTCGTGGGTGACCGTCGGATCGCGCGTGGTTCACTCTACGCCGTTGATCTGCGGATCTAGTGCGCGTTGTCGTTGCCTCACTATTGGGCCGCTTGAGGCCAGCCCAGTACTTTCCGTGGGCTACGGCCTAGTCCAAAACACAAGCCATGAACGCTATCATCTTATACTTTCACTCAAGACAATAGCGCCCACACAAAATTGTATAGTATTGCAATCCCATCTCTTGATAATCATTATCCAATTCAGACGACACAATATATTGTTTAGACCTTTAACATTGTGGGAAATTAGAGTGCATTTGGTGTTTTTTTTTTCCTTAAATTTTCTGTATATATCTTTTAACTAGTAATTATAAATTGTGGAATTTACTTTCTTTCTTATTTAAAATATGTTCAGAGAAAATAATGAATATAAACAAAAATAAAAAAAAGTAGCAAAACAGTAATTTTTTTGCAACTAATAGTGTCAATATTAAATATGAAGAAGACTAAGCACACCCTAAAAATATCAAAATGTGAAACTTTTTTTCAATTGCTAATAATAAGCTAAAATCTAAAACATTTCAACAAACCCCGATGCTAAATGGGTCGCCCAGCGCAAGAGGACCCAGAGCAAGGAGAAGGCGGCAGCAACAACTAAGGTTGTTGACGATTTAATTAATGCCAATTTTGTAACGGAAGTCAAGTATACAACTTGGCTCTCCAACCCTCTGCTTGTCAAGAAATCTAATGGAAAATGGTGTATGTGCATTGATTACACCGATCTTAATAAGGCCTGTCCAAAGGACGCCTTTTCTGTTCCTAGCATTGATCGCCTCGTCGACAATGCTTTAGGTTTTCGTCTATTATCTTTTATGGATGCATACTCCGACCAGCTATAACCAGATTCCGATGTTCCCTCCCGTCAAGAGAAGACCGCCTTCATGACCGACCGCGGTAACTTTTGTTACCGGGTTATGCCGTTTGGTTTGAAAAATGCAGGAGCTACTTATCAAAGAATGATGAACAAGGTTTGTCGAAACCATTGAAGAGATCTTCGCAGAAATTCGTAAAAACAAAATGAGGCTAAACCCAGATAAATGCACTTTCGGTGTCCGAGCTGGAAAGTTCCTTGGCTTCTACCTAACTGAAAGAGCCATAGAGGCCAACCCGGATAAATGTCGGGAAGTGACCGAAATGTGCACCCCCACTACCAAGAAGAAGCTCCAGAAACTCTGACCCGACCTGGCAGGAAGGATGATTAAATGGGCAGTGGAGCTCTCTGAGTTCGGGATCAAGTACGAATCCAAGCCGACGATGAAAGCTCAGGTGCTTGCTGATTTTGTAGCAGAAATTACCCCTACCGACTCATAAGGCGAGTTATGGACGCTTCACGTCGATGGTTCCTCGAATCCAAAAGGTAGTGGGGCCTGATTGATGCTGGAAAGCCCGGTAGGTGTCGTAATAGAAGTGTCCCTTACTTTTGGATTCCCAACGTCGAACACCAATTGACCTCCGAGTTACTCAAGTCATCTTGAACACCAATTCTTTGCTAGTGGTCTCGCAGAAGTACCTAAACCAAGTGCGGAAACTACTCGCTCAGTTCATCTTTGCTGAAGTCAAGCACGTTCCCAGAACGAAAAACACGAGGGCCGATGTTCTATCTAAGCTCGCCAGCACCAAAGTACCTGGTAATCACCGCTCTATAATTCAAGAAACCCTGAGGGAACCCAATGTTCTCCCCGACCCAGAGCTCGCCTCTTCTATCTGCGTAGTTGAGAAAAGCAAAGGTTGGATTGCTCCAGTCGTCAAGTACATTGAATCAGGGGACGAACCTCCGGACTCCCGTGAAGCCAAATTAATCAAGAGGAAAGCTCCGTCTTTCTCCGGGATTGACGGAGCTTTCTATAGAAGAAGTCTCTCTGCACCATTACTAAAATGTGTGGAATGAGACGAGGCTGATTATGTCCTAGCCGAGACTCACGAAGGGATTTGCGGACAACACCTCGGAGGTCAGTCGCTAGCTCAGAAAGCCTTAAGGGCAGGTTATTTTTGGCCGACCATGGAGACCGACGCTAAAAACCATGTTAAGAAATGCAAGAAATGTCAATTCCATGCTAATATTCATGTGGCACCTCCTACCGAGCTTAACAGTCTCTCTTCATCATGGCCTTTTGCGTGGTGGGGAATCGATCTCCTGGGACCTTTTCCCACTGCCCCTGACCAGGTCAAGTACTTGATAGTAGCTGTGGACCATTTTACAAAGTGGATCGAAGCTGAACCACTAGCCATTATCAGTGCGAAGAATTGCATCAAATTCTTCAAGAAAAACATCATGATCAGGTTCGGGATCCCCGATGTAGTGATCACTGATAACGGAACCCAGTTCGCTGATAAGGGTTTCAGGAAACTAATGTCCGATCTTAAAATCACACATCGCTTTACCTCGGTAGAGCATCCCCAGACCAATGGGCAAGCCGAGGCTGCCAACAAAGTAATCCTCAATGGGCTGAAGAAGCGACTTGATGAGGCTAATGGTAACTGGGTTGAGGAATTGCCCTACGTACTATGGGCATACAGGACCACGCCCTAGAGCTCGACGGGGGAAACTCCATTTCGGCTTTCTAATGGGAGCAAGGCTGTCATCCCTGTCGAGATCGGAGAGATGAGTTGGAGAACACTCAATCCAAAGTCGGCAGAATAAAAAAAAATTAGGCTTTGAGGGAGAACCTCGACCTCGTCGACAAGGTCCATGGAAGGGCATCCTTCAAAGAAGCGCTAATCAAGCAAAGGATAGCGACCCGGTACAACTCAAAAGTTATCCTTCGGGATTTCGAGGTCGGCGATCTGGTTCTTAGAAGAGCCGATATCGGCTTAAAGAATGCCTCACAAGGGAAGCTCTCCCCCAACTGGGAAGGACCCTACCGCGTTACATCTAAGACCGGTAAGGGTGCCTTCTAGTTGGAAACCGTAGGAGGGAAAGCGATCCCAAGGACTTGGAAAGCCACCAAATTGAAGAAATATTTCAGCTAATTTTTATTTCAGTCCATAAGGGTACAAGCTGTGTTTCGATTTTTATCTCATCTAATACATCTTCATTATTCTTCATTATAGTCTATTATCTATGCCGATTTTAATCCGCAGTTCCGAGGTTAAAGGGATCCCCTGAGGACGATCTCAGGCTCGCGCCGAGGTCCCTCACTAAAACCGGAACCCGGGCCACAACGCCTGGAACTTCTTGCTGACCAGCGAAGCCGCAAATCCTTCCTTGAACGAGTTTGATCTAGGCTGAGTCCCGGTAAACTGTTCAAAGGGCTTCAAAGATCAATGACTGAGGCTCCCAATAACCTATTCAACGACTTCGATCTGGTCCGAGTCCCGATAAACTGTTCAAAAAGCTTCAAAGATCAATGGTCGAGGCTGCCAATAACCTAATGGGCGAGTTTGATCTGGGCCGAGTCCCGGTAAACTGCCCTGAAGGTAATATACGTTACTTGAGTAAAATAAAACGCAAGTGCGCTATATTAACATGCAAGAAATGAAGCATAGCCTAGGTAATTAAAACCGAAAAGCAAGCTATTTAGACATGCAAATATTATCAGCAATCCGACTCCTGAGTGTTGTCACTAACTCGGCGGCTTGCTTTTCCTTGTTCTTAACCTCGCCAATTTGAAGTTCGAGCTCCTTAATCTTGTCGCCGGCATTGTCCCTCTCCGTTCTAAGCTCTCCTATCTCCTTTCGAAGATCAAAGAGGTCTTTTTGGGCCTGTTCTGGACTCAACCAAGAGGTCCAATTAGCAATATCAGGGGGTGCGTTTAGCGAAGGGATATGGGTCGGCCCAATCGATCCAGCCCATATCCATAACATGCAAGCCCAATACACTTGGAGGGTTCAGATCGCCTCCACTGATCCGACGATCCACAATGAACAGCAATATCCTATAAATTCCGGCTCGCATAGCCTTTGACAAGGTACACACTCTTCCTTTGCATATACACTGTCTTACTCTCATACTGACTTGAGCGTCGGAGTGGCTTGCAGGTACCCCCCGGGCGCTCACCGATAGGCCTGGACAACGGGCGGGTGTGGGCGGGTTCGGGCCCAAATCAAGCAACCGACCAAAATCGCGGTTGAAAAAGCTAGGCCCAAAACCGCCCAAACGTAGCTTTCGGTTTGTGTGGGTGTACCGGGTGGGTTGGCACGGGTTGGGCCAACACTGAGAATAAAAATCTGGAAGTTTAATAAAGATGTGGAAGATGAATTCCAACAAAATAGCTCTCACCAATGTTGTTCTTTATCAAAAGAATTCCAGCAAAAGAATTCTCAGCAAAATAGCTCTCAGCAAAATAGATCTGGAAGTTTAATAAAGTTTGATTTGGCCTAAATTAATTTGTTGGCTTTATCATCTCTCTTCAGATTGCCAAGAACTTGGTTACATAGGTACGGAGAAGGACAATAGCGGGCGGGTGCAGGCACCGATGGGCCTACAAAACACAACCGCACCCGCCCAGCCCAACCCGACACTAACCGATTTTTGCACCCGTTGACCCGCCGGCCCGTTTATAACCGCCCATTACGACCCATTTCTTTTGGTTTTGCGGGTTCTCGGACCGGTTTGCATTTTTTTTCCAGGCCTACTCACCGACCTACCGCCAGGACAGCAAGAGACCTACCAACAGCAGCCTACCAAAAAGCTGCTAGGTACAGAACATTGGCGACCACAGTGGGAAGTTTCTATCTTTCACATCATCACTCGAACTTTTCTCTTGCTACTCCATGGCTCCCAGAGGCAGACCCCGGGTTCAAAGCATTGTCATACCTGCACCCCGACCAGAGGGGACTCCAGAAGGCAACGTCGTAACCCTACCTGACAAGGGTACCAGTCAGCCTGCCCAGCCTTATGCTGCATCAGGAAGACCAGCAGAGTGCTAAGGACATGTCCAACCCAGGAGGGCGCCTGGCAGGGCACCAAGACAGCCTCAGGCAGCGCCCATGAGGGCGCCGGGGAAGCATCAGACAACGCCAACAACATACAGTAAGTCAGGTCTAGTACATCAGTGTTGCATCTACTCCCTCTTCATTCGTATCTTTCATCAGACTCACACCAGTAGCAGTTGGTGTGTCTGCAGCATTGCAATCCATCATTCTAAACCTTCTCAACACATCTCTTGCATACTTCCCTTGATGCATGATCACACCTTCATCAGTTTTCTTGAACTCAATTCCCAAAAAATAGGAAATAGAACCCAAGTCAGTCATCTCAAATTCTCTCATCATCTCTACTTTAAATTGAGCAATTTCTTTCTCAATATTTCCTGTTACAAGCAGATCATCCACATATAAACAGACGACTGTTAAGTCAACAATGTTGCTAGTTTTAATATAAACACCATGCTCAGTTGTGCATTTGACAAACCAAAGCTTCATGAGAAAGCCATCAATTCGTTTGTTCCAAGCTCTAGGAGCTTGTTTCAAGCCATACAAGGCTTTATTCAGCATGTACACCTTCTCTTCACTTCCCATCACCTCAAACCCTGGTGGTTGGCTCACATAAGCTTCTTCCTCTAGAGGACCATTCAAGAAGGTTGATTTAGCATCTATATGATGCATTGACCATCCTTTCAGACTTGCTATAACAGTAATAATTCTCACTGTTTCCATTCTTGCAATAGGTGCAAACACCTCATTAAAATCAGTGCCAGCTCTTTGTAAGAATCCCTTTGCAACCAACCTGGCCTTGTACTTAGAGATCTCACCATTTGGGTTCATTTTCACCTTATAAACCCACTTTCCTGCTATAGGTTTTTTCTTATCAGGAAGAGACACAAGCTGCCATGTATTATTCTTTTCAATAGCTTTCAACTCTTCTTTCATAGCACCAATCCACTTTGCATCATACATAACTTATTCTAAGCTCACTGGTTCAGATTCAGCAAATAGAGCTAGGTGTATTAGCTCACCTTCCTCCCCTATTGCTGAATCAGGTATCAATTCATTGTCTTGCAGCCTGTTGGGCACTTGTCTAACCCTCCGTGATCTCTTGAGTCCTTCCTGCTCACTGTCAGCAGTATCTGTAGCAGTATTATTACTTGGCTCATCAATAGGTGCCTCAATCACAACTCTTGTAGGCTCCTCTCTTGTTTCTTTTTCCCAATTCCAATCTTTGGATTCATCTGTAACGCCCCAAAATTTAATTAATTATTTAATTGAATTGTTTGGGAATTTAATTGGTAGAAAAATAATAGAATAATAATAATGCTAGTATAGGTGAGCCTATTGTTGAAGTTGGAAATTATTAGTATAGTTGCTACGTTGACTCTTATTTAACTAATAGATTAATTAAGTGTGGAAAATAATATTAGAGTAATAATAATATATTATTTTATGTGGGCTTATGTTTATGGTAGAATTAGTAATTGTGTGATAATTTTGTGTGTGGCTATTTTTTCTATGTGTGTATATTTTGGTAATATATTATTATTATTACTTTATATTTAATAAAATAGTAGACTAGATTAGTGGATTATGTTATAATGCTTGAGAAAGAAAAAGAAGGTTTAAATAAGCCAGCAACGATGAAGCTACCATCGTGAAGCTGGACTTGGGCCCAATTCCCTTTTGGTTTTAAAACCACCGGATGTAACCCAGTTTTTATAATAGCCCATGATCCATTTTTACCTAGCAATTGCAAGCAAGCCTACAAACAGTTTTCTTAAAAATGCCAAGTATTCATCGTCTTCAACACAGCGACGCCAGACTCCATACCCAAGCCCCAATCTTTCTTTTTCTCAATCTCACTAGTTAAGTCACTGTTTGGTCCCAAACTTCACCACCCCACTCAAAATTACCCTCTGAACCCGTTTCCAACCTCCGTTTTATCAAAGGAAGCACCATTTGTTGCGTATTTTAGCACTGGGTGAACTGTTTTTCGCACTTCCCGGCCACCATAATTTCCAGTTGGAAAAACGGACGCCGTTTTCGGATTCTACGCGTCGAAACCTTCGGGAAGCACTAGTCTCTTTTTCGTTTCGGTGAAGTTGACGTCAGACCCTTTTTTCGCCATATTTCACTCTCTATACAACCTGTGAACTTTTCTTCGTGCCCGTTGAGTGTTGAACTGTCGCTACCGGCATATTTTCTTGCTCTTGTTGATACCGTAGATTATTCTTATCGAGGTAAGGGAAGGGGTTTTCGCGTGGAGCTTCAAGGGAGAAGAAGCTTGGATCATTGGTGTCTTTGGTGGCTTGCTGGAAATCTTGTTGAACTCTTCAATTAACAAAGGTTAGGGGGCTCTCTTTTCATCCTTAATAACTTATAGGATTAGAATCACATGAGTTAGGTTTTAGGGGGGGTTGATTGATTGAATTGAATTGTTGTTTTTGGATGTTTTTGTTATGTTGAATGTAAATTGTTAAATCCATGTTGTTGATGATGAACTTATGTTATTTTTGGTAGAATCCATGATTGATTGGTATTGAGAAGTACATTTAATTAGTCATGCAAGTTAGGTGTATGTTGTAATGACTAAATAAAATCGAGAATGGGAATGTGATGGCTGTTGGGTGTTTGTCATGTTACATGAGACTTGGAGTTGAAAATTGGTGATTTAGGTGTGGATCGAAATTGATGTTGTTGTTTTTCACAAGATTAATGGTGCTGTTTTTATAAACCTTATGTTGCTATTTCACAAGATTAATAGTGCTGTTTTTATAAACCTTATGTTGCTGTCTCCTCAGATTAAGGGTGCTGTTTTTCTAAACTGTATGTTGTTGTTTTCTGTAATTAACTTGCTGTCTTTCAACTAAATCGTCGCCGCTGTTTTCTTATATAAAAGGTGCTGTCCTCATATTTTTAAAGGCACTGTTTTCGTATTTTTAAAGGTGCTGTTTTCCTATTTTTCAAGGTGCTGTTTTCTTATATTTAAGGGTGCGGTTTTTCTTATTTTTAAAAGTGCTGTTGCTGTGTTTTTATGGTGCTGTCACTGTTTTCTTTTTGACGATGTCACTGTATTTTTAGAGTGTTGTCACTGTTTTATTTTTAGGCGCTGTCGCTGTATTGTTAGGGTGCTGTCACTGTAAAATTTTAATGTACTGTTGCTGCTGTTTTCAAACTGCTGTCCATGTTTTATGCCGCTGTTATATCGCTGCTGCTACTCTATGTGCTGTTTTGCTCCCTATGGGTGTTGTTTCGTCCTTTGGTGACAATGTAGTCGCGTAATTAATTGTGCTTGGTGTGATTGGTGTGCTATCCTTAGAGCTGAAATTTTGGAGATGTATAATGGTGATGTATATAAAATGGTGAGATAAATTATTGGTGAGTTTATTGGTGAGTGCCCTCAAGGCAATGGTCTATGACCTTTCTTTTGGTGTTGGTGAGTTAATAAAACTATTGGTGAGTTAATCAAATTATTGGTGCGCATGTTATTGCATTGTTGTGGTGATTTTGGTGTGTATGGTGCATTGTTCATGGCGTCGCATAATCATGTGCATTTATTGGTGAGCAGAAGGCTTCGGCCTTATTTTGGTGTATGCCCTCAAGGCTAATTTTTGGTGATGGATCCACATGCATGTGCCCGTGGTGTTTTGGGTTGCATCTCATACATTGAACATGAATTCGGTACTTTTTCCTGGTGATTATAAATTGATGGTGTATGTGGAGATAATTGTAATTTGGTGTATTTAGTTATATTTGGTGTTGTTCTCGGTGATTGAAAATATTCGGCGCTGTTTCTTGGTGAATGAAAATTAATGGGGTATGTTGTTATTGTGGTGAATTGGTGTGTTTAGTTGCCTTCTCTAAATGATGCTTATCTTATATGTTATTACTTATGAAATGAGACTCACCCTACTGCTTTTGTGTTGCTTCTTATGTCGGCAACGTGCAGGTGATAGCGAGTGAAGGTGATTTAGTACCTTCTCCTAGTCAGTTGAGTCTGCTCTGATACGTAGCACCGGGGGGGGCGTTCAGTTTACGTATTATTTTATTTGATGTTTGAACTTTATTTGGTGATGTAATTTGGCATTTTAAGATTTGGTGATTATTCCGCTGCGATGACTATTATGATTTACTTTAGTGTAGACTAACAGATTATTTGCGGTGCTATGTATCGTACCTTATGACTTTATGAATGAAATTTTGGAGACTATTATGCGTGGTTGTTTTGAAATGTGGCACCCTCTTGTGGATGCATTAAAACGGTTTTTGGAAACTCTGATTTTAAATGAATTAAATAGTAGCTTATTAGAAGGGGTGTTACATAGTGGTATCAGAGCAATGGTTGGTCCGTCCGGCCAAGTCGTCGAGTCGTTGTGTCGGTGTACGACCAACTGTTGTATTTTTTTTTATTATTCTGACTGTTGTTTGTTTTGTAGCAAGTAAGTGAAATGGCTGGAAGGAACGATGCTGCGATTGCTGCTATGGCTCAGGCGTTGCAAAATCAGCAAGGTGGCGGTGAGAATGCTGGGACTAGGAGTTTGGCGACGTTTCAGAGGGAGAACCCGCCGGTGTTCAAGGGCAAGTATGATCCCGATGGAGCGCTGGCATGGTTGAAAGAAATGGAGCGCATCTTTCGAGTGATGGACTGCACGGTGGCGCAGAAAGTCAGGTATGGTACGCATATGCTAGCTGAGGAAGCCGACGATTGGTGGCTGGAAGCTAGACAGAGGTTGGAGACTGCTGGCGAGGAGATTACTTGGGATGCTTTCCGAAGGGAGTTCAACCGTAAGTATTATCCGGAGGATGTCCGAGGGAAGAAGGAGATTGAGTTTTTGGAACTGAAACAAGGGGATATGCCCGTATCTGAGTATGCAGCCAAGTTTGTGGAATTATCAAAGTTCTATCCGCATTACACTGGAGCTACTGCTGAATTTTCCAAATGCATCAAATTTGAAAATGGTCTGAGGCATGACATCAAGAAGGCGATTGGTTACCAAAAGATTCGGGTGCTTGCTGATTTGGTAGATAGCTGTAGGATCTTTGAAGAGGATAGTAATGCTTCCTACAAGATTGTGAAGGAGAAGAGGGGTTCTCAGTATCGTGAGAAGCCCTATGATGTTTCTGGTGGTAAGGGCAAGTGGAAAGCTGGTGATTCAGGCAAGAAGCCAAGTGGGGGAGATGCCCCTGCGAACATTGTGTATCACAAGTGTGGTAAGCCCGGACATAAGAGTCCTGATTGCATGGTTAACAAGTGTTTCAAGTGTGGCAAAGAGGGTCACATAGCTGCTAAGTGTGAGAAGAATGACGTTGTTTGCTACAACTGCGGAGAGGTGGGACATATTAGCACCAGGTGTTCCAAGCCGAAGAAGGAGAGGGTTAGTGGGAAGGTGTTTGCCTTGGCGGGTACTGAGTCTACAGAAGAATGATGGTCGTTTTAGAGGTACGTGTTTCGTTAAGGGTACTCCGCTAGAATCTATTGTCAATACCGATGCCATTCATTGTTTTAGTGCTGTCGAATGTTGTGAACGTTTAGGTCTTGCGTTGTCTGTTATGATTTGTCTTGTATTGCCTGGTGTGTTCTCTGTGTCCCTTGTCGATCTTCGATAGAGACTTTTGTGGTGAATTTTTGTTTGTTGCCGTTAAGCGGGTTGGGTGTAATCTTGGGTATGAACTGGTTAGAGCATAACCATGTTCCTATGAGTTAAAGTTTCGAGGACGAAAATGTTCTAAGTGGGGGAGAGTTGTAACGCCCCAAAATTTAATTAATTATTTAATTGAATTGTTTGGGAATTTAATTGGTAGAAAAATAATAGAATAATAATAATGCAAGTATAGGTGAGCCTATTGTTGAAGTTGGGAATTATTAGTATAGTTGCTACGTTGACTCTTATTTAACTAATAGATTAATTAAGTGTGGAAAATAATATTAGAGTAATAATAATATATTATTTTAAGTGGGCTTATGTTTATGGTAGAATTAGTAATTGTGTGATAATTTTGTGTGTGGCTATTTTTTCTATGTGTGTATATTTTGGTAATATATTATTATTATTACTTTATATTTAATAAAATAGTAGACTAGATTAGTGGATTATGTTATAATGCTTGAGAAAGAAAAAGAAGGTTTAAATAAGCCAGCAACGATGAAGCTACCATCGTGAAGCTGGACTTGGGCCCAATTCCCTTTTGGTTTTAAAACCACCGGATGTAACCCAGTTTTTATAATAGCCCATGATCCATTTTTACCTAGCAATTGCAAGCAAGCCTATAAACAGTTTTCTTAAAAATGCCAAGTATTCATCGTCTTCAACACAGCGACGCCAGACTCCATACCCAAGCCCCAATCTTCCTTTTTCTCAATCTCACTAGTTAAGTCACTGTTTGGTCCCAAACTTCACCACCCCACTCGAAATTACCCTCTGAACCCGTTTCCAACCTCCGTTTTATCAAAGGAAGCACCATTTGTTGCGTATTTTAGCACTGGGCGAACTGTTTTTCGCACTTCCCGGCCACCACAGTTTCCAGTTGGAAAAACGGACGCCGTTTTCGGATTCTACGCGTCGAAACCTTCGGGAAGCACTAGTCTCTTTTTCGTTTCAGTGAAGTTGACGTCACACCCTTTTTTCGCCATATTTCACTCTCTATAAAACCTGTGAACTTTTGTTCGCGCCCGTTGAGTGTTGAACTGTCGCTACCGGCATATTTTCTTGCTCTTGTTGATACCGCAGATTATTCTTATCGAGGTAAGGGAGGGGGTTTTCGCGTGGAGCTTCAAGGGAGAAGAAGCTTGGATCGTTGGTGTCTTTGGTGGCTTGCTGGAAATCTTGTTGAACTCTTCAATTAACAATGGTTAGGGGGCTCTCTTTTCATCCTTAATAACTTATAGGATTAGAATCACATGAGTTAGGTTTTAGGGGGGGGGGGGGTTTGATTGATTGAATTGAATTGTTGTTTTTGGATGTTTTTGTTATGTTGAATGTAAATTGTTAAATCCATGTTGTTGATGATGAACTTATGTTATTTTTGGTAGAATCCATGATTGATTGGTATTGAGATGTACATGATATTAGTCATGCAAGTTAGGTGTATGTTGTAATGACTAAATAAAATCGAGAATGGGAATGTGATGGCCGTTGGGTGTTTGTCATGTTACATGAGACTTGGAGTTGAAAATTGGTGATTTAGGTGTGGATCGAAATTGATGTTGCTGTTTTTCACAAGCTTAATGGTGCTGTTTTAATAAACCTTATTATGCTATTTCACAAGATTAATAGTGCTGTTTTTATAAACCTTATGTTGCTGTCTCCTCAGATTAAGGGTGCTGTTTTTCTAAACTGTATGTTGTTGTTTTCTGTAATTAACTTGCTGTCTTTCAACTAAATCGTCGCCGCTGTTTTCTTATATAAAAGGTGCTGTCCTCATATTTTTAAAGGCGTTGTTTTCGTATTTTTAAAGGTGCTGTTTTCCTATTTTTCAAGGTGCTGTTTTCTTATATTTAAGGGTGCGGTTTTTCTTATTTTTAAAAGTGCTGTTGCTGTGTTTTTATGGTGCTGTCACTGTTTTCTTTTTAACGCTCTCACTGTATTTTTAGAGTGCTGTCACTGTTTTATTTTTAGGCGCTGTCGCTGTATTGTTAGGGTGCTGTCACTGTAAAATTTTAATGTACTGTTGCTGCTGTTTTCAAACTGCTGTCCATGTTTTGTGCCGCTGTTATATCGCTGCTGCTACTCTATGTGCTGTTTTGGTCCCTATGGGTGTTGTTTCGTCCTTTGGTGACAATGTAGTCGCGTAATTAATTGTGCTTGGTGTGATTGGTGTGCTATCCTTAGAGCTGAAATTTTGGAGATGTATAATGGTGATGTATATAAAATGGTGAGATAAATTATTGGTGAGTTTATTGGTGAGTGCCCTCAAGGCAATGGTCTATGACCTTTCTTTTGGTGTTGGTGAGTTAATAAAACTATTGGTGAGTTAATCAAATTATTGGTGCGCATGTTATTGCATTGTTGTGGTGATTTTGGTGTGTATGGTGCATTGTTCATGGCGTCGCATAATCATGTGCATTTATTGGTGAGCAGAAGGCTTCGGCCTTATTTTGGTGTATGCCCTCAAGGCTAATTTTTGGTGATGGATCCACATGCATGTGCCCGTGGTGTTTTGGGTTGCATCTCATACATTGAACATGCATTCGGTACTTTTTCCTGGTGATTATAAATTGATGGTGTATGTGGAGATAATTGTAATTTGGTGTATTTAGTTATATTTGGTGTTGTTCTCGATGATTGAAAATATTCGGCGCTGTTTCTTGGTGAATGAAAATTAATGGGGTATGTTGTTATTGTGGTGAATTGGTGTGTTTAGTTGCCTTCTCTAAATGATGCTTATCTTATATGTTATTACTTATGAAATGAGACTCACCCTACTGCTTTTGTGTTGCTTCTTATGTCGGCAACGTGCAGGTGATAGCGAGTGAAGGTGATCTAGTACCTTCTCCTAGTCAGTTGAGTCTGCTCTGATACGTAGCACCGGGGGGGGGGGCGTTCAGTTTACGTATTATTTTATTTGATGTTTGAACTTTATTTGGTGATGTAATTTGGCATTTTAAGATTTGGTGATTATTCCACTGCGATGACTATTATGATTTACTTTAGTGTAGACTAACAGATTATTTGCGGTGCTATGTATCGTACCTTATGACTTTATGAATGAAATTTTGAAGACTATTATGCGTGGTTGTTTTGAAATGTGGCACCCTCTTGTGGATGCATTAAAACGGTTTTTGGAGAATTAAATAGTAGCTTATTAGAAGGGGTGTTACATCATCCACAACCACATCTCTACTCACTGACACTTCTCTAGTTACAGGTTTAAACAATCTGTAACCTCCAGTTGTATGATATCCCAGCAGTATCATTTTTTCTCCTTTGCTATCTAATTTCTTTCTTAATTGATCAGGCACATGTTTATAACAGATTGAGCCAAAAAATTTAAAGTGACTAACCACTGGTTTACTGCCAGACCATGCTTTTTCTGGTGTGATTTTGTTGAGCCTCTTGGTGGGCATCTGTTCAGTACATACACCGCAGTAGAGACAGCTTCTGCCCAGAGAAACTTAGGTAAGTTCTTCCCTCTAAGCATGCATCTAACCATGCTCATCACTATTCTATTCCTCCTTTCTACAGCTCCATTATATTGGGGAGTGTAAGGTGGAGTCATATCATGCACAATCCCTTCTGATTCACAGAAATCATTGCTGGTGTATTCTCCACCACCATCAGTCACTATAGTCTTGATCTTAAGACCAGTTTGTCTCTCAACCATCTTCTTAAACTTCTTGAATACTCCCAACGCTTCACTCTTCTTTTTCAAGATGTACACCCACATTTTCCTAGTGAAGCCATCTAGGAATGATACAAAATATCTACTTTCACCAATAGATTCGCATTGCATTGGGCCACACACATCAGAATATATCACTTCAAGTTTTCCTTTTGCCTTAGTTTCAACAAAATTCTTAAAAGGCTCTCTGTGTTGCTCAGACTCAACACAATTTTCACAAAGTTCTTTTGGTATGTTAATCAATGGTAATCCCCTTACCATATTTTGAGTATTCAAATCATGTAAATCTCTAAAATTCAAGTGGCCATACCTGTGATGCCACGCCCCAATCATCTACATTCACTGTTGCAGCTAAGCCTTTATGCTTAAGTGTTTCAAGGCTGGCCTTAAATATCCTGTTTCTAGACAGTGGAACGTCAAAAATCACACTGCTCTTGCTGCCTGTGTCAAACAGTTTGAGCCTCTTATCTTCCATTGTCACTTTGTGGCCCTTCTCTACCAATTGTCCTAGACTTAGCAAGTTGCTCTTTAGTCCAGGGACATATAGGACATCAGATATGCATGACTGTGAGCCATTCTTCATCTTAATCATCACATTTCCTACTCCTTCAGCCACCATAATTCTACCATCAGCAAACTTAATTTTATTTTTCTTATGTAGCGACCGAAAAATCCGGGCGAGGATTCTTCGAATGTTCAAAAATGAAGCCGCCACCAATATTTAATTATAATGGAAAACATTAGAAAATCCCTTTGAGTTCGGATAAGGGTCCTTGAGACCAGATTAGGGTTCGGGAGTCGGTTATGCATGGGGAAGGTGTTAGCACCCCCACGACATCCTTCTTAAGGAAGGTTACCTGCTAATTAGTTGTAGAAAAAAATGTTAATATTGAAAATATTAATTTTTACCCTTTTATTGAAAGAAAAAGACTTAATAAAAATTTTAGTTTTTTGTGCTTGACAGGAGTGGGCCCCTGGTCCTACGTATCTCCAGGTGCGATGGAGAAATCAAAGCTACGTAGTTCTTGGGGTAGAAAAAGTTTGTTGGTTGGTGTTTTTTAATATAGGGTTTTAGGACTATGTGATCTGAGTTGATGGACCGTTGTAGGTCTGAAGGAGCGCTTGGGCTCTGAAGGACCACTGGGGTCTAAAGGAGCGCTGGGGCTCTAAAGGACCACAGTTCATTTGTCCTAAAACGATGACTAACCCGGTTGTACGACCGACTTAATTCCCTATTTTGAAAGATTTTTATTTTTGGAGGAAAATAGTTTGTATATGGAGTGATTTTATTGAATAGGTATTTTAGGACTCTTGAGCCGTACGACCCATTCATCCTAAAACGATGATTAACCCGGCCGTACGGCCGACTTAATCCCCTATTTCGAAGATCCGTTTTTTGAAATGAAAGATGTGTGTTTGTACTTTTTAATTTAGAAAATATTTGTTTTGAATAGGGTTTTTAAGACCTGATCCGTACGGTTCATTCGTGGTCCTAAAAAGCCGACTAACCCGATTGGGCAAAAAAACGATTTTGGGCTAAAAAAAATTATTTACCTAAATAATACACATTGTGGGTTATATACCAAAATAGGGCAAAAAAAATTTTTAGAATAGAAGTCGCCCCCAGTACTGTGTTTTGCAAAAAAAAATTTAAAATCAGTTCAGAAGTCGCCCCCCCCCCCCCCCAGGGTGACTTCTGAACTGTGTTTTTTTTTGTTTTATTATATATTAAAATTTAAATACCTAAATAAACTATAAATAAATTTATAAAAATCATTATACCTATTTATAATTTAATTAGGTTAATATTTACGAGGAAATCTAGGCCGTTAAATAGTGTCGGCAAAATTTAGACTGTTAAATAGTGTCAGCAAAATCTAGACCATTAAAGAAATTAAGACCTCTGCACTCTGCATAATGCACACTTTAACAGTGGACTATGCACAATGCTCACTGTAATAGTGCACTCTACACTCTGCACAATGCACACTTTACAATGTGCAATCTGCACAAAGCACTATTAAAGACAAAAGAGTAAATTATTGATCCAAATGTAATAAATGTCACATAAGATTAAAACCTTAAAATTAATAACTTAGTTAATTTAAAATTACAATAATTGATAAATTAAACTAAAGACAGTTCCACACTGATAATTTAAAAAGACAGTACAGAAAAAAATTAACGAAGAAGATGAGACCCAGTTCCACACTGTCGAGGTTTGGGGACATGCTGTGGACGTTGATGCCGATGTGGTGGTTGTTGTTCTTCCTCAGTAGGGGCAGGGGGCGGTGGCTCTGGAAAATATTGGGGAACTGATGAAGAACTAGCACCGCCGGCTTGCTCTTGAATTTGACGTAGCAACGCCATAGATTGCGCAGAGCCGGGTTGGACCCCAAAGCACTCATAAAACATATCGGGGTCCCTTTCGGTCGTAGAATGTCGATATGTATCTTGAAAAGGAGTATGTTCTTGGAATGTTGGTGTGTGAGAGATAGAGTGGCGGTGAGGCACATCTTCTTGGAATGTTGGTGTGTGGGAGATAGAGTGGTGGTGAGGCACATCTTCTTGGGTCCTCTGTTGAGTTGGTGGTGCACGTCGATGTCGATTACGGTTACGTTCTCGACGTTCGGTTTGAGTAGTTGGGGGAGCTGGAACGTCTTGTTCATCTTCTTCATCCACATCACCAACATTTGCAAGACCACGTGGATCCCTTAGATGTTGGTCGGCTGAAATGTATAGCCTTGATTTTTTTAGAAACCAGCGCATGTATTTATCTAACTGCGTCGGTTTAGCAAAGCACGGTCGACCCACAACACATGTATTTTGTCTATCATTCCATAAATCAATTGACTCTCTGTGATATACAGCCCAATTGACATCGGCCTGTCCCTGCATGGTGATGTTGTGCATGTGGCTCATATCTTTTGGTGCTAATGGTATGTCTTGGACGAGGCCAAATTGCAAGGTCACTCTATCCGCATGGTGCCATTCTACCATATGGAAACAGACCATAGCCGTGTTTGTAGTCCATATGCCGTAGTGCCGAAATGCTATTTCTGGCAAATTGAATTCCCGATATGGCAACTACTCAAACTCTTCATGTGTTGCCACCAAAGCTGGATTTATTTCTAGTCTCCAGCATTCGACCATTGCTGCCACCAAAGCTGGATTTATTTTGAATGTGCCAATTGAAGCAATGTCACGAAACCCAGCTCTTTCTATCAATGGTAATATAGAGGCATCTGGTTCGGGAAGCTTGAATGAGTGATGAACTTCCATTGGGTCATCCTTGAGAAGCATGGAAATGTGAGGTTCTTCGTTTAATAAGGAAGACATTTTTAAGTAAGTCTGAATGAAGAAATTGGCCTAGAAGACATTTTTAAGGAAGACATTAGTCATGAACCATAAACCTCTGGATATATATAACATAAAATAGTAGGCTTATTGACTATAAGATTACTCATAACCCATGGTCATACCCACATTGGTGGGCCCTCCAAGAGGTGTGACTGAGTAAATACAGCAGATCAACTGCCCTTGCCTGACAGCTGTATTGCTGTACGCATTTGGCTGTTTAGCTATAGTCAAAGAGTACACTATAGTATAACATTTTTTAGAATAATACCAACTTCAGAAATAATATCCGTAACTGGCACTTATATGATTATGAACAAATTATAAGTAACTGCAAAGCATAACTCAAATAAGTAATCAACATAATTAGTTTTTGAACAGTTAGATTAGGAGGCAAAGTCTTCCATAAAAGACAGTTAGATTAGGAGGAAAAGCCTTCCATAAAATATATTAAAGAGACAGAGGAGAAGTAAGTAGCATACGGAATGCAACAAATAAAAAAATAAAAGATAGTTAGATTAGGAGGCAAAGCCTTCCATAAAAGACAGTTAGATTAGGAGGCAAAGCCTTCCATAAAAAATATTAAAGAGACAGAGGAGAAGTATGTAGCATACGGAATGTAACAAATAAATAAATAAAAGACAGTTAGATTAGGAGGCAAAGCCTTCCATAAAAGACAGAGAACTGTCTATGAGTTACAGATTGAAGATTGAAGAAGAGGAAGAAGTAGGCTTACAAGCTCTGACTTCTTACTAGACTTAGAGAGAGAAGTAATTGAAGTGTGTTTGAAGAGTGTATGAAGCGTGTCTAACAATAGCCTAAGCACGCTTATATAGAAAATGAAAGAATAGTAACCGGTTACTAACCGGTATAAACAGTAAAGGACTACTATTCGAAATCCTATGATTGATGACTTGAAGTGTGCACTTAGGTGACCTGCACTGTGCACTAATGACTTGAACTGTTTGGAATCCAAGGGTTTTCTGACTTGGACTGTTTAGATTGACGACTTGTTTGCTGATGTCTTGACATCTGTCATGATGCGAAATGATGAAAGCAGATTCTTTTGTCTGCTTGTGATGATTGATCTGGTGGGGAACAAAAGCAGAGATGCTCTTTGTCTGCCACGATGAGACCTTGACCAAAAAGTCATGATTACAGTAAACAGAATAATTGAAAATTTCGGTGCAATCCTAACCTTTAAAAGTGTCGGTGCAATCCTGGCCTTTAAAAGTGTCGGTGCAATCCTGGCCTTCAAAACCATGGGTGAAATCTAGACCATTCAAATTTCAATAAATAGCCCCTAAATCTCTCACCACTAAACACCCAAGTGCCATAGTTTCTCCTACTACCAACTGAAATTCAAACACACCCTCCTACTCCCAACTTCGTCAATGGCTCCGACGAATGTTTTCATCACGGTCTTTTACAATGGTTATGTTGAAAAAACAAATACTGAAGGTATCTTTTTTAGGTGTGATAACAACACCCTTGTCAAACTCAACTCTAAATCCAAACTAGCTCAATTTAAACAAGCCATTGAAAAAAAATCTCTCCTGGCCATTCAAAAATGGTTGCTAGTCTTACATATCGGTACCCCACAACTCTCAGTACTGGCCATACCTTTTATGGGGGATTCGAAATAAATTCCGACGATGATGTTGAACTTATGATAGAGCATTTCAAAGAAGATAGACACCTTGGTATATGTACACCAGAAATATACGCAGATTTGGTTGAGGCTCCTTCTAACTACACCCAGGTAAGTCACGCCCACTCTATTCCATCTTCATCACAACTGAACGTACGTTTTTCTCAAGAAACAGAAATACCATACACTGACTTCATTCCACCTATTTACCCTCAATTCAATCCTTCATCATCCCAAACTGACATGCATTACAGTCCTTCAACACCTCACCATCACTCTGCACCATCATCCTCAAACACACCCATTGACCTTAACGCAAGCCACCCTCTACATACTCAAGCTAATACCCCACCGTTTAGTATGTTTGTTGGTGTCCATAATGAAGACGTTGGGGACTTTAGCGAAGATGAAGATGAAATTCTCCAGCGTGACGTCGCTGAGGAACCAATTGAAGCTAACCCCAACATAGGTGTTGCATTCCGCGAGCCTGTCCCACACTTTCAAAACGTCACAGCTGATTGTTAACAATTTGGCAAGTGTACCAAATTCGCTGCAAGTAATAATTTAAACGGTAAGTACCGGTCGTATCCACAGGGATTGCGTTTTATTATCAATTAGGCAAGTTTATTAATTCTTAGCGGTAGAAACGGAAAGATAATCTTTTTGGGATTTTGTAAATTAAATGCAAGATAGTGTTTGAAAATAAAGCAAGATACAAGCGATTAAGGATTGATTCATCTTCCCTACGCTATCCTATGACCTTCAGCTAATTACAGATTAGTTGTTTGAACTACCAGATTCAATTCACTATGATAGGTTAAGAGCAATTCCTTGCCTCAGAACCCCTTTTACCTAATTGAGTTACCCTAATTCCTTAGGTGAATCATGCCAATCGGTAAAGCAATAAACTCAAGAAATAAAGAATTCATGCATCCAACCAGTGTTTTAAAAACCGGCTCGGCCCGGCCGGTCGGACCGGTCGAACCGGGAACCGGGGGGTAACCGAGCCGGTCAAGGTTTTGGATCGGCCATGCAGCAAACCGGTGGGAACCGGTGTGACTCGGCCGATTTTTGGAAAAACCGGTGACCCGGCTCGAACCGGACCGGGTTGTGCATTTTGGTTTTTTTTTAATCAAATCTTTGAACTGTAATTGGGAGGGGCCGCGCGAACGCATGCCCCTACTAGTGATTGCCATCTAGGTAAGTATGTTTCCCATTGACATACGTCTTGCTTTTATATCTCATTCTCCTCCCTGTTCCGTTCATTCTATGCGATGTGAGACTATTTGTAAACTACTTAAAACAAAAGAGACTAAAAAAAAAACCCTCAACAAAATGCCATTAGTGGGGTTTGAACCCCTGACCTGCTGAATGCAAATACTGAGCGCTACCATGAGGCTACCAATGTTATTGAAGATATTATTTATTTCAAATATATATAATTGGTACCTCTTTTCCTAAAAGTCAAGTACGCTCATCCTCATAGCATTAGCTTGTAATATTAATATTATGTTTCAACAAACTTATTTAATATTAAGTATTTTTTTAAAGATTTATTAAATATTAAGTTGTTAACTTATGAAATTTGTTCTAAATATTTATTGAAGCATGATATGAACTTTTAAAATTTATTTAATATATACCAAGCAAATAAAAATAAAATAGGCATGGTGTGTAATTTTAGCAAATTAAGTTTTACAAGTATGAATTATATAGGTCCTGAAAATTTGGGAATTTTTTATATTTTAGTAGATATAAAATAAACATAGTTATTAATTTTACAGGGACGAAATTTATATTATATACTATATAGGTATTGAAAATTCTCGAAATAGAGACCGGGTCCGAGTCATCCGGTCCCGGTTTTGGTCATGCGGTTCAACTGTCGACCCCTCGGTCCGACCATTGACCCAGTGACCCGATACCTTCACCGAGTCGGTCACCGGTCCGAGTTTTAAAACATTGCATCCAACCCCATATTCCTATGGTGATCACAAGTACATGATCTAATACCCCATATCCAGCATGCAACCCATATTCCTATGCAATCACATAACTATGTAACTATAAAGCATTACACTCAGAGGCATAGACTTATGATAATTCAAACTACTAATTGTATTAACCATAACAAAGAATTCATAGGATAGTTTTGGTTAGAGTCATCTCTCCCTAATCAAAAGAAACTAAGTAGACAACATCATAAGAGTAGAAATCAAGAGTAGGAGAAGATTACACAAGTAAGGATCCATTAGAACCTTCAAACCCTTGTTCCCAAGGTGAAGGAAGGCCTCCAAATTTTCCCCCAGCTGCTGCTCCAAACCCTATCACTGCTCTCCAGACGAAGTCCCTGAACAATTCGCTGAAAACTGATATTTACCCTAACTTTCTAAAGTCCATCGCGACGCGGCCCGTAGCCATCGCGACGCGATATTGCACAGAATCAACAATCCTCCTGTTTTATGTTTCCTTCGCGACGCGAACTCTCCTGGTCGCAACGCGAAATTGCTTAGAAACTCAAATCTTCCCAATTGTGCTGCATCTCCGGGCAAGTGTCTTGTTTGCCGAATGGTAACACACAAATTGGAGGTCTTCAAGTACAATTTAGCTCCAAAAGTGAAGGAATTGCTTACAACAGGACTTCCTACTACAATTATCTAAAACTAAACTAAATCCTCAGATAATGACTGTGATACAATGAAAAACCTGCACAATTGGTCCTAAAAATGCACAACTTACATCATATGATAGGGAGTTGGTCTTTGCCTCCCACAAACATCACAATGCGCGTTATGTGGTTGGTCTTTGCTTAACTCACGTAGTTTCATATCCGCTAACCAGGAATAACTTTCTGTTACAGTTACCCACTCATCCTCACATTTGCAGTACCTAAGATCCTCCCCACAAGAATCGCAATAGGTGGGTGTCACACAGTTGCCAAGTGGGGTTCTCCACAACAATTACAGCAAAGTGGGGGTGGCGAGGACTCTATCATCACCTGCTCTTGGGGCTGGAAGATGGTCTTGGTCATTTGCATAAACTGAGTCAAAGCATCTTCCAACCGAGAAGGGGTCCTTCCCATGAGATTTTCCTGCTTCACAGTTGTCCGTTCTTCCTCACAATCGCAACACACAAGGTCCTTGCCATAAGAATAACAATAAGTGTTTGTCACACAATTGCCATTCAAATGGGGTTCTCCACAATAAATACAGCGAAATGAGGGAAGCGTGAACTCCATTCCAATGTGGTTCTCTTTTCTTTTTCTTTTCTTTTTTTCTGGGACAAACAGCAATTCTTTCGAACTTTTCTCTTGCTACACAGTTCACTGAAACACTAAAGAAAATCGTTTACAAGTCCAACACAATAATTAAGTATCTAAACAAATAAAACAAAAATAAAATACTGAAATAAATAAAATAAAATAAAACAACTAATAATTAACTCAAATGCCTTGTTGACAATGAAATCAACAATCCCCGGCAACGACGCCAAAAACTTGTTAACAATTTGGCAAGTGTACCAAATTCGTTGCAAGTAATAATTTAAACGGTAAGTATCGGTCGTATCCACGTGGATTGCGTTTTATTATCAATTAGGCAAGTTTATTAATTCTTAGCGGTAGAAACGTAAAGACAATCTTTTTGGGATTTTGTAAATTAAATGCAAGATAGCGTTTGAAAATAAAGCAAGATACAAGCGATTAAGGATTGATTCATCTTCCCTACGCTATCCTATGACCTTCAGCTAATTACAGATTAGTTGTTTGAACTACCAGATTCAATTCACTATGATAGGTTAAGAGCAATTCCTTGCCTCAGATCCCCTTTTACCTAATTGAGCTACCCTAATTCCTTAGGTGAATCATGCCAATCGGTAAAGCAATAAACTCAAGAAATAAAGAATTCATGCATCCAACCCCATATTCCTATGGTGATCACAAGTACATGATCTAATACCCCATATTCAGCATGCAACCCATATTCCTATGCAATCACATAACTATGTAACTATAAAGCATTAAACTCAGAGGCATAGACTTACGATAATTCAAACTACTAATTGTATTAACCATAACAAAACATTCATAGGATAGTTTTGGGAAGAGTCATCTCTCCCTAATCAAAAGAAACTAAGTAGACAACATCATAAGAGTAGAAATCAAGAGTAGGAGAAGATTACACAAGTAAGGATCCATTAGAACCTTCAAACCCTTGTTCCCAAGGTGAAGGAAGGCCTCCAAATTCGCCCCTAGCTGCTGCTCCAAACCCTATCACTGCTCTCCGGACGAAGTCCCTGAACAATTCGCTGAAAACTGATCTTTAACCTAACTTTCTGAAGTCCATCGCGACGCGATATTGCACAGAATCAACAATCCTCCTGGTTTATGCTTCCTTCGCGACGCGAACTCTCCCGGTCGCAACGCGAAATTGCTCAGAAACTCAAATCTTCCCAATTGTGCTGCATCTCCGGGCAATTGTCTGGTTCGCCGAATGGTAACACACAAATTGGAGGTCTTCAAGTACAATTTAGATCCAAAAGTGAAGGAATTGCTTACAACAGGACTTCCTACTACAATTATCTAAAACTAAACTAAATCCCCAGATAATGACTGTGATACAATGAAAAACCTGCACAATTGGTCCTAAAAATGCACAATTTACATTATATGATAGGGAGTTAACACTGATAACCCAGAACCTTATGATGTAGAGTTTGGCCATTCCATGGACAGGAACCAATTTTTATCCATTGAAGACCCAAACGAACTCAAACTCAAAATGAAATTTCCCACAAAAGAAATAGCCCAACAATTCATCCAAACATATCACCTAAACCATTCAGTTGCATACAAAGTCTGTGAGTCTAAACCAACATGTTGGACTGTTTGTTGTCTTCATGAAACCTGTTTGTGGAGGTTTGTAGTGAGACTAGGAGCAAAAACTGGATATTGGGGGATTACACAGTTGACTCACCCACACACATGTACAACATCGACTATTTCCCAAGATCACCGCCAGCTGACCTCCTCCTTCATGTGTACTCATATACTTCTACCTGTAAGGAAGGACCCGACAATATCAGTGGCTGTGTTGATTGCACACATCAAGGATCGGTTCAGTACCAGAGTTCCTACAGAAAGGCTTGGATTGCTAAACAAAAAGCAATCGAGCTTATCTTCGGTAATTGGGAGGACTCTTACAATGAAGTAACCAGGTGGCTACATGCTTTCTCTTACTATATTCCAGACACATTTCACGACTGGCAGTACAAACCATTCTATGAGAATGGACAACTAGTTGCCGACAAAGGTGTATTCCACCGCATCTTTTGGAGTTTTGGCCCGTGCATTAAAGGCTTTCAATTTTGCAAACCAGTTGTCTCTGTTGATGGAACATGGTTGTACGGTAGGTACAGAGGGTGTCTTCTTTTGGCAATCGCACAAGATGGAAGAAACAACACCTTCCCAATTGCATATGCAGTGGTCGAGGGTGAGACAGCGAAGGCTTGGTTTTTCTTCCTATCTCGTTTAAGACACTATTTGACACCACAGGAGGGTATTTGTTTGATATCAGATAGACACGAGTCTATCAAAAGTACTGTTACGCGACTAAACACCAATTGGAAACACGTCTTCTGTGTTCGCCACATAGCACAAAACTTCATGAGACACTTCAAAAACACTCCTGCCAGGAAACATGTCATCAATATGGGTGAGTATTTTTAACATTTTTTTTAATTAATTAGTTTCAAATTTCCATTCGATACTTACCAACATCTTTTTTTCTTCAGCATATTCAATGACGGAAGAATCGGCCAATCACTACAAACAAAAAATTGGTCAGGAAGTAGGTCCTGAGGGGGTGTCTTGGGTTGAAGACATAACCGCAGAACAATTGTTGCAGTCGTGCGATGGAGGTTCCCGTTGGGGGCACATGACAACAAACCTTGCAGAGTGCATCAACAATGTCCTTAAGGGGGTGCGGAATCTCCCTATTCGTTCATTGATAGATGCAACATACTTCAGAATGAACGATATTTTTGTCAAAAGGGGAACACAGGCACACGCAATGTTGAGATCCGGAACTATGTACTCTGAAAAATTGTTGGAAAATATTGCCAGGAACATAAAAGTCTCAAAAACGCATAACGTCGCAGTTCACGATCGTGCCCAACAATTGTTCCAAGTTGAAGAACTTGCACGACCACAAGGTGGTAGACCTGCCCTGACATTCGTGGTGAACTTCAGAGAAAAAACGTGTGAGTGTGGGGAATTCTAGGCACTTCACTACCCTTGTTCACATGTCATCGCAGCATGCTCAAAATGCAATTACGACCACATGCAATTCGTGGATCCACCGTACACAATGGAGAATGTTTTCAATACTTACATTGTGGAGTTCCCACCCTTGCCAACTGAGATGTCATGGCCTGATTTCAATACTTTAGAACTACAGCATGATCCAACTAAACGTAGAGATAAAAAGGGTCGTCCACAGTCTACCCGTATTCGTACAGAGATGGATCAAAGAGAAAGGGGTACACGCACCAAAAGATGCGGAATTTGTAGAAATGAGGGTCACAACAGAAACAACTGCCCTAACCGCAATTAATGTGTTGTAATATTTCGGATTAGTCTTTTATCAATTATTGTAATTTTAAATTAACTAAGTTATTAATTTTAAGGTTTTAATCTTATGTGACATTTAATTTATTACATTTGGATCAATAATTTACTCTTTTGGAAAGAAAGAAAGTGATTATTTGTTAGAGAAAAATTAATTTAGCTTGACGGGGAAGCCCCACATGCAGTTCTATATGTGTAACAAATTAAATAAAAAGGGCAGTTATTATTTTTTTTATTATTACTATTTAACGGTCTAGATTTTGCCGACACTATTTAACGGTCTAGATTTTGCCGACACTATTTAACGGCCTAGATTTTGCCGACACTAAACCCTAAAATCAACAGTTAAGATATTCCAAAATCAACGGCTCACATACGATCACCCCTATTATAAATACCTTCTCACCTTACACTCAAATTCACACCAACAGTTTACCCTTAACCTATATTTCTGATTCATCTTCTCTTCTCTAGTTCTTCCCAAACACTGTCGCCCAACCTGCTGAAATGGAATGGCAGTTGTGCCCAACGCAGTACTCAAATGACAAATTCTTAATCGCCCTTCATCACAGTGGAACTGTAACCACCGATGAACATGGTGTTGTCTTTCGTTGTCCTAATCATATCTTCTGTAGGATGAATAAGGACATCACATTCTCCCAACTCAAGGAGAAGGCTGAGAGGAAGATAGGCCAGAGGGAGGGTGGCGTAAAGACGTGGATCGTATCCGTTACAGAAAGTACAATTGTGGAGATGACGGGACATACGGGTATTCTGTCATGGAGATCCGAAGCGACGACGACGTTCGCGCAATGATGGAAGCTCATGCTAACATTCCAATGGGACGTAGTATCTTGGAGCTATACGTGGACACAATACGCACTCTGGAAGAAATCATGCATCTTCTGCGACCACCCCCACCACAACAAATCATACCGGAAAGAGTCATCAACCACTACTGTACACTTCACTGTCTGGCCCATGTTCTGTACAGGGAAGAAGATGGTGTGTATTTTAGTGGTCCAAACGCCATTTATTCCAGGCTTAAAAACAACATCACCTTCGCCAAACTGAATGAAAAACTAACGGAAAAGGCGCAGCTGGAGGGTGAGGAGCAAACAATCACTCGTATCGTTTATCCCTTCCCCCGGATCGGCGAACGTAATCATATTTGCTGGGGCCTAATGACTATCAAGAGCGACGGCGACGTTCGACAGATGTTTCAGCACCATGAGATGTTTCAACCTCATACTCGGAGTCCTATCGAATTGTGCGTCGAAACCAAAATTTCCGCCGATGAGATCATCCGCCGGATTTTCCCTCCAGCGTAAAATGTTTGGTGGAATTAGTTTCAATCATGTTTTCCTCTTCTTGTATTTCTGCAAATTTTGTTGTTTATTTCAGTCTTTTTTCTAATAATATTATGTTCCAATTTTTAATCTCTTAATTTTTTTTCGTAAATATTAACGTAATTAAATTATAAATAGGTATAATAATTTTTATAAATTTATTTATAGTTTATTTAGGTATATAAATTTTAATATATAATAAAACAAAAAAAATAAAAAAACACAGTTCAGAAGTCACCCTTGGGGGGCGACTTCTGAACTGATTTTATAAAAAAAATTGCAAAACACAGTACTGAAGTCTCCCCCCCAGGGGCGACTTCTGTACTAAAATTTTTTTTTGCCCTATTTTGGTATATAACCCACAATGTGGATTATTTAGGTAAATAATTTTTTTTACCCCAATTTCGTTTTTTTGCCACCCGATTGTACAGTCGACTTAGTCCCCCTATTTATATTTCATGGTTTTTGTAAAAAAATGAATTAAGTAAGAAACATAATGAAAATTGTTTAGTTTGCGCTTGACAGGGGCGTGACCCTGCTCCTACGTATCTCCTAGTAGAGAATCAAAGGCTATGTAGTTCTAGGGTAGAAAATATTTGTGTGTTGGTTGATTTTAATTTTGGAAGGGATTTAAGATCAAAGTCGTACAACTAAAGTCTTTTAAACCGGATTCTCAGTCAATCCCTATTTTTTGTATTTTTGTGAAAAATGTTTTTTTTTTATTTTGAAAAAAAAGTGCGGAGTAATGAAAATCATTTTTGATAAGAGGGGTTGTCTTAATGAAATAATAGCGGTGCAAAAAGAAAAGCCCAAAACAGTGAAAGCCCGGAGCCTAAAGCCCAAATATGTAATCTGTTATGGGGGCGTTTGATGGAAAATAGGTAGGTGCGAACAAGATGGCCCGGTAAAAAAACAAAAAAATGAAACAGATTCCAAAAACCAAAGCCCAGAATCTGATCAAAGGTAACTAGTAAGCAGTTTTCTCCTCTTTTTTTTTATAAAATAAAAATAAACAAATAAATAAAGAGTGGAGAGTATATAAGAGAAGAGGCAAGCCTCTTGAAAATCTAAAGTTACTCAGCCGCAATAGATCTCAAAAAAGAAAAAAATGCTTGGAGAGGGAAAGAAGAAGAAAACGTAAAATGAGAGAGAGAGAGAGAGGTGAGGACAAAAGAAAAAGCTTAGGTCCAGGGAGGGTGAGGATGAGCTGGAAAATGGAGGGGAGCGGTACGGCGCCGGTGGTTGTTGGTGTTTTTGGGTGGTGCGAAAGTGATGGTGTTGGTCGGCCGTGAGAGAGGGGTGGCGACGGTGACGGTGACGGTGGTGGGAAAGAGAGAAACAGTGGTTGCGAAGAGAGAGAGAGAGAGAAAAAAGGGGTGGTTGCTGTGCGCGAAGAGAGAGAGTGAGTTTGGTGGTCGTTTGGCCGCGAGAGATGGTGGTCGGCCGTGAGAGAGGGGTGGCGACGGTAAGGTTGCTTGGAGGTTGACGGTGATGGGGTGCGCCGTGGTTGTTGGTGGGTGGTGGTAGTGTGAAGGGGAAGAGAGAATGGTCGGTTTTGGTGGTAGTTGGTGGTGGTTTTGGGTGGTGGCGGCAGATGGTGGTTACGGTGGTGGTTCGCAAAGAGAGAGGGGAGCGGCAGAAACAGTGGGGTGTTTGGGTGGCTGTTGGTGGGAGTACGGCAGCGGGGGGTTCACGGCGACCGCGCCGGCGGCGGCCACTGCTGGCGGTGGTGGCCAGAAACTTAGGTTCGACCTCTCCCTTTTTGCTCTTTGATTTTCTCTCTGAAATTGTTTTCCTCCTCCCTTTTTTTTTCTAATTCTGTTCTGTCCTTCCCCCTTGTTGTTCGCTGCCTTGTGTTTAATAGTGGGTTGATGTGTGTTGTGTCTTTTTCCATATGCTGCTGGTGTATGCAGTGCTATGTCAATTTGGCTTGCCATTTTAATGATTAAACACTCTGATCTATACATTTTAACTTCCCCAAATTTTTGTGGTTACCCTAATTTGATTCTATTGTATTGACCATTGATACAGATGCTAGATGTTGCAGCTAGTCACTGACATGGGCAGCACAATTGTAGAGGCTTATTTTTGTAAAAATTTGGAGGTAGTTAAAATAGGTGCTGGAATTAAGCTCTAAATGGAAGAGGGGGAAGAATCTTGAGTTGTAGCCTCACGAGGGAGAGAGAGAGAGAGAAAAGCTGCAAGTTGTTTTTTATTTTCTAATTTTGTTGTAATTTTTGTCTTTTCTCTTTGTACCTTTTTTTGATTATTTTTGTAATTTTTGTTTTTCTATTTTTTGAAATTTTTTATGTAAAAAAAAGTAATAATATTTAATGCTGAAACAGATTTTTTTAATTTTTTCTTGCAATAAAAAGTAAATGAGTTCTACTACTAATAATAATAATAATAATAATAATAATAATAGAAATGACGCAAAACTGCTACCGGGCGCTAAACGACACGGGTTAACGATTAAAACCTCAAAATGCACAACGAACAATATTTTTATTTTTTCTAATAACTTTTGAATTAACCGGACAAAATTAGGGTATGACATCTTAGTTGAATCAAAGTTGACTAGCCATTCTCTATGACCAGTCATATGTGTGGAACATCCTGTATCAAGATACCGCTCCTCAATGGTGCACTTCTCATCCACTGTGGTTACCATGAGCATTACTAGCTCATTCTCCTCATCATCACCTTTGGCAAGATTTGCCTCATCACCTTGTGAATCCTTCTTAGTGTAGCATTCATCAGCAAAGTGTCCCCACTTATCACAATTATAACATTGAATGTTTATTTTATCAAACTTCTTTCTACCACGTCTGCCTCTAGCATTGTTACCACCTCTCTAGTAACCTCTGCCTCTCTGTGATTGATCAGCCTTATTCTCAGTATTATTCTGTCCTCTTCCACCATTAGAAAGATAGGCACCTCTTCCTCTATTGTTCCTACCACGACCTCTACCTCTAAAACCACCTCTTCCTCTACGGTTATCACCATTGTTCTTAAAACCAGATTGAGCACATAAAGCCTGTTCAACAATTTTCTTCTTATTCCTTTCTTAGAGTCTTAGTTCTCTAACTTCTAGTGAACCTTGCAATTCTTCTAAGCTCATTTCACTTACATCTTTGGATTCCTCAATTGCACATACTATATAATCATATTTTTCAAGCAGAGATCGTGTAATTTTCTCACAAATTTTTCCATCAGATAGTGTCTCACCTTGTGTAGCCATCTGATTGGTGACTACCTTCACTCTTGCAAAGTAGTCAGCAATCTTCTCGTTCTCTTCCTTCATCATCGTATCAAATTGCCTCTGCAATACTTGAAGCTTCACTTTCTTAATTCGATCTCCACCAGCATAGCATGTCTCTAGTTTCTCCCAGGCTTGCTTCGCTGAAGTCGCCTTTGAAATCAGGTTGAAATTCGCATCATCTACACTCAGATGCAAGTAGAATATCGCCTTCGAATCCTTCTTCTATCTTTGTACGCATTTCTCACTGCTTCAGTAGCGTGGCCTATTGGTTCCGCTGCTACGTCGTTCTTCACAACCTCCATCACATCCTGAAATTCAAACAACACCTTCATCTGGATTTGCCATCGCTCCCAATATTTGCCGTCGAGGACCGGCAATTGCGCTGGGAAGTTTCCTCCATTTGTGCTCAACTTCATTATCACTCAATTCGTGTTCAATTCACTGAATCGATGAAGAACACTCACTGACACTCGTGTTTCCCAAATTGCGATTCGAAAGCTCACCGATTCCACTCGTGTTTCCCGATCCCAGGCTCGATTAAGCTCTAGATGCCAAAATGTTGGAACCAAAACTCTAATCTAGTACACAATCAAGCAATTGAAGCTTGAATCACTCACAGCTCACTCAATCTCACAGAGAGAATTTTGGGGAAGAAGAGCACAGTAGATGGAGGGAAAATGATTAACTGAATTGAATTGAATTAACAGTAAAACAGAATTACAAAGCTATTTAACACCCCTAACGAACTCTGTGTATCAAATGACACATATACCCCCACTTAAGTATGCAAGGACATAAATACCCTTCTCAGTATAAAATGCTTTATAAACACATAAATATAGTTTTGAAGTGTTTCACTTGACAAACTCCAATTTGCTTCTACTGAACCCCATTTTCCCGTTATTCACGCTTAAGAATTTATTTCGCACATCCCCCCTAACGTTGGGTCTATTTTTGGTCAAAACTAATGTTGGATTTTAAAGCTGCAATTTGATTACCTAAACATTTCAATTTACACCCCATATTTTACCTTGTACAACCCCTTATGCGTTCTCCATTTAAACATCTTGGGAACCCCCCCCCCCTCTCTCTCATCTCCATACCCACTTTCTACTCTTTTTTTTTTTTAGATAAGCAAGAGATTTATTGAGACCGAGCACAAATCGTGCCCAACCGATACAATGGGAAGGGGGAGGGCCTCCTCAAAACCTCCCAGAGCCAAAACCCATCGGGAAAAAGACTCAGGGAGGAAAAAGAGTACCTCACACACCACAAGAAAGTGTGCAACAATGGGACAATACCGTCCTAACCTATTGCTTCTCCCCCGCCTAAAAAATGAATAGTTATAGTTTAAGCAATACAGTGAAGCTCATGAATTACAACAGAGATAAACAACCCAAAGGACAGTTGTACCATTCCGCCCAAGACACCTTGCAATTCCTCCCCTTCCTTTCCTTGAACCAACTCCAAGCCAAAACTTTGATACCCGCCAATATCGATGGAACGGAAGCAACCTCGCCATTGAAGATTACCTTATTTCTTGCCGTCCAAAGACTCCAAATTACCGCCATCCAAATAATATGTTTGACCCCTTTTTGCTTTCGACCCTTCACTAGCTTCCCAAACTCCACAAAGTGATTAACAATATTTTCTATGTCACCAATCGAGGACCCCATCCAAGTGAAGACACTTCCCCATATGCGTTTGGCAACGCCACAAGATACGAACAGGTGTTCCACCGACTCCTCTCCCCTAAAGCACAACACACAACATAGATCATTTTGTGATTGGAGAATGCCTCTTCTATGCAATTCGACCCTAGTAGCAATCCGCTGTAACATTACTCTCCACGCGAATATTTGAATTTTGGATGGAACGTCACATTTCCAAATTTTCCTGCAAGCTGCAACTGTGTCGGCCTGCTGCATATTCCCTCCACCTGCAGAAAAATTCAGCAAATAATCATAGCATTTTTTCACAGAGAAGCCTCCCAACACATCCGGTACCCAGGACCACTTATCTGCGCGCTGCGACAGTGTTACTGGCAGCAGCAACTGCTGCAATTCTGCAGCAGAAACCGATCTACCTGCATAATGCTGCGGCATACCGACGGTCCACTCCCTTTGCCACCTCCAACCATCGTTCGTCCATGCACCAAATTTATCGATCGTAGCCTCCTTAGACCTACAACAATTATATAAGTCTGGAAATAAATCCTCCAGCCTATCCCGTCCTATCCAAACATCCTTCCAAAACCTCGCCGTATTGCCGTTCCCCACTTTGATTTTAACTAGTTGATCAAATCAATCTTCTTGGATATTAATGTCCGTTCCTAATAGGCATAAATCCCTCCACCATAAAGATTTCTTCTCCCACCCTCTTCTACTCTCAACCATATCGGGCCACCTTCCCTTTAAGCCGTATTTTTCCACCAAGACTTCCTTCCAAATAACATTACGATCTTCACTCAGCAATCTCCAACGCCATTTTGTTAATAGAGCCACATTGAACAACTCCAAGTTTTTTACGCCCAATCCCCCTTTGTCTTTTGGTAAGCAAATTGTTTCCCACTTCACCCAAGCCATCTTCTTGTTTTCATCGCCCCCCCCCCCCATAAGAACCTTCTTTGTAACTTTGTAATTTCCGCAATGGCTTTTTTTGGGGCTCTATAGAAAGAGAAGAGATACAAGGGGAGGGATGCAAGTACCGAGTTGATGAGCGTTACCCGACCCCCTATGGATAATTGTCTACTCCTCCAATTGTTCAACCTTGCTCTCAAAGAATCTATAATTGGTTGCCACGTGCACATTCTTCGTGGATTTGCCCCAACCGGAACCCCTAAGAATTTGAAAGGAAACACTCCCTCCTTACAAGCCAAGAATTGAGAGATACCCTCCATCGCTCTTTCGCCAGTATTCAACCCGAAGACACTACTTTTTGCAAAGTTCACCTTTAAACCCGATACCATTTCAAAACTTCTTAATATCGCTTTCCAACACCAAATACTTTTATCCCCCCATCACAAAAGAGTATTGTATCCTCAGCGAATTGCAAGAGTTCAACCGACAAAGAGTTATTGACACTAAACCCATTAAGTTGGTTCGATTCTACTCCTTTCCTTACCAAACCCGCTAGCCCTTCAGCCACAATCAAGAACAGAAATGGCGCTAACGGATCCCCTTGCTTTAATCCTTTATGTGCCACAAATTCCTCCGTAGGACTCCCATTGACAAGCACCGAGATAGAATTTGACGAAATACATCCCCTCATCCATTTCCTCCATCTCTCACCAAAACCCAATCTACCCAACATGTAATCCAAGAACGACCAACTCACCGAGTCATAAGCCTTTTCGAAGTCCGCTTTCATAACCACACATTTTTTCTTTCTTCTCTTTGCCATGTCCACAAGCTCATTAACGACTACCACCCCATCAAGGATGTTTCTACCGGCTAGAAAAGCGCTTTGACAATCCGAAATCACCCCCTTTAGAACCTTTTTCAGCCTTCCCGCTAGAACCTTCGCGAGCATCTTATACAAGCAGCCAATGAGGGAAATAGGCCTATACTCCCCAAGCCCTTGTGGGTTACTGTTTTTTCCTTCACGAGCTGTCGTCATTACTGTAACATCCCAATTTTTTATACCTTGTTTATGAGAATAAGTTTAAATGAATGATGCGTTAATATATGTGTTAAGAAGATCTTTTGGATTAGTGTTTGAGTGACAATTATGGTTCACTAAGAAATAGCAACTTGCTATGCGACTTAGGTTCGCTAAGTAAAATGTACTCTCTAGCCAAAATTGATTCCCCACTTGTGAATAGAAAAATAAAACATGTTGAGAAATCGGTTTTGGAGAAACCGATTTCCAAACATCCCTCAAAATAAGTGCTAGGTTGTTAAAGAAAAAATGGTGTTAGTTTGATTAAAATATTTAGTTCCGCGATGAAGAAAAAAACCTTCATCTGCAATGCTTGTTGCAGTTATGCTAGCTGCTATTAGAGAGCATTGGATTAGACTTTTGGTGATTACTTCATTCATGAACTAGGATATTTATTAGTATTCCAAAATGTTTTCAAAATGGAAAGAAATTGAAGAAATTGAAACACATGAGAGGAGGATTTCCATTCCAAATTTTCTCCCAACTTTAGCTATTGGCTTAGGAGTTGCTGTTAAGTGGGCTGGGTACCGGCACTTGGCATGGATGCATGATTTTATGACTATTTAGAGATGATTTATTCAATTATGAAAAATAATGAAGTTTGGTGGTCTGTACTCTGTAGAGGTTTAAGGTGGGATGTGATATAGATAGATGGACTTATTATTCATTCTCCCTACTGCAATTGTTGTAGTGTTCTTTGCACGGTTAAAAGGTAGCATTGATGCACTGACTCACAAGCTTGTTCATGTGGATACAAGCTTGTATATTTTTAGTAATTAGATTTACAAATTTTGATTTTCGGGCATTGCACCTTGCATCTCATTTGTCTTATCAATAATTAGTCTTCTCTAGAGCTCTATATATAAAACATAATGAATTCATTTTAGTTATCTTTTTGAATCAATATCATTCCCTTTGAGTTTTTACTTCATGAATATACATATGCTCTCTTCCTCTCATATGAGTATGATCTATGGCCATCTTATTCTATGATTCTTAACATGGTATCAAAGCAATACCCTAGAGATGAGGATAATGCTTGCAACTCTGATTCAGAAATTAAAGTGACTAAGAATCAAGCATCGTCTTTGCCTCTATAGAGAGCAATACCTCTAATTATCTCTTCGATAATTTTGAAGATTTAGATCTTTACGCGGTGACTGCTGGTGTGCGAAAAAGTTTGCAAGTATACACAGTCACAAACAAGTAGTATAAAAAATCGAACCCACAGAGATTGGATTAACTCTTGTACGTTTAAGAAGATTTAAATTAGTGCAGCTACACTACTCACAATTTTGGATATTAATGCTTAAGGAAAAGAGAATGCAAATATGTAAGAAAATATGAAGGAAATCAGTTGAGAATGATAGTTGAGATGTCTTCACTAAATAATTCACTTTTGAGAGTTTTCGTGCTTTTGTATGGTGCAGATGCATTGAGTGCAGCTGCATGAGTATGTGCCTTTCAGCAACTTTCTTCAGAGTTTCGTTACAAGCTTCCTATGTGTAGGCTTGCTAAATAAGTTCACTCCTGCCTTTAAAGTACCTATGGTATCACCCTAAGGACTATGTTATCCTATGTCTAGGACTTAACATGGTTTTAACAAGGTTTTCTTTATTACACAAGTTAATAAAGCCTTCATTAAAACACTCACCCTTATTAGTTCTTGATTTCTAGTTATAAATCATGTCTGTGAATATAACTCTACTTATTCTAAGCGATCAACCATAAAATAAGATGGATGTAGTGTAACACAAGAACCAAAATGCATACGACACTTAAACGCACAATAACTTACTCAAAAGCTCATTATAAAGTTAGAACATCTCAATCAAAGAGGTTTAGCTCATAATATGCATTGGAAGGCAAAAATAGATGAAATAAAACATGTTGATATAATGGAAAGTACAAGAGATATCAATAGGGTAGAGATTACACTGGTTGAAGTACTCTTGCATAAGTTGCCCAGCAGTGCAGATGCACTAACTTCCTGCACCTAACTAACTTGATGAAGAAGTGAAGGAAGAAGTCGTCAGTTCCTTCCTTACCTTCTTACAAACTAACTTAAAACTATAATAGACAATAAAATACAAGAAAGGAAATAATAATGGATTGTAAATTGATTGTGAAATTGATTGTGAGAAGTGGAAGCCTTTATATAGCCTTGGAGGTTTCCTTCAAGTGAGGGTTTCCTAGGGGATCAAGTTAACCTAAGGAGGCTTAACCATGGTTACTTTTCAGAACTTTGATGAAGGAAGTTGAGTCCAACACTCAACCTCAAAGAGATGTCCAATCGTGGAAGGCCATGTGTCCTTTATGAATGACCCTTCATGATGGTCTTCTATTGTAGGCGCCTCCTTTTGCATGTTGGCATGTGCCTCCATGTGACTTGTGACTAAGCATAGTGTCATAGACTTGTTTATGCATTGGTATGAATTGAGGTGCTTCCAATGTGGGGTAATCTGTCTTTAGTGCAGGATGGTGCAGATGCACCTAGTGTAGTTGCCCTGTTGTAGATGCATTTTAGTGCAAATGCACTATTGTTTGCCTGGTGCAGGTGCATCTTAACTGCAGGTGCACTGAACAAACACATCAAACATACCAATATATATACAAAATGCTTAAATCATTACATAACCCTATTTAAAACTTAGAATGTTGTTATTTTATTCATACAACTATATTTAGCACATATTACACTTGATTTCAAGCAATTAGTTATGCATAAATGCACAAATAACTCTATATAAAATAGAGTTATCACACCCCCAAACTTAAACCATTTTTTGTCCTCAAGTAATGATAAAAAGAAAACACAAATAAGATTTTCATATTTAAGAAGAACGGATCAGCTCATATCATTTTAAAGAATGACTCTGCATTTTATGAACTTCATTTTTCAGAAAATTTTGTCTCTGTGCCTTTGAATTCCCAAACATCCAAAGTTATTAAAACTTATTTATGTGAGTGTGTGTCCCCCTGAGAATCAATCAGTTCCAAAACTAAGTAAAAAGTTTCTCTTAGCCCTTTGGAAATTTTAGATCACGTTTGGTCAAAGCAAATGTGTTTCAAAATATAGATTAGACTAACAACTTCCTCAAGCATTGGGGGGCTTTAAGCACAACTAAGGACTTTGGTTGAGTATTTCGAAACTGTTGAGTCAGTGCGCTATTACTTTTTTGGTGGTTCTTTTCTTTGGTGCAGATGCACTTGGTATTTTGTGAAGTGCAGAAGCACTGAACTTTTTGTAACGGTGCAGGTGCATTGAGTGCGGCTGCACTTGATACTACATTTCAAGACTTGTAGCATATATTGCCCTCCTCACTGACCTCCTTATGCATACTTTTTTCTTTGGTTTTCTTTTCTTTTCTTCTTTTTCTTTCTTTTCTTTTGAATTTTGATGCTTTTCTTTCAAACCAAATGCACTATTAGAACAGGTTCAGTTTAATGACTTAGGCAAATATAGCTAGTTATAACATTTTGAACTCTTTTGTAGTGATTTTGGTAACCTATTGTATTGATTACTCTAAGTTTCTCATACTCAGCCTTAGTATTCATAGAAACTCCCCCAAACATAATTCTTTATTCTCATACTCAGCCATATAATTACTGTTTTGATGCCTCATTCCTTAGCCTTGAGCTAGACCTCACTGCAGAATGCTTTACCTTCTGTCTTTTCTTTTTGGGCTCCTCAGGTTTGGATGCACTTGCACTAGCTGCTCTTGCATCAGGTACATCAGTGGTGGATGTGCACCTGCATCAGGTTGCTCTGCAACATTCTTCTCATCATTTAAATTTTCACCCAAGTGTGTTGTGGAGTTTGATGCAGGAGCACTTGAATTTTGATAGTGCAGGTGCAAGCAGTGCAGCTGCACTGGGAATTCTCTTAACCTGTTTTCATACAAAACACTTCAAAATATAAATTTAAAACTAACATAATTAATACTTCAAAATCATGGGTTGCCTCCCATAAGCACTTGATTTAAGAGTCTTTTAGCCTGACTATCTCCTTGATTTAGAGATTTTGGAAATGAGTGGTGCCTTTGTCCCTCACCACATGTGCTCCATAATACTGCTTCACCCTTTTGTCATTGATTTTGAATGTGAAACCAGTGGCTTTATCAAACAATCCCACTTCCCCATTAGGATACACTCTCACCAAAGTTTGTGGAGTTGGATATTTGTGAGATGGGCATTGGGTTGGGAGAGTTGGTTGTTTGTTGAGTGCTTCTTTAGGGTCTGGTTCAGGTTCAATCTCTGTAACACTCTCTTCTTCTTCTGATTCATTTCTTCTTCCAACACTCTCCATTTCCACCATTTTTTCACCTAGCAGTACAGGAGCATCAGATGCAAGGCATTGATCAGATGATCCCATTGTTTGTGAAATTGTTTCTGCATTAATTGATCTAGAGAGATGATGGCTGAGCATTCTTCATTATCCTCTGCAGGATACTTCAAAGCATTCATCACATTGAATTTCACCTCTTGGTCATTTACTCTCATGGTTAGTTCTCCCTTTTTCAAATCAATCAGTGCTTTCCCAGTTGCCAAGAATGGTCTTCCAAGAATGACTGGTAGTTCTTTATCTGAATCAAAATCAAGAATAATAAAATCTGCAGGAAACACAAATTTGTCAACCTTAACCAAAATATCTTCAATAATTCCCTCTGGGTAGGCTATTGATCTATCAGCAAGTTGAAGTGTTGTTGTAGTAGGCCTAGCATTTCCAATTCCAAGTTGTGTAAACATGGATTTAGGCATCAAGTTATACTTGCACCTAAATCACACAATGCACGACCTGTATAAAATTTTCCAATTGAGAATGGAATTGTAAAACTATCAGGATCCTTCAATTTCTTTGGAATTTTGTTTTGCAAAATTGAACTACATTCTTTAGACATAGCAATTGTTTCAAAATCCCCTAATCTTTTTCTTTTTGAAAGCACATTTTTCATGAATTTAGCATAATTAGGCATTTGTGGAAGTGCTTCAACTAAGGGAACATTGATGTGTAATTGTTTTAAAATTCCAAGAAACTTACTGAATTGCTTCTCCTCATGTGCCTTTTTTAATCTTTGAGGATAAGGAGGAGGAGGAGGGTATGCAGGAACTAACCTTGGCATTTGAACTTCTTGAGATGCAGGTGCATGAGGTGCTTCTGCATCTTGCAAACTTTTTTCTTTTCTGTTTTTATTTTTTTTTTCATTTTCTACCTTACCTTCACCTTCAATCTCATAAGGTTCTACAAGATCCCTTCCATTTCTAAGAGAAATGGCTTTCATCTGTTCATTACCTGGTCTGTGGGATGTGGTAGCTTCTGTGTTTGATGGTAGTGTACCTGTTGGTCTTTGATAAAGAGCTGTTGCTAATTTTCCCACTTGATTCTCCAAATTTTGGATGGAGGCATTATGAGTTGGAATTTGAATTTTTGTATCACTCATAAATGCTTTTGTCCTATCCATAAATGCATCTATTTTACCCATAAATGCTTTCAATAAGGCTTCCATGGAGTTGTCCATTTCTGATGCAGATGGTCTTTGGACCTGTTGAGAAAGGAATCCTGGTGGAGTAGATGGTGCAGCTGCATTGGGTGCAGCAGCATTATTACTCCCCCACCATAAATCTGAGTGATTGTTTCAATCTGGATTGTAGGTATTTGGGTAAGGGTTGTTAAATTGGTTGTACCCTGCATAGTTAACAGAAATAGGGTTGCTGGGACATTCTTCATACAAGTGCCCTCTTACACAATACACATAACGTGTAGATCCTGGGGGGCTTGTTTCATGGCTGCTGCAGTGTTTTCTGTTGGTGCATCTGCACCAGGTGCAAGTGCACTGGCTGAAGTGAAGTTTTTAAACATGTTTGTTAGTGAGGCTACTTGAGCGGATAAGGCCAATACTTCACTAATTTCATGCACCCCTGATGGTCTCTTTTGGGCACTCACCCTCTCAGTAGGCCAACTAGAACTATTTGTTGCAATTCTATCAATCAATTCACGTGCATCATTATAAGACAAGTTTAATAACACACCCCCAGATGATGCATCAAGCATTATTCTGGTTTGGGGTTCTAAACCATTATAAAAAGTTTCCATTTGAATAATGACAGGTAGACCATGATGTGGACATTTTCTTAAAAGCTCTTTCCATCTTTCCCATGCTTCAAACAATGATTCAAATTCTTTTTGTCTAAAAGATGTAATATCATTTCTCATTCTGACATTTTAGATGGGTGGAAAATATTTTGACGCAGTCAAGGAAATAAGCTAAATATCCTTTGTTGACTCCTCTTTGCTAAATGTATTGGATGCAGGGGAAGAGGGCTTCCTAGCTAGAACTCACACAGCGCAAACATAAATTAGAACTAAGCATAGTCTTATATACCCTCCCTAGCACACAGAGCAAGAGTCAGCTCTGAAGAGACTTCCAGTTCGCTGGACTTAGTTTTAGATACTCCAAGCCTCGTTATGTTAATTCTTTTATGTAACGGATTTGAAGAAAAGAAGAAAGGAAGAAGGGGGAGCTCACCCAAGCCCTAGGATTTCACCATCATCATCCTCTTTCCATTCCCTTCCATCCCTTCAAGCTTGGTGAGTTAAAGTTTCCACTTTTCCTCTCCCTTTGACTTTCGATTTTAAGGGTTTGTGTGTTGTGATTTCGAGTTTGAGATGATTTTGATGGTTTACACGTGACTAGAAGCGGACCCAAGGAAGATTGAACACGGATTGAATCTCGATTCGAAGTTGGAAGCGATTCGATGATTCTAGGGTACGATTGGGGATTTTGAGATTTCAGTGACTTCGGCTCGATAGTAGCTCTCGCATCAAGGGTGAGTTTTACTCACATTTAGGGTTATTTCGTTTTACAATGAATTTTATGTTTATTGATTTCGAAAGATTTTGAGTCGAAACCCGTTATTTTGAAATATATCGTATTTTAACAAAATTCGTATATGTTGAGTTTTTGATTGATTTGATTGATTATTTGATGTTGATTGGGTCTGTTTTTATGCCTGTGTGGACTGTTTTTAATCGGAACAAGAATCGGAATGAAGCGGAATAGCAGATTTCGCGAGAAACCGCAAAATCTGCACTTCCCAGCAGACCGTTGCGACCCTTCATGAATTTTTGAAAGGGAAAATTTCTGTCACTTTTCGCGTCGCGACCGTGTGCAGTTTTTCAGCAAAGGTCACTGATTTTGTTTTCGCGATAACTTTTGATCCGGGAACCCGATTGAGGTGTTCTCAGGTGCGTTTGAAAGCTTATTGAAAGGCCTAATAAAATATATAATTTCAATTATATAATGAGTCGTTTTTGAAGTTATAATTATTTCTAAAAACCGTGAAATATAGTACACGTGAGAGGACATGTGTTATATGAAAAAATGGACTTCGTGTCCGAGTGAAGAATCAAATATCACGACTTCGTGTCGAGTAATGGACTAAATGTCCGAGAGGTTAATAAAGGGATGAATAAATATTTCATCGAATAATGTTGAGGTAGATATATATATATTATATTGAGTTTGGGTGACGACCCATGAGGTTAACATACTAGGCGGGGAAGTCATTATCCCTTACCCTAGGCCCGTATACCATTAGGGAAAGTACTATTGGTAAGGGGGTTCACCGGGATTTAGCATAGTTCCAGTCGGTGTTATGTTAAAAAGTTACGCGTTACGTTCACCGGGTTTTAGCAAAGTTGCAGTCGGTGGTACGTTAAAAATTTGTTGTGCGATACACCGGGGATATAGCAGAGTTGCAGTCCGTGTCGTACTGAGTCTTAACATGTTCACCGGGGATATAGCAGAGTTGCAGTCGGTGTCGTGTTGAATAAAAATGCTCGTGGTTATGAATTTAACCACAAATGAATGAAGTCCTATAATACGGCCCACTGGGGTTTAGCAGAGTTGCAGTCGGTGCCGTGTTAAGTTAAATAGGAATCTTAAATGAACCGAGAGCGTAGTTAGAGGTCTCGGTAGAACTCACTGAGATTGTATCTCATTGTTTATATGTTGATGTTTTACAGAGAAACAGGGAAAGTGGAGATCGAAGAGGCACGAGTAGATGATTACTCGGGAGGTTGCTGAAGATTTAGCTTTTATGCTTAAGTTTATATTTCCCCTAGTTGTCTACGTATTACAACACTATGTATTTGTTTTTGCTTTCTTTTATGATATTGAACACTGTAGTTCACTGATGGTTTATGGTGAGAGAACTGACATGGTCTTATTTATGTTTAAGACTGTCTTGTTGTTATTCAGTGAAAAATTTATAGTGGTGTTCAGTATTTAAACAGGAAATAATATCTCTAATGTATTAGGGATGGTGCACTTAGGCATTTCTACTCGTTAGAAATATCGGGGTGTTACAGTTGGTATCAGATCAGTTCGACCTAGTCGGACTTAAATGATAGTCTTCTACTTCCTTCAGTCGTGATTTTCTTAGTATGCTATTAGACATTGAGCTTGATCAACTTAATACTTTGTGCATATTTCGCAGAATCATGGCCGGAAGAGGTAGAAGAAACCCTCCTCCTGCTGATCCACATTTCGAATGGATGCAAAATGTGATTGAGAATCAACAGAAGATGATGCTGGATATGTTGCAGATGCAGCAGGAGCAAATGGCCCTACAGCAACCTAATGTTCAACCTTATCAAGAAGATCCTAACAAGACATACTTCCGATTCCAAAAGATGAATCCCCCAGTTTTCAAGGGTGGGTCAGACCCAATGATAGCTTATTATTGGATTGATGCAATGGAGAAAATCTTCTGAACCTTGCAATGTGGTGAAGAAGAAAAGGTAGTTTGTGCGACAAATGCCCACACCGGGTGGAATAATGCAAGAGGAATGATGCAACTTCAAGGAACTCTCCTCACTTGGGACAACTTCAAGGAATTATTTCTGAAACAATACTTCCCTTCAGTGAAGAGACTAAGCAAACAGGTCGAGTTTGTGAACCTCAAACAAGGTGATTTGCCAGTTGGGGAATATGCTGCAAAATTTGAAAGACTGACCCAGTTCTATGAGTTGGGGAGGTATGCCCCGGATGATATGTGGAAAATGCAAATGTTCAAAGACGGTCTCCGAGCTGACGTGAGCCAAGGCCTTAGTTCTTACACTCTAGTTAATTATCTTGCCTTAGTGCAACAAGCATATGTTGCTGAGGAGGATCTGAGAAAAATGTATGCTGAAAGAAAAGATCATTGGAAGGAAAGAAGAAAATTGCTGAATCTTCTACTCCAAGCAGATAATTCAAGGGGGGAGATTATAAAAGGAAGCAGGTGCAATCTCCCGATCCATCAAGCTTTAGAAATTGTCCAAATTGCAGAAGGTATCACCGTGGTGAGTGTCCACAAAAATCCAATCGGTGCTATTATTGTGATGAAGAGGGCCACTATGCAAATGAGTGCCCAGCAAAGAAGAGCTTTCAAGGAACACCAGATGCTCCTAGGCAGGGGCGAGTCAACACTTTGGATGCTCAAACCATCACACCCAATGACAATCTACTGAGGGGTATGAGATCTCTTTTCAATAACTCTGTCAGTATATTATATGATTCTGGTGCAACCCATTGTTTGATAGCACAAGCATGTGTAGATCGGTTGGGATTAGCCTTATCTCCGCTATCCGAGCTGATAATTATTTTAACTGCTGCTAAGGGTCATGTCCAGACCCAAGCATTGTGTCAAAATTGTCTACTTGTCATAGGAGACAGAAATTTTGTAGTAGAATTTATTTGTTTGCTTATGAGAAGTATGGACATTGTTCTGGGTATGGATTGGATGACTGCAAATCTTGTTACAATCGATTGTGCCAATCGATCGATCAGTTTCGCCTCCGAATCTGTGGAGTTGACAAAGGCAAATTCTAAAGCAGTTATCTCTTTCACCTCAGCAAGCCAGTCAATATTTCAAGGTGCGGAAGCTTATGTTATTATGTTATCTACATCCACTGAAACTGGTTTAGATTTGTCGTCTGTTTAAGTTGTAAATGAATTTCTGGATGTTTTTCCGGATGAAGTTTCTTCCGTACCTCCATAGCGAGAGGTAGAATTCTCTATAGCATTGATTTCGGGTACCGGGTCAATCTCTATACTTCCTTATCGAATGTCTCCTTTAGAATTAAAGCAATTGAAATCCCAACTTAAAGAGTTGATAACAAAGAAGTTCATTCGACTGAGTACTTCTCCATGGGGTGCTCCAGTGTTGCTAGTCAAAAGAAGAATGGTAGCATGAGGTTGTACACTGCTTATGAGTTTGAGTTGAAGTATCATCCAGGAAAGACCAATGTTGTAGCCGATGCGCTGATTAGGCAGGAGCTATGCCGATAAAAGGAGGCCGTTAGAGTTTGAGCCTGGTGATCATGTATTTTTAAGATTGTTACTGACGATTGGTACAGGTAGGGCACTGCGAGCGAAAAAACTCAGTCCTCAGTATATTGGACCTTTCAAAATTATCGAGCAAGTGGGCCACTAGCATACCGTATTGCTTTGCCTCCACCATTGCCCGATCTTCATGATGTAATCCATGTATCTCAATTGCGAAAGTACATTCCCGATTTGGGTCAGCCGTTGAATTTTGAGATGATTGACCTTCCACCGGACCTGTCTTTCCAACCTCATCCTAGTTACATCATGGAACGTGGCGAGATCGAGAACGCTTCAGACGAAGACAATTCCCATTGTCAAAGTGGTTTGGGATGGTTTTTCCTCCGACAAAGCTATTTAGGAATTGGACGACGATATGCGGACTTGATATCCGTATCTTTTCACCTGAGGTGCGTTTTGTGGAATTTTGAGGACAAAATTCTTTGAAGTTGGGGAGTAATGTAACACCCCAAAATAATTAATTGAATTATTTGAATGTTACCCTAATTGAACTATTTTAGTACTTGATTGGTAAATTATTGAGTGCTAAATTAATTATTAGTTGTCTTAAGATTGTTAACCGGTTAATGCGGAGCAAGGACGATTTTTGGCTGGCTTGTGCACCGCAGTATATTCTCTCCTACTAATCAACAAGCTTATATAGAAACTGTCTGTCTATCCTGTTTTCAGGTGCTAATTCACTTTGTGACTTTGTGTGATTTTATTAGCCTATTACTATCATCAGTTTTCTAATTAATCCATTTATTATATACAGAAATGTTTTATGCAATTGGAAAATTATGTTCAACATATAGATTAGTTAGAAAAACAGTTTGAAACTAAGGTCAATAAATTAGAGAGATTGTTTAAATATCACTAAAAGATTAATTTGCATAATGTTAAACAAAAATGTCTATATTACTTATGCAGTAGTGTGTTTGCATTGTTAAGTCTCCACTGCACTTGATTGTGTATGGATATATGCAACCTGTACATGTGGAAGAAAGAGAACAAGAACCAATTAGTCTCATTTGAATTTTCACCAAGAACAGCACTGAAGCAGGACAAAGATATTTAATTTTCCACATCAGCAATTTGGTTACAACCATTTCCCTCCCTAAGCCATAATCCCCTACATCTCATACATTTAATTTCCAAAGCTACATTTTTGTTTGTTTATGATTGCAGCCGCAAAGGCCGAAGTCAAGCCTAATAATTGACACATCATCAAGGGCAATATTGAAGTCGGCTGCCCTCTCAGTCAGTTTCTTCCGGAAGTCACAAACAAAAGCCTACAAAGAGTAAGATAAATTAAAACATGCTCCCTCTGTTAAGAACTGAAATTCAGAGTGATGTAAATAAAACAAAAGACGTAATAACACTTGCCCAGTTTACATGTGTTCGTGACAAAAAATCATCTTTATGATTTGATTTTGATTTATTAGAGTAGTAGTCTTGCTAGAGCCGTGAAACTCTCTCCGCTGTAACTTGTAACTATAGGATTTAGATGTAAATGTAATGTAACTGACTAAGCTGTTAAGCCATAAGTTCTAGCTAAATAGATTGTACTATATAAATATCCATAGCTTTTCATTGTGTAAGATGAGAAAGATCAATTCAGCAACTACAAAACTCTTATCTCTGTTTCTATATCTTTTTAAGTTCTAGCTCAATAGATTGTACTATAAATATCCATGGTTTTTCATTGTGTAAGATGAGAAACTACAAAACTCTTATCTCTGTTTCTATATCTTCTAAGTATAGATTAGGAATTATAGATTTCTAACATTGTTTTCCTACAAATTGCATAATATATTGTGCTAGTGGGTATTACAAAGGAATTTTAATTAGCATAATATTTTTTAGGACAACAAATCACTTGTATGTACCGTTGGGTTTCTGGCAAGTGAAGAAAAAAAATAACATGTCATCATGACACTGCAACATTAAAAATACAACTCAGCAACTAGCAACTAGCAACCTTGTTTAATTTAAATAATAATAATCTGAGGCCTGAGGCCTCGAGCATCAACCAGACAAGCTTTGCTCCTTACCTCTGGCTGTGCAATAAGCTGGTTGGCACTGTACTGGCTAACCACATCTTTCAAAGCTACACGTCCGATAGAAGGTAAGAGCCTTTCTTCATTATTCTTTCCAAGTGTTCGATAAATGGTAGGCAACTGACTACCCAAAGGATGAGCAAGGACTTCAAGCTCAATAGTCACCTGCATAGCATGTAAACGCAATTAAAATTTAAATGGAAAAACAAGATCAATAATGCACATGCTTAAATTAAATGCGTAAAACATACATGAAGTGTTCGATATCAGTTTCTTGAAACCAGACACATTTTCTGCCTAGAAACCAAAAAGTATTAAAACTTTCAACATTTCGTCATCCACTGAATAGAAAGATACTCCATTTCATTTACAGGAGTGCATTGTGATTAAAAATTTAAGATAGGGTTATAAGAATTTAATATCAAAGCCATGGCAATTCTTACTAAAACTACTCAGTATTTACCATGTGGAGATCGCGAGTCCATGTTGTATTCTTGACTAGATGGGGTACTGAACGGACATCATAGATGACTGGTCTCTCAAACCATGGAATTACGAAATGTGGGCCTTCAGGGTAGACCTGCATATCAACCAAGAGACCAACTTCATTTCCAGATACAATACACAAAATGCTGATATTAAACCAATGTCAGAGTAAAATAAAAACAAAAGGAGTATAACAATCATACCACAACTACGCTGAAAAGCAGTAATCAAGAAAGCATTTTCAAATATTCATTTTTCTACTTTGAAAAAACAATCATACGAAGAAACAATGACCTTGTCTTTGACACCAAATAGACGGTTGATAACAATAGCTCGGTGCCCTCAGTCAACATAATATTGACTTTTAGCAGCTGAATACAACCCAATCCCACCAATAATGCCCAGCTTCAAGGCAGCACCGCCAATTTTTGGAACTTTCACGTTCTTCATATTCATTTTTCTTTTCCTCGCTAAACACAAAATACAAATTAAACAGTTAGTACAGTTCAGCCCCAACGGCTAATGAGATCGTAAATGAAAATAAGAACAATGAACGCACGATCGCAGGCGTGACCGCACATGATCCAGAATCAATGAACTAAATGAAATAAAATCAACTACACAAAAAATTCTTATAATAGAACGTTGAATCAACGGATTCATTAGAAAACCTCTCAGATTTCTCAACAATTTGGACAAAAATAGAAATGAAATTAAATGAAATGTCCAGATCATCGAAAAAGGAATCATGCTAGTGTGCATTTCAGAACTAGAATAATTTATCCGGAAACAAAGAGAAAACCTAGGAGATTGTAGCGAATCTTCCTTTTTTTTTTTTTTGATCAACTTTTTTTTTGGCGCTAGAAGGAGGGCTTGAACCTAGCGAATCTTCCTTTCGATCGACGACAATGAAGAAGAAAGAAACGCGGTTAGGTTTATACCCTTTTTTTAACTTTTCGATTTTGTTGGGCCGATGGTGTGGAAATTCGGAGACCCTAATGGGAGCCCAAAATATTACGCCCATACTTTTCTTACCTCCCTCCCTACTCACCCCACACCCCCAAACCCTGCGAAATGACCAAAAGGCCATTAATGAGGCGCGTTGTTTTCACCGTTTCGGTTAGGGTCAACCGAAACTTTCGATTAGGCCCAACCGAACGTGTATTTTTTTGAGACACACTCATCTTTTACCTCTTTTATACTATTCGGTTGACCTCAACCGAAATATTTCGGTTGACATCAACTGAACGTGTATTGAATGCAACTTGTTCTTGTAGAGTTAATTTTGGTTAAATTGATTGTGAAATATTTCGGTTGACATCAACTGAACGTGATTGTTCATGACAAAAGTAATTTTCATCAATTCTTGTTATTGGACAAGATGGATCCAAATTGCTTTTGGGTGTAAACTTACTAAAATAGATATGAATTTTGTGCATGTATGTATATTTATCTGTATAGATTTATATTTTATTAATTTATTTATGTTTGATTTTTTTATACTATGTTAATTTATTAAATAAGATGTAAATATTATAAGAGGTATATACATATGCTTATATACAACTATTTATAAACAAATTAATAAAAAAAGATTGTCCATATAGGTAGATAAATGAACTTGACTATTCGGTTGAAATCTATTTGCAAATTGTTGCACATTAAGCGAATAAACATGGCGTTAAGGAAACCTTTTAATAAATATAATTATTATTATTATTATTATAAATAAATGAACTCGAGTTGGAATTCAGGAATTCAAATTTGAAGTGTTTATTATGCTTGGCTACACTAGGTGAATGGACTCAAGGAGGGATGGCAATGGGGCGGGACGGGGGCGGGGAGTACTCCCCCGCTCCCCGTCCCCGCCTCCAAAGTTGTCCTCCTTCCCCATCCCCGATTCCCGTTTTGGGGAGTTTTCCTCCTCCATCCCCATTCCCACGGATCCCCACAGTCCCCACGGGGACCCCGATAATTTATTAAAAGTTAGAATAAATATAATAAAATTTAAAAAATATATAAAAGTAATACTAAAAAACAAACCTTTAACATTTTAATATAAAAAAATATAAAAGTTAGTCTTACTTTTGTATTTAAAATTAAAAACATGTATAAAATGACTAAAAAATTAATACTTATAATATAATATATATCTATAAAAAAATAGTTATGTAATATATTTGGGGCGGGGTCTCCGCGGGGTGGGGGGTAAGATCCCCGTCCCCATCCCCACTTTGACTGCGGGGGGATTTTCTCCCCCGTCCCCGCCCCCACGGGGAAAAATTCCCCACCCACGAGGCCTCGAATGGAGCAATCCCCGAGGGGATCCCCACATTTGGGTAGAAATTGCCACCCCTACTATCCAATAGTCTTATGATAGACATTTTATCTTCTAGAGTTTCTCAAGTGTTTTGTTAAAATTAGTGGGTTGGATGGAATGTGTGTAATGTTGTTTTTTTTTTACAATAATGTGTGTAATGTTGTTGGTTGTTATGGATAAAGTTTATTTTACTTAGCAAACAAGTAATCATATATGCTTCTTATAATCTTACATCTGCAAAATTGGCCAAGCTGATTACAAACTACTACACACCAACTGAAATATAAATATTTAAACGATGAAGTATCATAGACCTCTTAAGACTTAAACTACATCACTTATTTTATCTTTGGGTGCTATTCTCTTTTGTCTTCCAACAGCCTTCTAAGAATCACGAATGAAATGTAAAGCACTAGATCTTTCGGTGTTGTCATACCCTAATTTTGTCCGCTAATTTATATTGTCTTAGAAAAAAATCAAAAAAATATTACTTGTTGCGTATTTTGAGATTTTAATCGTTGACACGTGTCCTTTGGTACTCATTAGCGATTTTGCAGCCTTTTTGTTATTTGTAGAACTTATTTATTTATTTATTTTTTTTATTTATTATTATTATTATTATTATTTTCATTGCAAGAAAAGATTTAAAAAATGTTATTTGCATTATTTTTTTTTAATTATTATTATTGCTTTAAATCAGAATTACAGAAATATACATTACAATTTAATTCAGAATTAGATTAAGTTTACAATAAAGTGCCCTTGGATACTAATATTGTATTTTTAGAATTAAAGCCAAATTCTTTTTTTAGTGGCTTTTTGCTTTTCCCATATTTGGCTAAAGTTAGCACCTAATTTGCAACCAAACAGCACCAGAAAGCCTTTACTGTTTCACACCACTGTCTGCATAAAGAAACCCTCACACTCCACGCCATCCTCTTGACACAAGCAACTTCCAACACACCACTATCACTATTTCATGCCACTGTCTGCACACAGCAACCCTCACTGCTCCAAGCTACCAACTGCTTCACTCCATCCTCTTCACACAAGCAACCTCCTGCATACAGCAAACATAAACAAGCAAACACAACAAGCAACACTCTCTATTTAAAAAGGGGAGAAAAAGAGAAAAGGGGGCAGTCAAAAACAGTAACATACACAAAAAAAAAAACACAAAAGATCAAGGCTAAAATCGGTTTAGAAAAAGGCAGCAACACCGCCGCCACCATCATCTCCACAACGTCGCCGGAGCCCACCAAGGCCTCCCTCCGGCGTCGTCTCCCCCATCGTCACCGTCACTTTCACCCTCTCCTCTCACTCACCACAACTCTGTTTCTCTCCCTCCGGCATCCTTCCCTTCTCCCTCCTCCACGCCGCCGTCTTCCTCGCCAGCACGCCGCCGTCTCCCTCGCCAGCACGCCGCCGGAAGCAGAGCAGCTGGCCACCGGGCAGCAGCAACGCGCGACCGCCTCCCTCTTCTCTCTTTCCACCGTCGCTTATCCCCCTTTCTCGTTCTCATTCTCTCTGTTTTGTTTTCTCTCTGACTTGTTTTCTCTCTCCCATGTTTGAACAATTTTCAAAATCTCTCTCTCTCTTTTTAATGTTGCTGCGGCGCTGGGGAAGAAAGGGGTGAAGGAAAACTAGGTTTTTTTTATTTCTCTCCTCTTCCCTTTTATACTCCCATCCGTTTACTTTTATTTTTTTATATAACCAAATTTTCATTTATTTTAATACTTCCTGCACTCCCTTTCTTTAATAATGCACCCCCTGAAAAGTCTTTTTTGTTAGACAGGCCAGTACACAAAAAAACGAATTGGGCTCTGCCATTCGTACCCCTCTTTTAATAAATACAGCACCCTACTGCTAATTGTGCCCTTCTGATCACTGTTTTATAGTTTACTTTGTTTTTTCCCTTTTTATTCTATCAAAATCATTTTTTTAATAAAATAAAAAATACCGAACACGCAAACATTTTCTACAAAGAACTACGTGCGATTTGATTCTCTACCAAGAGATACGTAGGACCAGAGGGCGGCCGACCTCTGTCAATTGCATTAATAAAAAACCCTTTTTAGTTCTTTTCTAAACATTTCCTTTCTTAATTCTCAATAAAAATACAAAAACAATTATTTTCATTAAGTCTTTTTCAATTCATTTCATAACAAAAGGGAAATAAATATTTTCAAAGTTAATATGTTTTGCACAATTAATCAGAGGTAACCTTTTTAGAAAGGATGATGTGGGGTGCTTATACCTTCCCCACGCATAATCGACTCCCGAACCCAAAATTTGGTTTTCGAGACCATTTCCGTTTTCAAAGGGATTTTTCAATGTTTTCCCTAATAATTAAATATTGATGGCGACTTCTTTGAACGCGAGGGATCCTCCGGATTTTTCGGTCGCTACAGCTGGCGACTCCACTGGGGATATTTTTGAGAGTCAAGCCTATCGTGGTTAGTTGTGCTAAACTTTAACTTTTTTCTATGTTTGTTTCCTTTCACATTTAATATTTATTTATTTTATTCGTTGTAAATATTATTATTCTGTTTAAACCTTAGGTTAGACGATCATATTTTATTTTGTAAATATTGTATATATTTTGTTTGTCTTGCTGTTTAAATAATCCTATGTGTTGCTCCTATCACACACCTCACATACACCTTTGCACACACTGTTGAGTGGGGCCCTATACCCGGGTCTGAAAGAAAAACCTAGGACGAGTGGAGATTATTAGTGACAGTCATTCTGGATTTTATCTGTCTGACTCTCATGAAAGTCTCAGCCGGAGTACGCTCTTTCATGGCATCCCACACCAGGTAGCTCGCTATCGTTGTGGATCATATCATGAAGGGGATTTAGCTCTGGAGACCTTTGTGAGGAAGTGATTAGAGCCACCCGAAAGGATGATCACTAAAGTGACCCTAGATCATGTTGAAAATACCAATTTAGACATGGCTCATTTAGGACACATGGGAGCATCTTCTTTATTTTATTTAAATATTGTCTTTTCCCTTATTATTATGTAGTCATGTTATTGTACCCAATAACAATGCATTCATGCATCATGCTGCTCAAAGGCATTATTTTCTAAAACAAAAAAAGACAAAAAAAAAGCATGACGTTATTCTTTATTGCATCATTCGTACATCTAATTCTAGTTATTTTCCAGTTTTTTTTCTAGAAACATGTCTCATGCATTTCTTACATCCTTTCGCATATCAAAAAGGTTCAAACATATCATTTTGCATGCATTTCAATGACCGTCGGGGAATTATAAAACTTTTTTTTAAGAGAACAAGCTTTTGAAAATCAGACCACCTGGACCATACTTTAATAAAAAGCTTACAATTCCCCGACGAGATTAATAAAACCACACATTCGCATCTCATGCACACTCATTCATTCATATTTCAAAAATCAGGGCAAAAAAAAAAAAGGCAAGTTGGTTCGCCAACACTCATGCATTTGTTAAAATTATGTCAAGCATCATGCATTCTTTTCTTCCCATGCATTAAAAAATCACTGCGAGTGTCATGCATTCTATTTCCTCGCACAAAATAATTGTTTAGCCCGCACCGCCACTCATTCATGACCATTCACTAAAATCATCAAATAGTGTAGGCACCACATCATTTGTAACGTCATTACATTTGATAAAACATAACATTCATACATCATTTCACTCATGGTGTAATCCTATAGTTCAAACGCATCATTCCTCCATGCATGCATTATTTTCTAAAAAAAAAAAGGGGGTCATATCATTATTCTTGCATCATTCATCACCAAAAGCATATTTCAGTTAGCAATAAACGACGATTTGCGTCACCTACATGGTACATCGTCTCCAAAAAAAAAAATCGTTTAGAATAGCTGATCTTTCCAGGAAATCATTCCCTTCACGCATTTCACGCACTTGCGTTTTCGTCATACATATCCATCATCATGTGCATTATATTTTTCTAGAAAGGAAAAATCATCATGCATTCATAACAAAATAAAGATCCTTCTCTTCGTGCGCATCCCATCGTCATTTCTTGCATCTCATCATCTTTAAATAACAGAAATATCATTTGCATCATTTGTCCATCTTGCATACCCACAAAAAAATCAATCATATACTTGTTTAAGTTATCATCACACATTTCAGTCATCTTCATTGTCACTCATTTACAACAAACGTCCATATGTCCATGCATTATACTAAAAAAAAACTCATGAATTTTTTTGTTGTGGAAACACCGTTTGATGAGAAACAATAAATGCTTGCAAAATATATTTGAATTGATTCTTCTCCCTTAGAAAAGGTTCTCACACCATTTGAGTAAATACCTAACTTGATTCACCAACATCAAGTTTCTTCACTCTTCATCCCATATACGTCCTACTCATACCTACCACATTCATGGAAACCATCCACCCACTTAACCCTTTAATGAGATTCACCAATAACTCGTTCATCATCATGGTCACTACAATATTGACCGCATCATTTCAAACCTTTCCTCCCATAGGCTTGACCATTACCCTCTGCATGCCTCACCAAAGGCATAGGCCAACATATATCTCACCCCCGTGATAAGAGCCTGAAATGTCTATTTTGTTAACTTGTGTGATTTTGGCAATTAAAATTGTCCTATCTTAACCGATGTTAACTCTCTATGAAGCATTTGCAAAATAAATTGGCATCACATGTGTATACAATCCCCATCTTTTCCATTATCCTTCATTCATTTCCAAAATCAAACCTGAACCATCCATAAAATGCCTAGTCCCAACAAGAGTATTTCATTCACTATCCCCCTAGTGATGAAATTTCACTTGTAACAGTCTGAAAGCTCAATACTGGGGCAGAGTGATGATCACTAAGATTCCCTGCTGGCATTCTAAACGCGTGCAAGTCCGCTGAGTAAAAAAAAAAAAAAAAAAAAAAAAAAAAAAAAAAATCAAAAAAGAAAAGCCTGTTAGGTTGAAAACTCGCGAGAGTAGCCTAAGCAAAAAATTAGGGCATATAAAAAAAAAAAGAGCATATATGTGAAGATAAATAAATTGTTGTCTTAGAGCTAATTTTGAGAAAACGAGCAATCATGATTTGAAATGATGTTTGGTCGGCCTTCTAAGAAATACCATTTGCTACCCACCTCAAGCCAGAAAAGCAAAAAAAATCAAAAGTCTTTCAATCACCCTAGACAAGGATCAGTTCCATACCGAAAATGGTGTATCGCTTTTATCAGCTCACTCTACTTGAAAAAAAAACACTAAAGAAAGTGAAATTCAAAAAAAGGAGGATCGAAAAATCCTGAAAGAAGAAAAATCAAAAGCAGTAGAAATTGTGAGCTGATACTTCACACCCTCAAACGCATGAAAGATCCTTGTCTGAAATAAACCCTCAAACACTTCCTTTGGCCTAAATATCCTATCCTCCATAAACCCCTGGCCGCGTTTCAACCCTAAACAAATTCACTCTACCATGAAGCACATCAAAGATTCTTTGTCTCAACCAACCCCGAGCACCTCCGTGAGCAAAGTGATCATTTCCTTCATAAATCATTAACCGTTGGCCATATTACAATCCTAAGGTCTATTTTGATCAATGATTGTTTGCTTCTGCTTTTCTCAAAGCTTATCTTCTAGGACAAAATAATCAGATTAACTTATTTGCTCAAAAAAAATATTATTACAAAAAAAAAAAAAAAGAAAAAAACTCGAAGAGGCTTGCACGCCCCAAAATTCTTACAAAAGATAACGATTTTTGGTAGAAGGTCAGTGATCATCAACAACTTGAAATCTCATCAAAGACTCTTGACTGTCGTAGTCTGTGGAATCTTCCCAAAAGAAAACCACAAATCCCTACTAAGGCAGTTACTTGACTTACCACCTCAAAGCGGGGCATTACCCTCACCCTTCATTCCTCTCATACCCGGGCAAACTTTTCAACATCCCCCAAAATATCCTCACCTTTCTCTTTTTTTTTTTGGATGTTTTTCAACTCCCCCCTAAATACCCTCATCTTTCATCTCGTTCGTATACTACACCCATATAGCCGTACCAGACCAATTTCCAAACCATTATTCTGACTTTGCACCCTGCCACAATCTCACTCGAGATGGGGCAGTCTTCATCTTTCATGGTTTGGGGAAACCTTGTCCTCTTGTAGACTGGGGCATCATATCCCTCAGGCCAAAATAATCCTTTTGCCTCCCATTCCATTCATTCCTAGCCACTTGTCACCCCAATACCAGCATATCTCTTAATCCCTCAATCAGTCTATACCCTTAGTCGTCATTGTCCTCCCTAGACAAAGGAAGACTGTTTCACCCCCCACTATTTGAAGTCAAATTGGGGCAGTTAAACATTTCCTACTTTGGGGCAAGCTCATAGGCTTGCTCAAATAACCCCGTCCTTCTCTTCACTCACGCGTCACAACCCTGAGCTGACTGACACACTCACTTGTATCCACATTGTTTTACATATTTATCGAACAAATGCTTCAAAGAGAGAAACACGCGTTAATGACAATCCCTTTAAGTTAACATCTTAGACTTGAAAGCTTAGCCATCATCGGTCATCATAACCAAATGAGAACCCATTTGAACAAGTCTGCAAATACACATCTCGATCTATAGAAAGGGCACTAATACATTGCCGCAAGCCACAATTTTCAAAATGACAACCTTGAGCTTACCAGAGTTCAAGTCCAAACCATCAAAAATCTTTCTTCCAATGAACGATCAATTCAAAACGTTCAGCTCTGTTTCCGGCATCAAAAGTTTTGTTTCCCATCAAACATTTTGGTATCCTTACGAAAAATGTTGTTACCAACGAGTCATGCATTTTACATGTCCTCATTATTCTAGAATTAAACCATGCATCTGATCGTACTCATCACAACTCTTCCATACAAATATTATACATGCACTCACATTCACTTGCTTTTGCCTACACAATTTTGTTTCTTCCGCATTACACATGCATACATGCATACCCGCACATAACATGTATTGCTTCAATAAGAATGCCAAATGTCGGTCTCATCATTACCAAAAGTCTCGTCTGCATCCCAATCAATCATATCATATCACCGCACCATACATTCATGCACTTCCTTTTATTCACCGCAGCGTTTGCATCAAATGATTACATATTCATCATATCCACATTCTCATACATTCATCAAACACCAAAAAAGGCAATAAAAGGAAAAGACAAAAAAATCATGTCACATCCCGACAAACATCCAATCATTGCACCATGCATTATTATATCTCAACATCAAGTCATGCAGCTACCACAACTCTTGCATCTAAGCATTACGTGTGCACATTCATTCATTCACACATAAAAAGAGGAAAGAAAGAAGAGACAAAAATCATCCACATTGCATAAATCATTCCACCACATAAACACGCATCTACCATAACACCTGCATCTAAGCGATACATTTGCATTCACATCTGCAGTCGCATACACGGCTTATCAATTTTTGTTCCCGACCAGCTTCAGCATCCATCATTCACGGGCTTTTGTAGTCCATTTGCTTTTGCATTGCACATTCTTCACTTCGCATGAATGCATATAATAGACGTGCCACGCACGGGTCTCATCATTGCCAAAAACTTTCTATAACACCAATCATATCATCCACCATGCATTCATGTGTCTCCTTCTATTCACCATAGCATTTGTATTAAAACAATTGCAATCACATTCATATCTCGTCTGCATCCACATAAACTGCATTGCACCTGTTGCATACAGGCACACATATAACATTTTTTATTCGATAGATGTGCCGAATGCCGGTCTCATCGTTGCCCAAAGAAAAAAGGTTTTTACATCACTAATCATATCACTGTACCATGCATTCGCGTTCGCATGTTTTCCTTTATTCACCATGGCATTCGCATCAAAGCATTGCATTTGCATCACATTCGCACTTTGCATTTCATACACTAATTGTATACTAAGAAAAAAGCATGAAAGCAAAAAGAGGAAAAATTGCTCATTCCATTACATTCATCATTCCACCAAAATCAATCAGCACGGCCTCATTCATACCTTATCTGCATTCACACACGTTGTTTGTCAACCTCCATGTCCCATCAACTTCAACTCACATCATCTGCCACATTTCATTCACCCCATCGAACACTTACCATTTCACATACCTATATTGCACGCATACATCATTCATTGCATTTTTAGACATGCCAAGTATAGATAGCCTTTCCCTTCTTAGGTAAATGCATTCATTAGGTGTGTTCTAGGTAAGTACGCCATCTGTCAATCCCAATATTTTGTTCCCCCAAAGTCAGCGCTCCAAATGCTGGCCTCATATCACAATTCAGAATCTCAGTACCCCTCCAGACCCCCAGCGGTCCTTCAGAGCCCAGGCGCTCCTTCAGACCGACAATGGTCCTTCAATCCAGATCGCACGTCGCGTTATCGAGCAACCGACGGATCATCCGGCCCCAGGCCCTTCAGACTAGCTGTGTCCGCCTAAAAAAAACACAGTGCACGTCCTTCGTGGTTATATCAGTTCCGGACCTGATTAACCCTAATGGCCGCTCGAAAAAAGGCCACCCCCAGACCGTATTACTAGTACCATAAGCTAGTTGCGCTCCTTCAGACCCATCGGTCCCTCAGGCTTAGGCATGCCCTTCAGACCCCGACGGTCCCTCTGTCGAACTCAAGTCGATGCGTCAAGCATTGATTCTGAATTAGACCATCAGAGCCCCAGTGCTCCTTCAGATCCCCGGTGATCCTTGTTTACTTTCTTTCTAAATCAACTCGATTTTCATAAATTTCTCAAAAAAAAAACAGTCTTGACAAAACTAGTGTCTTTTTATCTTTATTTCTATTTTACTCGAGAAATTTGGAAACCCTTCATGTTTCCTAGTAAAATATAAATAAAGAGGGGCAGCTGTCATACCCTAATTTTGTCCGCTAATTTATATTGTCTTAGAAAAAAATCAAAAAAATATTACTTGTTGCGTATTTTGAGATTTTAATCGTTGACACGTGTCCTTTGGTACTCATTAGCGATTTTGCAGCCTTTTTGTTATTTGTAGAACTTATTTATTTATTTATTTTTTTTATTTATTATTATTATTATTATTATTTTCATTGCAAGAAAAGATTTAAAAAATGTTATTTGCATTATTTTTTTTTAATTATTATTATTGCTTTAAATCAGAATTACAGAAATATACATTACAATTTAATTCAGAATTAGATTAAGTTTACAATAAAGTGCCCTTGGATACTAATATTGTATTTTTAGAATTAAAGCCAAATTCTTTTTTTAGTGGCTTTTTGCTTTTCCCATATTTGGCTAAAGTTAGCACCTAATTTGCAACCAAACAGCACCAGAAAGCCTTTACTGTTTCACACCACTGTCTGCATAAAGAAACCCTCACACTCCACGCCATCCTCTTGACACAAGCAACTTCCAACACACCACTATCACTATTTCATGCCACTGTCTGCACACAGCAACCCTCACTGCTCCAAGCTACCAACTGCTTCACTCCATCCTCTTCACACAAGCAACCTCCTGCATACAGCAAACATAAACAAGCAAACACAACAAGCAACACTCTCTATTTAAAAAGGGGAGAAAAAGAGAAAAGGGGGCAGTCAAAAACAGTAACATACACAAAAAAAAAAACACAAAAGATCAAGGCTAAAATCGGTTTAGAAAAAGGCAGCAACACCGCCGCCACCATCATCTCCACAACGTCGCCGGAGCCCACCAAGGCCTCCCTCCGGCGTCGTCTCCCCCATCGTCACCGTCACTTTCACCCTCTCCTCTCACTCACCACAACTCTGTTTCTCTCCCTCCGGCATCCTTCCCTTCTCCCTCCTCCACGCCGCCGTCTTCCTCGCCAGCACGCCGCCGTCTCCCTCGCCAGCACGCCGCCGGAAGCAGAGCAGCTGGCCACCGGGCAGCAGCAACGCGCGACCGCCTCCCTCTTCTCTCTTTCCACCGTCGCTTATCCCCCTTTCTCGTTCTCATTCTCTCTGTTTTGTTTTCTCTCTGACTTGTTTTCTCTCTCCCATGTTTGAACAATTTTCAAAATCTCTCTCTCTCTTTTTAATGTTGCTGCGGCGTTGGGGAAGAAAGGGGTGAAGGAAAACTAGGTTTTTTTTATTTCTCTCCTCTTCCCTTTTATACTCCCATCCGTTTACTTTTATTTTTTTATATAACCAAATTTTCATTTATTTTAATACTTCCTGCACTCCCTTTCTTTAATAATGCACCCCCTGAAAAGTCTTTTTTGTTAGACAGGCCAGTACACAAAAAAACGAATTGGGCTCTGCCATTCGTACCCCTCTTTTAATAAATACAGCACCCTACTGCTAATTGTGCCCTTCTGATCACTGTTTTATAGTTTACTTTGTTTTTTCCCTTTTTATTCTATCAAAATCATTTTTTTAATAAAATAAAAAATACCGAACACGCAAACATTTTCTACAAAGAACTACGTGCGATTTGATTCTCTACCAAGAGATACGTAGGACCAGAGGGCGGCCGACCTCTGTCAATTGCATTAATAAAAAACCCTTTTTAGTTCTTTTCTAAACATTTCCTTTCTTAATTCTCAATAAAAATACAAAAACAATTATTTTCATTAAGTCTTTTTCAATTCATTTCATAACAAAAGGGAAATAAATATTTTCAAAGTTAATATGTTTTGCACAATTAATCAGAGGTAACCTTTTTAGAAAGGATGATGTGGGGTGCTTATACCTTCCCCACGCATAATCGACTCCCGAACCCAAAATTTGGTTTTCGAGACCATTTCCGTTTTCAAAGGGATTTTTCAATGTTTTCCCTAATAATTAAATATTGATGGCGACTTCTTTGAACGCGAGGGATCCTCCGGATTTTTCGGTCGCTACAGGTGTAGACACCAAACATCTCAACATTTCCCACGACCAACCCCTTGAAATGACGGAAATGGTCCCATCCACCAGTTACCCGATATTGTCTTGCATCTCCCACGTCTACCTTAATCTCGCAATTCCACCTTCTTCCGTCTTCGTCAATCAGTTTGAAATCGGTTCTCCGCTGTGTCAAAGCACGCCTACAAAAGTATGAAGGCAGTAGATGCAATGTATAGAGGGAATTCGTTATTTTTACCTGTTATTCTTAATAAATAGGGAATTTGAAGAACTTACCAAAGCACCATTAACAATATCTGCATAGCTGATGGTCTTCACAACTGTGTGGCAAAAATCAAGCTCACCATAAGGCATGAGGTTATGGTTCTTAGGTGGTTCCTCAAAGCTTTGTTCATCATCCACGACAGGTGGCCCCCCTTCTTGGCCAGGATATGTAGGTGTAACCATTGGATAATAAACCTCATCCCCAAAATTGGTAATCAGTCGAATCAGGAACCTGCGCCTCAAAAGATAAAGCAGTTTCATCCATCCACCAAATATGAGTCGATAGAAGGTGCCCAAATCACTCCATCCTTGAGTCATGTATATAGACCCATATACCTTACGAATACCAATTTGGTGCCTATTCCCAGTTGGGTCAAGTAGTTGCAGTGAATCAACAACCACTACAAAAAAATGCCTTATTAGCGACAGAAAATTAGTGAGGGAACCAAAATCCGTCGCTAATGTTTAAGTAGCGAGGGATTTTAGCGAGGGAACCAAAATCTGTCGCTAATAATGATGAAGGCGCGCTTTTTTTAACTAAAAATTTCAAATTCTGTCGCTAAAACCAAATCTGTCGCTAATTCCTTGGAAATTGCACCATTTTCAATTCCGTCGCTAATTTGAAATTCCGTCGCTAAAAATTCGTGGCTAATTCCTTGGAAATTGCACCATTTTCAATTCCGTCGCTAATTTGAATTTCCGTCGCTAAAAATCCGTCACTAATTCTAATTTTTTTTATTAAACTGAATCCTCCTCACCTCTTCTCTCTTCACTTCTTCTTTTCTTTTCTCACACTTCACTCTCTTTCTCCCTTACTCTCCTCTCTCTCTCTCTCTCTCTACCCAAACCCACCCTACACCACCACACCACCACCACCACCACCACATCATAGCTCCTCTCATCCTCACACTTCTCTCTCTCTCTCTACACAAACCCCCTTCCAAAATTAACTTCCACACCACCACCACCACCACCTCCACCACCACCACTTCCACCCTCACTCCTCTCTCTAACCATACCCCTCTCTCTCTCTAACCGTCTCTCTCTCTATACACAAACTCCTTCCCATATTTCACCACCACCACTACCACCACAAAATTAACTTCCACCCTCACTCCTCTCTCTAACCATACCCCTCTCTCTCTAACCGTCTCTCTCTCTCTCTCTACACAAACTCCTTCTCATATATATTTCACCTCTACCATCACCACCACCACCATATTTCACAATAATTTTATAATAATTTTATAACAATATTATAAGCATAATTATAACAATAATATAACAATATTATAACAATAATAATATACCGAATATTATAATAATTATTATAATAATAATTTTATAATATACTTTTAAAAACATCACGAATTACGAGGTCATTAGCGACGGAAATTCCGTCGCTAATTTTAAGCGGGATTTTTAAAAAAACACGGATTACGAGGTGATTAGCGGCGAAATTTCCCTCGCTAAATTCCCTCGCTAACTTCCGTCGCTAACCAGTAGCGAGGCCCTTTTTAGCGAGGGATTTGTTCCGTCGCTAATTCCCTCGCTAAGGCACATTAGCGACGGATTTGTGGTCATTAGGGACGGCAAAATCCGTCGCTAATACTGTTTTTTTTTTGTAGTGAACATCTTCGTAAAAACGACTAGCATATATCGTTGGCATTAACGCCACCTCTTAATTAAAAATTAAATGAAATAAGTCAGTAACAAGTATGTGTTCAATATGTCTATAAAACACTAACAACTTGATTTTGATAAACTGATGTTCTTTAGTCCCATACTGTTGCTTCCGACCATTCAATGTAATATATCTCCTCCCTTGGTGGTTCTTGTGGAACACCATTTGCGCCAGCGAGCCCAAATTCTCCATTCATCTAACAACAAAATTGTGCAAAATTTAGACATATTAAAATGGTTGACATATAAAAAACTTAAAATTCAAAGCAATGTATTCTCTTACCCTGTTCCTACGTTGTTTTTCCCCTCCTCATATGGTTATCTTTTGTTGTTGAGTTCAAATTAGGATACACACTTCCTTATATAGCCAACTTTTGTTCCCATTTTCAGCCAAAAATATTAATTGATGTTTATTTTCCATTATATGATGTTAGACTACGTCACCGGCAATAAGTGCTCAAAATAAAAGAATACGATTTCAACTTTAAAAAGTTTGGTCTTTTAAAAAAAATGACCCTATTTACACTTTCACCGGAACAACTTTGCTGACCTCATTTTAACAATTGCTGTTGCAGAAGAACTTCTTTATATGTGTAAGTTTGGCATGTGAGAAGTCTCTACATTTGGTAGAATTTCTATCAGATGCCGTCTCATCATCGTCTTCTGGTAGCTCATCTACGGATTGCCTTTCTATTTATTATATACCGGTAGCTCCTTTTTGGTAATAATTCTTAGTTATTTTTGAGTTGTAATGTGTTGTCGATCATTCAATGTTTTAATTCATATTACTTATATTGTTCTTATGGTCCATTTTAGTTTTAGTACAGTTTAATCGTTTTTTTAAAGAAACCATCATGTGCGAAGCACGGCCACCTGTCTAGTTGAAAACTATAAGCAAGCGATCTATTTTTCATCTGCCACTTGTTGTTGTGTTCACCTTCTTTACCATTCACAAGATCAATCAAGAGAAAATAGAAAAAAGAGGTCAAGTATCATCGTCGTCAATGGTTATATGAGCCTTGCATCATCACTACTGCATAAGTTTATGGTACCAATACTATTTACTCTGGAAAGCTTAACAAAGAGGAAACAATAAATAACTAAAAATCCACCCTTACGCAAAGAAGGTCCATCTATATATCCTCCCTCCAAAGATTTAAGAATTTAGAATGCACAAACTTGAGTCAACACCTATTCAGAGTGAAAAGAGAAATTGCTTTACGGACAAGCTGGAAACTTACATGCAGATTGCACTATGGTAGTTTAGTCCAATTCACAAGTCAAAGTGAAATTACATGTCATGTCTTCAAAGACTGGAAGAAAGAAGGCTCAAAATCCATAGAGAGCCAAAAGGACATAAGAACATCGTTAACTCAATACACAATCAATATCAAACAACCTGAACAAGATGACTATGATGAGGAAGCAGTGTCTACTTTGTCACTTTCTTGGCGTAGGCTGTTCTCTCTGCTGTAAGCAGCCTTAGCACCCTAACACTACAAGAATAAGTGTTTTTTCCTGCCATTTTTTCCGACGAACTCTTATTCGTCGCAATTTCCGACGGATTTCCGACGAAAAAGTCGTCGCAAATGTTCAACAAAAGAGGCGCTAAAATTTCCGCTTACGTTTGCGACGAAATTTTTGTCCGTCGCAAATTTCCGACGGATATTTTCGTCGGAAACCTCTAAAAGTCCGTCGCAAAGTAATAGATCCCAAATTAAAGGGAAGCTCTTCCCTCGTAGCCTCTCATTTCACGCCTCCACCATCTCTCAGTCGCCCTCCTTCTCTCTCAGTAGACATCCCTCTTCCCTCGTAGATCTCCCTCTCTCAGTCGCCCTCCCTCTTCCCTCCGACCCACCCTCACCAACCTCTCTCAGTCGCCCTCCCTCTTCCCTCTGACCCACCCTCACCAACCTCTTCATTTCCTTTCTTTTCTCTTTCACTCAGACTCCCTCTCTGTCTATTCTCTCACCGATCCACCCTCACCAACCTCTCGCCGCCGGAGCCCATTGTGACTGCCACTCACCACCACTGTTAGCGCCTCAGTTCCCTTCTCCTCCTCTTCCAATGCATCCCATTTCCTCTTCTCCGAACCCTCTCACTTTCTCCAAGCTTTGACCGCCACCAAACCCACACGCCTTTCCCTCCGCCACGACCCTCCGTCTTAAGCTCCCCCTCCGCTGCGAGCTCCACCTCTCCACGCCGGCCTCTCTAGCTCTCAAACTCTCAAGGTCAGAGTTTTATTTTCTCTTAAAACCCTAAATCCCTAATTCAGATTCTGATTTCTGTTGATATTGAATTTATTCATGTGAATCTGTTGATGTTGTTATTGAATCTGTTCTAGTTTTATTTAGGGTTTTTTTGTTACAAGTATTATTTAGGGGACGATAGTATTATTGAATCTGTTCTAGTTGAGGTAATATTACTATGCTTGCAAAAAATCGTCATGTAGCAGATCTCGTCACGATCTATCAAGTATCAACACAGACATATACGACACTAACACTACTACATAGATGATATAATTTGTGAAAATTGAAGTGATTGAATTTGAATGTAACTATGTATGTTGGTGTCGTGACTCGTGGTACGTATACACTCCGAAGCACCGAGACTTCTGGTTGAAGTCGTGTACGACACTAACCTAGACACTCACACTTTAATTACTTCTAATTTACAAATTAAAACCAGTGCTGCGTATTAGTGTCGCGTCTGGTGCTGGTGTCTGTATTGGTGCGTCATAGCTTATACATGTTTGATACTAGACACGCCTTCAATCTGAAGTGTCAAGTGTTGGTCTTCAATCTGAAGTGTCGATCCTCCATAGATGAGACTGTATGTATCGCGATTGCATGATATTTTGAGAACCTTGATTATGAAACTTTTTTCGAATTTTTTTGCTGTTAAGTTGAATTTATTGAAAGTGAGTGATTGGGTTATGTTTGCAGATTAAGGAGTTGAAGTCAAGGCTGCAAGAAGAAAACACTACAACCGGTGTTGAGGTGAAGAAAGAGGTGACGATGGCTGAATCTGAAGAAGACAACAATAATCCAACATTTGAAACCTCAATTCCTGGTTTGGAGTCAAAGGATCACTTAGATTGTAACAATGATGATGTTGGACTTGGAGCAGCTTCACTCTTCTTTCCTTTAGACATGAAAGATGGTTCTTCAGACAGCGACTCTAGTGCAATACTGAACGAAGATAACAGTCCCAAAGCTGGAACTTTGTTGTCTCCTGAATCTTCACCATTGAAATTCAATTGCTTTATATCTTCGTCGCCATCTTCCATGAATTGCTTCCAGTACCAGTCCCCCTTGCTTCCATGATATTTTTACTATGCTTGCAAGTATTATTTAGGGGACGATTTTTTGTTACAAGTATTATTGAATCTGTTCTAGTTTTATTTAGCATATACTGCAGCCTGTCACCCCCTATATAATCTTGACTATGGATGTACAATATATAGAACATTTATGTCTGTCAATCCTAGTTTATTAAATTACTTTGATTAACTCTGGAGGTTCATATGTTGAATTGTTCATTTGATAGAAAAAGAAGATCAATCCTAACACGACTTTTCTTCCATTTGGCTTGACAAATGAGTGCTATGATAAATAAGGATGGGCTGAATAGGGAATTAGGTAGTTGGTACTGGTACTGATAAATAAGGATGGTTTTTTTTCGACGGAATTTGCGACGAAACTTTGCGACGACTTTCCGACGACTTTGCGACGGAGTCATTTGCGACGAAAAAAACCGTCGGAAACGATTTGTGACGAGCGATTTTGCGACGACTTTTTGTCCGTCGGAAAGTTCGTCGGAAACGTCAATTTCTGACGAAAATCAGTGCGTTTCCGACGGATTTTGTCGTCGGAAATCGCCGATTTTCTTGTAGTGTAAGAAGCAAAGCAAAATGAAACATTCTTAATTAGATATCAGCAAAATGTAACAGGTGATAATTGAAATCCTTGTTTCATGCTAAACAGCTAAAGTGCTACCATATTACACAAACTGGTGCACATTCCAATTAGCTATTGATGCATAAATATTGGGAATCAAGGAAAATACAATTGCTTGAAAGACAGTTCCTAACTTTTTCAATGCTTTGGCCCGAGATTTCAGAACATCTTTGGAGGCAGTAGGATCTTTAAGAACCTGAAAAAACAAGAATTACTTTCTTAAAACTTGTGATTAATAGATAATTCATATTTCAAAGCATATATCATATTTATTCATTGCTATTGCCTATCATTGCACGCATTTCAGTTCAAGTTCAACATGCAAGTAAATATGCATGGAGAGCTCGTGGTTCGCCATTAACTTTTCAAGGTAAAAAAGATAATAGCGGTGATCCAAGTTGTTTCTAGATTAAAACCTTTAATTATTGTCAGAACAATGAATTTAAGGTTAAAAATGATGGAGAAATATTCGTAAGGCTTAGCTCAACTGGCAAATGTCAAAATTTTTAAGCTGGATATCATGTCCCAAGTTCGAACGCAGGACCTCAGTTGTGTTGTGAGTTTCAGGTGGCACTACTCCGTCTATAAGGCAAAAGAAAATGATGGAGAAATTGTTTTGGTAAAACGTCAGGAAAGTGAAATTTCTTTGAAGTTGGCGATAAAACCAAACATGTGTTAACGAATGTCATGCATGGCAATTAAGTAGAGGGAAAGTGCCATATTTATGTTATCGGGCAAGACTATTATTTTCAATGCATTCGGGAATAAACGATTTATTTCTATCAAGAGACCCGCTAAAACCGCGAACCATAGAGTACTTGCCACTGGTGCCACAGAGAGATATGTTTTTAGATCTCGCATTTCAAATCCTCCTTCGTTTTTTTTTCTTGTAATTTGTAATACATAATTACATATAGGAATATGATCAAATAGTTATTCTATTTTATTAATAATCACTTGCATTTGTCGGGGGAAGTCCGAATTCAATTTGAATTGTATAACGATTCATGAGATATTTTTTTTATTTCATTCTATATATTATTAATCATATAATATTATTTTAACTATATTATTCTATAATGAATTTTCTTAAATTATGAATTTTATTATTATAATATAGAATTAATAATAATATTGTTTATTATTCTATTTTTTATATAAGCTACAGAAAGAAAATACTGCAACTTACTCCTTGGCAGACATGTGACAGGGTTGATTCAATATCAATAACGTTGATCCGCCATAGGGAATTAACGGCAGTGGTTTAGGGTACTAAGCATAATGCTTAGTAACAAATACTAAAGGGTAGATTAGTAACTACCCATATTTTCTTTGAATATCTCTTCATCTCCTTTAACAACTTCCCTCATCACCGCTGCCGAGATTCAATCTGAATTCTCCCACCATGACCCCTCCGTCGCTTGAATCAACAACGACAGCTTCGGTTGCTGTCCCGCTTCCATCATCGCCGCTCAACAAGACTGGCAACTCAAATACCTCCGCCAACCTGACCACTTCTACTTCAACCACCTCAAAGCTGCTATCCTCCATTCCCGTACCCTAATTAAGGACTTAGTCAACGCTCAACATGTCGATGAGATCTCTATCGTTGATAACGCCACCACTGTCGTTGCTATTCGTTATGGAAATCTGTGTCATCTAGAAAGTATTAACCACAATTGTACTAATCTGCGGTTAGTGGCCACTAACCAGTGTTGTGCATATCTGTGGTTAGTGGCCACTAACCACAAACTAGTGCCCCAATGGTTAGTGGCCACTAACCACAGATTAGTATTAAAATGGTTAAAACTGAGACCAACACATTAACAGAATCACAACATGGAGTAAACGTGAAATCTGATTGCATCAACATGAATTAATCGTGAAATCTGAAGTAATAGTTATTGAGAAGCTATATTGTTAGTGACAAGTAATCGTTATGGAAATCGGTGCCATCTAGAAAGTATTAACCACAATTGTACTCATTGATTTATAACTGATGTTTTGACTTGATCGGTGATTGTAAGACGATGATTTTGCATCAAATGAAGTGTGTTATGTTGTTCTGGTTTAACTCCTTCGTTATGGAAATCTGTGTCATCTAGAAAGTATTAACCACAATTGTACTAAACTGCGGTAGTGGCCACTAACCAGTGTTGTGCATATCTGTGGTTAGTGGCCACTAACCACAAACTAGTGCCCCAATGGTTAGTGGCCACTAACCACAGATTAGTATTAAAATGGTTAAAACTGAGACCAACACATTAACAGAATCACAACATGGAGTAAACGTGAAATCTGATTGCATCAACATGAATTAATCGTGAAATCTGAAGTAATAGTTATTGAGAAGCTATATTGTTAGTGACAAGTAATCGTTATGGAAATCGGTGCCATCTAGAAAGTATTAACCACAATTGTACTCATTGATTTATAACTGATGTTTTGACTTGATCGGTGATTGTAAGACGATGATTTTGCATCAAATGAAGTGTGTTATGTTGTTCTGGTTTAACTCCTTCGTTATGGAAATCTGTGTCATCTAGAAAGTATTAACCACAATTGTACTAAACTGCGGTAGTGGCCACTAACCAGTGTTGTGCATATCTGTGGTTAGTGGCCACTAACCACAAACTAGTGCCCCAATGGTTAGTGGCCACTAACCACAGATTAGTATTAAAATGGTTAAAACTGAGACCAACACATTAACAGAATCACAACATGGAGTAAACGTGAAATCTGATTGCATCAACATGAATTAATCGTGAAATCTGAAGTAATAGTTATTGAGAAGCTATATTGTTAGTGACAAGTAATCGTTATGGAAATCTGTGCCATCTAGAAAGTATTAACCACAATTGTACTAATCTGCGGTTAGTGGCCACTAACCAGAGTTGTGCATATCTGTGGTTAGTGGCCACTAACCACAAACTAGCGCCCCAATGGTTAGTGGCCACTAACCACAGATATGCATAATTGTGGTTAGTGGCCACTAACCACAGAATAGTGCAACTGTGGTTAAGTTCCAGAAAACAGGTTCAATCAATTCCAGAAATTCCATTAAATATAATCCAACCAGATGAATGAAATAACCAGATGAATTGATATAACCAGATGAATGAAGCGCTACTGGGAGAGAGAGAGAGAGAGAGAGAGAGAGAGAGAGATGAAAGGGAAGACAGAACGACGGAGGAAGGGGACGGACGCCGTGGTGCGGCGTCGGTGACGGTGAGAGAGAGAAAACGTGGTGGTTGCTGTGGAACCTGGTGCGCGCGAAGAAAGAAGAAGGTGGTTGCAGGTCGTTGCAGGAAGTGATGCGTGGGAATGGAAGGTTGCTGTGTAAAATGACAAAACTGCCCTCTTTAAGTGACAGCCCTTAGATCATATTTCATTAAAATTAGAGGCATCCAACGGCTCAGTATAATTTAGTAAAAGATACTAAGGATCTGACTTAGTACCCTAAACCACTCTCGGAATTAACCATGGCATCCTTCCTAACTTCAATAGCTTTCGCGAAGTTTTGTTCTTTGTTTTCTCCCTGGTCTAGCTTCTGAAGTTCTTGTATTTGAACTACTAGCTAGGGACACAGCTCCTACAAAAGCAGTTACGTTCCATTAGAACCTTCCAGATTTGAGAAATCCTTTAAACTTGATATACTACCTAAATATAATAATTAGTAGTCTACTACCTGAGGCTGCTGCCACCTTGTGACTTTATACGGTGTCCTTTGTCACGAACCCACTCTGCCAAAAAGGGTACATTCATACGCCACAAATCCTTTCCGAGTTCTCTTGCTGCTTTTCGTGTGTAGATATAACCGATTGTATGTAACATGGCCTCTCCAAAAGCTGAAAATAATGTTAGATTTTAATAAAATTCCAGAGGGAAGATTAGAAACAGTACTGAACAAACATAAATGGCTCCTAAATTTTATAATAGCTCTGCCACCATTATTCTAACACGAACCGTACGTGTTAAAGTTAACATCATCTTCCCTAAAGATTGCTGTTAGAGAATAAAACTGTTAAGAGGAAGAGTCTTAAATTTTGAGTCTAACTCAACCCTACAAAACCAGCTTGTAAGGTAAGGAATGTCATAATTAATAAACAATTTCCCGGCCTCTTATCTCTAGTCAATGTGGGTTTTTGGTTTTTCTCGACACACCTTCTCACACCCAACATATTGGGCTTGGTGCATGGATAATAAGATAAATCGTTGATGATCTAGCATAGGCTCTAAAATACCATCTTAGATTTTGGCCTAACTCAACCTCACAAAACCAGCATGTATCGTGAGGAGTGTCATACTCTATAAACTTTTCCAGGCCCCTTATCTCTAGTCAATGTGGGAATCGAGTTTTTCTCAATAAAGAGGAATACCTACGATGAAATCCATGCGTTTGAAATGCAAAATGTAGGCTCTATTTTATAAAATTAAATGAAATAATTATAAGAATCTCAAAATATCCTAATGACTATAATTAGAATATATTATTTGCCTATTTACATTATATACACATTTACCAACCTTAGTCCTCAAACTAAAGCATGTAGGTCATATGCTTGTCACTTTATTAGAGGACATCAATTCCAACTTCTCAATATAATTGTAGCTATTGTGAAACATTGGATTGGGAGTAATATGCAATAAAACATGATAATCACATATACAAATGTCATTTGCATAACCTCTTCAAATTGGAGTTCTTTAATCAATTGTCTTATTAGCCTAATGAGTTTGCAAGTGGTTGAGAACTTTACATGATACTATGCTTTGGCACTCAATCTTTGACCACAACTTGCTTCTAAGTTTTTCAAGCTAACAAGTTAACAATACCCAAAAGTGGACTTATGTCCAATCAGCATTTAAGTATCCAATAATTTTCGCATACCCCTTCTCCTCTCTCTTCCTTTTTATCTTCAAGTCCCAGTCCCATCCTCACTCCTCACTTTCTTACATTCCCAACTAAAAGGAAGGCAATGTTGTCAATGGCAGATAGTGATTTATGCAGGATGGCCAAATTTCCACATTGCCATATAAACATGGGTTTGCAGCCTTGGCACTGCCGGGTAGTGCTTCACAAATTGCCTATGGTGACTCGCACAAAATTTGCCACGCCATTTTGCCATGGTGCCACCATGGCCGCTAACTAGCAATACTGCAGAAAGGCGGGATTATAACAGACTCAATTTCATTTTACGATATGCTTAAAAATTAGATATTTTTGGGCATTTTCCTTCGATGGGAGGGAAATATGTCATTCAAATAACATATTGAAGCATTCTGCTAGATTTTATAACTACACCTGATTGAATATGTAAGTCTTACTTTCTCTGAATATCTCCATCTACAAGTAAGCATAGACAATAAATAGATATTTTAATGTTCTGCCATAGCACTCTATTAGAATTACAGGATAAAAGTTAAGGGACTTATTACCAGCTTTTGAAAGATTACGCGCTTCTGAATTTGCCCATGCTGTAAATTCATCTTCTCGACCATCAACAAATGGTTGCAGGCGATCTTTCAGAATTGATATCAGCTTCTGTTACCTTTCATTCTGCCTGAGACCGATTTGGATCAAAGGGAGCTCAAAGCTCACTCAAGGAGCTTCAATGGTTAGAATGAGGCTCGGAGAGAGAGAGAGTGAATTTCTAGATCTGATGAATCTAGTGTTACAGAGAGTAAAAGGGGAAAGGAATAAATTCTCAATGTGAACAGTGGACTTTTCATTAATGTGATGTGGTGTATATATGCACCCTCTTAGTACAATCAGTAGTACAATTATGTAGTACAATCACAAGTACCCAAGGGGTAGAAAAAATAGTAAAAACTTAGTAGATGGTAAAACATGTATTTGTTACTGCAGCAGGGTTGTGACTCTGTCACAATACCCTCCCCTAGAGAGCACTCTTGTCCTCAAGAGTGGAACCTAGGAAAATCCCTAAGTAAGTCATAGTAATACTCCCACGTTGCCAATTCTGGTGCCTTATTCTTCCACTTAACCAGCACTTTAGTAGCAGTACACGCCCCCTCTTAACAACTTTGCGAGCTAAAATAGCTTCGGGTTCCCCCTTGGGACTGAAATCATTAGGTAAGCTAGGGTGGTGGATCACAGCAGCAGTAGGAGAAGGGCAAAACTTCAGCTGTGATACATGAATAACATTGTGGATGCCAACATCAGGAGGTAGATCCAATTGATATGCCACCTGACCAATTCTGTCAAGTACGTTGTAAGGGCCATAGTACTTGGGATTCAGCTTGTGAAATTCCCAACTAAAAGGAAGGCAATGTTGTCAATGGCAGATAGTGATTTATGGAGGATGGCCAAATTTCCACATTGCCAAATAAACATGGGTTTGCAGCCTTGGCACTGCCGGGTAGTTCTTCACAAATTGCCTATGGTGACTCGCACAAAATTTTCCACGCCATTTTGCCATGGTGCCACCATGGCCGCTAACTAGCAATACTGCAGAAAGGCAAGATTATAACAGACTCAATTTCATTTTACGATATGCTTAAAAATTAGATATTTTTGGGCATTTTCCTTTGATGGGAGGGAAATATGTCATTCAAATAACATATTGAAGCATTCTGCTAGATTTTATAACTACACCTGATTGAATATGTAAGTCTTACTTTCTCTGAATATCTCCATCTACAAGTAAGCACAGACAATAAATAGATATTTTAATGTTCTGGCATAGTACTCTATTAGAATTACAGGATAAAAGTTAAGGGACTTATTACCAGCTTTTGAAAGATTACGCACTTCTGAATTTGCCCATGCTGTAAATTCATCTTCTCGACCATCAACAAATGGTTGCAGGCGATCTTTCAGAATTGATATCAGCTTCTGTTCCCTTTCACTCTGCCTGAGACCGATTTGGATCAAAGGGAGCTCAAACCTCACTCAAGGAGCTTCAATGGTTAGAATGAGGCTCGGAGAGAGAGAGAGTGAATTTCTAGATCTGATGAATCTGGTGTTATAGAGAGTAAAAGGGGAAAGGAATAAATTCTCAACGTGAACAGTAGACTTTTCATTAATGTGATGTGGTGTATATATGCACCCTCTTAGTACAATCAGTAGTAAAATTATGTAGTACAATCGCAAGTACCCAAGGGGTAGTAAAAATAGTAAAAACTTAGTAGATGGTAAAACATGTATTTGTTACTGCAGCAGGGTTGTGACTCTGTCACAATACCCTCCCCTAGAGAGCACTCTTGTCCTCACGAGTGGAACCTAGGAAAATCACTAAGTAAGTCATAGTAATACTCCCATGCACGTTGCCAATTCTGATGCCTTATTCTTCCACTTAACCAGCACTTTAGTAGCAGCACACGCCCTCTCTTAACCACTTTGCGAGCTAAAATAGCTTCGGGTTCCCCCTTGGGGCTGAAATCATTAGGTAAGCTCGGGTGGTGGTTCACAGCAGTAGGAGAAGGGCAAAGCTTCAGCTGTGATACATGAATAACATTGTGGATGCCAGCATCAGGAGGTAGATCCAATTGATATGCCACCTGACCAATTCTGTCAAGTACTTTGTAAGGGCCATAGTACTTGGGATTCAGCTTGTGAAATTCCCAACTAAAAGGAAGGCAATGTCGTCAATGGCAGATAGTGATTTATGGAGGATGGCCATATTTCCACATTGCCATATGTTCTGTACCGAGCAGCTTTTTGGTCGGCTGCTGTTGGTAGGTCTCTTGCTGTCCTGGCAGGAGGTCAGTGAGCGCCCAGGAGGGTACCTGCAAGCCACTCCGACGCTCAAGTCAGTATATCGAATATATGAGTGAAGGTACTAAGGATTAGAGATTGAACCTTTTTTAGGGCAAAGTTTGCCTGGATCGTTGGATGCGTAGAGTCGATCTTGACCGTCCAAGAATGTTGGGCTCGTATGAGGTGGATATGAGCTGAATCAGTTGGGCTGATCCATAGTATTTGCTAAGCGCACCTCCTGGTTTTGCTAATGGGACCCCTTGGTTGACTCTAGAACAGTTGCCCCCCAAGCCGAGATTATTTCGAAGGATGGTCTTGGCTTGAAGGATTTTCGTCGGTTTGCCAGATCTGTGAGGTTATGCGGGACACTGCCTTTATAACGACCGTGTTCTGTCATTTTCACTCTCTAGAGTGAAAATTTGGGACAGAACCATGCGCACGGCCCGTGCCTATTGGCACACGGCCCGCGCGCCCTGCTTTGGTGCACCAAAACTGAGTTTTTCGTCTCCGATTTGTTTCCGTTCGTTCCGTTCGCGTCTTAGGCTACTCCGATTAATTGAAACAGGTACTGTAACACTTATAAGGGTTCTAAAACATGCCCTAAACATCAAGTATGCACAACATATGAACCATACAAACCGAATTACGATTAAATTCACAAAACAACATCAAAGCTCAATATCGGTTTCTAATCAAATCATAAACTGAATTCCAGCATATTAAAGCATCAAAACAGAACACTTAACATACTAGAACATAATTAAACTCATGATTGCGAAGAACTCACCTTATTTCGAAATTAAATTCGAAAAAGGAGTGGAAAACACGATCAAAGCAAGAACGCAACAATTCAAACATCCGAATTCAGCAACCGTACCTAAACTTTGAGAATTTATTTAACCTATCAAACGGCCACGGAATTTAGCAAACGACCCCTCTACGGAAGGCTAAGGGCGTCTAGTTTATGACCATGTTTTTAGAATTGTAAAATGATGGGTCAATAAATACAGTTTTAGCAAACAATACAATATGTTCAGAAAGCGGGACTGCTACTGTGACCTAGATTGCGATCCTTCTAGAATGACCAAAACCCACTCAATAACCTGGAACTTGAGCCTAACCAGTAGCAAATTAAGTCTAGTTTTCAAAGAAATAAAAACCATTTGAAAAGGAATTCAATTGAAACCACCATGCCCAAAACACTGGCCCTATTGTCCAGACTGTTCCCAGAATTTTACCCTAACTTGTGGAGCCTATAACTTGAGCTGCACAACTCCAAATTCAACCAAACCAGAGCTAAATTAACGAGCATTCAATCTAGATTCCAAAATGACAAACCAAATAATTTTTCAGTTATTAATTCATTCCCAGTCACTGAAATACCGAACTTACCCCAGAACATCTAAAAACAGTGAAATTAACAACACAATTAACACCAAGCAAACACCAAATCCAACAATCAAGCAAGAAATCATCTTAGAACAGCACTACACTTATTTTACTGAAACAAAACACAATAAAAATGCAGAACTCACTTGGAAGTAGAAGGGAAGCAGTCAAAACACCATAATGAAGAAGCAATTGAACACCAAATGGCTTCCTAGACTTCCAAAGCGAAACCCACACACCCCAAACCCTCCTCTCAGCTTCGAAACTTCTGTCCCAGCCCTTGATTACCCAAAACAGTCCCCAAATATAACAACCAAGCTCCAAAAAGGATTACCCAAGCTCACAACCCACCATGATATGAAGAGAAGCTAAGTTCACACATTTTGAGCCCTAAGTTTAATTAATAGATTGATTGTGATATGTGAATTGTGATGTTGCTGGCTTTGTGGCGTTACTTCAAGCAATCACCTTTTTCCAATTACAAGTGGCAAGTTTAAAAGAATTAGGGATTAGGTAAGTATCCTAATATATCAGCAATTTGTTAGAAAAATACACTTGCTTCCAAAGTGCTGCGTGGATATGAGTGGGACTCGGATCTACTTCAAATCCACATCATGGAACCCCCTTAGACAAATCTTTCCTTTATGGAACTAATCTTAATTCTTGTACCATTGAAATTTTTGTTTTGTAAGTCTTTAAAAAGTAGCTTGATTGATGATTAAAAGATAGTTTAATGAAAACTTAAAAATATCCCATCATATTTAATATTTTTTTCTAGATAAGAACCCATCATATTTAATATTATTGATCAACTTAATCTAAATATTTATACATTAACCGTCTTACGCTCTATTTGGCGAGACTAAGCAACTAACGTTTAATAGATATTTTATAATGGATAAGCTCGTGGTACGTGTTTAATTAGCACTACTAGGTTATAGTCCAAAGCTGCTTCAAGTAGCGTTTCAGCTTATAGTTTATCGAGTTTCACTTTTTCATATTTTTATCCTTATTGATTTAATTAATTAATTTCAGCAAAATTTTTTAGGTGGATGACTTACATGGTTGGTTGCTTATGTGGCTTGGCTTAATAATATGGTTGAGTTGCTGATGTGGCTTAATGACATGGTCGGCTAATAAAATATGATATAATAGTGTTCACCTTGAATCACACCATGATGAGTGAATCATCATGAATCACACCGTCAATGTTTATTTTATTTTACAAATAAATTAACTGTAAAATTGCTAGTTTCTAATTTTTCTATTAATCAAGTTTCTACTTTCTAGTATGACATTAGTTGGCAACAATGAAGACGGCCGTGAGCTCATATTATAGTTTGGATTTCATAACGTTGGCCTATCTATCAAGTCTTCTATAACTTAATATTAATACCACACAACAGGCCAAGCCAAGTTGGGGAGTTAGCAACCGTGAACTGCCGCCACTAGTAGACTTTTGAAACCAAAAAAACCAATGGCGGCAACAAAAGCAGTATGAAAATGCCGTCAAAAAGAAAAGAGCAGTATGAAAATAAAAGCTCGGTAACCGGTAGTTTGCCGGCGAGGTGAGGACTCCCATGTCCGTTAAATTTTGTAAGGATGACACTCAACAGTCAATCACTTAATGACCTTCATTTTTGTATATTTAAATATTTTAAAATAAAAATTCAAATATTATTTTATGTTTGCCTACAAGGCATCATACCCAACAAAACTCAATGGGTATGTTAGAATTTTCCGTGCCACAAATATAATATCTAGAGTGTCTCCAAAGGGCTACTTAATGTATACCCATGTGAATGTTAGTAAACACCTTAATTACTTCTGTATCATTTTTTTTCTCCTTTTCAATTTTAGGAATGTAGAATTTGTGTTGTTTTTTATGTGTTTTTTTAGTTTGAATGATTAAATAACTTTTCTAGTAAAAAAAAGTTAAGTTAGTCTCCACCATATTCAATTATAAATAAAATTTTTTAATTTCATGCTAATTAAAAAATTAGTAAAGTTGATTTATTCTTTTTAATGCATTCTAAAATAACTATTGTTTCCTTCATTTAATTTTTGAAGAGAATTTGTTTGTCAACAACTTTAAATGAAAGATATTATTCACATGTGTGAAATTAATTAGAAATTGATTATATTTTACACTATAAAATACTCAAGAGCACTTGGATGAGATGACTCAAGTCTCTTCCAACTTAACCAATGTTCTGAGTTCATTCTTGGAAATGCACGTGTTAAAATTTTTGAGGTAGAACTTTATCGCCATTTGTGATCCTACCTGGGTCGAGTGATTAGTCTTTGCATTTAGGCGCAGAGGATACCCGATCTACACCAATTTTACACTATTAAATAGCTAATTTTTTGCTGGTGGAGAGGTCTCGTGTCCGATACAATACGCATCCGACTAAAGATGTAATTTTCACCTTGATGCAATATATCTTCGAAATCTCTTACTAAAACGTGAAATTTGTTGACACATTCATAGTAGAAATAATATATTGCAGTAAGGGTGGGGAAAATATATGTAAATGTCCACTTATTATGACTGCAAAGTAATTTTTTTTACACTGCGATAGTCATGTATATCAACTACTTATATATGTATCTTGACCGTGTCATATCTTGATTTTTAAAAAGTTTTTGTATCCCCGTATCTGTACCTATCGTATCCCATATCGTACTAAGTATCTGAATTTCTTAGGAGTACAATGTTCTTAGATGTAGATGCATGATAATTGACACAACATGGATATTTAGTACGACCTATCTTTTACAAATTAAGCACAAAATCCTTACGAGCTGTGTTTTAAACGATCCTCAACACCGATTTTGATGGAACTCAAAACGATATTATATTAGTGCATATGTAGTGTTTGAACATCTTCCACGTCATTCTTAATTAGAAAATCGTTTCGTACTAGTAATAATTTTCCTAATTGGCATAGCCGATGTCAGGTTTAACATTTTCTGTACTTATTTGAAATTATCGAGATCTACTTTATGTGTATGAGTTTATGGCCTATGTTTGTCACTCAACAAAGACAAAAATATGGAGATACATGATTACTAACATAGAAAGAAAGTATGGAGAAATTCAGATAGCGTGCGTGACTGCAATTCGTAACAACAGACAGAGAGAAGAGACAGTTTGACATAAAAGAAAACAAAAAATCCGGAGTTATCCGAATCTCACCAAGACACACACACACACACATACACGTTGGATTGGCGCGGAATAATAAATGTCAACGGTCCTACCCGTTCTGCTCTCCCTCCCCTCTCTAGAAAAACTACCTAGTCATAGTCAATTCTTCATTCTCCCTCCCTTACCCCGCGTTAACGCTTCTTCTATATTAACACTCTCAACCCATCAAATCCCCTCAAAACTCACAATCAGTTAAACCTCACATACCTCAACTTTCATCATCAGAAGAAAATGAAACTAGTTTGGTCACCAGAGATAGCATCCAAAGCATACATCGAGACAGTACAATCTGTAAGCACTTTTATATAATTATTGAAGTTGTTTCAATTTTCAATCACTTCAATTTCGATGAGTGATTTAACCTTTAAATTTGTTTGTTGTTAACCAGTGTCAGACTTTACGTGAATCTGGCGTGGCGGAGCTTATATCAGCGATGGTAGCAGGTTGGAACGCGCAACTGATAGTAGAAACATGGTCAGAAGGCGGAGTAATAGCAACCAGCATAGGGTTAGCAATAGCGAGGGGACACACGGGTGGGCGACACGTGTGCATAGTCCCTAACGAGACTTCAAGGTTAGAGTACGAAGAGAGAGTAGGAGAAGCAGGAACATCAACAGAGATCGTAGTTGGAGAAGCAGAGGAAGTTATGGAAGGGTTAGTAGGGATAGATTTTATGGTGGTGGATTGTAGAGGAAGAGGGTTTTTGAGAGCTTTGAGGGTGGCTATTGCGAAGTTGAGTGTGAAGGGGGCGGTTCTGGTGTGCAAGAATGCAGATTCAAGGAATGCACCTGGTTTTAAATGGAGGAATGTTTTAGATGAAGAGGGTTCGCGTCGTCTTGTTCGTTCTGTGTTTCTTCCTGTAGGGAAGGGACTTGATATTGCACACGTGTCAGCTGTTGGGGGTAATAAGGTTTCTGTACTCAAAGCTGGTCATGATGGTCAACGTAAGAGATGGATTAAGCATGTTGATCAACATTCTGGAGAAGTGCACGTTATTAGACGATGATTGAGGGTCCTGTTTGTTTGTATAACAGTATTCTATTAACTTCTTTTTGTATATTATGTTTGTTGTACATCACAGACCATTCAATTTGTTTTTTATATTTTCTTCAACATTTTTTTTACGATATATCATTTCATTATACAGTCAAATGTCAATACAAGTTAGAGCAGAATCAAAAACGTGAGGGGCCGAACTTCAGCTTAATTTTGACCATGTTTCTACTATCAGAATCAAACAAGCGCGCATCAAAGAATATAAATCCTGAGGGTGTCTCCAAGTCAGCACTTCAGCTGTGCACTCCCTCCAAAAACCCCCCATTTCCCTCCAATTTTTTGGCCACTTGATTGCCACCATGTGGTCCACCACGTGTCTTGCCCTTCTCCTTTCTTTTCTTGCATGCCCAACACGTCTTCCATACCTATCCACCAAACTCCTCTCTCTTCATCTCTCTGTCATTCTCACCGAAGCCCCCATACACCAGCAACCCAACCTCCATCGATCTATGCCCATTGCATCTCCTTCACCTCTCTATGCAGCCATCTTCATACCACCCCACGTGATGATCTTGGACTTGTATGTCAGACACAACAATTCTCACACGGAAAGAAAATTTCATCATCGGTACTTTCTCCCTTCGTCCATTTTACGTTGAATCCCTCTCCCCATCCTTCTTCCTTCCTTCGATCTCCCTCCCCTTGTCTCCCTCAGCGCAGCCAAAACCCACACCCTCATCGCGGCCAAACCCGTCTCCTCCCCATCCTCCTGTCTCCGTCGCCATCTCCTGCCTCTCTCTCTCTCTCTACCACCCATCTCCGGCGCGAGAAAGAAGAGAAGAAGTCGAGATGCACACAACACAACTCAATTCGAGAACCCTACTATCAAAGCCTTCAGTCATCGTCCTCTACTCTCTTCTTACTCCATATAAAAAGTAAAGAAGATGCAACCCTAAAAGTTGCTACCAACAGCAACGTAAGAAAAAACAGAGAAGAGAAGGGAGAACAAATGCATGCAAGTCGACATCTAGCCTTCTTCAAGTTGTAAGTAACTATTATGACACTTTTTTTATGATTTTCTCTTTTCATTCTCTTTGTTCCTTCAAATTCTGGTTTCGATGTTGGGTTTTTTTCTTTTGCGGTGCAGAAATCTTGATATTGATTTCTTCCTCACTTAAACTTCAAGGTTAGTTTTTCCACCATATTTATTAAACCTGATTTCGGTTTTTTCTTTGTCAATGGGTTTTGTTCTTTGTTCTTTCCTTGAACTCAGTTTTCTGCATTTAAAAAGGGGTAAGATTTGTTTATTGTTCTTCCCCTAATTTGGGTTTTGTTCTTTCTGCATTTAAAAATAAGGGTTTCTTCATCTCTTAATTTATTTTGTCATTTGCTTCATGTTCTGTTTGATAATAAAAAAAATATGAGGATTCTATACATGTTATGTTTGATGAAATGTCTTAATGATGAGGGAAAAACCTTAGATGATTGGGTCAATATGATAATTTACTTGCAAGTAAGAAATATAGCTTTAGCCACATGTTGTGTTTTTAATCAAATATTTATGGATTGTTGTCTATTACACGGGTGCTTCAAAAAGATTTATGGGTTTACATGATGCTTATCTTTCATTAAATTCTACTTACATATTTTGAACTCTAAATTTTATTGTAGGAGAAATGATATATTTCTTCTTTGATCACTTTTTTAGTTCATAATAGTTGATTTCATTTTGTTAGAATAACTATTGTTGTGAATGCATTTGAACATTATTATTTAAATCCATTTAAAATTATTTCTTCTGATTCTACACGCAGGTTTCCAAACAGTCCCTATTCAAGACTTTTTGGCATCTCCAATTTCTTGGCTTCTATTTGGTGAAGATATTGACATAAAGGAAGTTAATTTGAAGCTAGAGTTGTTACAGAATGATGGTTTGAAAAACACATCTATTTGGGTTTGGTGTGTTGAGTGTGATGACTGTGCTTTGTGGATTTAAGGCTCTGTGAGTTTTGTAGCTTAAGGAAGTGGAATGAGGTCTGTGAGTATTGTAGCTTAAGGAAGTGAAATGAGGTCTATAGTATAATATTCTTATGGTAAAAGTATGTTTACAAGTAATTGGTCATTTTTTCTATATGGGAATGTTCTTCAATTTGAGAATGGTTACTACTTGCTATACATAATTTCCTAAAAAAATGTTGGTTTGTATTATTTACGGTATTCATTAAGCATATCAATTTATAATCCTAGGTAGATGGCGAAAGAACTATTTTATTGCTAATCGCAGGAGTTATGTATCTTTGGGTTTATTTCAGTGCATTTATGTTTTCAGCATCTGGTTTTCTATTATATAGTTGTTTAGCATGTAAATTTGATAATTTTGTGAAGCTTTTTTTGTTGTTGAAACGTATATGTAGTACTGGAATTCAGCATTTGTTGTTAAAAAATGTGTTTTTCTTTGCTTGCAGAAGGTTAGGTCACTTGTGGTTTTGAAGAAGCATTGCTGGGTTTTTTATTGTAAGCAAGTCCTTAGTGTGGTTTGAGGATCTGGAGGACCCGACTCATTCCATTTGTAAAGATTGAACTTGCTTCTATGCTAAATTGGTTCTTTCTTCTACAAGAACTCAAGCAGGGTATCTTGGAAATCCAATTTTTACATGATAGTTTTGAACTTTTCTATTGCCCTTATTTTAATATAGGTAAGGCCTACAGAAAAAACGGTCCATGATTTGCGCAAGAAAGTGAAAATTTTGCAGGTGCTTTTATTACTCTCTGTATTCTCTAAATGACCACTTCAGTGACCTCCATATGTGGGAATCACTATCTTTCTAATCTAACTCCTTGTGAGCTACATGCAGGCAGCGGGTTATAATTCAATTGAGGCCGAAGACTGGGAAGTGGCTACAAGTGGGGATGAGATGAGCAAGATGGAGTCTTTTCTTCTTGATAAGAACCATAAAATGGAAATGAACTAACACAGTTTAAGGTATGATCGTGGGTTTCCAAGCAATGAAAAATTGAATTGAAAAGTATTTTGAACCTAAAGTTTGTATACTTTGTATTCCTCTTTTGGATTTTGTCATTTTTATGATGATTTTGTTGTCATTGAAATTTAGAAAATTATGTAATGTTGGGTGAAATTGTAAATTCTTGATTATATTAAACTATGTTAGATGTTTTCATAGACTAACTTTTGTGTTTTGATGAGCAATTTTATCCCCACCTTAATAAGCATCAAGTTTGAACCATTCATAATCGCCATCACCACCTGTTAGCAACATTTGGATTCAGTCTCCTACTTGACCATGCACTTTTCTGTGTCCTCAGCTTACATGTGAAGGATTCAGCAGTTGTGTCCACTATCAAGAAGTAGGCTGATAGGTGAATCATTCTATTCCGTGTTACATATATGCATTATATTCTTATTATTTTCAAAAGGGATTATGTGTTGACTCATCATATTATGGTAGTGGGAAAAGCAATATCATGCATTTTCAGGATTCACAATCCATTTATTAAATAGTAGGTTTCCAAGCAGAAAGGGAATTCAATATTGTAAGCTATGTATCTAAAGATATAAGTGTTTTTTGTCTAACAGGGTAAAAGTGGCTGTGCCAAGAGCCTCTGTGGGTGTTTTGGAAGCAAATCTAAAGCTCCCCATTCCAGCTAAAATGTCCAACTGGTTCTATTTCTCCATTTTCTGATTTGTGGATGGGGAATTTCCAAACGGCGCGGCATCTCAATGGTATTTAGTGTTTTTCCTCTGCAGATTCAAAGAACGATTTTGCAAATATTTGTTTAGATTTACATTTTCCTGCCACTACTGAATTGAACCTTTTGTTGACCTGGATGCTGAATTTACTGTACATTAGATTGAAGTAAACAATATGCTCTTTAATATGCAGCAATGTGCCAAATACTTCCAAGAAAAAATTGAAGCTACTGGTAATAAGAAACAACAAGGGAATGTGTTCTCTAAAGCTCATATCTTTCAATTTATTTACCATCCAAACTACTGTTATTGAGTTGATATCTTTAACTCTAATGTTTTTGGTTTTCTTTGAACCCACTTGCAATGAGTCGTATGTGTTACTCATTTCTAATTAATATATTTGTCTGTGTAGTCTTACTGCTATTGTTGGATTCTCATCTTTAAATGTCATGTTCCTTAGTGTAGTTCGAAGCTAAGATCATTTTTTCCACATTATACAGCTATGTGCCAAGTTTTAAGATAAAATTTAAGCTTTGCTAATCAGAAAGAAGAAGAGAATGCATTGTTTAAAGTTGTTTATACTGTGACTAAATTCTCCCATCAAATTTTATACTATCTTGGTTAGTATTAAGTGCTGGTTTGTAAGTGGATGTCTAACTACTAGCTCCTTTAGCTTAAACACTTCCATTTAAGCTGCTTCTCTTTACCTTTTCGGCACAGGCTACTAAAACTTTGAATTCTTGATTATCTTAATTTCATCAAGTAGGTATTATTTTTTAATGAACAATAAGATCTTATTTATTCATAGAAATTACAATCAACTTATTTGTTGATATCTCTTTCTACTCTTTGGTTTTTTTAGATCCTTTGCTAACACTAAATTATGAAACATGTTTTATCCATTTCCTTTTATAGCTCTTTGTTTCGTCATTTGTTTACATTCATTCTTTTATTCTTTTGTATAGCAAATCCATGGCAGGACGCGTGGAGACTAAAAGTTCCTATCTTTCGCCTTTGGACAATTCCAAAATAAGCCTCTATGAAGACTAAATCAATGATATGAAATGATCAAGTCACTTGCCTATGACTTTTGTGGATATCTTCTGACCTCTTTTTGTGCGTGCCAACCCTGTCTTAAATAAAAGTAGTTAGGTCCAATGTATAAATGTTTTTAATAGTCTTGGAGAGGTTTGAAATCCATTTAGGTTATAATTCCTTTTAACCTACCGTACTACAAATGAAAACTTATGTAATGTCTTAGTTTGTGACATGTTATATAGTGTGTTGTTGCCTGAGATCTTAAATAGAATAAATTGCCCTGATTAGAAAATACAACCTTTTCTTATCATATAATAACTATCTTTTCTACAATCATTGTTGTTTTCCTTGAGTTTCTAGACTTTTTATTTGTGATATTATAACATAAATCTCGACTATGTTTTATGCCTTTAATTTTGTTTTCTAATTCCCTTTAATTTGTGTAATAATTTTCAATCTACCTAACAAATTTTAGTATTACAATTACAATATTATGTATTCGCTAACAAATTTTGTATTAAATTGTAGCCTTACCATTCAACTCATGGATTCAAAGAAGTTGGCTTCAAAGACATTTTCAACTGTCATATCCCTCAATTCGGTAATTCTCAGTATTTTTACCATTACCCTCTTACTATTCTATTTGATATATATGTATATATATATATATATATATATATATATATATATGTGTGTGTGTGTGTGTGTGTGTGTGTGTGTGTGTGTGTGTGTGTGTGTGTGTGTGTGTGTCTATATACTTTGTACTTATGTATGTCTATATAGTTCGCACTCTTTTACTTTTGAATTCCTTCAACCATGCCCCCATCTCACCATTCAACAACAGGTTTTTTTGGCATGTCTCAGAAGTCTGTAGGTAGTTGAGGTTTTTACAATTGTATTTCAAACTCTAAACAAATCTATTAAATAGACTCCTTTACAGCCATAATGCTCATTTTTATGTTCTTTTTATGCTTAAACATTCCCTGACATGATTTTTATTAGTTTCTTTTACCCTTGCATGATTTCTATTTGATTTGCATGGTTACTGTTGTTTACTTTTACCCTTTATTTCATTTGTCTCTTATGTCATTACTTTCTGTATAGGCATCATTCCAACTACTTTCATTTTTTTTTCTCTTTTAGATAATTTTAGTTTTACTCATACTTTTTGTATCACTCTTTCACAGAGGCTCCTTAAAATTCCAAAAGCTTTTTATAGAGATTATCATCAGCGCTTTCCTTTTAAGCTTTGGATAGAAACAGATCCTGGGACACCATATCGTGCCTTTGTTTTTGTGGATGAACGTGGTACTACTTATCTAGACACAGATACCGGTCGTGTTATGGAGGTTTTCGGAGCTAATGGTTTGTATGGAACACCTCAGAGTAGAGACGCTCAACTGACTTATTTAATTAAGTTCAAATGGTGTTTTTACCATACATTGTCCAATGTCAACTGAATGACTTCGCCCAAGGATGATACGTAATCAACCACCACCAATTCAGATTGTCTACCCTAACAATGAGGATGTCCAGCAACCTATTGAGCAGAACCCTACCAACACTTCTGTTTTTGAAGATGGCCTAACCCTTGATAACCCAATTATTATGTAATAACTAGCATTTCTACTCCTGTTATCGCTTTTTCTTTCGTCACTATCTTTTTGAATCTTCTAAACATATCTTAGTTGTTGGAATTTGACTTTAATTACTATTAACCTAATTTTGGTCTTATAATGCTTCCGTAGACCCTAAAGCTTTGGCCCCGTGCATCGCACGGGTGACCCCACTAGTATAATATAGAGCAGAATCAAACAAGCGCGCGAAGTTCAGCTTAATTTTCATTTTTTTTTGTTTTTTATATTTGAGGGGCGAACTTCAGCTGGATCTTTTTTTAGGGGTGTGTTTTGAGGTATTTTAAGGTTCGGAAAAAAATATAACTGTTCAAATACATGTAGTTCGTTCTTCAATAACCGGTTTGGTGAAGAAAAAAATAATTTCGTGATGAAATACGTGAAGTGTGATGCTAAGCAGCCTGTTTTGTGGTACTTTAGAGTCCAGATAAAATTTTAGACATTTAAATATGAGAAGTTCGTTCAACAATAACCGGATAGGTGAAAAAAAATTAATTTCATAACAAAATACGTAAAGTGAGATGCTAAGTAGTGTATTTTTGTATGCTTTATGAAAAAAAATTAACGGTCAAATACGTGTAGTTCGCTTCTCAATAATCAGTTTGGTGAAGTAAAAAATAATTTTGTGATAAAATACGTAAAGTGTGATGCTAAGCATTGTGTTATAGGGTACTTTAACCATTTTTTTTTCTTTTTTCCCCTTTTCCATAATTTAAGGAGAACTTTACGGTCCGGAAAAAAATTTAGATTTCTTTCTGTTGCTCTTCGTCAAACTCTTAGGTCCTAGCCGTGGATTCGGCTAGAGGTTTGGGAAGGTTTTTGATTCTTCTGTTCTTCAAGCAATTGCGCAAAGGAGTGAACTCTGCTCATTGACTGTGGGTATCCCGACTCCTCTAGAAAGGGTGAGGTTGAGTGAATGGGACGCGATGGTTGGATTATACTACTGGCTAATGTTTGAAAATAAAGATAAAGTGCGATAAAAGCAGATAGATGAAATAAACGTAGAGTTGTCTACTGTTGGATCAATCTAAGATCAACGATTATCATCGTTCCTAAGCTCTAAAGAGGCGGAGTAACCACCCACGATCTTACTAGCATGGTTAGTGGGGTGAACTCCCTCACTCCGCTTTTCAAGGCCTCGCTCCTTCGCTTGATCTTTCAACTGCTCCCACGTTCTGTCTTCGTGCTCCCTCTTACTTGCCTTCCAAGCAAGTCTGCCTTACCTCACCCACTTGGCTTGCTCAGTTAGCCTTCGTCCTCGGGCAGTAACTCAGGCACTCGAGCCCACCTCGACCGTGGCACTCTATAGGCTGAGGCTTTGCTCTCCCTCGGCCTTGCTTATTGCTCCTCGGGCTGACCCCTTCCTCGGGGGGTTGTCTTGTGGTATGCCTCGAGGGCTTCTCTTGAGTTATTCTCTTTGGAGAATACCTCTCAAATCTTTGTCTAGTGGCCTGCCTTAGCACTTCAATTTTACTCCCTTCCTTCACTCAGCCCTCGGCCTGTGACCTAGTTATTTTTGGGTGTTAACAATTACCCCCCTTTTTGTGTTGTCGTATGGCCGCGAGGACGTAACTGATAGTGCAAAAACCCTTTGACATGACTTGACATGACCGTTTGAAGCTACTAGCCTTCCGTTTTGTGACACTTGGAGCTTCACGTTAATCGAAGCGACTGCGCGATGGTTCCCAAGGACGTGACGGCTGTGGCCTATAGCTATAAATAGCAATGATGCCCGCTTCGCAAGGTTTCACACTTTCCCCTTTCTAATCAACAAACATAACTCCTTCCTCTTCCCTGCGATTCTCTCTTTCGACCAACAATGGCTTCTTCTTCTAGCAGCATTGTTCCCTCTATCTATGCCACCATTGGTCCCCTTTCTGTTCTGCGGCCTACTGCTACCAATGTTGATCATGGCTTCACGCTCCTTTAACAGCGGTTCGGCTTCAGCGATCTCCCTCTCAAGTTCGCCCGGTACAACGCCGAGGCGAAGTTCTTCGACCTTAGAGGGTGGCCGAAGAGCAATGCTGAGTACACCGCCTGGGTGAACCGCTTGGTTACCCACAAGGGCGCTTCTTGGAAGCAATATGGGGAATCTATGATATGATCATGGTGTCAACTCAAGAGATTTCACATGTTGCCAACCTCTTATTTCTGTTGATGTCCTTCTGGTCGACCACCATCAACGCCTTTGTCTTCCCTTGGGGCATTCTGACCCCCACTCTACTGGATGTGGCTGCCATTCTGGGGGTCCCTGTTGGTGGCCTCGAGGTCCACGACAATCCAGACTTTGTGGGCGAAGACCCTCCTTTTACTTTCGCTTCCACCTTCTCCAACCTCTCATCTAAGAACGCCAAGTCTACGGGTCCTGTCACCGATGGGGAGCACCATGCCTTTTTTGTGTATTTCTTCAATAAATCTTTCTTCAACACCAAGTCCTTCAATGTTGTTAAGGAGCTCTCTGTGTTTGTCCAGTTGCTACAATCAGACCAGGAGTATGCCTGGGGCCTTTCTTCCTTGCCATTCTTTACAAGACCCTGGATAGCTTCGTTACCCAGGTCAAGGACAAAGGCTTTTATTCGAAGGCCAAGGGTTCCATCTAGTTTCTACAGCTCTGGGCTCAACTCTACTTTCCCAACTTTGCCCCTGACTTTTCCAGAGGCCACCGAGGTCCTCGAAAGCGCCCTCGCTGCCACCCCTGTCCTTCCAGTGGAGCGTGCAGAAGTACTCCGAGTATTGCTGGATCTGGACCCTTTCGAACATTTCTGCTGGTGTCCAATTCTTGAAAAAGGTATTGGTCCTCGGTGGATCTTCACCCCAAAAGATTTGGACCCTTCTTCACAAGATAATTATGACATGATCATTCAGTGGAGCCGTGTGCTCGTGGCTCGTGACCTGGTTGCTGGAGCCAGGCTCTGTTCAAGCACCAATCCTCTCACCGTTGAACCCTATCATCCAAACTTTGTGGCTCGGCAGTTTGGCGTTGGCCAACATGTGCCTGTCCCCTACGATTCCATGGCTGTGGGGCGTCGCCGAGCGAAGATATTCCCCTCTGATCTCACTAGACTCATTGCAAATCAGGATGCACAGCTCCTCTCCTTTTCTTGGGGCGTTTATCGCAACAAGATCGGCGAAACCAGCAGCCACATTTCCTGGTGGTCAAAGGTACGAGCACATGTTTTTCCTCGCTCCAACGTCGAATATCTTCAAAGCTATCTGGGCTCTGCTGAAGGGCTCCCTATTCAGCCTACCTCGATGACTGCTCGAGTGAGTTCACTGTTGCCAAGTGGCTTCAGTCTCAAGAGGAATCACAGGAGTAGGGCATACCTGACGAAAGAATGCCTGTTGAGGCCCAGTCAAACTCCCACATGGTGAACACTGATGCATGCCTCCCATAGAAGTATAGGAGGATGCCTGCCGAGGTCCAATAGGGTTGGTGTATGGTAGGGACTGATGCGTGCCTCCCAGAGAGTTAGGATGTCTTCCCTGTGATTGGTCGGGGAAAATGGGGTTAGTAGCGCTGCTACCTTGCGTTGCATGTCTTTGTTCCAATTCCTTGGTCTGTTGCACCTTGTTGTGCACCATAGGTTTAACTATGTCAACCAATTGTTGGGACACTTGGTACATTATGTCATGTATCCCCATGTCTATCTGTTGCCAAATGAATGATGTGGTCATGATTACGGGCTCTTCTTCTTGGTGAGGTGGCTCATTCGATTCAGCAGTAACCGCTGTAGCATTATTCCCCGAAACATCTACTGGCTCCATGATTTTGCCTTTGGCAGCAGTTGCCTTCTTTGATGAAGAAGGTGACTCCATGCTTAAGTTCTTACCAGAGCGTAAGTGCATACGCCAATGATAATCCAGTCTAGGCGAATCAAACGCAATGGTCTGTTCACCCGTTCTAGTCCCACCGAGCGTGCCAATTTGTTGTTCTTCGTCAAACTCTTAGGTCCTAGCCATGGATTCGGCCAGAGGTTTGGGAAGGTTTTTGATTCCTCTGTTCTTCAAGCAATTGCGCCAAGGAGGGAACTCTGCTCCTTGACTGTGGGTATCCTGACTCCTCTGTTTTTTATACAACCCTACATGATACCTACGTGTTTCACTTTCTATTTGTGTTGTCTTCTTTTCTTTCTAATTATGTGTTAAGTTTTTATATTTACATTTGATGAATATGGATTGTGTTATTAAAATTCTTTAGTCTTTTTCCTTCTTATTATCTATGGATGTTCAGTTTCAATGTCTTTGTTAATGTTCTTTTTTAATTTTATAATCTTATTTAACCTATATTTTACACAATTCAGATTTAGACGATCCCGTGCATCGCACGGGTATTAGGGCTAGTAATACATAAACCCAATTATACGAGTTGTTTTCAACAGAGCGATTAGCAAGTTGTGAATAAACCTATTGTCAAAAAAAGCAAGTTGTGAGTAAACCCAAAAAAACAGAGCAAAAGTTTAATATGAAACATGATATGAAACTCAGTTTAAAATTTCCAACCTAACATTAAACATAACAATTTTCACTAAAATGCATTTTTGCCACAACCCACCGGAGTCAAAATTAATTCTGGTATATTACACCACATGTGTATTTTGAAGAGAATAAATTTAATTACGATTGTGTTTAAAGAAGAGAATTCAGTATAAACTTTTTAACCCAATACAAAAACTATTTATTATGACTTTTGGTCAAACCAAGATTTGGAGACAAAATTGAGTTTACTTGACAAAATCATATTTGACCAAAATCTTCTGTTTTATCAAAATCATATATTTGAATGGACATAATCAATTTCAATATTTTCTAACATGAAAATGAACAGCCGGATCCTTTTATCCTATCCGCGTATTTTTAATCTTTCCAACTAGGTCTCTGATGGAATTTTCTCCCACACTTGTGGCTTTCGTGGATGACATGATTTCTTCCTTCCTTTTTCTTTCCAGCCCTAAATATTAAGGAAGACGATTCTAAAAAATTACTATTATGGAAGACGGCTTTTACCCGCTGGAATTTTGGGAAGGGAGGAGAGGACTTTTAAAGGAGAGGGTGATGTAATACGAGTTATCATCTCAGTTGATCAGTTCATTGCCCTAGAGACCACAGAGATGCATCTTGGTAACAACATTCTGAATCTTAGCTTATATATATATAGTACTAAAAATGAATTTTAGCTCAGTAGAAGAAAAAGGCATGATAACTATTTTGTGCTAGAGCAATGAATACCTAAACCTAATTTTAAATGGAGTGTAATACAAATACATTGTTCTCAATAAAATCTCAAAATTCTATCATTGAAATGAATCCATACGGATCTACTAAGGGCCCAACCTTCCCAAATACCAAAATAACAAAATCCCTGGTACTAGCAGCTGCATTCTGTATCAACATATTTTTATGTTGAAGTACGTTCCCCAGGGTAGTTGACTTTCAATATCTAAATCGATAAATCACTGAGGAGGACACGTGCCAAAGGCCATATTTGCCGGGCCACAAAAGCTGACAAAGAATACAGTATAGATTCAAGAAACATACTTCTATTTGAAAATATCCTATCACGTTATTTAAATCATAGCTACATCACAATTTGGTCAACTACCAACACAACATGCAGCCACAACCCACTTTTGAGATCCCTCCATGAGGCTGGCTGACAGTTGGGATAATGTTGTTTGAGTTCTTGGTTATTTTGACACATTCATCTAATATGAACGTATCCAATTATGATAGTATCAGAGGATTGTGCCTTGGTGCCCTGCAGTCCAGAGATTCAGAAAGTACATCAATTAGAACAGACATAAAGGAATAGGGAATAGCAGATTTGATAAATAAATAGTTGCCAATAATGGTGAACTTACTAGAATGATAAAATGTTTCAAGATTCTGAAGAACAATGTATTAGTCCCAACTACTTTTACTTCTTCTTAATGCTTTCTTATCAGATTGCACCTTCTTGCTTTTTAGGCGCTTATGCTCTCCTATGGCAGCCCTTCAAAAGTGTACAAATGATTAACAGTTGTCAGTTACATGCACTTTGCCATCAGGTAATTCTAATGTAATAGATTAAGCAAAATGATAACAAGAAATTAATTAACCTGGAAATTTTAGAAAATATATATAAAAGAGAAGTGCTATTACATCTTTGCAATTTTCTTCTTTTGCTCTTCTGAGGGAGGTGGTGGGACATAAGATGCTGCATCAATGATTTCCTATTTTTTTCCCATTAAATAAACATTTCAAGAACAAGAAGTGAACATACTGAAGTCAACGTAGTTGAAATGGGGGGAGGGGGAAGAAAGGTTAGATAACCAAAGTCAAACATCCAAAATGGCACATTATATCCAGGAAGATACTAACTAGGAGGGGTGCTGTATAATATTAACTTGTATGGAAATCATATGAATGCTTATAAAATTTCTCATATATTACATTTTGCATGCACCACAGTAAAGCTGAGACAATAGTCATCGCTCTACAACGCAGCACGCCACACCTCATTATTCTTCTCATTAATCCTTGGCTGGATCCAAACAAGTAGACCATGGACTTTAGTTAGTTCTTCATTGAACCTTCTTTAGATCTTATCAAGAAACCAAGTTTTCTTGTGGTGATCATCCCCTAGGCTTATCACTTCTTTCTCTCAATGAATTAACAGTGTGGCAACATCCCATTTCTTATCTTCTCCATATTTTTCTTATTTCTTCTTCCTTCTTCTTATCTACTATTTCTCTAATTAAATTTACGCATATATTGCTTGTGTTATTCAACCCGAGTTCACAAAGATGGACAACCATTCATTTGAATAGTCATCATACCTTCGTCAAAAAAATATCCAAACTTATCAAACAATGATAACTGTCATATAACCCGTTCTTAGGTCTCCACTAAAGAATTTAAGCTTTTAGGAATTAGGAGACATGTTCTTTGACAATAACCTCTGATACTAAAGCATGCTATTAAACAATTTTAATTCAAAAAATTTCATATACCTGAAGTTTTGCCAAAGCATCCTCAATGTTACCCCTGAAGAAAAAAAATGGTAGAATAAGGCCATCCAATCTTACTTACAGCATACAAGGAAAAGAGACAACAAATACAACAGAAGGGGAGAAACGAACTTCTGTGTTCTAGTTTTGGTTGAAGAAATCACAAGCTCCCCATCCTTATTAATGCGGTTTTTCTCCTGCTCGGGGACCAACACAACTCAAGATTATTAAAAGATAAGGTGGAGGTTCAGTGAATGTAATACGCAATTTAGGCCCAACTAGACATACATATATAACATTAACAACTATATAATGATAACATGTGCTTCCTAGAAACAATAACGAACCATACAAGTTCAAGGCTTATGTAAACATTATCATGAACAGACAATATCAAAAACTTAAGTTGTTTGGTGGAAGCACATGAATGTTTTTTATTTAACACACTCACTAATGCAGGAGTTCTTTGGGTTTGAAGCTGAGGACAATGCAAAAACCAGCCCACTTCATACTAAAACTTAACTTTCATTTCAAAGAATGGGAGCAAGAAGGATCAAAGATTAGATCACCTGGTCATAGAATCCCCAATACCATGTCATGAAACATTTCAAAAGCTTAAATTCTTAGATAAACACTTGCGAATGTTTTTATATTTAACAAGCAAACAGTTAATCATATGAATTGGTAAAGACGCGAAAAGATTAACTGAAACAAACCATTTGTATAATCTTCTCCCTGACCCTTTCACTTAGCCAATATGCATTTCTAACGTTAAAGCGCATGTCCACCTTGGTGTTCACTGTCCAGTCCAAACAGTACTATACTAATGAGCCCCAAAATCTCATAAAGGTATACAATAAAATGGGAACAAACCAGAAATAAATAAATAAATAACCATTGATTTCCATTTAACAAGTTACTGGGAAAAAGAAAAAAATCAACCTTTATTGACATTCTGACCACCAGGTCCTCCACTTCTGGCAAAGTTCACAACAACATGATCTGAAACAAATAAAAAAAACAAAAGTGTAATTTTTACTCTTTTGCCCCAATTATTGAGGAATGAGAAAATCGATGAAGAAATAACTGACCCAAGGTGATTTTAGGAATAGGGCCGTTGTTATCAGCGGAGAGAGCTCGATGCTCCGCTTCTTGGAGGAGATGCTGAACCTGTGATAGCCGAGACGATACTTTGTTGCCACCATCAGAAGCTGACGACGAAGCGCATCGAATTGCAGTGGAAGGGTGGGAACGCCGTAATTGAAGAGCTCCATTACCGTAAGGTGAGAAGAGCAAAGGACGAGAAAGACGAAGTGTTGAAGAGAAGTGCAAAATCCCTTTCACGATTCTAGTGGTGGTTGTAGCCATACTACCATACATACATCAAAGTTTAAATCACATCCACAACTCCAACCCTGCCTCCCTTTTTGTTTTCGCCTTTCAGCGCTGTGGTTTATTTCTGTTCCCATTTTGTGATCACCGTATTTTCTTTTGGGCTTAACCGCACTTTTGGTCATTTATTTTTAGCTTTGGTTTCATTTTGGTCATTTATCTTTATTTTCTCGTTTTCGTCCCTCATCTTTTGTGTGTGTCCTTTTGGTCATTTTTTGGTATTTTCCGTCCATTAACTTAACAGACGCACGCTGGCAGTTAACTGCTGACGTGGCATCTTAATTGTCCAATCTGACGTATCATTAATTTAATGACATGGCAAATAGGGACCAAATTGAAACTAAAAAAACATAAGGGACCAAATTGACAAAAAAACACCTCATCTCCATCTTTATCTTCTCCGACGAGCCACCACCACCCTCTCCTCCACCGCCACACCAAAAGAGAGCCCTAAATCTCAATCCCAATTCTAAATCCCTAAATCCCAATCCTAAATCCCAATTCTAGTATCTTCTTCCATTTTACAGAAACGTATCTTGAGCCGTGCAAATCTTTAGAAAAATGGTGGAAAACGGCGAAAAACCTACTATGCTTTCATATGGAGCTTTATTGAGTGCTCTTGAAAAGGGAAAACTCTACGATGAAGCGCTCCATGTGTGGAACCATATGCTCAAGGTTGGGGTTAAACCAAATGCATATATCCATACAATAATGGCTTCAATTTATACTGCACAAGGGAATTTTAGTAGAGTTAATGCCATCATTAGGGAGATGGTAACTTTAAAAATTGAAGTAACAGTAGTTACTACAATGTCGTAATCAGTGGTTCTGCGTGAAATGGTATGAGCAGTGCAGCTTACGAAGGAAATTAGGGATTTAGGATTGGGATTTTTTTTTGTCAAAGGTTTGGGATTTAGCCTTTAAGGATTTAGAATTGGGATTGGGATTTACGGCTCAGTTTTGGTATTGTGGTGGTGGTGTGGCGGTGGAGGAGGGTGGTGGTGGATGTGGGGAGGAGAGGAGGGTGGTGGCTCGCCGGAGAAGATGAAGATGGAGATGGGGTGTTTTTTGTCAATTTGGTCCCTTATGTTTTTTTTAGTTTCAATTTGGTCCCTATTTGCCACATAATTAAATTAATGGCACGTGAGATTGGACAATTAAAACGCCACGCCAGCAGTTAACTACTAGTGTGGCGTCTGTTAAATTAATAGATGAAAAATACCAAAAAATGACCAAAATGACACACACAAAAAAGATGAGGACCAAAACGAGAAAAAAAAAAAGATAAAATACCAAAATGAAACCAAAGCCAAAGATAAAAGACCAAAAGTGTAATTTAGCCTTTCTTTTTCTTTATCCCCAAGATAGAGCCACTACTAAACGTATTTGAATTTTCGTTTTTTAAATTAATTGATGGTTAAAATCGTATTTTAGTATGTGAATGTGACATCAATTCTTGATATTGGTGTTTTAAGAACCGGACCGGTGATCGACTCTCTGAAGGTACCTGATCACTGAGTCAAGGATCAGACTGAGGGGTCCGCTTAACCATTGACTCGGTCTCCTTTAAATGTATTTTGCAGTAGAGATATAATATATTTGTAATGATTCTCACACAACACAAGGTTGGTGCAGTGGCTAAGTAGTGGAAGGCCTACATGTTGTTGCTGAAGCCATGCAATAGTTTGCAACGACACGTGTTAGCACAAGTCCACCGTGTTGTGATTAAAAAACTGAGTCAACGACAAAGTCAGCGAGTTAAAAACCGATCAATGACGTCAGCACGGTCCAATTGCATTTTCGATCTGTCTTGTCGCTTGATATTAGTTGTGACTCATTATGTGTGAGACGATTTCACATCTCTTTATGGGGTATCATTAGTTAAAGTAGGTTTGATTTGCTTCGTGTAGTATTTGGTTCGCGTGATTCCAAGTATGTACCATTTTGAGAGTGGTTGAAAATAAATATTATTGACGCATATGAGGATGATATAGTTCATGTGCCGATCTTGTGTTATGAAATATGCATCTCGTTGAACGCTCATCAACAATCTCCCAACGCTCATCAACAATCTCCCATATATGTTAATTCTATTATTGGGGATTGAATTGATTTTAATGTTTACTTTCATAGTGCAAATTTCTTTATAATCCGAATTGCATGTGTATTGAAGAAATTGTATTTCTATAGTCTTGACATTTGATTTATTGCAAGACTCTCATTAGTGAAATTATCTTTAACGCAAAAAAAATATGGTCCCTACACGAAAAGAATTATTATAATAGTCCCTACACATGTAATAGTTACTCATTTGGTCTCTATTATTGTCTCTATTGTTCACCTACGGGCGATCGTTGTGTTTAACATTCTAACATATATTTATTGCTTATATGGACTTCCAACCATCAAAACTTTACACTCATCTCACGAACACTCCAACTCCCTTATCCACCAAGGATTAGTGAACACACACTAACTCTCTTGAAAGTCTGACAAGACATCAAAATCTTTTATTTAAAAATCCATTTCACTATTTTTTTAACGAAAACATAAAATCTTTAAGCTAAATAGGTTTTTGTAAATAGACTAACAAGTTAAAAAGCTGATGAGAATTAACAAAACATTTTAGAGAATTATCGTTATATCATTTATTTAAATTTTACTTTATAATAATACTCTTAAATATGTAAAAAGTTGACATAGGTCAATATATTTAAATTAACAAAAAAAACATTAACAAAATTATGATTTACCATAAAGTACAAAATTGAATATAATAATAATAGTACTAATAAAAAATATTATTTAAATAAGCCTCTTCAGCCTAAATTTTCAGTGGCCCCGGAGCTTAACCTTTTTAGCAAAAAATTGGCTTTTAAAAAAGCATTGGTCTTATATCTATTTAGTGTTGCCAATCACAAATTGCGGAAAATAGCGGTTTGCTCAAATTATGATATGCTACAACGCCATAGCACCACTATAGCCACTATTTGACAACACTTATGGGCATATCACGGATTGCGGGCAATAACACTTATGGGCATATCACGGATTGCGCACAATAGCAGTTGTTCAAATTCTGCTACGCTATAGCGGTATAGCACCACTATAGCCGTTATTTGACAACACTATCTATTTTAAAAAAAAGTAGCCTGAACTGACATAGGCTGGATAATAGATCTCTTAGTTAATCTGAACTATTACCACCCCTACTTGACACCAATTCTTTTCCAAACTAAAGATCATGTTCAGGGTGCGCAAAAAAACACTCATTCAGCTTTCAACCATCAAAATTTATAATCAAAGAAAACATAATGCGCCTCAATTCCAGTTTAAAAAATTACCACAACAAATATAATTCGTCGAACCCTTAACGAAATATAGTGTTGTTTTGTTGGGTCCACGAAATAAAGTATTAGAGCATGTCATAGAAATTGCATAGGGGGCTAGTTTTTACCGTGAATATAAAATATATATAAACCACTAAACACAGTCAGGTCATAAGAAATTGACATGTATCAGTCCCTAGCATCACCAATACATTTCAATGGTCGATCGATTCTGTCCAAGCAAGACATAAAAAGTAAAAGATACAGGCGTAGTTATCATATACCTATGAAGAAAGGAAAGAAGAAACACACCAAGTATTGACATTAAAGACCATGACACTGTTGCTGGGGTGAATTGTGAATTAATGTTGGCTCCGCCTTCCTGGGTGATACTCACCATTTGAATTTCCCCTTAACCTCTCTTGTGGGCGTGAAGAACCCATTTTACCTCTAACTTCAGATGTTCCCACAGGATGACTACGCTCAGAAGAAGGGAGGAGCCCGACACCCCACCCGATCTGCTCAGCTTGTCCACTGTGGCCAGCTCCTAAAACACCAACAAGCATAGATTAAAGATGATACATATGGTATACGATTGCTTTGAAGAGAAAATTGTCATTCAGCAGTCATGGATTTTAGCACTAAAGTAAAAAAACATCGTGAGTCATTATTATAATACTATATTCGACTTATATGCCACAACACAAATGAACTTTACTTTGGTTTATGGTTCTTTTTTTATGTAAAAACATGAATAACAATGAGACGGTAGATTTAAAATAAGCAGATCAATGAAATTTTACAAGCATGAGGAGCTTACAAACATGTCATGTTGAAAATACCCACAAATCTCTTAACACTATTCTCAATGATTGAATGAGATTATGTGAGTCTCACTAAATTGGTGGTTCCCACACAACCTATTTAGTGGGACCTATTTCTAAAGTAATAGGACCTACATAAATTTCACCCATTTTTCGAGTGAATGTTGAAAAGGTAGTATTAGAGTGTATTTATAGCACTTCTCGTGTTATCCACACCTCATACTTTATCATTTAACATTAAACTAACTGCACTAATAACAGACACACCGAGTCATGCTCTCCACACCGTTGAATTTAAGGTACATCTCCAGAGTTTTGTCACCTTCAATTCCCACTAATGAAGAGCATCATCTAGGATTATGACATTCTAGCTTTCTATACTTTAGGAAAAAGTCAATAAAAAACAATATTTTTAATAACATGAAAACGATTTCATAACAATGCACATCAGAGTGCACTCGTAAGAAAGCTATTTCACATCACAGTTCACACACTACATGTGGGCACATGCTATTGGGTGCGCAAGTTAAAAATAACTTATTCAATAGATGTGTGGAAGTATGTGGTAGTTAATAAATGAGAGAGGAGCTGAAAGGAAGGGTTGATAAGGTACTTACAGCATAGATAGGGCCATACGCTAAAAGCAAAGGGGTGGAGATCCTCTCCATTTCTCAAAAGAAATAGATGGTCACCTAAGTTTTGCATGTAAAATATATAAATGCCTAATATATATCTTCTATTTTAAAATTGTGTATTTATACACCCAAAACTTAGGTAATAGAACCCTCCATTTCTGTTGAGAAATGGAGAGGATCTCAACCCAAAGCAGAGAGACAATGCTATGAATGTGTTCATCAATAAGATGATCATTTAATATGAGGTTTCTCTTGTTGACTGAAGTAATTCAAAAACCATCCCCTTTCACATGTACTTGGTTTACGGTTTTTGTGAAATAAGCTAATAAAATAATAACTTCATGGAAACTTTCAAGAGAGCAAAGTGAAACTCTCACAAATCTATAATAACTTGTAAACAAAATTGGAAAGAAATTAACCATCCATATCTACATCTTAATTCCTCAAGTAATCGGTTACTTACCAATACTCCCACTCCATCCGGGCATATACTTTTTACCCTTTCCTTTCCATTCTTCTTCAAAGCCAGTAAGTTCATCTACGGAAAAAACAACCCAAAACCTTCAGTAATGCAGATATGCAAGGGTATAGGACTATAGGACTGTTATAGTTGTTTCCGCATCACATCACAAACAAATGAAGAATAAGCTAACAAAGTAACAAACCTTCATTTATGTTGTGCAAAGTCTGCATCGTATCCACCTTACCATCTGGATTAAGTTTTCTTGAAAGGGTATGCCCCTATAAAATATCCGATAAAAGTAAAATAAATTAACTTAGAAAGGGACATGGTTAATAAAGACTACTAGAGAAACAAAATGGAATCTACCCCGTAACCAAACCAGCTAAATAAATATTGCTACCAAGGAGGACAGTATGAGAATACCTTTTCATGCAGGCCTCTAGAAATTATTTGAGAAGCTTGCCTTGTGGAAGTATCAGCCTCTTTGCTCTCCTCAAATGTCACCTAACACAATGAAAATGGAATCAGAAAACAGCATTTTTCAAATCCCGGATTCAGTCTATCTTTAAATCTTTACATAAGCATAAAAGCTTACTCCGTCACTCCCAGTCCTCCTCGTCTTTGATGAAGTATAATATCTTCCATTTGGACCACCATAGCTTACTGTTGAGCTCTGGAAGCAGATGCTGCGAGCTTGAGGCTGAGGCACAGTTGCATTGTATCTGCTGTGCTGATTTCTACCCTGCAAATGTCTGCTCTTCTTCCCTGCAACATGACACCCACCCAAAAAAAATCAGCCTAAACAAAACCAAAGTACCACATTTAAAAGATAGAGCAAAAGCACTGCTGGTTAATGGAAAACACACATTACCTTCAACTTCATCATCTGGATGTTCGACAGATGGTTCATTGTTCAACCTCCTATGCTTTCTTGGAGTTTCTTTCTTCTCTTTAGTTGCATCCTCATTTTCACCATCAGAGTTCAATTCCTCAATGATCGGCCCCCTTCGACTAGTAGGCTCTGGAGCAGGAGCTTGATGCTCCAGAAATCCAGCTGGATGCATATCCGGGCGGAAGGGGAACCCAGACGGCTGCATATGAGAGGGAAAAGGAAATCCAGACGGACCACCAAAAAGACCAGACTGAAACATCCCTCCACCAAAAGGATTAGTGAAGAAAGGGTCATCAAATGGGTTCCTTCCCCCAAAAACACCTGAGAATAAACTCCCAGGAGGTCCAGAAGAACCAAAGCCTCCAAAACCACCAAAGGGATCACCAAAGCCAAAAAAAGGATCCATGCCACCACCACGTCTTTGCATTCTTCCTTTCAAGCAATGTTGTTCACTGCAGGTAGCGGATGCTTTCAGGATAATCAAAACCTCAACGGCAAATAATGTATGAACCATACAACCATAATAACGGACTCAACACAATTTTTAAGAAAAATTCTACATCAATAAACCCTAACTATAATCTTCCACCGTAGTTTTTTTTCCTGGTTAAGATTTATAAGTATTAGATTCTAAAATTCCGAAGGGAAAGGGCATCATCATAATTCGAAGAAGGATCTAAGCAAAGTAAAACAAAACACATACACCAATCATCACACACAGAATCAATGAACCAAAATTTAATCGGCGAAACGTTACGAAGCAAATAGTATCTACGATTGAAAAACCAGCAAGCACAAAACGAAACGAGATCATCGTGATCAAAATTCAGAACCCTAAAACGAAAACAATTGAGAAAGATAAGTACCTGAGAGGCAATTGGAGAGAACAGAAAGGATCCTCGAAATCTGATCAATTATTTAGAGCGAATCTATAATTCTTTCTCCGGAATGGAACTTTCTAGCATAGCCCCACGGTAGAGTAAGAATGTGATAACAAACTATTGATGGGCTTCGTTACTAAATGAGCCCAATCATAGACCGCCTCTGAAATAAAACTCGTACTTTATGGGTCTTTTTTTTTACCCACACCGTATAAAGTTATACCCCCACCAATTTTTTTATTTCTATTTTTTTACCTCTATGAAATTTGTTAAACGAATTTATCTAAGCAAAAGATAAATCTATTTTAAAAAAAAATAAAAACGGATTTATCTATTTAGTAGATAAATCCGTAGTTAAAAATTACACTACGGGTTTATCTACTAAATAGATAAATCCGTTTGCAATTTTTTGGTATCAAAAGATACTTCCGTTTCATACATATAATCAAACGGAAGTAAGAAAGAAAAGATACTTCCGTTTCATGATAAGTCAGAAAGAAAAGATACATCTGTTTATTAATTTTTTTAATTTTGGTACTTCCGGATTGAGAAATAACAAAACGGAAGTATGTTGTTTGTAGGTACTTCCGGTTTGTTATTTCTCAAATCGGAAGTAGGTACTTCTGTGAAGGTGAAAACAGAAGTGGGGGGTATTCTGGTCTTTTCACAGGGTGCCTGGGGTATAGGTTGAAGAGGTGGGGGTACAAAAAAAAACCTACTTTATCTGTTGTTAGCGGATTGACTTGACACCGAACTTTTCTGCGAAAGATTGAAACCGAATTTGGTGCTTTTATCCACACAAAAATAGAATTTAATTTTCAAGGTAAGATTTATTTATACCATTTTTATCATCAAATAGTAATGATTTAAATTTAGACACAATCCAATTGTAAAATAAAAGTTATTTTATTTAAGCTAAATTGTATTTTTGGTCTTTTATCTTGACCAACATTTCAGCTAGGCCATGAATCCCCGATACTTCAAAAATAGAGACGTATTCGTGTCGGATACGTATCCGATACCGACACGCATCCGATACTTCCCGATACGTACCCAAAGAGTATCCAATAATTTTTTAATTCTTTGTAAAAAATATTTGACTCGATACTTTTCAGATACATCTTTGATACTTCTTACCAACTAAGGATACTTCTCAGATACTTTTTCGATACCTTTTACCAACTAAGCACATGATTGTCACTCATATATGATACACTTTAATACTTCAATAACTAAAAGACAAAATTATATGTTTTTTTCGTAATACAATAATAGAAGAAATAATACATTGTGACATGAGTGGGATAAATATACGTAACTATCTCTACTTGATAAGATCACAAGTATTTATTTCTACAATGTGATGAATATATATTGACTAATGATATGCTTATGTTTTATTGAGCAACTACGTACTAATATGAATATCTTAGTCTATAAAAAGTCATCTATTTCTGCCACTGACTATTCGTATTATACGATTTCGGGTGGTCTCAGTTACTTTTTCACCCTTACTTTTTATGACTAGTCACTCATACATACGTGTGTCGGTTGTCCTCTTCCTTTCATCCATATATTTTTGTGTGATTTTTTTATCTATTTGGGCTGGGTTTTTTTTTCATATCCATAAAATGCAATATTTCAATTTTTCATCTTTGTTTTTTTCTATGTGTTTCTATTCTATTTTATTTTTTTTGTTATGTTTTTTTATATTTAAATTTTAATTTAATTTTTTATTAAAGTATCCCAGCCGTGTCGTATCTTGATTTTCAAAATTTTCCTGTATCCCCGTATCTGTATCGTGTGGTATCCCGTATCGTATCCGGTATCCGGGCTTCATAGCACCTAGGCCTCTAGTGGATGGATCAGAGTCGGTTAATGGCCAGATGTTGGAATGTATTCTCCAAGATATTAAGTCGCAAGAGTTCACCAAGGATGGGTAGGTTTGGGGATTGGAAAATCACAAGCAATTCTTTGTTAAATCTATGTTCAGGTATTTATTACTAAATAGAATTGACCATTTGTTGAATGAGGTATTATGCAAAGCTTTGGATGGTTTGTCGAAGACAGTTGTGCCTTCAAAAGTTAGTATTTTTTGTTAGCGTTTGCTGTTGAATAAACTTCCCGCTAGTGATATTCTGTTGGCTAGGGGGATCATTTCGGGCGAACATAGTGGGACCTGTGTTTTGTGCTTTTTGCAGGAAGAATCTTCAGAGCATCTCTTTTTCACTTGTAGCATGTCTTTAAGGGTGTGGCAGGGGCTAAATGCTTGGTTGGGCATCCATGACAGTGTCCAAAATTCAGGAGTAGATCACTTTGTCCTTTATGGTGAGTTAGTCTCGAGAAAAAATCGAAGAAGGTTAAATATATGATATGGCTAGCTTCAGTGTGGTGTATCTGGGTAAAAAGGACAACATTGTGTTTATAGGCTGGGTTTGCTCGGAGACAAATTTACTTAACAAAATCAAATGTTTCTCATAGAGTTGGTTCAATTATAAGTTTGGTAGGAGCGGTTGTAACATTTCTTATTGGTGGGCTAATCCTCTTCTATGTTTGAGAAATTTGTAATTTTTGTCGTTTCTAGGGGTGCTCTTTTTCCACTTTGGGTATTTTTCCCATTGAGTTGGCATAGGGAGGTTTTAACGAGACCCCTAGTTCCATGTACGATGTACGATTGGGGTACCCCTTGTACTCCCTCTAATACATTTTGCTTGTCAAAAAAATATATTCGTGTCAGTTTGGTCCTTTATCTTTTTTTTCCCTCACCTTGGTCCTTTACCTTTCATATATGTTTCTGTTTGAACCTTTAAAACAAAAAACACACAAATGAATAACACTATGAATGTGTTCAAGAACACCAATAACACTTTGATTTCTTGTTTCTTGAATAACTCATGCAATATGCGATCAAATTGAATGAAACTATAACTTGAATGAAATTTCGCAAGAAATTCAATGAAGCTAAAATTAAACTCAGAACAGTGGTTATGCGCAACATCACTTTTAGAACTGAAATCTTAAATTTGAAATTCAAAAAACCTTCAATCTCAACAATGATTATTTTGCTATAGAGCACCAAATTAAATCTTGAGCCTAAAATGCTCGAAATTCAACAAATAATCAGAATATGACAAGTATTTGGTTCAGAAAAGCGCTTAAAACACAAACTTTGAAAAAGCAATTCGCATCTATAAAATGTGTTTTGCATCTCATTTGCTCATTTCTCAACTAACTTGTCAAACCAATTGCACTCAACTCGTATTGAGTGCAAAAATTGAACTATAGCGAAAGGTTTCAACGAAAACAATTTGGATTCGAGAACAATGTGAAAAACAAAACTTTTATTCACGTTTATATTTTTCACATCGCTCTCAGATTTGCACCATCTTCATTGAAATATTTTGCTATAGTTCAATTTATGCACTCAATACCACGATAGAGTATTCACCATGTAATAACAAAAAATATTGATCATTACTAAATGAGCCCAATCATACACCGCCTCTGAAATAAAACTTCAACTTTATCTATTGTTAGTGGATTGACACTGAATTTTTTGGGCGATAGATTGAAACACAATTAAAACTTAGTTTTGAAGATAACATTTATTAATACCATTTTTATCTTTTAGTGTAACAGAAAAAGTAAAAACTTGAGTTTTTTTGTCTTTTAATGGCAAAATGTCTAAAATTTCTTAAAAAATGGACATGTGCATGCTAGTAGAATGTCTAAAAATGTTAATTTGCTAGCATACTGTTTTATTATATTAGTATTAGAGTATTAGATTAGTATTAGTATTAGACTTTTAGTGGTAAAATGTCTAAAATGCCCTAAAAAATGGACACTTGGCATGCTAGTGGAATGTCTAAAAATATCAATTTGCTAGCATATTGTTTTATTATATTAGTACTAGGGCGCTTACCCGTGCGATGCACGGGATGTGGTAGTGCACCTATTATGGTGCAAACCTGATATAACTATAGATGTGATCCTAAAATGTATTAGTGGTATTGTGTATGGCTAAGAAACCATGAAGGGAACCAACGGGAGTTGGCTCGGTGGTTAAGGTTTGTCCTTCCACTGGGTCTCGCTGGGGGTTGACTGGGTATGCTCCCCAGTTCGATTCCCGGTTGGAGCAGATTTCCGTTGGCCACCTCGGTAGATTACTGGAGGGGGCAGATTAGTCATTCGTTGTCAGCGTTGGGACACTGCCCGGTTCCAGGGGTCTCCGGGGGCTCGCCCCTTCCCTTTGTCAAAAAAAAAAAAAGAAACCATGAAGGGGAAGAAGCATAAGAATTGGTTTGTTTGACTGAATTAGTGCTGGGGATATTGTCGTCAAATTGGTAATAAAAATATTTGTAACACTGTGGTACGCAATAATCGCAATGACAAGACTTTTGGATCCTATCCTGTGGGAGTGCAATGTGAAAAGGGCCATTCATTAAGACTTTTATTACCAACAAGACTTTTGGATGCCGTCTTGTACGCAACAATTGGTAATAAGACTTTTTGGCTCCCACTCATTACGAACTTGAAGTGCAAGCAATGTGAAAAGGGCCATTTTGCCAACGTAGGTACAAATCTTTTGTGGTGTGCTACTACAGATGGCCATTAAATGAGTTTGTAAGGTGTAAAAATTGCTTCATTTTGGCTCCATGTCTCAGTTGGATGTTGGACAATTCACATACCCCATTTACTTGCTTTTTATTTTGGCGCAAAATAGAAGGAAAAAGTTACGTATTTTTTTGCATGGCAGCATATGTAGCCGCCCAATAGAATGCAAATGCATCTCGGATTAATAAGAAGAGATTAGATTAGATTTTTGACATTTTGCTAGCATATGAATTGATTATATTATAATATTAGATTAGTATTAGAGATTAAATTAGTATTAGATATAGGCTTAAATATATGTTACCCCCTGCAAATATCCCCATTTTTCATTTACCCCTACAATTTTTTTAAAAAACACTTTGCAAATATTAACTGATTCCAGTTAGCCTCCTGCTGTTAACTTTTCTGTTAATAAATGATGTGGCAAACGGAGATGACGTCATCACCCCATGTCACCACTGCCACCTCAGCAACCAGTAGATGGTTGCCACGTGGCGGTGTTGTTACACTCAAAATAAATCTTGCAAATGGCTGGGGTAGGACTTGAACTCAAAACCTCTAGTTCACACAAATGGGAATTACCACTGAACCATTGCTTCACATGTGGTATTATACCAATTATGTTATATTTATATTATTTCACAACATAGATTTTTTTAAAAATCTGGAACTCGGAGAACAGAAGAACAAAACGCTCTTCTTCATCACCTTCATCATCAAAGCAGATCTGTTCAAGATTTTGTAAATTCGTATTCTGAGTTCCCATAAAACGAATCTGAACTCGAAACAGATCTGGATCGTTCATCAATTTCGTATAAACTATAGAAACGGACGAAATTCGATTTTGCAAATTTGATTTCGTTAAAACAGATCTGAACTTAGGGTCGTTCAAGATTTCGCAAATTCGACTTCGTTTTCTGAAAATTTAATTTCGTTTTCTTATTTATTTATGTTGTTAAAGTAGTTCTTCTTCAGATCTGCTCCTTCGAATCCTTCTTCTCCTTCGAATTCTTCTTCTCCACCTGCTGCTTCGAATTCTTCTTCTTCAAATCAAGCAGCAGCAAACCCCACACATCATGGAAACAAAAACTCAGATCTGGAAAACGAAATGGAAAACCCCACACGTTTGATTTCGTTTTTGGATTTGATTTTGTTGAATTCGTTTTTGGATTTCTTCATATCTTCAATTTGAGTTTCTGGGTTTATTGTTGTTGTTGAGGGATGATGATGAATTAAGTTTCCTGTTAGAATCGTTGATGATGAGGAGGGGTGGTGCAGCAAGTTAAGGGAGGGGTGCAGCAACAATGGGTGGGAGGAGGTGGGGATTGGTGGTGGGGATGGAGGTTAGGGAAGACATTACACGTGTCACCTAATCATCCACGTGGCATTCCAACATGGCAGCCAAGTCATCATACAATTAACGCTGTTAACAAAAACTAACAGCTAGGGGGGTAACTGGAATCACTTAATATTTGCAAGGTGTTTTTTTAAAAAAATTGCAGGGGGGTATATGGAAAATGGGGATATTTGCAGGGGGTAACATATATTTAAGCCTTAGATATATATATGTTTGAAATGGAATAAAATAGAAGTAAATGAGAATAAATAGAGATAGAAGAAGAAGAAAAAGAGAAAGAAAGGAGAGAAAAAAATAATAAATAAATAAATAAAGAGAGAGGAGAGAGATGATGGAAAAGTGTGTAAGAGAAAAAGTAAAAAGTTGAAATTTTTTGTCTTTTAGTGGTAAAATGTCTAAAAAGCCCAAAAAAAATGGACACGTGACATGCTAGTGGAATATCTAAAAATGTCAATTTGCTAGCATATTGTTTTATTATATTATTAGTATTAGTATTAGATAGTTAAGATTTGAATTTAGACACAACCCAATTGTCAAAAAGACAAACACAATCCAGTGTTATTTTAGTTAATTTAAAGTAATTTAGATTAGATTTATTTTTCGGTTTCCTTCTTATAGACTAGTAGAAATACGGGCACTTTCCACTTTATTTTTTGTAATATGAAATTTAATTTTGAGTAAAGTATTGTGTGTGGTCTGGATATAAAGCAGACGATAATCACCTAAATCTTAATTAGTATATTCATAGATAAATTTAAATTTAAACTTTAAGTGAAGTAAGGATAAATTCAAGCTGAAATTCAAATACAAATGTCTGAGGATTAATCAAATTATTGACAACCATTATTTTTTAAAATTATTGACAACAAATATTTAAATCTATATTATCTTTACCTCTATATAAAGAGAATAGGTATTGCTTAAGTTTTTTTATATATTTTTCTTACAATTATGTCTTTGATGCAAAATTTTGCATATAGATTGTCGGCGTGATGACCTCTTTGGTGGCTAATCTGTAAGTTCTTCTGTAAGCGCTTAAAGAGCCGTGAGACGTGTCCTAACCCTAGTGAGCCCTTGGAGTCCAACTCACTTAAACTTTTTGTAACAAAAAAAAAAGGATCGTGGCTATGAAAAAGGGTAACGGTCTCTATACAAATGAGGGCAGTTGTCATACCCCAATTTTGTCCGGCTTAGGTCCAAACCCTAATTTTCCACACAAAAAATAAGTTATGCATCATTTTGGGAAGTTAGAGTCAAAAAGGGCATTTTGGTCATTTCTCACAAAAGGGTCTATGAAAATGACTTTTGCAATAAGCCTCATGCATCAAATTAGGGTTTTTTTTTGAAAATGTGTTATGTATGCTTTTGAAAAATATGTTATGCATGCATGGCAAGCTTTGGAAAATATTTTATGCATGCATGGCAAAGACCTAAAAGCATTTTAGTGGAAAGCAAGAATTGATTTCTATTTTGTTCCAAAGGCCAAGAATCGATTTATAGTATATTGCATAGGCCTTGAAATCGATTTTCAGGCTCTTCCATAGGCCATGAATCGATTCCTAATTGTTGTAACTAAGTGAAGAATCGATTTTTACCTATTTAGGATGTCCTGAAAATCGATTTCCCTCTTCTTGCATAGGCCTGGAAATCGATTTTCAGGCTCTTCCATAGGCCATGAATCGATTCCTCATTGTGTTAACTAAAGCAAGAATCGATTTTCACCTATGAAGAAGGTCCTGAAAATCGATTCCTCTTGTTTTCAAAGGAGCCAAGAATCGATTCTTTATTATCTCCAAAGGCTCAAGAATCGATTCCCACTATTTTAACTAAAGCAAGAATCGATTTTCACCTATGCAAAAGGTCCTGAAAATCGATTCCTCTTGTTTTCAAAGGGACCAAGAATCGATTTCTTATCATTTTCAAACATAAAGAATCGATTCCTACATATTTCCAAAGGCTCAAACAATCGATTCTTCATTGCAATAAATGTTTTTAAAAATTCTACGCCTATAAATAGGCAGCTTCAAAACCATTTGTGGGAGGAGATTTTACGAGATCAGAGAAACGAAAAAAGGATTTCACGAGATCAGAAGAGGGAGACAGAGCTTCAGACACTTCACACGAGATCAGAGAGAAGAATTGCTACACACATTTTTTTCACAAGATCTGAGAAGAATTGCTCCAGAAACATTTTCACGAGATCTGGGAAGACAACTCTCGCAAATCTCATTTTCCAGTTCTCCGCTTCATTTTTGTTCTTCAGATCTGTAATATCTGTCTTCATCAGAGGTATTTCGGTCTTTTCGTTTGTTAATATTTAGTTATTGTGATCCATGCCAAAATTGCCCTATGTGATTTAATCTAGCTATAGTGTCATTGTTGATGATGAACCACATGATTCCCACTTATGCCTAGGGCATCATTGTCTAAGTGGTGAAGATGGTCTCAGATGATTCAACCTTCCCCTTTCAAACTCTTTCAAAAAAAAAACATTTTTAATTAGAACTACGTCGCTTTGATTCCCGTTTGGGATACGTAGGAGCGAGCCACGTTCTCGTCAAGCGCAACAAATAAAAATTCTTTTCATCCCCATAAACAAATTATTTTCATAAAAACAAACAAAAAGAATCATTTTCCAACCCATTGTTGCTAATAGCTCATCAGAGCCTCTGTTCGTTTAGCTATTAGTGACAATGTCTTTTTCTCATAAGAATAATAAACGATGGTCCATCATAACCTTTGTTAGTTTGATCATTGTGCAAATCAATCTTTTTCGAAAATCACTTTCAAAAAGATAATAAAAACGAGTTGTTATCAATAGTCCATCAGAACCTTTGTTCGTTTGACTAGCGGTACAACTCTCTCTTTTTTGAGTATTTAGTAGTGATTCATCATAGCCTCTGCTAGTTTAATCATTTGCTAATGCTCGTCCTATTTCAAAAAACTCACTAAAAAAGATAAAAAAACAAAAACTTTTCAAAAAGAACCAAGAACTACGTAGCTTTGAATTCTCCATCGCACCGGGAGATACGTAGGAGCGGGCCATGTCCCGTCAAGCACTTTTTTCTAAAAACCTTTTTTTTTTCCCCCCTTTCTCACCAAAAATAAAATTTCCAGTAAGTTTTCTCATTCGTCTTCAAACAAGAAATAAATAGGCAAATCTAGGTATTTTTCAAATCAAACGTTAAAACCACACATTTAATTAGAGGTTCCCTTTCGGTAGAAAGGACGTGCGCGGTGCTAATACCTTCCTCGCACGTAATCGACCCCCGAACCTATATCTCTAGTTTTCAAAGACCATCCGCCTTGTCCAAAAGACCTTTTTTCAATGTTTTGGTCTTAAAATTAAAATATTGGTGGCGGCTCCAAAATTTTTCCACGTTGTACATTGAGAAACCCAAAGCGGGGATTTTTCGGGGTGCAACAGCTGGCGACTCCGCTGGGGAACCTTTTTTTTTTAAAGACGAGGGTCAAGCCTAACTAATTAAAATGTGTGGTTTAATGTACTGTTGATTTGATTAATACCTTGTTTGCCTTTCTTTCTTATCATTGATTGTAGGCATATGCATTTGTCTTCTTTGTTATTCCCTATCTCCTCTTCTACTCCTATTCTTTCATTTGCTTACGCCCATGCATTCTTCCAACCCCCCATGTTCCCTTCTTCTTTGCTCCTTTTCTCCAAAGGTAAGTTCATGCATCTCTTCCCCATTCTATCCTGTTCCCTCTTCTTCGCTCCCTTTCTTGAGGTAAGTAGTGCATTGTTGTTGGCACCCTAGATTAGTTGTATTTAATTGGTATTAAACCCTAGGGTAGACGACATGTTATTACTTTCTATTGTCTGGATTGTCTGGATTTTCATTTGCAGGTGGGGTAGTTTTTAAGGAAATGCCCTTCGCACACACACTTGTACCTTGAGGCTACATGATTAGAGAAAGAGACTATAACCCAGGTCTGTTAGGATACCATAGGATGAGTGGATTCGAGTAGTGGGAGCCCATCAGGACCTTTGTCCGTTTGGCTACTCGCGAAAGTTTCAATCAGAGTTGTGCTCTTCCATGATACCTTGTACCTAGCAGTTTGCTGCATTTACAAGGAATTTCGTGAAAGAGACTGTGGCTCTGATGACCTTTGTGAGGGTGTGAATAGAGCTATATGAGAAGATTATCCCTAAAGTGCCTTAGATCATAGGTTCTACCCCCTTTTTAGGTCACAAGGGCTTTCCAAATCGTGTGCTGCATTGTTGCATTCAGTTCAATCAATTTTTCCTTCAAAATTTTTGAAAATCAAAAAAAGATATGCTTTCCCTTTTCAATAAACGCCTATATGAGGTGGCATATAGTGTGAAAAATTTCAAATCACCACCTGTAAATATCCTCTTTCTGCAAAAACACAAAAAAAAGCATCCTTGCATCATCGCATCACTGCATCATTGCATCATTTGCATTGCATAAAATTCCAATTTTGAAAAAAACATTCATCTTGCATTCCCTTGCATTACATAAAGATAAAACAAAAAAAAAACAATTATCATCTGCATAGCATAAGCATTTCATTTATGATCATGCAAAAAAATCCTTGTCAAGTTCATCCAAGACGAGGCATTCATGCATAAGCATTATTTCAAAAAAAAAAGGGACACAGTAGAACTACGTAAGCTTTGATTCCTCATTACAATGGGGATACGTAGGAGCGGGTCATACCCCGTCAAGCACATTTTTCTAAAACCCTTTTTCCAATAAATCATTTGCATCTCCAAATAATTTTCAAAATCATGTTCCAAAACTAAAAAACAAAAAAGAAAATCATTGTGAGTATCATGCATTTCATTGCACAAAAAAAATGAAAACAAGAAAGCATCTCATTCATAATCATGAATAAAAATCATCATCAAATTTATTCCAAATGTAGCATTCATGCACCATTTCATTAACCTCATCACTTTGGTTCAAACACATCATTCCTCCATACATGCATCTTTCAAAAAAGGAAGGGGCATTGGCATTTCATACCTTGCCTTGCCTCTAAAAAAAATAATAATAATAAAAATAAAAAATCATCATCATTTAGAGAAAAGCATCATTCTTGCATCTTTCATCATTCAAAAGAAAAAGGGGGCATTGGTATTTCGTACCTTGTCTCGCCTCTAAAAAATAAAAAAATAAAAAATCAAAATCAAAAATCATTTTGAAAAAAAAATGGGCATCATTCTTGCATCATTCGCATTGGCACTCCATATTTTGTCTTGCATTAAAAATAACAAAATTATTTAGAATAAACCACACTCTTCGAGTGGTCATTCTCCACGCATTTGCATCATACTTGCATATCATAATTTGTTCATTCATTCATTGCATAAAATAAGAGTTGTGATGAGAAGCGAGACGTTCTTGCGAAACAATCATCCTTTTTGAAAAAGTTTATCCTTACTTGGTTGCAAATTCAAGGTGTTCCAAGGCACTCAGTTTTTCAAAAGCACTGCATCCCATCCATTCCATGACAAAAGACTGAAATAGTGTATCAAAGAAAAAACAAATTTTTAACTGATGTTAACTCTCTGTGAAGCATTCTTCTAATGAGCGTGCATGCTATGAGTACATTCTCTTGTTTGAGTCCGTTGGTTTTCCTCCCTTACCACAGTTTCCCGTCCAAGTCTAGTCCCGCCCCGTCCACCCATAAAGTGCATATTCTCCCCATCAGTGCGTATTTGACTTTTGGTTCAAGTCCTCCATGCTGGGGCAAGTCTGTGATCATTAATTCCCCTTGATTAATATCATATTCCTTCAGTGCAAGTCTCTCAAAAAAATAATAATAATAATATAATAAACAAGAAAACAAGCTCGCTAGGTTGAAAACCCGCAAAGGGCGGCCTAGGCAAAAAGGAGCGCCCGGAGGACTGAAAACTCACAAAGAGCGGTCCAGGCAAAAATTAGGGCACAAAAAAGGAAAAAAGAGCAAACACATGAAGATAGATAAATTATTGTTCTAAAGTTAAGTCTTATAGAAATAAGCAATCGGGATTTGAAATGAAGTTTGACCATCTCCTCAAAAACCCCAAAATCCCAGAAAGTCCCTTTCCTACCCACCTTGAGCCAAGAAAAACCAAAATCCAAAAATCACCCTAGACAAGGATCACCCCAAATAAAAAAAAACAGTGCATCACTTTTTATCAGCTCACCCGAGTCGAAGAAGGAAAAGAATCATAAAAAAAAAGGGGAAAAAGAGAAAAACAAAAAAGGGGATTCAAAAATGAAAAGCCCAAAACAAAAGAAAATAAAGTGGTGAGCTGGTACATGTTACCACAAAATACAAGAGATCCTTGTCTAAATAAACCTTCAAACACTCCATCATTCCAACACCTGATTCCATAAACCTTCAAACACTTCCTTTGGCCTCAACATCAAACCCCTTAGTCATTCTACCATGAGACACGAATTTGCTTTAACAGAGCCCAAACAAGCCCAATAACCATCTTCCTCATAGACCATTAACCGTCAATCAACGCCGAACAAAACTCATCCTCCCTTTAGCCTCAAACACTTCATTAAGCCTAACCCTCTTTCCTCCATAAAACACCACAATCCCGAAAAGTCCATTCCGATCAATGATCGGTTGCTTTTGTTCACTCGAATTCTAATCTTAGGACGAACAAGCTTATCTATGTACAATGTGTTTGCTCAAAAGAAAAACAAACGATCAGAAAAAAGAAAGCTGATCAAGAAAGAATAAACCCTCAGAAAAAAGAGAACTGAGGAAACAAAAACGAACAGTCAGAAAAAAGAAAGCAGACAAAATAAAAAGGAGGGACTTGCACTCCAAAACACGTTCAAGATGCATTAAAACAAGGTTTAGTGATCACCAGATAAGGTTTCTTTCACACCAAAAGTCAAGACATCAGTAGAGAACCAAAAATTTACACTGAGAATACCACTCAGACCCAAAAGTTGGGGCATTCTCTTCACCACCCACACACCCTAGTCTTGGGAAAGTCTGTTCAATGCCCATCCCATGTCACTCCAGTTGTCAATGTCATTCCAAAGTGGGGCAAGTGCATTCCCATTCCTTCACCTCATTCATTCCCATAAAAAACCTCACAAGACCTTGTCATTCTGATTGGGGCAGCTTTGTCTTTGTTATGACTGGGGCAACATCAAATTCTGTGGGTTGAAGCAAAACCCCTTTCATTCCAGCTTTCATCCCAAGAGCCGAAGCGTTCCCAATTCATCATCTTCTACGCCCCTAGTTATTGTCACCACTAGACAGGGGCAAACTATTCACTCATCAAAGACATGAATTGGGGCAATCTTGTATCTCTTGGTCCCTCAAAATCTTCGGCAATAGCCATGTCGGTCATTCCTTCACTTGCCATAAAAGTCCAGGCCCTAAACCAATTCCAAGTTAACAGACTCACTCATTCACATTTGCACCCCTATGCATGCTTACTAGATAATGCTTCAAAGAGAGAGAACACAAGTTAGTCATGCGATACTTAAGATTCAGTCGTCATTAGAAGGAAGAGAAAACAAGTGAGCCTGCTTGTAAATAAAATCTTGAGAACACCGGAGTTTGAATCAAATTCCATTTTTTCTCAACAAAGTGGTCAATAATCATCTCAATTCATTGCATTCAAAGTCTTACATCTCATCATCACAAAAATGTTTAATCATTCTATTTTTCGCCTCATGCATTTAGGCGTTCCATTCTGTTTATCATAGTTTGCATCGTGCCAACATCATCATTTCATGAAAGGCAACAAAAAAAGAAGCAACGGATAAAAGCAAAAAAATCTTCCATCTCATTCCATCAAGCATCAAAGCATTTGCATCATAAAAGCAGAAACACGTCATCCCGTGTCATAACATTTGCATCCAAGCATTTCATTCACATCATATTCACATTCGCATTTCATGCATTCATCGCATTTCATGCATTCATCGCATGTCATCAAAAATGCCTATGTTTCCCAATCAACCATTTCATATCATTACACTATGCATCATAACATTAGCATCCAAACATTTCATTTGCATTCGCATTTCATGCATTCATCCCATATGCCTATGTTTCCCAATCAACCATTTCATATCAGGCATCAAAGTATTGCAGTTGCATCCTCACATAGCAAAAAGAGCAAATGAAAAAACAGTTGATCAAAAAAAGAAAGCTGATCAAGAAAAAACAAATCAAAAGGAAAACCTCAAGAATGTTTCACCACATTCATCATCACACCAAAATCATGCATTGCATGCACATGCATAACATGCACTCATAACATGCACTCATTGCATGCACATGCATAACCTGCACTCATACTCCATGCACCATTCATTGCATCAACTGACGTATGCAGGTACCTCAATCCAATACAGCAGCATCGGTCATTTCAAATCGACCAATCAACTGAATTTGTGAGACCTCTGTGCTCCCTCCTGAGCCCTCTGTGCTCCCCCTGAGCCCTCTGTGCTCATCCTGAGCCCTCTGTGCTCCCTCTTGAGCCCTCTGTGCTCATCCTGAGCCCTCTGCGCTCATCCTGAACCCTCTGCGCTCATCCTGAGCCCTCTGTGCTCATCCTGAGCCCTCTGTGCTCATCCTGAGCCCTCTGTGCTCCCTCCTGAGCCCTCTGTGCTCCCCCCTGAGCCCTCTGTGCTCCTCCTGAGCCCTCTGTGCTCACCCTGAGCCTCATCCTGAGCCCTCTGTGCTCCCCCTGAGCCCTCTGTGCTCATCCTGAGCCCTCTGTGCTCGTCCTGAGCCCTCTGTGCTCCCCCTGAGCCCTCTGTGCTCGTCCTGAGCCCTCTGTGCTCGTCCTGAGCCCTCTGTGCTCGTCCTGAGCCCTCTGTGCTCTCTCCTGAGCCCTCTGTGCTCCCCCTGAGCCCTCTGTGCTCATCCTGAGCCCTCTGTGCTCCCCCCTGAGCCCTCTGTGCTCCTCCTGAGCCCTCTGTGCTCATCCTCCTGAGCCCTCTGTGCTCATCCTCCTGAGCCCTCTGTGCTCCTCCTGAGCCCTCTGTGCTCATCCTCCTGAGCCCTCTGTGCTCCCTCCTGAGCCCTCTGTGCTCCCCCTTGAGCCCTCTGCGCTCATCCTAAGCCCTCTGTGCTCCTCCTGAGCCCTCTGTGCTCATCCTCCTGAGCCCTCTGTGCTCCTCCTGAGCCCTCTGTGCTCCTCCTGAGCCCTCTGTGCTCCTCCTGAGCCCTCTGTGCTCATCCTCCTGAGCCCTCTGTGCTCCTCCTGAGCCCTCTGTGCTCCTCCTGAGCCCTCTGTGCTCATCCTCCTGAGCCCTCTGTGCTCCTCCTGAGCCCTCTGTGCTCATCCTCCTGAGCCCTCTGTGCTCATCCTGAGCCCTCTGTGCTCATCCTCCTGAGCCCTCTGTGCTCATCCTGAGCCCTCTGTGCTCCCCCTGAGCCCTCTGCGCTCATCCGGAGCCCTCTGTGCTCCCTCTTGAGCCCTCTGTGCTCATCCCGAGCCCTCTGTGCTCCCTCTTGAGCCCTCTGTGCTCATCCCGAGCCCTCTGTGCTCCCCCTGAGCCCTCTGTGCTCCCTCTGGAGCCCTCTGTGCTCATCCCGAGCCCTCTGTGCTCCCTCTTGAGCCCTCTGTGCTCATCCCGAGCCCTCTGTGCTCCCTCCTGAGCCCTCTGTGCTCCCCTCGTGAGCCCTCTGTGCTCATCCTGAGCCCTCAGTGCTCCTTCTTTACTGCGTTCTTTACCGCTTTATTTTTCTGTCTGCACGCCAAGTGCCCATTTACTTTTCTGTCTGCACGCCAAGTGCTCGTTTTTACTTTTCTGTCTGCTTTAGTTGAACTTTTCAATCAAACAACCAACAGGATTCGTGAATCCCTTCAGGACCCAAGTGTCCCTTCAAAAACAGACTTCACCTCGTATTCGAGCTGCGGGTAAGTCCTTCAGACCCCAAGTGGTCCTTCAGACTAGTTGTGTCAAGCCTAAGACACAGCGGACGTCCTTCATGGTCAACATATCAGTTCCGGAGCTGATCTTGACCCATCATGGCCGCTCGAAAGGCCCCCTCAGACCGTTTTACTAGTACCATAGCTAGTAGCGCTCCTTCAGACCACGATGGTCCTTCAATTAAGGCCTAGGCAGCCTTCCAGACCCTGAGTGGTCCTTCAGAGCCTTAGTGCTCCTTCAGACCCTGAGTGGTCCTTCAGAGCCTTAGTGCTCCTTCAGATCCCGAGTGGTCCGTCATTTTCTCTCTCAGTTAATGCGCCAAGTGTTAACCGTTCCCCGTTCGTTCTCAAACCCATCTTTTCAAAAATAGAAAAAGAAAAAGAGGAAAATTCGGGTTTCCCCAAGTGGACAAAATCGGTATAATTTCTGAATTCTTTATCTTCATTTTGCCTTGGAATATGTTTCGGCCAACTCATATTCCTCGTTAAAATTCAGATAAAGAGGGGCAGCTGTCATACCCCAATTTTGTCCGGCTTAGGTCCAAACCCTAATTTTCCACACAAAAAATAAGTTATGCATCATTTTGGGAAGTTAGAGTCAAAAAGGGCATTTTGGTCATTTCTCACAAAAGGGTCTATGAAAATGACTTTTGCAATAAGCCTCATGCATCAAATTAGGGTTTTTTTTGAAAATGTGTTATGTATGCTTTTGAAAAATATGTTATGCATGCATGGCAAGCTTTGGAAAATATTTTATGCATGCATGGCAAAGACCTAAAAGCATTTTAGTGGAAAGCAAGAATTGATTTCTATTTTGTTCCAAAGGCCAAGAATCGATTTATAGTATATTGCATAGGCCTTGAAATCGATTTTCAGGCTCTTCCATAGGCCATGAATCGATTCCTAATTGTTGTAACTAAGTGAAGAATCGATTTTTACCTATTTAGGATGTCCTGAAAATCGATTTCCCTCTTCTTGCATAGGCCTGGAAATCGATTTTCAGGCTCTTCCATAGGCCATGAATCGATTCCTCATTGTGTTAACTAAAGCAAGAATCGATTTTCACCTATGAAGAAGGTCCTGAAAATCGATTCCTCTTGTTTTCAAAGGAGCCAAGAATCGATTCTTTATTATCTCCAAAGGCTCAAGAATCGATTCCCACTATTTTAACTAAAGCAAGAATCGATTTTCACCTATGCAAAAGGTCCTGAAAATCGATTCCTCTTGTTTTCAAAGGGACCAAGAATCGATTTCTTATCATTTTCAAACATAAAGAATCGATTCCTACATATTTCCAAAGGCTCAAACAATCGATTCTTCATTGCAATAAATGTTTTTAAAAATTCTACGCCTATAAATAGGCAGCTTCAAAATCATTTGTGGGAGGAGATTTTACGAGATCAGAGAAACGAAAAAAGGATTTCACGAGATCAGAAGAGGGAGACAGAGCTTCAGACACTTCACACGAGATCAGAGAGAAGAATTGCTACACACATTTTTTTCACAAGATCTGAGAAGAATTGCTCCAGAAACATTTTCACGAGATCTGGGAAGACAACTCTCGCAAATCTCATTTTCCAGTTCTCCGCTTCATTTTTGTTCTTCAGATCTGTAATATCTATCTTCATCAGAGGTATTTCGGTCTTTTCGTTTGTTAATATTTAGTTATTGTGATCCATGCCAAAATTGCCCTATGTGATTTAATCTAGCTATAGTGTCATTGTTGATGATGAACCACATGATTCCCACTTATGCCTAGGGCATCATTGTCTAAGTGGTGAAGATGGTCTCAGATGATTCAACCTTCCCCTTTCAAACTCTTTCAAAAAAAAACATTTTTAATTAGAACTACGTCGCTTTGATTCCCGTTTGGGATACGTAGGAGCGAGCCACGTTCTCGTCAAGCGCAACAAATAAAAATTCTTTTCATCCCCATAAACAAATTATTTTCATAAAAACAAACAAAAAGAATCATTTTCCAACCCATTGTTGCTAATAGCTCATCAGAGCCTCTGTTCGTTTAGCTATTAGTGACAATGTCTTTTTCTCATAAGAATAATAAACGATGGTCCATCATAACCTTTGTTAGTTTGATCATTGTGCAAATCAATCTTTTTCGAAAATCACTTTCAAAAAGATAATAAAAACGAGTTGTTATCAATAGTCCATCAGAACCTTTGTTCGTTTGACTAGCGGTACAACTCTCTCTTTTTTGAGTATTTAGTAGTGATTCATCATAGCCTCTGCTAGTTTAATCATTTGCTAATGCTCGTCCTATTTCAAAAAACTCACTAAAAAAGATAAAAAAACAAAAACTTTTCAAAAAGAACCAAGAACTACGTAGCTTTGAATTCTCCATCGCACCGGGAGATACGTAGGAGCGGGCCATGTCCCGTCAAGCACTTTTTTCTAAAAACCTTTTTTTTTTCCCCCCTTTCTCACCAAAAATAAAATTTCCAGTAAGTTTTCTCATTCGTCTTCAAACAAGAAATAAATAGGCAAATCTAGGTATTTTTCAAATCAAACGTTAAAACCACACATTTAATTAGAGGTTCCCTTTCGGTAGAAAGGACGTGCGCGGTGCTAATACCTTCCTCGCACGTAATCGACCCCCGAACCTATATCTCTAGTTTTCAAAGACCATCCGCCTTGTCCAAAAGACCTTTTTTCAATGTTTTGGTCTTAAAATTAAAATATTGGTGGCGGCTCCAAAATTTTTCCACGTTGTACATTGAGAAACCCAAAGCGGGGATTTTTCGGGGTGCAACAGCAGTCAGTCACACTCTTGAAATTATAAATAAATACATACACTAGCGGTCTTGTCTGAATTACTTGGGGGAGTCAATAAATACTAGGGGTGGACAAAATTCATTAACCGACCGATAAACCGATTATCCGAAGGATTATAAGGTGCAGCGGTCGGATTCATATGGATGTCGGGTTCCAAATCTGAGAAAACGGTTAAATGTGGCTTCATTTGGCCGGGCTCGGTTGCCCACAATTGAATCCATTGGTAACCGAACCCGCCCACTTGTCACAACACTGTTATAAGTTACTTACTTTAAGTCAGCTGCTAGATAAATAGGTCAGCTACTACTGAAAAGACAAAAGGAAGGATCAGCTGCAGCCTTACATAAAGCAAGTTGAAGTTATAATTTAAAATATTTTATATCCTATTATCATTTACTAGTACTAATTAATTCTCGAGACAGTACCAACTTCCAAGATGAGAGAGAGAAAAACTCTTGTCATCATCTTCAACCTTTTCATTTTAACAAGAAAGCTCAATCTTGCGGTGGCCATGGCTTCACACTTACTATTTTTTACAGAACCCAACAACTTCTGCTGTAGTGGCGCTAAGAATCTGATAACTGAAGAAAATCGCCCGCCAAACCGCGGAACCGTCAAACCCGAAACCTGCAGTAACCGTAGCTTCATTGGTCGGAAATGGGTCGTTCATACGACATCTCGGTTTGAGCTGGATTTGCCATTTCCAACCCGAATCCGACTAATCTGGCCGTTTGTCCAGCCCTAATAAATACATGAAATATATATAATAAATTTAATCAACACTCCTATTATATCCACTAGCTCAGTGGTAAGTTCTTTGATACACACCTTAACGGACAAGGTTCAAATCTGGGCCAAACTAGTTTTGACAGCTAGATATCATTATTTTTTGTAGGAAAATAATACCAACTGATTTCCATTCTTAACACCTTTACTGAGTCTTCATGGAAGAATATCAATCTTACCAAGTCAGGGCTAGTCTGCGGCAGAAATGTTGACCCTAACCTTAGAGCAAATTTATCTCACATTACTCGTATTCCTATTTGGGACTCCCTGGGCAAATAGCTCGACATTCCAACTGAATGGGGTGGTTCAAAGGTTCTTGGTTTGAATTGGATTAAGGAAAGGGTGTTGTCTAAGCTACAACGGTGGAAGGGGAACCTCCTGAATCCTGCAGGAAAGGAAGTTCTTATGAAACTCGTGGTGCAAGTCATTCCTAGCTATATAATGGCTACTATGTATCTCCCCATATCCTTCTGTGCATCTCCCACTGCAGCTGTAGCTAGATTCTGGTGGAGCTCCTCTGACAGGAACCGTGGTATTCACTGAAAGAAGGTTGAGGTTCTTTGTTCCCCCTAAATGCCTGAAAAGATCAAACACTTCATATGGAAAGTATGTCATAATGCACTTCCCAACAAAGAATCTCTCCACAGGAAATTACTGGCCCAGTCCCCTATTTGCTCAATTTGTAATGCTTCCCAAGAAACCGTGGATCATCTCTTGCTGCTTTGCGCATGGACTGGACTCTTGTGATTTGCCTTGCAATTATTTTCCCCTCCCAATGGGTATGGCTTGTCTAATATGGCTCTTTGAATTGATGACACTCTAAAATTTGATGTTCCAAACCTCCCCTCCCGACTCTTCTTTTCTCTATGGCTAATTTGGAAGGCTCGTAATGAGGCTACTTTTAATGGTAGACCTCCCAATCCTATGGATGTTTTCTATCAGATATGAACTCTGTGCCCTAAGTTTGTGGCTTCTATGGCTCAGTCTAACCAAAGGGACCCTAGTATACAAACAATGCCTATTGCCAACACTACAAGAAAAATTGGATTTTTCGGCGGGCAAAATCCGCCGGAAAAGCCAAAAATTCGCCGAAAATGTGGACTTTCCGGCGGATTTTTGGCGCCGGTAGCCAGCTCGCAGGAAACGGTTTCCGGCGGATTTCGTGGCGTCGAAACATCCGCCGGAAGTTTCCGGCGGATATTCCGCCGGAAAATCAAAAAAAAATTCGTATAAATTTATCCGCCGGAAAGTCCACAAATCCGCTGGAAAGTCCACGGCGGAGTATCCGCCGAAAAGTCCACAAATCCGCCGGAAAAACTGTTTTTTTTTTAAAAAAAATTAATTATTTTTTAAAAAAAAAATATTTTTTTATTTAAAAAATTAATATTATTTTATTAAAAACTTTAATTGATTATTTTATTAAAAACTTTAATTATTGATAAAAAATAAAATTTTAAAATTAATTAATTTACTATTTAAAAAAATAAAAATTAGGAATGAAAATTAATCATTAATTTAAATAAATATATATCCATACAACAAAAAAAATATCCATACAATAAAAAGAATATTCATACAACAAAATAAAATAATCCAAAGCTATTGGGGCGGCTGCTGGTCTAACTCATCACCTTGATAATAGGTATCATCAGATGAAAGAAAAGCACTAATCGAATCGAAATTATTAAGATCGATGTGGGGCTGCTGGGGTGACTGCTGCTGGGGTGACTGCCGCTGGGGGTGCTGGTTTGGCTGGTGGGGTGACTGCTGCTGGTATGGCTGAGGTGCATACTGATGGGAATACTGGGGTGCATACTGCTGCTGAGGCCATTGCTGAAATGCACCGCCGTAATGCTGCTGCGCCTGCACTTCCCGTTCATTTTGCTCCTGCCGCTCGGCAAACTGACGCTGGGCCTCGCTCATTTGCTGCGTCAATTGCGTAACAGCATGCAACTCACCAGCATTGGGAACATAAGAGCGACCAGTACTCGAGGATTCAGAATATTGTGAAGCTGATAGACTCGGAATAATGCTTGTTCGGAAAGCAGCCAGTCCAATACCACCTGATCCCACCATACGATTACTCTCTTGGGGACCAACTGCTCTCTCCCAAATATCACGAGCTACTCTAGCCTCCTCCACTGGATCGATATCAGCTGCCCCACTGCTCTGTTGTGACTGATGGTACTCAGTCAGCCCACCCTGGAAGCTCTCCTGAAAAAAATAACCCAACAAATAAATAACTATAGCAAAAGTAGTCTTAATATAATATTCCTCACCCGATATAAAGATTAATATAAATAATAAACATTAATATATAATTGTAAAAGTTGTTTTACTTAAATATTCTTCGCCCGATCTGTAGCAAAGTCACCAGTGTCCTCCCACATATGAAGGTAGCGATGCAATTCAGGCAAAGTGATTGCCATTTGTTCCCTCGCCTCCTATATATATATATATATATATATATATATATATATATATATATATATACAAATTATTAATTAATACACATGAAAATGACTAGTTAATTATAAATAATTAATTAATCAAGTAATAAAGTAATAAATTTACCAAACGCCTATGATGCGTTGCAGTATTAACACTCCCCCTGTGTGTGTGCAGCCACCTTTTTCAGAAGCACGGTTCTTCTTGGCTTTCTCACAAAAATTCCTAAATTCTGGTGTCTGCCAGTACTCCTGTAACCCAGCCCAAGTTGAGTCTCCCATATAAGATGGCTTCGCATTCTTACCGCGCGTCTCCCGCAGTAATTCAGAATAGCGATGGGAACATCTCTTATGGAAGACTCTCTCAACTTCCCTTTGCTGCTCTGGTAACCATGTACATTTTTCCTATATAAGAAATTTACAATAATGTTGTTAATTATAAGACAAATTAAAATCAAGTTAATAAGATAATACACCAAATTAATTAATTATTTTGTAGAACAACTTACCAAAAATGATTTTAACATCCTCCCAATTGCCTCTGTATCTTTTCTAACAGCCGTCCAATTCTTCCAGCTGCTGGTGAAATTCTCCTTGATTGTTTTTGTGATGGCGGTAGCTGTAGCCTTCGAAGGAAGAAACCTGCATTAAAAAAAGATGAATTTTATTACACCAAATTATATAAGTTATATAAAAGGAAACAAAAATAAATTAATAAATAATAATATATATACTTACGAATCGCCAGCAGTCTCCAATATGATACGCCCATCAGGTGTATACGTCACCACCTCACGGTCAACAGTGAATGTGCGTACCCCATCAGAATCAACATCTGTCGGGGCTAAGCCCTCAGTAGCAGCAGGAATCACTGGGTCCCCTGCAGTACTAGTACTAGCACCCTCAGACCCAGGTGGGGGAAAATATCTGCCACCAGAAACAACAACACGAACAGGCTGAACACGACGCCCTAGGCGAGTAGAAGTCTTCCGCCTGCTAGTGCTGGCGGCATCACCCGTAATAGGTGGAGAAACATATGTCTCGTCATCGGATCCTGAGTGAGATGCCATGCTAGACATATACATTTAAACAAACAAACATACACTAAACAAGGTTAACATAAACATACTAAACAAAAATATATAAACATAACAAACATAAATTACATCGTTGATTAAAAATAGGTTAACACACACACACACACACACACACACACACACACACACACACACACATATATATATATATATATTGTTGAAACATAAATAACTAATTGGAATCCCATTCATTCTCAAAATCATCATCATCAGAGGAGTGAATTCTTGATACACCAATGTGGTTTGTTGCATCTTCATCAGCATCTTCTTCGTCATCAACTTCATCGTCGGTGTTTGGCTCATCACATAAACGACTAATGGGTTCAACTTGAATCACTTCATTTACATTAGACATCTCTTCCATTTGATATGGCACATCTTCCACCGTGTCATCATTTGTCTCAATGCGACCTCTTGGTTTTGTTTTAATTGCGACACACCAACCACGCCTATCAGTCCGCATTGATGGATAAGGGACATAATAGACTTGTCTCACATTTTGTGCAATGACGAACGGATCATACAGTCGATATCTACCATTCATTTTAATGTCCACTGTATTTGACTTTGGATTCACCTTTGTTCCTCGAGTAGACAGATCAAACCAATTACAATAAAAAACCACTACCTTCTGACTAAAATCTAGATGGGGGTACGAAAGTTCATATATGTGTTGAACCACACCATAAAAATCATCTTCACCTCCTCCAGTGACACCCTTCATGCACACTCCACTATTGACTGTCTCTCTGCCCTGTGTCCATTCATTGGTGTGAAATTTGTATCCATTGACAAAGTATGTGTGCCATTCTTTAACACATCTTCGAGGACCGTCTGATATGTTCCTCAAGTGTTGGTTGGTAGGAGTTGGTGGGAGGGCATAAACATGTTTCCTAAACCACGTTGGAAAATGTGCATTAATATGAGCAGAAGATTGTTCCTCACTTGCGTCCTCTGATGACAATAATTCCCTAAAAAGAAATAATTAATTGTTACACATTTGTCTACTTTATATTAACTAATTAAGATCGATAGTTAATGTTGTGGAACATACTCAATAAATGGTTGCACCTCAGTACAGTTTATCAACACATGAACATGTGCTGAACTTAACTCTTCATCTGTTAGCCAGTTGTAATACCCTAATTTTGTCCTATCCAAAAATAAGAAATTTTATTTATTTTTAATAAAAATATTTATTTTCTTTTTCATGTCGTGTATTATTCTATTTTAGTTGCCACAAGTTTTTAACAAAAATATAATAATTAGAAGTATCAAAACAAAATAGGCAAAGGAGCATAGGGGGGGTCTGTAAAAAAAATATAGAGGTGCAATCAGGATTGGGCCATTTAAAGCCCATTCCTCCACCAAACCCTAACCCAATTCGCCTAACCCAATCCAATTCCTATCCAACCCATAACCCAACTCCTCCTAACCCTAATTACTATCCAACCCATACCCATTTCCCCTCCATAAAACCCTAATTCGACCACCCCCCCTTTACCCTAAAAACCATCCACATTCAATCCCCCCCTTTCCCTAAAAAATCATCCACATTCACTCCCCAAAACCCCTCCTAAAAATTCGACCTACTCCCCCCTTTTTTCCTCCTTGAAAATTGCATTCTCCCTTCCACACTCCACCTTTCCTCTTTTCCCTCAATTCCACTTCCCCACACTTCCCACTTCCCCATTTTTCATTTCCCCATACACTCAACCTCTCTCTTCTCTCCCCACTCCACGGATCCTACCCCCCTCTCTCCTCAATCTCACGCTCACTCTCCCTCTCTCACACTCAACCTTCATTTTCTCTTTCTTTCTCCATCACACACAACTCACACTCAACCTTTCTCTTCTCCTTCACTCATCCTTCTTCTCCAATCCCTCTCCTACACACCCACACCCACACACTCATTTCCCTCACATGGATCTCCTCCTTTCACGCCCCATTCCTCTTCTCACACACACTCACGGATTTTTTTTTCTCTCTCACACACAAACCATCATTTCCCTTCACCAACTACCTCCAAACCTCCACCCCTCCATCATATCAAATCTTTCTCAAGTCAGAAAAAAGGGAAGAACTACTGTGCAAGGTATGGAGGCCACGAGTTTGAAGACAAAGAAGGCATCACCCTTAGTATAAATGGAGACCACAAGTTTGTAGGAGGGGGCGGATTTTTTTTGGGGAGAAGAAGGGAAGAAGAAAATTCTCAAAAAAAGTGTAGATTGTTTATTTTTTCCCTTCTTTTCTTTTACTTCTCCTTCCAAATTTTTTTTTTAGTTTAAAAATCTTGTTGTATTAAGGAGACCCGGGAAGAGGTTCTTCCCAACGTTGCCAAGTTTTTTCCTTAAGGTACCATAATGTAATTTTCGGATTTAATACATTATTATTGTTTTTTTTGCTTTTTATTTCATTGTTGCTGTTTTTTTTCTTTTTTTTCATGTAAATATTGTTGCTTTTCTCATTACTTATGTTATTGCTGTTTTTGTTTATTTAATGTAGTCATTTTTTTTTGTATATATATTTGTTGCTGTTTTTATTTGTTGTTGTTTTTTTACTAAATTGTTGCTTTTTTATTGTTGCTGTTTTATTTATTTGTTACTGTTTTTTTAATTGTTGCTGTATTTTTTGTTATTTTTGCTGTATTTCGGATTAAAATAAAATAATAAAAAATATTTTTTTAAAAAATAAATGTTGCTGTTTTTATATTAAAAAGTGTTGCTTTTTTTTATTATTTAAATGTTGTTATGTTTTATTAAGTGTTACTGTTTTTTTTTATTAAATTGTTGCTGTATTTTTTGTTATTTTTGCTGTATTTCGGATTAAAATAAAATAAAAAAAAATATTTTTTTAAAAAAATAAATGTTGCTGTTTTTCTATTAAAAAAATGTTGCTGTTTTTTTAAGTGTTGTTATGTTTTATGTTGCTGTTCTTTTTATTATTAAATGTTGCTGTTTTTTTTTATATTAAAAAGTTGCTGTTTTTTTATTATTTAAATTTGTTGCTTTTTTATTTAAATATTAATGTAATTTTCGGATTAAAATAAAATCCTTTTCAAAATAAAAAAAAATATTTTTTATATAAAATAATTGGTTACTAATATCACTATCCGTTTTTTTTTTAAAAAAAAAAAGGGTAATAATAATAATCATTTTCCCCAAAAAAGGATGAAGAGTAATTTAGTCAAATAGCAAAAAAGTAAAAATAAATTGATCAACCGTTTTTAGCGTCAAAACGCTATTTGCACCCCCGACAACCATTTTTCTTTTTAGCGTCAAAACGCTATTTGCACCCCCGGCAACCATTTTTCTTTTTAGCGTCAAAATGCTATTGATACTCCCTAGGTTCTGATAATACAACCCTTGTTTTTAGATTTAAACTCCTATGTTAATTGCACCCCCACGTTTTTAGTAATACAGTACCCTTTTTGACAGCAAACCCATCCATTTTTTTTACTACAAGCCCATCTTTTTAAACACAACCTAGTTCATAAAAAAAACGATTTGGTCTCACTGTTCACACCCCCCATTTTTGATACAACACTCCTTGTTGCTAATTGTGCCTCCTTTTTTTTTACTACCACCCATTCCGCTTTTATTCACCCCATAATGCTTTCAAATCATTTTTCTTTATTTCAAACAACCATACTCACACAAAAAATAGGTTGTTACTAATGGTCACTCTGAGCCTAGCTTGTTTGACCGTTAGGACTAACCTTCTTTTTTTTCACAGCGGATTAGTAGCGGTAATCACTCTGAATTTATTCGTTTGATCATCGCAAACACCCGCCTAAACTTCAAGAAATTTTCAATTAATAGAAAACAAACGTAATCTCAACTCTCTTTTTCTAAAAAAAATCACGCTTCCCAGTAAGCATTTTTTTCGAACGAAACGCTCGATCACAAACCGGGTATTTATAACAGTCACTCTGGGCCCCGCCCGTTTGAACGCTGTAAATACCTTTCTTTTCCGAATAAGCCATTAATGACGACCACTCTGGATTTATCTGTTTGGTCACCATGAACGGCCTCTAGTTTTCGCAAACTTTTCAAAAATAAAAAATACCAACACACAAATATTTTCTACCCGAGAACTACGTAGCTTTGATTTCTCCATCGCACCCGGAGATACGTAGGAGCGGGGGCCCACTCCTGTCAAGCGCAAAAAAACTAAAAATTTTTATTAAGTCTTCCTTTCCGTTTTTTTTTGCAAATAACAAAAAGGGTAAATTAAAATGTTTTCTTTAAACTAATTTTTCTACACATTAAATTAAAAGGTAACCTTTTTTAGGATGTTGTGGGGTGCTAGTACCTTCCCCGCACTTAATCGACCCCCGAACCCAAAAACAAAGGTTTTTTTCAATGTTTTCCTAAAAATAAATATTGATGGCGGCTCCATTGTTCAAAACAACGAAGGATCCCTCCTCCGGATTCTTCGGTCGCTACACCAGTGAATTGACTTCTTCCCAGATGGACGACCGGGTAGACAAAAGACAGACAAAGCTAAATGATGTCTAGGCCATTCGGTATCCATTTCATTTTGACTGCTTCCAGGAGCAAACTCATTCTTGAAATAATAAGAACAAAAATGTGTTGTTTCACGGTGTAAGTAAGAAGAACATATCGATCCTTCAACCCTAGCTTTGTTTTTCACCGATCTTTTTGAATCACCCAAGAACCTAGAGAAAATGATATTAATTAACATAATAATCATATATTTTAAACTTGTTTCTTATATTATAAAAATTAACTGACCTTTCAAACGGATACATCCATCTGTATTGGACAGGTCCGCCAAGTTTAGCTTCATATGCGAGATGCACCGGTAGATGCTCCATAGAATCAAAGAAACCAGGCGGAAATACTCTCTCCAACTTACATAAGATAAGTGGGATGTCTTGTTCCATTTTTGAAAGATCGTCAGCTTTTAGCGTTGCAGAACACAGATTCTTAAAGTATTGACTTATTTCAATGAGCGGATTCAAAACGTGTGTTGGCAACGAACTAAAAGCGATAGGAAGTAAGCACTCCATGAATACATGACAATCATGGCTCTTCATCCCACGCAACCTCCCATTATCCACATCCGCACATCTAGATAAATTGGAAGAATAACCGTCTGGCATTTTCAACTCGTTTATCCACTGATAAACTGCTTTCGCTTGTTCGGTAGATAAAGTATAATTGGCTTTGGGTTTCAAAGTCCTAGTACCTTGCTCAACCAACAACAAATCCTTTCATCTACAGTAATGATCTATATCCTTCCTAGCTTTCTCATTGTCTTTCGTTTTGCCTTTCACGTTCATGACAGTGTTAAATATGTTGTCAAAAAAATTCTTCTCAATATGCATGACATCGAGATTGTGTCTCAATAGATTATCTTTCCAATAGGGAAGTTCCCAAAAAATACTTTTTTTTGTCCAATTGTGCCATTGTCCATAGCCATCTGGACGAGAAACAACACCCGCAACGACTTCCACAGGAGGGATATCCCTAACACTATTCTAAACTTCCTCTGGTGTCAACCTACGAGGAGGTCCAGCTGTTTCATCATTTCCCTTGATGAACGCATATTTCTGCTTTCTAAATGGGTGATCCATAGGTAAGAACCTACGGTGCGAGTCAAACCATGAAGTTTTTCCTTCGTATTTAAGACTAAAAGTCTTTGTGTCAACCATGCAAATCGGACACGCCATCTTACCATGTGTCCCTCATCCAGACAACATTCCATAGGCAGGGAAGTCATTAATGGTCCACATCAAAGCCGCCCTCATCACAAAATTTTGTTTGCATGCTGCATCATTAGTTAAAACCCCATTCCACAATCTTTTTAGGTCATCAATCAAAGGTTGCAAATATATGTCAATACCAGCTGTTGGATTACTTGGCCCTAGAATCATAGAATCTAAAAACATGTATGGTTTAGACATACACATTTCTGGAGGAAGTTTGTATGGGGTAACAATAACTGGCCAACAAGAATACGGTGTTGCTGAGGCTTGAATATATGGTGTGAAACCATCAGAGCATAAACCAAGCTGAACATTGCGTGGATCACTGGCAAAATCTGGATGAACACGATCAAAATGCTTCCAAGCTTCACCATCAGATGGTTGACGTAATTCACCAGAATTATTTCTATTTTGATGGTGCCACGTCATTTTACCCGCGGTCTCCATTGAAGTAAACATCCTCTGTAGCCTTGGTATAAGCGGCAGATAGAACATTGCTTTTCGTGGAACCAGTTTGCCTCTGCTCAACCCTTTCCTACTGACACGATAGCGTGGCTCTCCACACAACTTGCATTCCGACAACTCTCCATCATTTATACCAAACTCATTGTTATAATAGAGCATGCAACCAGACACACAACAATCAATTCTTTTAGATTTTAAGCCAAGCATCGATACCAGTCTTTTAGCTTCATAATAACTTTGTCGCAAAAGCCCTATAATGGGGGTTGCATCCAACATCATTTTGGTCATATATTCCATGCACAACTCAGCAACATTAAATTGAGACTTAAGACCCAACAATAGAACACACATTGATAATTTTGAGTCTTTAGATCCTTCAAATAATGGTTTATTTGTCTCACTCAAAAACATGTAAAACCTTTGAGCTTCCTCATTTGGAACTTCTTCAGCATCATATTCTGGTTCTTCAAAATCCAAATTTACTCCAACAGCGTCAGATATCATTCCCTGATAAACATCTAACGGTTGTATAATTTGGCCTTCAAATGTCGTAGTCGCTGGATAACTACTTGATGTGGGAGCTACTACTTCAACCGGAACATTAACCGCAGGAACTGCAGCAGCTACCCCTGGTCCTACTTCCCCGTGATGAGTCCATATCCAATAATTTGGCCTAAACCCATTATTGTACAAATCAAGTCTAACTTCTTCTTCATTTTTTATAAATCGAAAGGAACATTTTAAGCACGGACATCTAATACCGCCTTGTCGCGCAAATTCTTCATGGGCCTTAGCACAAAAAATAAACTCTTCTACTCCTTCTACAAAACATCGTTTTAAACCGGATCTTCCAGGAAACAATCGATCATACATCCAACTACGATCCATAATTTCAAGATCGATCTATGTACTACACTACAACATAAATGAAATAAACTATCAAATAAACTATCAATTACTTTATATTTTGATATATATTGATATATTAATTACTTTATTTTGATATATCAATAAACTATCAATTACCAGTAACACAATGAATTTTTATATAATGTTATATATTAATAATTTAAACATTATAAATAATAATTGCAAATTTAATTTTAAATTTCAATTTTTATAAGACAATATCTGTTAATAAAATTTATAAGTGAATTTAATAAATAAGTTTTTTAAATATAAATTATTTTGTATTATTATTGCAAACAAAATTTGTAACAAAATTTTACTATAAATAGTGAAGTAATTAATATTTTATTGATTTTAATATTGTACCAAAAATGTGATTTGAAAAAACCAACTTCTAAGACACTACAATGAGACACAGGAACATGTATTCAAATCATCGACAATAAGCGTTATTAAAAGTCACCAAGTACTAAAAAAAATCCAAATTTTACGGTGACCAAAAGTTGGTAAAAATTGTTTAGACACTAAAAACAAAAAATCCATATATATATTGATATATTAATTACTTTACTTTGATAACTAACCGTAGTGAAGAGAAGGCTCTGACTTGAAGTGTAACCCCAACTCGAACAAAGAGGAAAACTGAGGAACGCAAACTCCAACAATACCTAAACAAACAACACCACAATTAGTAACAAACTCATATTATAAAATAATTCAAAAACTAAAACTATTAACTCATGTTACAAACATACCTTAGATCGAAGAAATTTGCCAAAGAGAGGAAGAGATTTAGTAGAGAGAGGAAGAGAGAAATTTCAAGAAGAGATTTAGTAGAGAGAATGAGAGTATTGGTAGAGGTGTGAAGAAGAAGTGGAGAATGGAGAAGGGATTCTATAGAAGAACCGAAGTCCAACGGTCAAAAGGAGAATCCGCCGAAAACGTCACTTACCGGCAGATTTAGGGGATTTCCGGCGGATTTTCAAAAATCAAATTCCCCGCTCTTTTCAAAAAATCCGCCGAAAATGACGTTTCTGGCGGATTTTAGTCGGTTGGTCATTTCCGGCAGGTTTTTCCGTAGACCCAAATCCGCCGGAAATACCTAAAAATAAACGGCTCAAATTTGTGATCTAAAATTTTGATCAACGGCTCATGTTTCCCCACGCCTATTATAAATTCGGCTTCAACTTTCCCTTCTACTTCACAAAAACCCTAACCCCTTCTCTGCTTCTTCTCCACGAAATCGTATAAACACAAAAAATGCCCCTAACACAATACTCAGAGGATTCTTCCCTCACTATCATTCATCATCAGGGCATCATCACTAGGGGTGTTCAGTGGTTCGGGCAAATCCAAACCAACCCACGATCCAATTCAAACCGATATGTTTGGTTCGGATATTTTTCGTGTTCGGGTCAAAATCGAACAAATCCAAACCAACCCGTAGTTGTTTGGATCGGGCAACGGATTTTAAAAATCAAATCCGCGAACCCGAACCAACCCATATTACATCATAACAATTTTGTAATTTTAGATGCACACGATTTTATTTGCTTAGAATTTTTACCTTAATAATTTATGATTAAGTTGTAAAATTTTAATACTATGAATGAGAAGACTATTAGTGGATTTGAGTTTGATTTCGTGTGATTTTCAATTTTTTAGCTATTTAAAGTGTTGGAATATCATAAAAAAATGTTTTTTTTTATATTTTAGAAAGTTAATATTTTAGTGAATGACCCGTGAGCCCAATCCAAACCAACCCATCAAATAACGGTTCGGTTTGGTTCGGATTTTGGAGGAAAAAATGTAAAATCCGAACCAACCCAAACCGAATAATTATCATTGGTTCGGGCAACGGATTTGGTCAAATCCGATCCAAACCGACCCACGAACACCCCTAATCATCACCAACAAATTTGATGGTGTCTGTTTCGAGGGGCGAGACACAATGCAGTGTAGGCTTAAACACAACATAACATTCACCGCCCTAAAAGAAAAACTGCTGGGTAAGGTGCAAGTGGAGGGCGACGAGCGAGAGATAACTCGTATAGTTTATCGGAAACCCGATTGGTCTGATGGACGTGTGCACTGGTCTACAATGGATGTCAAGAACGACGATGACGTTCAAGCAATGATGTCCATTTATGTCCTGTTTAAATGGAAGGGTTATCTGCATTTGTACGTGGAAACCACACAGACCGTCGCTGAGATACTTAGTCGTTTAACTCCACCAGCTCAGTAGTTTGTCATTTTATCGTTTTTGTGTATTTCAAGTTTTATGTATGTAGCGACCGAAGAATCCGGAGGAGGGATCCTTCGTTGTTTTTGAACAATGGAGCCGCCATCAATATTTATTTTTAGGAAAACATTGAAAAAAACCTTTGTTTTTGGGTTCGGGGGTCGATTAAGTGCGGGGAAGGTACAAGCACCCCGCAACATCCTAAAAAGGTTACCTTTTAATTTAATGTGTAGAAAAAAAAAGTTTAAAGAAAACACTTTAATTTACCCTTTTTTGTTATTCGCAAAAAAAAAAAAAGGAAAAGAAGACTTAATGAAAATTTTAGTTTTTTGCGCTCGACGGGAGTGGGCCCCCGCTCCTACGTATCTCCGGGTGCGATGGAGAAATCAAAGCTACGTAGTTCTTGGGTAGAAAATATTTGTGTGTTGGTATTTTTTTATTTTTTTGAAAAGTTTGGGAAAACTAGAGACCGTTCATGGTGACCAAACAGATACATCCAGAGTGGTCGTCATTAATGGTTTATTCGGAAAAGAAGGTATTTATAGCGTTCAAACAAGCCGGGCCCAGAGTGACCGCTATAGACAACCTATTTTTTGCGCGAATTCGATTTTTCGAAAGAAAGAAAAAAAAGAACGGTTCGGAAGCATCACGTTGTGAAAAAAAGCGGAGTAAGTGATAAAAGGGGGGTGCAAATAATAAAGGAGTTGTATTAAAAGGGAGGTGTGAATAGCGTTTTGACGCTAGAAAAAAAAGTGTCGCCGGGGGTGTAAATAGCGTTTTGACGCTAAAAGAAAATGGTTGCCGGGGGTGTAAATAGCGTTTTGACGCTAAAAAAAACGATTGACGGGTCTATTACCTTTTTTACTATTCTACCCTAGAGCACGTGATTCTTGAGACGCTTTTCTTTAAAAAAAACCTAGACTAAATAAGTGGTATTTTGAAAGCGGATTATGGAGAAAAAATCTTTTGTTGTCTTTTTTTTTGTTGTCATAGTTATTATCTAAATAAAAGGGGGCCTTTTTACTTTTTTTTTGAAAAAAGATTTTTGTTATTATGTTATTATTTTTTTTTAGAAAAGAGTAGGGACACTAGTAACCATTTATTTTAAAAAATATTTTTTAGTATTTGAAAAAAGAGCTTTATTTAAAACCGAAAAATAAAAAAAAGGAACACATTTTTTTATCACTCTTTTTTTTTATCCGGAAAATAGTAATTGTTAAAAAAACAACATATCTTTTTTTTTTATCATTTTTTTAATCTGAAAATTAGAATAATTTATTTAAAAAAGCACAACATTTTTATTTATTTTTTTTTTAGACCGAAAATATTAGTACCTAAATAAAAAGGAACACACACATTTTTTTTTGTTTATTTTAAATCCGAAAATAGTAACCATTTTTTTTAAAAACAACATATATTTTTTTTTAGCATTTTTTTAGTCCGAAAATTAGTAATTATTTATTAAAAAAAAACAACATTTTTTTTTTACACTTTTTTTACTCCGAAAATTAGTAACCACTTTTTTAAAAAAAACAACATATATTTTTTTTTATCACTTTTTTAATCCGAAAAAAAGTATAATTTATTTAAAAAAGGCACAACATTTTTTTTCTTTTTTTAGTCCGAAAAATAGTATAATTTTTTTCTTTTTCTAAATAATAAAAAGACAACAATAATATTCTAATAAGAAAGCAACTACACTAAATAATAAAAACAGCAAATAAATATATAAAAAGGTAACTAGACTAAATAACAAGAACAACTAAAATTTATAAAAAAAACAATAATAATATTTACATAACAAAAACAGTAACTAAAATTAAAAAAAAACAACAATAATAATATCTAAAAAAAACGTGAACAATAAAAATATTACATTTTAGTACCTTGACAATGAAAATCCAGAAATGTTGAAGAAATTTCCTTCTTCAAATTTCTTCAATACAAATGAACCTTTAAACTAAAAAAAATCTAGGAAGGAGGAAAAGAAAGGGAAGAATATTTCTCTAAGAGAAACCCTAATTTTTTTAGAAGATCCTCCTTTTTTCTAAGAGCCAAAAAAAAATCCGTCCCTCTTCGAATTTCTGTGACCCTATTTATACAAAAAAGGTTGCCCTTGCTTCTCTTCATTGTGTTCTGACCTGCTCCATGCTTGTACAGTATTTTTTTTGACTTGATATGGGTTTGATATGATGGAGGGGTGAAGGTTTGGAGGTAGTTGGTGAAGGGGAATGATGGTTTGTGTGTGAGAAGAGGAAATGGGGCGTGAGAGGAGGAGAGCCATGTGAGGGAGATGAGTGTGTGAGTGTGGGTGTGTAGGAGGGGGATTGGAGAAGTGATGAGTGAATGTGAGAGAAGAAAAAAGAGAAAGGGAAAGAGTGGGGAGAAGAGAGAGTGCCGTGGGAAATGAGAGAGAGAGAGGGGAGGTTGAGTGTGGTTTTGTTTTGTGATGGAGAAAGAAAGAGAAAAAGAGAGAAAAAAAAATGAAAATAAAATGTGTGTGAGAGGGGGGTAGAGCCGTAGGGTTAGAAGAGAGAGGTGAGTAATGTGTATGGGGAAGGGGGAAGAGTGTATGGGGAAGAGGGAAGTGATAGGTTGAGTGTTGGGAAGGGTAAAGTGAGAGTTTCAATGGAGAGAGAAGGGGAGGAATTCGAGTAAAGGGGGGGAAAAGAGGGAATGAATTTGGCTTGATTTTGGGGTTAGGGGGGAATGGTTAAAAAAAGAAAAAAAAATGTTTACTATTTTTTTTTTAAAAAAGAAGGGGTGGCCGAATTTTTGAATGAGAGAGGGGGGAAAAATTAGGGTTTTGGTGGGAATTGGGTTATGGGTTGTGGGTTGTGGGTTAGGATATGGATTGGGTTTGGTGGAGGAGTTGGATTGGGCTTGGTGGAGGAGTAGGCTTCAGATGGCCCAATCCTAAATGCACCTCTATATATTTTTTACAAACCTCCCCTATTTCCTCCTTTGCTTATTTTGTTTTTTTCACTTCTAAATAAAATATTTGTGGTGATTAAAACCCATAGCAATAAAAACAAGAAAATAATACATGACATAAAAAAGATTATTATTATTTTTCAAAAATTAAAACTTGTAGCAAACTAAAAATAAAATAAAACATGGCATGAAAAGAAGAATATTATTTTTCTCAAAAAAAATAAATAAAATTTCTTTTTTTTTTGGATAGGACAAAATTAGGGTATTACAGCTGCCCCTCTTTATTTATATTTTGCTAGGAAATCGGAGGGGTTCCGAGTTTCTCGAGGAAAATAGAAATAAAGATAACAAGACGCTAATTTTGTCCACACTGAGACTTTTGGTTTTTTTTTTTTTTTGAAAATTATGAAAGCAGGGTTGATTTAGACTGAAAGTAAATAGGGAGCACCGGGGCTCTGGGGGATCGTTAGGGATCTGAAGGAGCACTGGGGCTCTGAAGGAGCACTGGGGCTCTGAAGGTCTAGCTCAAAATCGATGCTTGGCGCATCGACCTGAGTTCGACTGAGGGACCGTCGGGGTCTGAAGGGCATGCCTAAGCCTGAGGGACCGATGGGTCTGAAGGAGCGCAACTAGCTTATGGTACTAGTAATGCGGTCTGGGGGTGGCCTTTTTCGAGCGGCCATTAGGGTTAATCAGGTCCGGAACTGATATAACCGCAAAGGACGTGCACTGTGCTTTCTAGGCGGACACAACTAGTCTGAAGGGCCTGGGGCCGGATGATCCGTCGGTTGCTCGATTAACGCGACGTGCGATCTGGATTGAAGGACCATTGTTGGTCTGAAGGAGCGCCTGGGCTCTGAAGGACCGCTGGGGGTCTGAAGAATTGGTGCTAGCGACACAAAATAAAGTTATCTTAACAGACACTTGCAATGAATGATGCATGCGTGCATGTAGTTAAGTAATTGATGACATGATGGATGAAATGTGGAATGATTTTGTTTTTGGCTTTTGCTCTTGGCTTTTTTCTTTTTTTCAATTTTTCTTTTCTTGCTCTTTTGCTCTTTTTGCTCTTTAGCTCTTTATTGACTTTGCTGGCATCACCAAACTCGCATGACTCTTGACGTGGGATACGAGGGTTGCCTCAAGCAGTGGTGCCAAACTGCGGGTTATTTAAGATTTGCTGAAGTGATTATGCGTTGGTCCTTTTTGCAAATTTGTGAGAGATCATCTCTTTTTGTGATTTTTAGAAATTTCGCAATGAATATAATGCTTTCGGTTATGCACATGTTTCGCAAATCAATATCATCTACCAAAAAACATCTTTCCAAAGTAAATAGGGAGGTGAGAGAATGAAGAAGAGTTTAATATTCAAATGGAAACCGAGTGTGCCGAAGGTCACACTGGCTGAAAATTACATTGAGAGTTTAAACTAAAAAGAAAGAAGAAAAAGAAAAAGCAAATCTTTGATTGTTTGTATCTTGGGGGTAACAATGCCAATCATCCATACACATGCCCTTGAGCATCCATCACCCAACTTTCGGAGGATTGCCTTTGCATTTGTTCCAAGTCCAACTCATTGACCCTAATTTTTGCCTGGACTGCTCTTTAGAGTTTTCAATCCACCAGGTCGCTCTAATTTTTGCCTAGGCCGCCCTTTCGGGTTTTCAACCTAGCGAGCTCATTTTTGCTTGGCTCATCTTTCTCTTTTTTTCATATATATATATATATATATATATATATATATATATATATATATTTTTAGGCATAGTACTTCTTAACTGCATCTGAGTTCACTGGGAGTGAGAGATCTTCACCGTCCATTTTTGTGAGGATTAAGGCTCCTCCAGAGAATGCTTTCTTTACCACATAAGGCCCTTCGTAATTTGGGGTCCATTTTCCACGGGAATCCTTTTGGATAGGCAAAATTTTCTTGAGCACTAGATCTCCTTCTTGAAACTGCCGGGGTCGAACTTTCTTGTCATAAGCTTTCTTCATTCTTTGCTGATATAACTGCCCGTGACACAAAGCTTCCACTCGTTTTTCCTCTATAAGGTTCAATTGATCAAATCGAGATTGAACCCATTCCGCTTCCTCTAATTTGGTTTCCATTAACACTCGCAGAGAGGGTATTTCGACTTCTACGGGAAGAACTGCTTCCATCCCGTATACTAGTGAGAATGGTGTTGCCCCTGTTGACGTGCGAACAGAAGTCCGGTACCCGTGCAGAGCGAAAGGTAACATTTCATGCCAGTCCTTGAAGGTCACTACCATTTTTTGCACGATCTTCTTTATGTTCTTATTTGCAGCTTCGACTGCCCCATTCATCTTTGGACGGTACGGGGAGGAATTATGATGTTGGATTTTGAAGTCGTCACACAACTCTTTCATCATCTTGTTGTTCAGATTGGTCCCATTGTCTGTGATGATTTTATTTGGCAGACCGTATCGGCAGATCAAATCTCTTTTTATGAACTTGACAACTACCGATTTGGTTACACTGGCATAAGAAGCGGCCTCGACCCATTTGGTGAAATAATCGATAGCGACAAGAATGAAGCGGTGCCCGTTTGATGCCTTAGGTTCGATGGGACCGATGACATCCATTCCCCACATTGAGAATGGCCATGGTGCTGTTAGGACATTCAGAGAGGCAGGCGGTACATGGATATTATCAGCGTAGATTTGACACTTGTGGCATTTTCTCACGTAGTTAAAGCAGTCGGTCTCCATTGACAACCAGTAGTAGCCGGCCCTTAGGATTTTTCTTGCCATGGTGTGCCCGCTAGAATGGGTTCCGAACGAGCCTTCATGGACGTCTTTCATAATTCTTTCTGCTTCTTCTTTTGCAACACATCTGAGGAGGATCATGTCGTGATTCCTTTTGTAAAGCACCTCCCCGTTTAGGAAGAAACCCATTGATAACCTCCTAAGTGTTCTCTTATCATTCTCAGTGGCACCGGAAGGGTATTCTCTATTTGTGATATAGTGTTTGATATCATAATACCAAGGCTTACTATCAGGCTCTTCCTCGATTGCCACACAATGATGCGCCGGTAGATCTCGATGCTGGATTCGGATGAATGTCAGACTTTTGTTGTTATTGATATTGAACATTGATGACAAAGTCGCCAAAGCGTCAGCCAACTGGTTTTCTTCGCGAGGGAGATGGTGGAAAGTGATCTCCTCGAACCGTTCAATCATCTTTTGGATGTGATCATGATAAGGAATCAATTTGGGATCCCTGGTTTCCCAGTCACCTTTTATCTGATGGATGACCAGCGCTGAGTCCCCATATACATCGAGTCTTTTGACTTTCCATTCAAGGGCTGCTTTGATGCCTAGGACACACGCTTCATATTCTGCAATGTTATTGGTGCAATAGAAGCTCAGTCTAGCAGTAAATGGTATGAAGCGGTTATCGGGAGAAATCAACACAGCTCCAATCCCGTGCCCATACAAATTAGAAGCGCCATCAAATGACATCCTCCACCTTTCATCGTCTGGAGATTTTCCTTCTCCGAACAAAGCCATTATATCCTCGTCCGGAAAATCATACTGCATTGATTGGTAATCCTCAATGGGCTGATGCGCCAAGTATTCCGCTAAGGCACTACCTTTGATTGCTTTCTGAGTGACGTACAAAAGGTCGTATTCGGATAGTAGCATTTGCCAGCGGGCGATTCTTCCTGTGAGTGCAGGTTTTTCAAAAATGTACTTGATGGGATCCATTTTAGATACCAACCAAGTCGTGTGGCTCAACATATACTGCCTCAGGCGACGTGCAGCCCAGGCCAAAGCGCAACATGTTTTTTCCAACAATGAATATCTTGTCTCGCACTCGGTGAACTTCTTGCTGAGGTAATAGATGGCATGTTCTCTCCTTCCAGACTCATCATGTTGCCCCAGTACGCAACCCATTGAGTTGTCTAGCACTGTTAAGTATAGAATGAGGGGTCTGCCCTGCACCGGTGGCATCAGAATCGGTGGATTTTGGAGGTACCTCTTGATCTTTTCAAAGGCCTCCTGGCACTTATCGTTCCACTTCGTTTCTTGGTTCTTGCACAGCAATTTGAAGATTGGCTCGCAGGTCGATGTCAATTGGGATATGAACCTGGAGATGTAGTTCAACCTTCCTAGGAACCCACGAACTTCCCTTTCGGTTTTAGGCGCTGGCATTTCAAGAATTGCTCGTACCTTGTCTGGATCTACCTCTATACCCTTCTGACTGACTATGAACCCCAACAGCTTTCCTGATCTTACACCGAAAGTGCATTTGGCGGGGTTTAATCTGAGTTTGAACTTCCTTAGGCGTTCAAATAGCTTTCGCAGATTGACGATATGTTCCTCTTCAGTCTTGGATTTTGCGATCATGTCATCCACATAGACCTCTATTTCTTTATGCATCATGTCGTGGAACAACGCTACCATCGCCCTCTGGTACGTTGCCCCAGCATTCTTCAAACCGAATGGCATTACTTTGTAACAGAAGGTTCCCCAGAGAGTGATGAAGGTGGTTTTTTCCATATCCTCGGGGGCCATCTTAATCTGGTTATATCCGGAATATCCATCCATGAAGGAGAAAAGGGAATGCTGAGCTGTGCTATCCACCAGGACATCAATGTGAGGCAAAGGGAAGTCGTCTTTTGGGCTGGCTCTGTTCAAATCTCGATAGTCGACGCACATCCGAACCTTCCCATCTTTCTTTGGGACCGGTACAATATTGGCTACCCATTGAGGGTACTTTGCTACCGCCAAAAATCCTGCATCGAACTGTTTCTTGACCTCATCTCGGATTTTTAGTGACATTTCTGGTTTCATTCTTCTTAACTTCTGCTTTATCGGCGAGCATTCAGGTTTTACTGGTAACTTATGCTCGACTATGTTGGGGTCCAGTCCCGGCATGTCTTGGTATGTCCATGCAAAGATGTCAACATAGTCGATCAAAAGTCTAATCAATTTCTCTCGCTCACTGTCTTTTAAGGTGGTGCCAATCTTGACTTCCTTTTTATCCTCTTCCGTGCCCAAGTTGATTGTTTCGGTTGATTCCTCGTGGGGTTCGATTATTTTTTCTTCTTGTTCCATCATTCTCATTAATTCTGGAGGAGTTTCCCAGTTATCTTCAATATCTTCCTCAGTTTGACTAATGGGGTGTTCAAAGTCACAGTATGAATTATTGGCGTTGTTATTTTCAACAGTGTTTTTTTCAAATCTGCATTAGTATAAATTGATGGAATGAAAAACGAGCCAAAAGAAAATAAAACGCAAGTGCAAAAAGAGAACTGAAATTTATTGGAGAATCTGAAATAACATTTTATTGATATTGATATTGAAAGGAAACATGTGTGCCCGAATGAAATGTCCTAAGGCCTTGGGCAGAGCCATAGGATTGCATTACAGAAACATTACTTTGAACTAAAAACTACAGGAAAATCGACGATCTCCCAATTCTTGAGCTCCTTGCTTGCTGGACAACGGCGCACAAGACTGACACCGCCATTTTCAGCGCTTGAATCATCTTCAATAGCTGCAACCTGGTTAGGATCTAGCATTCCTGCGCTCTGAAAGCTTTGCTTTATGTCACAGATGACAATCTTCTTCATATTTGGCTCCCGACCCTCAATTTTGGCCAACCTCCGCTCCTTCTTTTCTGCGGCGATCCTTCCTTTGTCAGTACGACTAGGCCGGTACCCTATCCCATATCTGTCCTTGTTTTCATGCGGCTGTATGGGTGTTAGGATCCCTTGTTCAGTCCTCCCTAAACCACTTCCTGCCTGATAACCAGTGCTTGTCATAACTTTAGCAATCATCAATGCAGCTTTGGACAACTTTGGTTTTAATGATGGGGCCTCGTCCCCCACAAAGGTAGCATTTGCAATTTCTAGTGCTTGGAAGGTGGTCTCGAAAGATTCTTCTGCAGCCTCAACATAACGTATAGGAAACGGCTTATTGACTAGCAACTCTTCTTCTCCTGAGACGACCACCAATTTGTTGTTGACTATGAACTTGAGCTTTTGGTGTAGAGAAGAGGGCACAGCCCCTGCCGTATGGATCCATGGTCTTCCCAGAAGACAACTGTAAGACGGATTGATGTCCATCACTTGGAAACTCACTATGAAGACTTCTGGACCTACCTGTACAGGTAACTCCATCTCTCTGATAACCTCTCTTTTAGACCCATCGAATGCCCTGACCAGTGTAGAACTGGGTTTCATGTATGAACAGTCTACGTCTAGCTTGTTCATGGTTGATTTGGGTAGTACATTCAGGGACGATCCGTTATCGATGAGTACTCGGGCTAGAGAGTATTCTCCACATTTCACGGAGATATGCAAAGCCTTGTTGTGCCCTCTTCCCTCGACGGGGATCTCATCATCTGTGAAGGTGAGGTAATTGTTTGCAACGATATTTCCGACGATCCCGTCAAACTGACCAACTGTGATGTCGGGAGTGACATGGGTTTCATTCAGTACCTTCATTAGTGTTGCTCGGTGGGTTTCCGAATTGAGTAATAGTGATAGCAGGGATATCTTAGCGGGAGTCTGATTCAGCTGATCCACTACCTTGTATTCGCTTTGCCTCATAATCTTTAGAAACTCACTGGCTTCTTGCTCAGATAGTGCCTTCTTGCCCGTATTTTTGTCAGATGGCTCTACTTCTTTGTCTTTGCCTTTATCGATCTTTCCTCTTTCATTTGATTCTCCTCCTCTGGGTCTTTCAGGGGCATAGATGCGCCCGCTCCGAGTTATTCCGCTGCTTCCCGAGACATTTGTGACATCAGGATTGCTCTGAGGACCTTCCACTTGGACTTTCGCCTTGTAGTTCCAGGGGACTGCTTTGGTGTCGTTGTAGGGGAAGGGAGCTGGCACTTGGATAGTGATTGGTTTAGGCATACCCAGGGACGACTTGGAGTCCTTAGTATAGTGGATCTCTAGCGGCTTCCGAGTATCCTTGTTCTGGCCATTGCTCGATAGGATAGCTGACACCTGGTCCTCCCTCTTTTGAAAGCCCACTTGTATTACATGTCGGTCCAACAGGTCCTGAAGCACTTGTTTAAACGCCTCACAATTCCCAATGCAGTGATGGTTATTGCATGGATTCTTTCCAGTACATTCTCTCTCAATAATCCCAAAGGAACACAGATTAGCATGAATCACTTCCAGGGGTGTCTGGATGCATTCTACCCTCCTGATTAGGGACGGTTCTGCAGAATCCTCAATTGCATTAGCTGAGGGCATCCCATGTCCTGGTAATGGGTTGGTAGCCACATTAGGACCATTTTCCTTGAAGTTCAACCAGCCCGAGGCGATTAGATCTTGGACGACATACTTCAATGCCTTGCAATTTTCTATGGAGTGGCCGACCGTCCCCGAATGAAATTCGCATGTGGTGTTTGGGTCGAAGCCTCTAGGAAAAGGGGGCTGGATCTGTCTCATTGGGCGGGTGGTGATTAAATTATGGCTGAGCAGGTGGCGGAATAGGTCGGAATATGACATTGGGATTGGATCAAAGTGGACGAACTTTCCGACTGAGTAGTTTTGTGTTTTATGGCCTTGGTTATTTTGGGTAGGTGGGGTAGGTAGTGTTTGTGCTGGGAATGGATTGGTGTGAGAGGGATTGGAGTAGGAAGTTTTTCCGGTTCCTGTGATGGCATTGGCTTCTCCTTCTTTCTTTTTAGGAAATCCGGAGAAGGGCTTTCTCTGGTTAGTGTTTCCGGGGGGGGGTATAAGCGATTTTCCCATTCCTCATTCCGTTCTCCAGCCTTTCTCCAATAACGACCATGTCCGAGAAACTTGACGATACGCTCCCGATCAGTTTTTCATAGAAGGGTGAAGGAAGAGTTTCCATGAACATAGATACCATTTCTCTTTCAAAAAGAGGCGGTGCTACCTGTGCTGCTAGTCCTCTCCAACGCTGAGCATATTCCTTGATGGACTCATTATCCCTTTTAGTCATGTTTTGTAGCTGAGTCCTATCAGGAGCCATATCAGTGTTGTACTTATACTGCTTAAGGAAAGCATCAGCGAGATCCTTCCAACACCGAATATGAGTGGGTGTCAACTGCATATACCAATTTGAAGCTGCCCCAGCTAAGCTGTCTTGGAAGTAATGGATAAGCAGCTTATCGTCATTTGCGAATGCAGCCATCTTCCTGCAATACATAGTTAGGTGGCTTGCCGGACATGTTGCTCCTCTGTATTTATCAAAATCTGGCACCTTAAACTTAGGGGGAATGACCACGTTTGGGACGAGACATAAATCTTGTGCATTTCCTGCACCAACACTGAATCCTTCAACCGCTCTCAACCTTTCTTCCAGCATTTGAAGCTTTCCTTGGGCTTGAGGGTTCTCCATAGAGTAGTCGTGAGGAAGCCCACTCATACCATAGTAAGGATGCATCATCGGAACTATGGCTGGGTTCACATTTGGGGTATGTGAATGAGTGGGATTCCTGAGGTTGGAACCCTGAGCTTGAGCGTTAACTATCGGCGGTGGAGGGCAGCCAAGTGGGAGTCCTTGTGGTATGACGACGGGGGTCGGGTTTTGAGCTTGTGGTGCCCCCGGATTACCGTCGTGACCCGTTGATGTAAGCTGTTGTTGGCCCGCGACTCCTGAGGGACTAGCATCGACTGTCGGAGGTGTGTAACCCTGTGGAAGTCCGTAAGGAGGCCATATGTAACCTTGGCCATTAGGCCCAGTATGGTGCACTGTATGCGGGATCCCGAGTCCATTGGGAGGAGGAGGGTTGGTAACTTGATTTTCTGTGTTCCCAGCGGAGGCATCTTCACTTGTGTCTTGGCCCTTCAAAGCTTGTAGAACCTTCAAGATTTCAGCCATCTGTTCTTTCATCCCATCTATTTCTGCCTTAAGCTCTTGATTGCCTAGGTTCTGAGGTGGATTGCCTTGATCCGGGATATCTTGAGGCGGATTGTCCTGATTTTCTTCCATGTTTCTGGCCTGAGAACGAGTCCAATAGCGATGTTGACGCACCAGCTTGTCTTTTACTCTGTTGGTGGGACACATGTTATGAGTATATGTATGAGTATATGAATGGATGACAATGCGAATGATGCATGTGTGCATGAGTCTTATTGTTTTAGGTCGGGAATTGCAAGCGCATCCTGATTTGTCATAAGTACACAGATTAAAGTTCCACAATATTTTCAAGATAAAGGATCAGCATGTGAGACAAACAAACTTCATTGATGGAGGAAAGTACAATATTTTGGAAATAAAAACTTCGAAAAGAAAAGTACAATGTTCTTTAAATTTCACTCAAATACATATGGCTTTCATTTTTCCACTCCTCTCTCTTTTTCTACTAGTAGTGCTGCCAGCCTTCTCCCGGAGTTCGGCAATCAGAGTCTCGCAAAACTCCATGAATTCGGAAACTTGGACCGGGGTGTTAAACGGGTGCATTGCCGCGTTAGCCTCCTTCAGACGTCTGGGGATTCCTATGATAGCTTGATCGGCCAGCCATGCCAGCTTTGAGAATCTGTCTTTCCAGTATAAGCTTTCGTTCTTCAACTCTATGAAGACTTCATGGTTTTCTATCTTGCTGACCAACTCCACAAAGCGGTTCTCCCAATAGATGCTTTCTGTCTTCAGCTGGTGGTAGACCTCCTCTTGATATCTGATATGGTCGTTCAGCTCATCAGATTTTTCATGTTCCCTTCTTAAGGCTTGCTGGTATTCTCGGAGTATCTCTTCAATGGTATCTTTATCCCGCTTGATACTTTTCACTTGCTCTTCAAACTCGGCTGCCATCATCCGGGACTCTCTCTTTGATACCATTAGTAGGCTCTGTGCGGTCTTTTCAGCCATCATTGATTCTTCCCATAACTTCCTCCACTTGCATGTATCATCGATGGCTTTGTCCATTTTCAGGTTGCAACGTTTTATTTCCTCTTTCGCTCCTCTTAGGTACCTTTGAACCTCTAGTTTGTTCTTTTGTTCGATCTTGAGCTGCTTGCGGCTGTCTTCAATGGCTACTGACTTACTTGCATTCTCTTCCTCCAACTTCTGGTTCTTTAGGAGCACTTTCTCTAACTCTGCCTGTAAGCCCTTCTTTTCTTCCTCGGCCTTTGACAATGCCATTTTAAGCTTATCTAAATCTTCGACAGTGGGAAGGGTAGGTTCAGGTATTTCTTCCTCAACCCATAGTGCACTTTGGTAAGGCAATCGGGTGTCTTGGATCCTCTTTTGGAGCCATTGACGAAAGGTGGTTTCCTTATCGCCGCTCTTCTTAGTAAGCTCTTGTCCCTTGCGGACGACCAAATTCCATGCTTGAGAAATCTTCCGGAGCATGTCAACTTCTTTTGGGCTTCCTTCGTGGAGGTAAAAAGGGATTAACATGTCTTCGGTGGGCGGATTTCGCATGGGGTACCCCAGCTGTCTTAGAGTTAGAGAAGGATTGTAATTTATGCATCCTCTTGTCCCCATGAGCGGGACGTTTTGAAAGCTTCCACATTGAAAAACTACTGTGGGCCTCTCTTTCCACCATGATGGGTGCCAACGAACCTTATATTCATGAAGGCCCCCCAGCACTTGCAACCATTCACCCGTGTTCATTGTCTTCACATCACACCCTCTGGCGTCTTCAATTGGGCCTTCTACTCTGACTTTGTTAACGAAAGCATGGGTGAGAAGCCAAACATACAAGGCGTGCAGGCAGCAGGATATCCTCTTTCCCCTTAGCTCACTATAATGAGTGAAAGTACAGTAAGTGTCTGCAAGCATGGCTGGAATCGGATCCTTGAAGGATAAGAAGACGCCAATAGCTGTTGTGTCCACATATCTTTCAAGGCGTGGAAATAGGACAATGCCGAAGATAGTCAAAGCTAACACCTGTTTAAAAGGACCCCAATTTCTAGCGTCGGCGAAGAATTTCATTTAGTCTTCCAGATACTCTTGTGGGAATCCTGCAATGCCATTTCGATTTTTCTTCCGGAGCTTCAAGTTCTCTTTGCTGGTTTGTAACATTGAGGCGAGCTTCTCATCTGTGTAGTATTGTCTCTGATACTGGTAGGGTCCATTGTCTTGCTGGGGAAAGCCGAAGATCTGTGTATATTCTTCCAGGGTAGGTGCCATCTGGAAATTTTTGAAGGTGAAGCATCTTAATGAAGAGTCGTAGAACTGGCTCAAAGCGGCAATGGCATCCGTTTGCACGTCCAATTGTAGTAACATAATAATCTTCCCATACACTCTATCAAAAGACCTGCGCTCGATGGGCGGCAACCGACCAGCACATTCCCTTAGACTTGTCAGATTAGGCTGCTTCACTATAGGGTAGTTCAGAGTTTGGATTGCTTCACAGTTTGATCCCATATTGCCCTGCTTATGACAAAACTTTCGAACCTCTTACAATTCCCGGCAAACCTAAATGAGATGAATAGCATGCAATGTGAGGATTTTTTGTATTATTTTTTTGTGAAATAATGATGATGTATGATGAATTAAAAAAAAGACGTTACATGCGTTAATAAAAGCATATTTTGGTGATTCAAAAATTGAGGAACATTAACCATGTCACATAAAATATACGTAAAGGAAAAAAGAGTAAATGGTTTTCATTGTTTGATTTTTTTGAAAAAAGTTTTTGTGATGATGCAGCGGGTAGGTGAATTGCTTTTGTGTCCTAAACAGGTTATGTCTTTCATATAGGTCACGGTCTAGGGTCACTTATGTGATCAACCTCTCAGGTAGTTCTATTCACTTCCTCACAAAGGTTTCCAGAGCTAAAATCCCTTTCACGATATGACCCACAACGATAGCGAGCTACCTGGTGTGGGATGCCGCGAAAGAGCATACTCTGGTTGAGATTTTCATGAGAGTCAGACAGATAAATCCAGAATGACTGTCACTAATCATCTCCGCTCGTCCTAAGTTTATTTTTCAGACCCGGGTATAGGGCCCCACTCAGAAGTGTGTGAATAAATAGGTGTAGGTGATGTGTGTGATATAAGCAACCTAAACTACCCAAATTGCAAAAGAGCAAACAGATAGCGATATAAAAGTCTTCTACCCTAAGGTTTGCAAGAAAACAAATAGCAGTATAAAAGTCTTCTACCCTAAGGTTCAATATGCGAATATAAAGACTAAGGGTAAATAAAGTAATAAACTAATAATTTACACATTTAACTAAATTAGGCTTGACCCTCTAAAAAAAAATGTCCCCAGTGGAGTCGCCAGCTGTAGCGACCGAAGAATCCGGAGGAGGGATCCTTCGTTGTTTTTGAACAATGGAGCCGCCATCAATATTTATTTTTAGGAAAACATTGAAAAAAACCTTTGTTTTTGGGTTCGGGGGTCGATTAAGTGCGGGGAAGGTACAAGCACCCCGCAACATCCTAAAAAGGTTACCTTTTAATTTAATGTGTAGAAAAAAAAAGTTTAAAGAAAACACTTTAATTTACCCTTTTTTGTTATTCGCAAAAAAAAAAAAAGGAAAAGAAGACTTAATGAAAATTTTAGTTTTTTGCGCTCGACGGGAGTGGGCCCCCGCTCCTACGTATCTCCGGGTGCGATGGAGAAATCAAAGCTACGTAGTTCTTGGGTAGAAAATATTTGTGTGTTGGTATTTTTTTATTTTTTTGAAAAGTTTGGGAAAACTAGAGACCGTTCATGGTGACCAAACAGATACATCCAGAGTGGTCGTCATTAATGGTTTATTCGGAAAAGAAGGTATTTATAGCGTTCAAACAAGCCGGGCCCAGAGTGACCGCTATAGACAACCTATTTTTTGCGCGAATTCGATTTTTCGAAAGAAAGAAAAAAAAAGAACGGTTCGGAAGCATCACGTTGTGAAAAAAAGCGGAGTAAGTGATAAAAGGGGGGTGCAAATAATAAAGGAGTTGTATTAAAAGGGAGGTGTGAATAGCGTTTTGACGCTAGAAAAAAAAGTGTCGCCGGGGGTGCAAATAGCGTTTTGACGCTAAAAGAAAATGGTTGCCGGGGGTGTAAATAGCGTTTTGACGCTAAAAAAAACGATTGACGGGTCTATTACCTTTTTTACTATTCTACCCTAGAGCGCGTGATTCTTGAGACGCTTTTCTTTAAAAAAAACCTAGACTAAATAAGTGGTATTTTGAAAGCGGATTATGGAGAAAAAATCTTTTGTTGTCTTTTTTTTTGTTGTCATAGTTATTATCTAAATAAAAGGGGGCCTTTTTACTTTTTTTTTGAAAAAAGATTTTTGTTATTATGTTATTATTTTTTTTTAGAAAAGAGTAGGGACACTAGTAACCATTTATTTTAAAAAATATTTTTTAGTATTTGAAAAAAGAGCTTTATTTAAAACCGAAAAATAAAAAAAAGGAACACATTTTTTTATCACTCTTTTTTTTTATCCGGAAAATAGTAATTGTTAAAAAAACAACATATCTTTTTTTTTTATCATTTTTTTAATCTGAAAATTAGAATAATTTATTTAAAAAAGCACAACATTTTTATTTATTTTTTTTTTAGACCGAAAATATTAGTACCTAAATAAAAAGGAACACACACATTTTTTTTTGTTTATTTTAAATCCGAAAATAGTAACCATTTTTTTTAAAAACAACATATATTTTTTTTTAGCATTTTTTTAGTCCGAAAATTAGTAATTATTTATTAAAAAAAAACAACATTTTTTTTTTACACTTTTTTTACTCCGAAAATTAGTAACCACTTTTTTAAAAAAAACAACATATATTTTTTTTTATCACTTTTTTAATCCGAAAAAAAGTATAATTTATTTAAAAAAGGCACAACATTTTTTTTCTTTTTTTAGTCCGAAAAATAGTATAATTTTTTTCTTTTTCTAAATAATAAAAAGACAACAATAATATTCTAATAAGAAAGCAACTACACTAAATAATAAAAACAGCAAATAAATATATAAAAAGGTAACTAGACTAAATAACAAGAACAACTAAAATTTATAAAAAAAACAATAATAATATTTACATAACAAAAACAGTAACTAAAATTAAAAAAAAACAACAATAATAATATCTAAAAAAAACGTGAACAATAAAAATATTACATTTTAGTACCTTGACAATGAAAATCCAGAAATGTTGAAGAAATTTCCTTCTTCAAATTTCTTCAATACAAATGAACCTTTAAACTAAAAAAAATCTAGGAAGGAGGAAAAGAAAGGGAAGAATATTTCTAAGAGAAACCCTAATTTTTTTAGAAGATCCTCCTTTTTTCTAAGAGCCAAAAAAAAATCCGTCCCTCTTCGAATTTCTGTGACCCTATTTATACAAAAAAGGTTGCCCTTGCTTCTCTTCATTGTGTTCTGACCTGCTCCATGCTTGTACAGTATTTTTTTTTGACTTGATATGGGTTTGATATGATGGAGGGGTGAAGGTTTGGAGGTAGTTGGTGAAGGGGAATGATGGTTTGTGTGTGAGAAGAGGAAATGGGGCGTGAGAGGAGGAGAGCCATGTGAGGGAGATGAGTGTGTGAGTGTGGGTGTGTAGGAGGGGGATTGGAGAAGTGATGAGTGAATGTGAGAGAAGAAAAAAGAGAAAGGGAAAGAGTGGGGAGAAGAGAGAGTGCCGTGGGAAATGAGAGAGAGAGAGGGGAGGTTGAGTGTGGTTTTGTTTTGTGATGGAGAAAGAAAGAGAAAAAGAGAGAAAAAAAATGAAAATAAAATGTGTGTGAGAGGGGGGTAGAGCCGTAGGGTGAGAAGAGAGAGGTGAGTAATGTGTATGGGGAAGGGGGAAGAGTGTATGGGGAAGAGGGAAGTGATAGGTTGAGTGTTGGGAAGGGTAAAGTGAGAGTTTCAATGGAGAGAGAAGGGGAGGAATTCGAGTAAAGGGGGGGGAAAAGAGGGAATGAATTTGGCTTGATTTTGGGGTTAGGGGGGAATGGTTAAAAAAAGAAAAAAAAATGTTTACTATTTTTTTTTTAAAAAAGAAGGGGTGGCCGAATTTTTGAATGAGAGAGGGGGGAAAAATTAGGGTTTTGGTGGGAATTGGGTTATGGGTTGTGGGTTGTGGGTTAGGATATGGATTGGGTTTGGTGGAGGAGTTGGATTGGGCTTGGTGGAGGAGTAGGCTTCAGATGGCCCAATCCTAAATGCACCTCTATATATTTTTTACAAACCTCCCCTATTTCCTCCTTTGCTTATTTTGTTTTTTTCACTTCTAAATAAAATATTTGTGGTGATTAAAACCCATAGCAATAAAAACAAGAAAATAATACATGACATAAAAAAGATTATTATTATTTTTCAAAAATTAAAACTTGTAGCAAACTAAAAATAAAATAAAACATGGCATGAAAAGAAGAATATTATTTTTCTCAAAAAAAATAAATAAAATTTCTTTTTTTTTGGATAGGACAAAATTAGGGTATTACAATGTACGGCGACGCTTTTTAATAATAAAATTGTTGTTTAATTTAAACGGTACTGTAAACCAAAAAATAATCAACCCAATATTTATTCATTACTAAATCAGTGACGTTCAATTACAATTATTGATAAACAAAATAACAGTAAAAAACTACAACTGGGTAACAACAGAGCCGGATCCAGCATCACTCGCAGAATCACTGTCACTCCCACTTCCACCAAAATAATACACATTGTGACTTGCTTCACCCCAACGGAACACAAAAGTGTTGGTTTTGGAAGACCACCTTTTGGAGAGTTCAAGAATCAACTCATCATCACGTTTGATTTCAAATGTAGAAGCTTTGATAGCATTATGTATTCCAGCTTTTGACCATAAGTATTCATACATGGGTTGTAATTTTTGGACCCATGTTTTCCATTCGTCTGGTGGTGCTCGCCACCCCTTGTATCTTACTTCTATTGCCATGTTTTTACAAGTTTCAGAGAAGATGGGAAAATGGGGTGGAAGACAGTGAGGTGAAGGTGAGTCTTCTTTTTCTATGCAAGGGTTGAGAAAATAACTGATTCTTAAACGTGGGTCTTCACCAGATGTTGGTGAGACCATGTTTTCTTCTCTGGTTTCTATTATGGAATCGGGTGATGGGTCTTACATTTTTATCATTTTAATATATAATAAAAAAAATAATAAAAAAACACAGTTCAGAAGTCCCCCTGGGGGGGCGACTTTTGAACTGAATTTTAAAAATTTTTTGCAAAACACAGTACTGAAGTTGCTGCTGCAGGGAGCGACTTCTGTACTAAAAAAAAATTTGCCCTACTTTGGTATATAACTTTTTTTTGCCCCACAATGGTTTTTTTGTCCCAAATCTCATTTGGAATGGAAATCCTCCCAACATTTTGTTCAATGAGGGTAACGAATTGGATCATACGTGCAACCGAACATATCAAACACAGCATCTGGAGAAGGGATTTATATAGAAGAAACAAAGTCAAACGGTAAAAAGGAAAAATCCGCCGGAAATGGCATTTACCGGCGGATTTAGGGGGTTTCCAGCGAATTTACCCCGCACTTTTTTCAAAAAAAATCCGCCAAAAAATACCTTACCGGCGGATGTTTTAAAAAAAAAAATCGTAGACTCAAATCCGCCGGAAATACCTAAAATTCCGCCGGAAATGTTCCAGAGGAAAAAAATCCGCCGGAAAGTCCTGCCCGGTAAAAACATTTTTTCTTGTAGTGCAAGGTTTGAAGGCCTCCTCGCCCTCCCTACCTTAAGATTAATAGTGATGCTGCTTTCAATTTGTCTACGGGGAAGGGTTGTGCAGATATAGTGTGCAGAGATGACAAGCTGTTTATACTTAGAGCGATTTGCGCTCGTATCTTTGCTGCTTCACCCTTGATGGTGGAGGCTTTGAGTCTCCGTGAGGCCATGGTACTTGGAAGGAACCTCAACATTGATTCGGTGATCTTCGAATCTGATAATCAACTACTCATTAACTTGTGTAGGGGTCAGATTATAAGAGAAGAAATAAAGGGGTACTATCGAAGACATCAAATTTCTCAGTTCTAGCTTCTCAAATTGTGGTTTTACCGGGTCAATAGGGAGGGTAACTCGGTTGCGCACTAGATTGGTACTTTGGCTAATTAGAACCAACTCCATGGTAATTGGGCATTTCATCCTCCACTAGAGTTCCAAAGTGCTGTTGCGCGTGATCAATATATGGGGCATTAACGAAGATGCTCTTGTTCGTGAGATCGCTTTTCCTCTAGATTGCTGAGATCGTGTTTTTGCCTTGTTCTTCACTGCTTGTGGGTTTCTCGCAGTCGATTTGAAGATTTCTCCTAATTAGGGTTCCTAGTTTTTTGATGTTATATTTTTTTAGCTATTAATGTTTACCTGCCATTGTCGGTTTCACCTTTTGGCATTTATTATTGTACTTCACTAGACCCGATTCGCTTTGTTGAATGGAGCTCCATTTCGTTGGGTTTTCTGCTTATATTGGTTTGGGCCTTGCCCATGTTTTTGAATCAATGGAGCTTTGACAAAAAAAAGAAAATTATCTAACAGAGGATTCAAGGCAGTCTCGTTGGATGCCAAAATGTTGCCTACCATCAGTGGCGGAGCTTGCCCAAAGTGGCGGAGCTTGCCCAAAATATTAAGAGAGCTATTATAATTGAAATTTATAAGAGTCATGTAATTTTATCAAAGATTCAATTGTCTTCATATGTGGTGGTGCTTAGTTTTCCGGGGTACCGAGGGTGTGGGCAATTTTTAATCAACTACAATATGGCAAAGGAGAGGAATATGCACAAACTACCCTTTGTGTATTATTTTTTTGGTATGTAGACAAAGTGACAAGTGCTACCTAAAACTCACACACAACTTCAAGGTCTCGAATTTGAACTCAGGTGTTGATATTCAACCTAACAATTTTGGCATTTTCCAGTTGAGCTAAGTGTTGCAACATTCAGTGTTAACTTTTTATATACCAACACAAATTAGTAGTATTGGTAAGGGATATATTTAGATAAATAATAATAAATGTATCTAGATATTTGTAAAGGGTCTTATATTTAGGATAGAGGGAGTATTATATTAAAAAAATCTATTATTTTTTAGAAGTACCTGGTTTCCCCGACTCCAACCAACCTCCGCCACTGAATGCATATATCTCCCTACAAAAAATTATTTTGACCCCCTCATTTCAAAGACGGCATCCACACTCCTAAATTTGATTTGCACTTAATTTATATGAAATAATGATTGCCTAAGTTATTGATACACACATATAATAAGGAACACCGTAATGGACGTTGATGCCATTCAACGGCACAGTACCAATCATGATGAGCAGGTGGAACCAGTAAACGGAGGTCCAAACAGCGACCACGGTGTAGCGCTCAACATTGATGAAGTAGAGGTCGTAAAGGAGACTCCCCTTTGCTGGGAGGAACCTCACGATGAAATGATCCAATGAGGTTACGCTTTTTGGCTCCATCATCTATTTGTTGGGATGATTGAGTTTAAAGAAGTAACTGTGCTCTCCTGGAATATTTGGGGAGCTCATAACAAAAAAGCTCATAGACACTTGATGGAATTAATTCGGAAATATTCTTCGACCATTTTGGTGATTGTGGAAACACACGTTCCATTCGCAAGAACCACTAACTTTTGGGCTCGCAGTGGTTATAGTCGCGTAGCTATTGAATATGCAAGATCATTCAGGTGGTTTGTGGATCCTCTATCGGAATGGTTGTAATGTCTCTACATCGGTCATCGACTCTCACGAGTGTGCCATTACTATCGGACTAAAAATAGGAGATAAGGCTTGGTATCTTACATGTATTTATGCTAGTCTGGTTTACACTACGAGATTGCTATTTTGGGAGTACCTAATCCAGTTACGGGCGACCGTTAGTGGACCGTGGATGTTAATTGGTGACTTCAATTAAACACTCCTTCCCAATGAGCAGATGCTTTTTTGAGGGTCTTGGATAACTGCAACTTGGTGAATGTAACTACGGAGGGTGGTTTGTTCACATGGACAAGGACTTGTAGAGGCTACCGACGGGTTTCCAAGAAGCTTGATCGAGGTCTTGCTGGTGTTGATTGGCTCCACCAGTTTCCCGGGGCTTTTATTGAATTGCTTCACAGAATGCACTTTGACCACCATCCCCTTCTTCTCCGTTGTGGGGGGACTCCTCAGGTCCGGGTTGTTTGTCCCTTCCACTTTGAGGCAGCTTGGATCACCCATCCTGAGTACCTAGAATTTGTTAGCAACGCCTGGGCGAAGGAATCTAATCCCACTCTAGTACTCCAACGAGTTCAGGAGGACTCCATCACTTTCAACAGGGACATTTTTGGCAACATAAGGAAGAAGAAGCAAAGCTTGGAAAATAGAATTAAGGGTATCCACCGAGCCTTGGAGAGGACCGATTCAGCAAGCCTTGTTATCTTGGAGCAACAGTTGCAAAAGGAGTATGACCAGATTCTAGCTCAAGAGGAGATTCACTGGTTTCAGAAATCGCATGATAAATGGATACAGTTTGGAGATCGTAATACTCGATTTTTTCATGCTCAAACTATCATTAGAAGGAAAAGGAATAAAATTCACGGTCTTACACTCCCCAACGACATTTGGTGCAATGATGATGCCATGCTCCAGCAAGAAGCCATCACGTACTTTAAGAGCCTTTTCGCTAGCCCCAATGGTGATGCTATCAACCTGCCCCGGTTGCGCCATGTCACGGTGCCTCGTCTAGATGGGGAAGCTATTCAAGCCCTCACCCGCCCAGCTACATATGATGAGGTAAAAACGACATTAAATCACATGCATTCCTTTAAAGCTCCTGGACCAGACGGTTTCCAAGCCATTTTCTTTGAGCAGTATTGGAACCTGATTAGCAACGATGTTAGCCAACTGGTTAGCCAAGCCTTTGCTATAGGTACTTTTGATCACAAGCTAGCAGAGACTTTAATTGTGCTTATTCCTAAGGTGGACAGCCCCCGCAACTTTAAGGAGTTGCGACCCATAAGTTTGTGCAATACCATCTACAAGCTCATCACGAAGGTTCTTGTGAATCAGATTCGTCTGTGTCTTGAGCAAATCATAGGACCTTATCAAAGTAGTTTTCTTCCAGGTAGAGGGACATGTGATAACACCATCATCCTCCGTGAAGTTCTTCATTCCATGCGCAAATCTACCAAAAAGAAAGGAGATGTTGCATACAAGATTGATTTGGAGAAGGCCTATGATCACGTCAACTGGCAATTTCTGCATGATTGTTTGAAGGAGTTTGGTTTCCAGGCCATAACGATCGATCTTATTATGCATTGTGTTTGCTCTTCATCCTTATCTCTCATTTGGAATGGGAAGCGAACACCATCTTTTGCAACTCGCGACCTAAGGCAGGGAGATTTCTTATCGCCCTATCTTTTTGTTATCTGCATGGAGAAGCTATCTCATATGATCTTGAATGCTATAGAGGAAAACAAGTGGAAACCTATAACGGTGTCACGAAACGGTCCCCAACTGTCTCACCTCTTCTTCGCCGACGACGTCTTGTTGTTCTCTAAGGCCACAGTGGAGCAGGCCAATATAGTTGCGGATATTTTCTCCACCTTTGCTAACTGTTCGGGCTTACGTGTAAATGTTTTGAAGTCCAGGGCCATTTTCTCCAAAGGCATGGGTAGAGCACTACAAAAAAACTGGTCATTAGCGAGGGAAATTTCCCTCACAAAATGACCTAAATCCGTCGCTAATGGTCATTTGCGAGGGAATTAGCGACGGAATGGTTCCCTCGCTAATTCCCTCCTCGCTACTGGGATTAGCGAGGGAATTTTAATCCCTCGCTAATTAGCGGGGGAATTTTCCCTCGCTAATTCCCTCGCTAAGTCTGACTGTTTCTGTTTTTTTTTAAATCTGCTTTTTTTTATATTTATTATTATATTATTTTAATTATTATTATTACTATTATTATTATTATTATTATTATTATTATTTCCAAAGTGAGAGAGAGAGAGAGGAGTGAGAGTGGTGGTGGTGGTGGGGAAGAGAGCGTGGTGGTGCTGTGTGGATGGTAGAGAGAGAAGGAGAAGAGTAAGGGAGAAAGAGAGAGAGAGAGAGAGAGAGAGAGAGAGAGAGAGAGAGTGGTGGTGGCGTGGTGGTGGTGGTGGTGGTGAAGGTGGCGTGGTGGTGATGTGTGGTGTGAGTGAGAAGAAGAGGAGAGAAGGTGGTGTGAAGGTGGGGTGGTGGTGGTGGTGGTGGTGGTGAAGGTGAAGGTGGTGTGAGTGAGAAGAAGAGGAGAGAAGAAGAGTGAGGGTGTTGTGAGTGAGAGAGAAGAGTGAGGGTGTAAACGGATTTAAGGGAAAAAAGTAAAAAAATTTGCGAGGGAATTAGCGACGGAACTGTCCGTCGCTAATTGCTGCACATTTACCAACCCTTGCACTGAGTCCCATCATCTGAAAACTGTCAAAAATTAGCGAGGGACTGAAATTCCGTCGCTAAATACCTGCACTGAGTCCCATCATCTGAAAACTGTCAAAAATTAGCGAGGGAATTAGCGAGGGACTGAAATTCCGTCGCTAATTTTCAAAATTTCCGTCGCTAATTTTCAAAATTCCGTCGCTAATTCTCAAAAAATACGATAGCCCCAATTCCCTCGCAAATTCCGTCGCTAATTCCAGTTTTTGCGAGGGAACATTAGTCCCTCGCTAATTTCCGTCGCTAATGGACAATTTTTTTGTAGTGGAGGTAGCATCTCTCATATTGTAAATTCTACAGGTATTCGCAGCTCTACTTCTTTTGATAGGTAACTGGGGTTTCCTATGGTGCAAGGTCGAGTTAAAAAGAACGACTTTGAGTTTTTAATAACGAGGTAAATACAAGACTTGCTTCTTGGAAGAATAATTTGTTGAATAGAGCGGGGCGCATTACTCTCGCTAAATCAGTGTTGAGTTCAATTCCCACCTACTATATGCAATTAGCCTGGCTTCCTCAATCAATTTTCAATAATATTGATAGAGCAACTAGAGACTTCATTTGGAAGGGGAACAATTTGAAGGGTGTAAACTTAGTGGGCTGGAATACTATCACGAAATCTAGAATGGATGGTGGTCTTGGTGTGCGAGTGGCTCGACATGCCAACACGGCTATGCTAGGTAAGCTTGTTTGGGACCTTCATAAAGATTCTGAGAAGTTATGGGTTCGCGTGGTGAAAGAGAAATACATGGGGACTGAATCGGTGTTGCAAGTTGCAAAGAAAGCTAGATCGCTAACGTGGAACTCTATAATAAAAGCTAGAGATGTACTTAAGGAAGGTTACTCCTTCAGACTTGGCAACAGTAACTCTTCATTTTGGTATGTCCCTTGGACTCGCTTGGGCCGCCTTAGCGCTCTCGTTCCGTACGTGGATATACACGACACTCACATTGCCATTAATGACCTCTTTCGCAATGGCCAGTGGCATCTGGGGGACTTATATACCCCCTCCCTCAATATATTTCGAACCACATCTTGAATTCCCACATTTGCCTCAACTCCGCGGTTTTTGATGGTTATATATGGATGAGTAGGCAAGATGGTTATTATACGGCTCAAGCAGGTTACAAGTGGCTTCTCAATAGCAATCACGAGCTCTCCACGGATGATCTCCACCCCTAACTAATTACTAACAACTAGATTTAGACGTTTATCATGTAACAAAAAAATCTACATTTTTTTGACAAGATTATATCTCAATCTACTACCTTCTATATATCTATATCTATATTTATATATGCATTCTTTTGGCTAGGAAAAAAATACTATTAGCCATCTTAAGATAATGCCAAGTGTACAAATTTAAGGAAAAAATTTTCATTCTATTTCTTCTCCTCCTCCCCTTTTTATCCTTTCACTTTTTTCAAAATTTATTTTTTCTTTCTATCTTCCGTCTCTCTCTTCTCTATTATTAGATTTTAATTTTTTGAATTATTTTATTCTTTTTCTCTTCTTTTTTCCTTTCTCTTTAACATTTGACAAGAAAAATGGATAAACATGAAGAAAGAGGAATGAAAACAACTCTCTCTCTCTCTCCTATTCTCATATTTGAGTGTGCATGTTATTTTTCATTTTTCTATATCATTTTTTAGTTTTTTTTATTTACTGGTATAATATCATTGTTTCTAGGTAGTTTTGATGATGAAATATTACATCTTATCCATATAATTTCATTATCAATTTATCATTAACGGTCTCAATGAGAAAACGTTACATATTGTCAGTATAATTATGTTATATAAAATTATTTTTGATTTCCGTCAGGGAAACATTACATTTGTCAGAATAAATATTTCTTTATTTTTATAATATTTTTGTTGAATAATAAATGAATAGTCTCGATGAGGAAACTTTATTTGTTTGTCGGTATAATTTAATTGTCGTTAATGTCTTTAAACTTTATTCATTGTCTATGGAATATCCAAAAAAAAGGAAAATAAAGATTAATAGAGAACAAAAAGGGGAGAAAAAGAAGAAGAAAAATCCAGCAATCAAGGTGGATAACACATGTTAATAAACATGACATCCATGAAAGGAGAATAGAGAAAGCTGGTATATGTATTGTATTGATGATAGTAAAATCATACAAATGAGAAAAATTGAACTGAGTGATTACATCAAGCTTATAGGCATTCACAGACTAATACCTAACTACTATCTAGCTATATTATCTACTAGTAGTTCCAACATATTTAGCATGGAGATGCCCGAGTTGGGAATTGATGTTCTATCACCCGTTAATGTTCTATCAGCGGCCTGCATAAAGCAGACAAATCCCTTACAACTGCATGAATTATAGTTTAAAAAAAATGAAATTGAAAGGAAAAAAAGAATTGCATCACAACCTAAACATAACAAACGAAACAGTGAATAGAAAGATGAAAATAGCACTTTGAAGATACTGGAATACCTGCATATTGTATCTCGTTCAAAATCCTTGCTCACAAGTTGCTCCAAAGTGCTTAGATTAGAAGTTCAGAGCAAGCAGGACTTCCCACAGTCTTTGGAAAAAAAAAACCCTACTCATTGCAAATGAAACAAAATATCATCAGCAGAATTCAAAAAATCAAAAACAAAAAACAAAATGAAGGGAACCATATTGGGCTCAAAAAATAGGGAGGCCTAACCGTCAAACTCAATAGCATATTTCATGTTTGGAGTTTGGACGAAAGTTATGAAATAGATCGCATGTTTTTTAGGTTTTAGTTTCACAGTGAAATAACATAGGAAAGTAGTAGCAATGCATGTTTTAAATTTTTTAGGTGGCATCTAGGCTGTGCAAAGACTAAACCACCCGGTCTGAATGAGAATTCAAGTGGACTTCTACTGGCCTGGCCAAACGGTTCTCGTTGTAATTCAGGTTCAAAATTTTATGCCCGAACCCTACATTTTATCAAGCTTTTTTGAGCCATCCAGTTCATTTTTCCACCTCTACTTTAATTGTTCTCAAAAAACAGTAAAACTTATTAATCTAGAAGGACCAGAACTAAATCACTGAACATCCTAGTGCATGTTTGGTTTGGCGTTGGAAAGGTTTGAAAATTCCAAATGCCAGATCAAACATACTCGCTTCTCATTGTAATGAATGTTCATCCAGTTAGCTGACTTAACCAAACATACTTGCGCCTCATTGTAAAGGATGTTCATCACGTTAGCTGTTTTACAAGTGGCACATTTATCCAACGACAATATCTGCATATGGTGTAAAATACCAGCTCAGGAACTACAGGTTAGCAGGAAATTGCCTGCTTATGTTCAATCATCGCTAACATATTGTTATAAGTGTTGGAGGGCTTCCACATCAGGCTCTATTGGATACTCAAGACCATGTAATGCTGGTATTTGCCTTAAATCCTCCTCTGAATATGCGGGAATGAACCAGTACCTTTTATCGGTACCAAAAACCTGAAAAAATAGATGCTGTTAGGAACCCAAAATTAGAGAAACATAGAAACTGTATTATTAATGGATATAAGAACTATTACAAACGATAACCCTTGTAATCCCAGAGCAGCCAAGTTCCTCAGAAGAGAGATATTCCCCCTCTGCCCAACTTCTAAGGTCCTAACAAGTAGCTCCACGAATTAGGAGTCCAGCGAGTAACCATTGAGCTGGATTGTTATCCAGTGGTTAATGGTATCAACGGAAACCATCTCATGACTACGGAAGTAGGCTCTACCATTGATAGTTGCAAGTGTTTGGTAGCTATTCATCAAAACTATAGGTTTAGTTTTGTCCGGCGACAAGTCAATGTTGTTGCTGATACTCTTGCTAGAGCATCAATACTTTATGCTTGTTCCCATGTTTTTGATTTCATTCCAACCTGTATTCATGATTCTATTTTGGCTAAAGTGCTCCCGGGGTCCCTTATATTTATTTAAAGCAACGAATTAGTCCTTTATGTATTTTTTGTCCCAAATAAGTCCATTATCTTTCAAATTTTTGACACATAAATCCTTTTCCGTTACCAGTGCTGATTTATGTGTCAAAAAAAAGGATTTATGTGTTAAAAATTTGAAACATAAAGGACTGATTTGAGACAGAAAAGGGTTTATGTGTCAAAAATTTAAAACATAAAGGACTGATTTGGGACAAAAAAAAGATAAAGGACCAATCGTTACTTTAAATAAAGATAAGGGACCCCGGAGCACTTTAGCCTTCTATTTTTATTGAAATGAATTGATTTGGTTTCCGTAAAAAAAAAAAGAAAATATTCTAAATGCCCTTTTTTCCTTGCTATCCATATCCTATATATAACTGCCAAACAGATTGGATCATCTAGACATTTTACCCAATTCCCTATTCAGCCCATTTGTTGGGCTAAGGCCCAAACCCGGTACCTAACATTGGAACACTTTGTTCCTTGAGCCTTCTATCAATAAAATCATTCCAAAATCAGGAAATAATGTGCATACTGATTTACCAGTTCCAACACTAACTCCCTTAACTAATCAAAGCTAACAATAACAAAATCTGTCAGTGATCTAACTGACACACTAACTAACATACTAATTCTCATACTCTATTAGATTACTATAACAACCCCCTTGCATTACAACCATAAAAATCCCCTTTGTAAATAAAATTAAAGGGTGTTACAATAGCATAACCAACACTAGCATTATTTTAGTCAATGCATTGCAGAAAGCTTTATTTTGGTTCACAATTCAGCAACTAAACTCCATAGCATCATCAAAGTACACATAATGTATACACCCCTTGTGCATGTGCAAAAGCTCCCACAATATAGATGGTTTGGTAAGTTCAAAGAGTTGAGTTGCGGAGCTTTGAATCACCAAAGGGTTTTTTATGATTGACCAATAGTTGAAGAGGATTCCTTACACTTTAGCCCGAATGTAATAATCAAGACAAGTTCAACAAGATCAAATAGTCGAAGAGGATTCCTTACACTTTAGCCCAAATATAATAATCAAGACAACTTCAACAAGATCAAATTGGATACGTAGGGAAAGATCAAAGTTACAGCCTCGTATAAATCTCCTAAAAGATACTCCCTCCGTCCCGTAATAACTGTCATACTTGAAATTTCACACATATTAAGAAAAAAGAAAAAAGTGTAAATGAAAGAAAGAGGAGAACAATTTTAAAAAATTAACCTTATTGATAATTGGTGTATTCACCACTATCAAAAATATAAAGTAGTTGATAATAACTTGGAAGTGATGTACATAGTATTAGTTGGAGGGTAAAATTGGTAAAAGGTAGATTAAAATAGAATGTGACAATTATTTTGGGACAAACACTTTTGGCAAGTGTGACAGTTATTTTGGGAGAAAGGGATTACGATCCATGACCATTTTGGGTTGAGCCCTTGGGTCAATGCCAAATTTTGCCAAAAGAGCTATAGATGTAAGCCACGTCAACTACCTAAACGGTATAGTCACCAAATTCAACATTTACTATTACCCGCTGAACTTAGACTAATTTAAAAGGAATGAATCCCATTTTGGTTAAAAATTCCAATTTCAATCATGCTTCCACTATGGTACGTATAATGTATTAAGGTTGAAGCTCATTTTAACGTATCATTCAGCTCTAACTGCAAGGTGGATCACTGATCAGCAAAACCATATGTTACATCTCTGTAATCACACTTTTACACAGCCAACTATCCTAAATCAAATATCAAAATAATTACAACTATATAGTACTATAATGCTAGTGAAAGGCTGCCCTAGAAACACAATGCACAAAGGAAAATATATTACCTGTTCATAATTTTTCCTCCATCCTAGGTCATAATGCCACTTGGGAGTCGTTTTAGCCTCATATGCCTGATAAATTCCACATTTAAAAATTTCAAACTCATACTATATAAGACAACGAAGGTACAGCTAACCAAGTGAAAATGAAAATCAAATTCGAAGAAACAAAGTCACCTCAATGGTGGTAGTATTAGCTGCCACAAACCAGATATGCATAATCATAAAGCCCAAAATACTTAACGCAAAAACCACGTTCAAAACTGCACGCAAGGAACAGTAAAGGTTATGACATAAAAAGATAAAACAAATAACAATGATGTGCTTAGAAAATTACATCTCAAGAACTCACCAAATGCAATAAAAGATACTGCAAGGGTTGTCGATGTTGCAGAAATCTCTTCATCAGTAAAGAATGCCAAAAAATATGGCAACAATGATGAAGCGACGAGAGCTGTCTCAAGAAATGTATAAAACTGCAGAAGAAATACATAGTAAACGTGTTATTAATCCTATATGAGACAAGACAGGAAAACTTCTAAAAAATTAGCAACAAAATCTGTTCAAAAAGTTATTAAGGCACTCGTCTCTCAAGTAATGATCCCCGCCATCTGCCTCCAGTAATAAAGAGACATCAGATCAGACAAAAAAACAAGGAGGTAGAAGTATATCAAGACAGTGGTATTTGTTATTGAATAACCTATTAAGAATGAACTTAACCTTGTATTAAGTATTACCTTAACCATGCAGTTGCTGGCAATAAGTTACAGATTAATACCAAATCCTCCGTACTTGATCTTTTATTTCCTTTCTTTAAAGTAACAAAGGATAAAAAATACAAACCCCAGCATAACAAAACAAGTAGATGTGGTAAACAATGAGCTAGTCAAGCTAGACACCATTAAAACACACAGATACCACTTCAAATGCATCAACCAAAACAGACTTCTCATAAAGGTGAGTTTGCTTTCCAAGTTAAGTTTACCTACCAAGAATAAAAGAAAATACTTATAATTCAATGCGCCCACACAATTTACAACCCAGATGCAATGATGGTCCATTTTCAGAACACACCTGCCACCTAAAAATAAGAAAAAGAACAATACCACCATTAGTTAACATTCACAATTTACACCTCCACCAAGAAATTCTTGCAAACACATTAATCATAAATTACAGCAACTCACAAACAGAACAGTGATGGCAACGAGGAGGTTTAAACTGGTTACACTTTCGACAGTACCGTATTCTCCGATATTCCTGTTCCACGTCCAGAGGTGAACCTGAAGAATCTACAAGTGGATCCTCATCACTTATCCCCTCATCAAATTTAGGTCTCCAATTGAAAGGCACACTCCCAGGATCCGTAAAAACAACAGAAAAGTAGCTCCATAATAGCATCACCAGCTACATAGGCAATGAAGTTACTGAAATTATATGTCATACTTTAGTTAACTCAAATTACTCAATTCCAATAACATTAATTCCCTAGCCTTCTAGTTTCTTATTTATTATAATCTATATATATATATATATATATATATATGATATTAAATACGAGAACAAGGTTTTGTTACTTGAAGGAAAGGGAAATGTGAATTTATTACGAACGAACCAGAGCGTGGAAGAGGAGGAGAACGGAGAAAGCGGTTAAGGAAGGAAGGCCACCGCGGAGGAGAGCAGGTCCGTAAACAGAGAGGACGAAGGAGTAATAGGTGAAGGCTACAATTCCGAGGACAAGGACGATCATCACGGAACCGAGGCAGCGCAATCCTGTACAAAACCGGAAAACGTTCCACGCCATCATGGCTCCTCCTCCTCCTCCTATGGATCTGTCCATCGGGAGTGGACCGTGAAAATCAAACAAAAGCAATTGCCGCTTTCATCTCCGATTGTGGTTTTTTCGTGAGTTTCGTTGGACACATGCTTTGCGTTCGGTACCTTCCTGTGGAGATAAAATCGATTAAATTAAATATTAAAAAATAAAATTAAATCCGTAGAAAAACGAGTTAAAAAAAGTTCAACTTATTACTCTCTAACATTATCAATATTATTACTTTCAAAAATAAAACATTATCTTTGTCAAAAAAAAAACATTATCAATATTATTTTGGTAAAAAAAACAATATCAATATCATTTATACTATACCAAGTGGGTGTGGCACAAGTGGTAAGTTGTTTGGGCCCCTTAAGCATTTGGTCAGGGATTCGAACCCTGGCCGGTGTGTATGGAGAGACATCGCTTGGGAGAGGTCAGCCCTTAAATGAACTCCAGCTGTCCGTGCGGTGGACACCCATGTTTACCCAAAAAATAAGTGTGGTTAGTGGCCTTTTCTAATCACAATATCACATCATGACATGTAGACTAATTATTAACTAGCGTCATGACCCGTGCAATGCACGGGGCCAAAGCTTTATGGTCTACGGAAGTATTATAAGACCAAAATTAGATTAATAGTAATTGAAGTCAAATTTTAACAACTAAAAGTTATGTTTAAAAGATTCAAAAGGATGAAAGCGAAAGGAAAAACAATATTAGTAGTAGAAATGCTAGTTATTACATAATAGGGTATTAGGGTTAAATATGTTTTTGGTCCCTACAAAATTGGGTCCTTCTAAGTTTAGTCCCTACATTAACGAAATAAGCGTTTTGGTCCTCCACTTATTTTGTCGTTTCCATTATTAGTCTCTGCTGTTAAATGATGCTGACTGGGCTAACAGAATGCTGACGTGTCATTTAGAGGTGGTTTTTTTATCCATGTGGTATTTTATTTATTTTCCTCTGTTTTATTAAATTTGTTTTTATTTTCAAAAATAAAAATTAGTCTTCTTCTTCCCTAAATCATCACCATCTTCACAAAACTGCCCAGGACCCTAACATTTGCTTCTTCTTCAACATCTCTCAATCCAACTTGTTACTCTCCTTGGCCCATCACAGAAACTCCATTGGTCTTTGTTCAAGAGATTAACTCAAAGAAGTGGAAACAAAAGGGGTAAAATTCAAGGTGATGAGAAAACCAAGGTCTCTGTTAAAGATCTATTAATAAATCTCATTTCTGTGCGTTAATGAAAATGCCTATTAACTCAAGAACAAATCTTGTTTCTGTGCGTTTCTGGAATCGCGTTCTTGAAGAAGAGGGAAGGCAACGAACCACAAAATAGAATCATGTTTCTGTGCCTTTCTGGAATCGCGTTTCCGCCATCTCCGCCATCGCCCCCTTTCTCGCTGCCATCATGAGCAAATTAGCGCAATCAAAACAAAATCAGAAAACGAAATCAGAAATTGATTCAAAAACAAAATCAGAAACACAATCAAAACGAAATCAGAAAAGAAACGAAATCGAAAAAAGAAAAAAAATCAGAAACGATTCAGAAATGAAATTAGAGACGCAATCCAAATCGAAAAACAGAGAACGATTGCAGAAATTAAAGATGAAAATGGTGGAGCGGGATTGCAGGGACTAAAAACATACACTACAACAAATTTGTCAACCGGCGGCGATTATTCTGCGGCGGTTTTGGTTGAACCGCCGCCGGTTATTCTTTGGTGGCGGTTTATGCGGCGGTGCAGCAGACCGCTTCAATTAGTAAGTAAATTGCGGCGGTTTTCTTGGCATTTTACGGCGGTTTGTCTTTTAACGTTGATCTGCGGCGGGTTTAAGCTAATTCTGCGGCGGTTGTAATAAATGGCACACAAATCTAGGGCTTATTCTGCGGCGGTTTTTGATAGATTCAAAGGCGGTTTGTTTTTTCACTTAATTTTGTTCCCTCCAGACTCTCCCTCCCTCTCATAATGAAAAAAAAATAAAAAAATCTCTTTGACTTAAAACCTATATGTGCTGAAACTCTTCACCCATTCTCATTCACGAAATTGCACTGCCTCTCTTTCTCTTCGGTTACGAAATGTGCTCCCTCATGCATCCCTCCCAGAGCAGCTCTCCCTCTCAAAATCTCCCGCCGCTGCCCCTCTCAGGTTTGTTTCTTTCCTTTCTTTTTTTATGGATTTTGGTGTTTGGTTTGCAAGTTTGAAAGATACAGAGGGAAATAAAGATTTAGGGACTTTTGTGTTTTGTTTGGTACCTAATCGCAGTCATTGTTGCTCCTGCTGCAGATTCTACAAGTTTGGAATTGATTCAATCTAAGTTCCGCTCCCTAGCTTTTGCTTTTGCTGAAAAGAATTGATTCTCCTCTTGAGTGAAGATAATTTATCTTTTGCCCTTCATAGGTTCCCTTCACCTTCTTCCTTCTGATTTGTATTGGTGCTCATCCCTACCATCGATTCTCATCCAAGTGAAGGTCGGCTAATTATATCGTTGCCTTCCATCTTGCCTCCAATGCTAATTTTCAGAACTGCCAAATGCCTGTTTGTGAAAATGCATGAACGACACTTGTTTAAATTAGTGTTTGAATGCTAGTTGGTGAGGACAATATGATAAAAGAGTGTTTAAAAGTAATTTCCAGATACCTGTTTTAAATGAGTGTTTAACAAATATGTTAGTTTGTGAGTTATGTATTATCTTTAACAAATAATTGATAGGTACCTGTTAAATGAGTTCTTTGGGTGCATTATGTATTTTGTTTACATTAGGAATGACTTCTCTTTGTTGAATTTGGGGCGTGATTTAAATAGTGTAAGTCTTGGTTTTGAGTATTGTTTTCTCTATGTTTTTGTCTAGGGGTAGAAGCTTGGGTGATTTGCTTGTTGTAGAGACACCTTATTTGACGTCTAATGCATCTGCACCATCCCTAAGATTGAATTTGAGGATTATAGTGATTCCAGTGCAGCAAGAACATATACCTAGGATTGAAAAGTAGGTTTTTTAGAAAAGGGAATATGCTTGGAGTATAGTTCTACACTTGTTTTCTTTTTCTTTAATTCATTATACACATTCACACTCACCTAATGGAATGGGGAAAATGTCTCTAATGATCAAGACATTTAGCTATTAGATGCATTTTATGATGCTTACAATTGTGATCATGATTTCCTACTAGCTGTTTAAAATCATATTTTCTTGTGATGTTAAAATTAGTCAATTTCCCATATTTAGTTAACTTTTTTTTTCTTTTTAGTTCTACATCTGGTGGCATTCTTGACAAAGCTATTGAAGCAGAGGCGAAGCTGCATGCTGACTTTTTGAGGCTGGTGATCTTTCTCTCTTGTTTTTATTCATTTAAATTTATAATTCTATATCCTAGGTATTTTGTACTGATTTATTTTCGTTGATGAAATGTTAATGAAATACATCTGTGTCCGATCAGAATCTCGTTGATGAAACGAAATACCTGTTCTTCTATAAAGCGAGTGGTAACTTGATCATTGATTGTATTTGTATCAAGTTATTTATGTCTAAGATACCTGTTCTTATTTCACATGATTAGTGCATATTTGTGGCTATAGTGAACCTGACTATTGACAACTTAGTCTGTCCTTATCACTATGGCTAGGATTTATTTGGATGGTAATCGATCTTTCCTTGCTTTGTGTTTCTTTTCTGTGCTTTTCTCATTTTCTTTTTTAGTGATATTTGATTTTGGTGTAGTTGTACTTCAAAGATTTGTTGGGGAGAGAAGTAACAGTGGAGCTCAATAATGATTTGGCCATCAGAGGCACTTGCATTCCATCAACCAGTACTTCAACACCAAGCTCGAAAATACCTGTGTTGTCGGTCAAGACAAGTACCCCCACATGGTACCTCCTCTTTTTTCAAGAATGAAATGAGAATTTATGAAATGGTAACTCATAAATTAAGGTCTATTTCGCACACCAAGCATCGGCTTCATTTGGTTGTTTCATGAGGCAGACTTCAGTTGAGGAGGTACTTACTTACACTGTTCTTATTCCTCTCTTCAAATGATTCACCTCTCAATGACTTACTTTATACAATGAATTTCCAGGGTGACTCAACTTCCTTTGTTCCACCTAAAACCATTGGTGCTAAATCTGAAGCTCCTTCTAATGCTAGAGCACCATGTTTTGCAAGACCTGCAAAGAAAGATTCAACATTCGCAAATTCATTCCTTTAACCAATGGCTAAGGTGCAGAGCTTTGATTATAGTACACTTGAGCCTCCAACATTTACTAGGCCAAGCATTCAGACTCAACAAAGAGACCAGCTAAATGATGATAAGGAAAAAATATGCTATTCTGATATTGGTAAATAGCGTGCTTTGAGTTTGAACTCTGAAAGTTATTAGAAATTAGAAATTATAATGTATAAGTAGCTTAGAATCAGTAATATATTATTTGTGTAACCTTTTTTTTTTGCAGGAAGTGAGTGGTCCCCTGAAATGGATGCCTTTTTTCCTAAGTAATGAATTTTAGTTCCATAGGCAGAGTAGTAAAGAAACTATGTCAGTTTTGCAGTTATATCAAAAGAAATTTAAGTCCTCAATTTATGGGCCAATATGTGTTCCCTTAGGCATTGCTGTGAGATTAACCCTTAAAGCTAAGCTTATGCTACTAGAAGACCATCAGCCTTAGTTGACTTAGTTGGTTAGTGCACATATTTTGATTTTCAGCCCCTTTACATATTTTTATAGTATTTTTGTTTTGCTAACATTGTATCGCTCTGTTCATGAATTTCCATCTGTTCGAAATATGCTAAGCTGGAAATACACACATGTATGAATATTGATAATAAATAAAGAAGAGATACACAAATTAGTTTGTTGATGCACAAGTTTAATTAGTAGCACTCAAAACTGCATTTCAAGATTTGTTTTAGGGGATAGCTCTCCTACATGGACTTGATTTTAGGACTTCCCCTCTGTCTCGTTTCATCTCCATTTTCTTGTCTTTGTCAATGCTTTCTTTTGCTCTAACCTTTTGTATGGCACTCAGGTTGCAATGTGGTGTTTTCTGGTCATCAAACTAGCACATAGGACTCTCAAGAGGAATATATTTCCCAGTTTGGTACTTGATCACCAATCCAATGAATTCACAAGATTTATGTTTAGTTCTTTGTTTATGATTGAACGACTTACTCTCTAATACTTGTCTTAGGTACCTATGTAATTTTTGAGTAGAATTCTTGTTTGTAATACTTTTTTGGAAGTAATGAAGTCAATTTTAATTTAATTGTTGTTTTCTTATATTTTTAGTTGTTATCATAGTAATTATATAATTTTTAGCATTCCATACGATTCGACCAGCAGCCAAATAAGAAATATTTTTTTTTTAAAAAAAAAAGCAATTAATTGCGGCGGTTATAAACCGGTGCAGATTGACACTGATTATTCTGACTCCATTTGTTTAGGGGCGGTTATAAACCACCGCAAATAGAAACCGCCGCTAAATTCCCATGAACCGCTGCAAAAAAATTGGGTGTTCTATACTCCCGGCGGTTATTCCAGCGGTTGTCAAAACCGCCGCAGAGTTACCTCGCGGCGGAGAAAACTGCAGCGGTTTTGGAACCGCCGCGAGATGCATTTAGCAGCGGTTAAAACCGCCGCAGAATGTCTTTTGAACCGCCGCCGGTTGCCAATTTTGTTGTAGTGATATTTTACCCTACATAATAATTGGGCTATAAGGGGTTAGACCATCTGCAAAAACAGAAGCACTGGATGGATTCTACTGAACAGGTTGCTAGACATTTTAATATGTCAAATGATGGATTATAAGACACAAGCATTTCATCACGCTTTATATATTTTGTTACAAAATTATTTCTTTTCACAAAATTGGTAATAGAGGAACAACATTCGAATATTTGAAGAATTAAAAATTTTGTTGGACCTTAAAGTATCCCAAAACACACTGTCTAACGTCACACTTTACGTAATTTGTAACAAAATTAATTTTTGGTTTTATTAATCTGATTATGAAGGTATAGACTTCGGCTATTTGAAAAGCTAAAATTTTTACTGAACCATAAAATGCCTTTAAAACATAAAAATATGGATTATAGATGAACAAATTTTCACATATTTGAACAATTACATTTTTTGTTGCATCACAAGTTACTCTACATTAAAAAAAAATATGAAGGGAAAAAAAGAGTGATAAAAAGGGGGGGAAGAGAAGGAGGGAGTTTTGGGGAACGAAATAAAACAAAAAATAAGGGAATGATTTTTTTGGGGAAAAAAACAAAAAAAAGAGAGGGAGAGGGGGAGAATTTGGCGGAGTATGACATTAGCACCGATGTCATACTACCTCGGGATTTATATTTTTAGATTATCTTTTAGTTTTTTTCTAAAAAATTAGTCAACGTGTCATGATGTGATTGGAAAATAGTACCAAACACACCTATGAAGTCACACCTAAATTTTCTCCTTTTCCTAATTAGTCATTGCCATCTTTAATTTTAAACGTTATTCCTAAATAGTACCAAACATACCTATGAAGTCACATCTATGAAAGTTATTCCTTTGATTGAAGAGGGAAATATTTCCTATCATAAGTTTGGGAATGAGAATGCCATATGTGGGAATACTTGAAGCCAGAGTGGAAGGTGCAGATTCATCACTTCTATCGAGAGGCAAATTTTTATGCGGACTAGTTTGTGAAGTTGGGAGCTCAGAACACCTCTCCTTAATGTTGTGGCACTGGACTTCGGTGGAGTGAAGTTCTTTATTATTTGTTGATGCTATAAGAACTCATTTTATGAGACCTTAGCTTTTTTCTTTCTTCCTTTTTGTAACAAAAAATGCTTTTATACACTTTAGAGATATAGAGATAGAAGAGAGAAAAGTTATATATATATATATGATTGATAGGTGGTGACGTGATGTGAAAAGAAGAGAGATATAGAGAGAACCAAAAAGATTTTAGATGGATGTTGATTTTTGAGGGGTCTTCAAATTTTTTGATATGTGTTGATTTTTAATTGATACTCAAGAATCCTCAATAGTGTATGGTAGACATATGATTTTTGAGTTTAAAGCTTTATACCGAATTTTTCTTTATAGTCATATAATTAGAGCCGTCAATTTTGGCCAACTCAATAGATCGGCCCGATGATTCAGTGTTTTGAGTTCGAACAGTCATAAAACACGTCCTCGCAGCGTCTCACACGAGGTTATTTTTGGAATAAAATTTGTTAAGGGGTGTGAAAGAGTAGGAGGGGGTGTGGGAAAAGCAAAACCCTAAATGTCCAAAAAAGAACGGGGGCTGTTATGACCTAGCCCAGTAGGCCCATAACTTGTTGTGCTTTTATGAACATTTTTGTGATGGACAATGCTATTTGATAGGAACAAAATTCGTATGAACAGCAAGAAAAACACACTATAAAAAGAGTTTTATAATAATACATCAGCAGCTGTGCGAGGGATTATAATTGATCGTATCTTTCATTTCTTTACAACAAATATTACTCTTTTGTAATTCAAAAAATATATTACTCTTTTGCAATTTTCTTTATTAAAAGTTGGACACTGGCTGTGTCGGCCCATTGGCTCAATATTTTATTGGCCTTTTTTTTTTTACCCCCATCAACTCCCATCTACCCCCATCAAATTGCTAAAACCCGAAAATACCCCTGCTCAACTTACAATTCGCTCGGATTTACCTTCATCTAAGGTAAATCCGTTTTGTTATTTTTAAAGTCGGATTTACCTCAGATGGGGGTAAATCCGATTTCAAAAATAACAAAGCGGATTTACCTTAGCTGAAGGTAAATCCGCTTTGTTATTTTGGAAATCGGATTTACCTGGTGGGCACATAAATCCGATTTCCCTAAAAAAAGAGAAAATCGGATTTATCCCACCTAAGGTAAATCCGATTTCCCTAAAAAAAGAAAATCGGATTTATCCCACCTAAGGTAAATCCGATTTTGTTATTAAAAAAAATTGTTTTTTATTTAATTTTTTAAAAAAGGTTATAAAATGCTACTAAAAATCCGTTAAACAGCCAAAACTAATCCAAAAATTATAAAAACACCACTAAAAATCTAATAAAACCAAAATAAGGTTATGCAAATTTTTTCAGATTTTTTGGAGATTATGAAAAATTAAAAAAATTAATATAAAATAGTAAACGATGGAATTTTGGATTTTGAGGTCCCCAGTCCTGAAAGAAGTCTCTTCTTGAGGAGTATTGATCCTTGATATTTGTCCGATTTAAAGAATGTGGTTTCATTACAATTTGAGTAGGTTGCCCGAAAACTGATTTTTTAGCCTAAATTATTCTCCCGACGTACAATATCGTCACGTGTTAACGAACCACACACTAAACAGAACCAAAAGACGGTCGAAATTTGTATCTAAAATTTTAACTGAGTTATTTATTAATTAGGTTAACAAAGCGGATTTACCCCCACATAAGGTAAATCCGCTTTGGTTATTTTTAAAAGCGGATTTACCTTATATGGGGGTAGATCCGCTTTTAAAAATAACAAATCGGATTTACCCCCAATTAAGGTAAATCCGATTTGTTATTTTTCAAAGCGGATCTACCCCATCTTAAATAAATCCGATTTTATTTTTTTAAATTTTTTAGTGGAAATCGGATTTACCTAAATCCGATTTAAATTTTTTAAATTTTTTAGTGGAAATCGGATTTACCTAAATCCGATTTCCAAAAAAAAAAATTGAAATCAGGATACGTTCGGGATTTTTAATTTTTGTGAAGGGCAATTGCGTCTTTTTGCAGGGTCGATGGGGGTAGATAGAGAGGTGGTGGGGGTACAAAAAAAAAACCCTATTTTATTTTGAGCTGGGCTATAAAAAACACCACTCAACCTAACACACTTTTGCATGGGCCAAGTCGAGCTAGGTTGGGCGTTCTATTTGACGGTTCTACATACAATCAAATATTCTTATTAAGACGCCACTTTATTACGACGGAGAATTCTACGATATTCATTGAACTTTGTTGGATATTTCTTGCACTCATTTGGTGCACTCCTTTGGTATCCCTTAGCAGCTCGCCAACTGAGCTACCTATTTGGGATATGATCCCACTTAAAATGTAACCAAAAAAATTAAAATGTAACCAAAAAAATTAATCCCTCTTAAAATATCAAATACCTTTACTTTTTGAAATATTTAATATGGCAAAAAAAACATTCCATACAAAAAAAAAATTACCTAAATACCACACTTTCTACATTATATACCAAAGTAACCCACTTTTTTTAAGTGGAGAACTCGCCCCCCACCACCCAACTTTCTAAACTAAAATTTTCCAATTTTTTTTATTTCTAGTTCAGAACTCCCCCCCCCCCCCCCACCAGGGAGAGTTCTGACCTGCGTTTTTTTATTTTTTAAATTTCTTATATTTAATTTGATTAATATATAAATTAATTTAATTTAATTACAATAATTAATTTAAATAATTAGAATAATTAGTAAACTTATTTATAAAGTAATTACGGTAATAATTACGGTAAAAAATGAAGATATTAAAAATTGGAACAGAATTTAATATAGGATAAGAACAGAAATGAAAAACACAAATTGCAGAAATACAAGGATAGGAAACTTAAAACGAAACGACAGGAAAACATAATACAAGAAGAGGCCAACATGAAGTAAACTACTTCTACTTCCACCATACATTCTTAGGTAGTGGCCATCGGATGACTGGAGGGATAAGGCTACGGACGATGGATTCGTCAGACTCTCTGGTTTCGACGCACAATTCGAGATAAGTTTCAATCCAACATTGGAACCTCTCATGTTCCTGAAACATTTCTCGAACGTCCTTGTCTTTCTTGATAGGCACGGGGCACCACCGAATACGATTACGTGGGCCGATGTAGGGGGAGCGATAAACAATACTAGTGATTTCTTGCTCCACACCCTCTACGTGGGCGTTTTCCGTTAGTTTTTCTTTCATTTCGGCGAAGGTGATGTTGTTCTTAAGCCCGGAATGTTTAGTGTTGGGACCCTCAAAATACACACCATCTTGTTCCCTGCCCTCGACAGTGCCCTGATAGTAGATTTTACAGGTGTGCGTAATGACTCTTTCCGGTATGGGTTGTTGTGGTGCGGGTGGTCTTTGTTGCAAAAGATGAATGATTTCTTCTGGAGTGCGTATTGTGTCCACGTACAGCTCTAAGATTTGTCGCCCCATGGGAAGTGTAGCATGATATTCCATCATTGTGTGGACGTCGTCGTCGCTGCGGATCTCCACAACTGAAAAATAAGCAGTCCCGTCTTCTCCACGTTCGTACTTTCGGTAACGTATACGGCTCACGTCTTTACGCCACCCTCCCTCTGGCCGTATCTTCCTCTCAGCCTTCTCCTTCAGTTGGGGGAATGTGATGTCCTTATTCATCCTACAGAAGATATGATTAGGACACTGAAAGACAACACCATGTTCATCGGTGGTTACAGTTCCACTGTGATGAAGGGCGGTTAGGAATTTGTCATTTGAGTACTGGGTTTGGAACAACTGCCATTCCATTTTAGCGGGTGGGGCGATGGTTTTTGGGAAGAAGCAGAGAAGAGAAGATGACTCAGAAGGCAAGGGTAAGTTGAGGGTAAACTCTTGGTGTGAATGTTAGTGTAATTTGAGAATGTATTTATAATAGAGGTGATCGTGTGTGAGCCGTTGATTTAGGATGATCATAACCGTTGATTTTAGGGTTTAGTGTCGGCAAAATCTAGGCTGTTAAATAGTGTCGGCAAAATCTAGACCGTTAAATAAAATAAGACCTCAGCACTATGCACACTCTGCACAATGCAGCATGCACACTCTGCACAATGCACACTCTGCACAATGCAGCACTCTGCACAATGCACACTCTGCACAATGCATTATTAAAGATTAAATATTTAATTATTGATACAACTGAATTAAATGTGACTTAACATTAAAACCTTAAATTTAATAAGTGATAAAAACACAACTTCTTAATTATGAAATACAACTTCTCAAACTAATAATAGATTAAAGTAAAATATTAACGAAGAAGATGAGACCCAGTTCCACACCGTCTAGGACGGGGATGACGCTGTGGACGTTGACGCCGTTGTGGTTGTTCCGGTTCTTCTTCAGTCGAGACATAGCACAGAACTTCATGAGACACTTCAAAAACACTCCTGCCAGGAAAGATCTCATCAATATGGGTCACTATCTTTGAAACTTTTTTAATTTTTTATTCTCTATTTTCCATTCCATAATTACCAACATCTTACTTTACTTGCTTCAGCATACTCAATGACGGAAAGATCTGCCATTCACTACAAAAATAAAATTGCTGACGAACTAGGTCCTGATGGGGTGGCTTGGGTTGAAGACATTAACCCAGAACAATTGTTGCTGTGGTGCGATGGAGGTTCCCGTTGGGGGCACATGACAACAAACCTTGCAAAGTGCATCAACAATGTCCTTAAGGGGGTGCGTAATCTCCCTATCCGTTCATTGATACATGCAACATATTTCAGGATGAACGAGATTTTGTCAAACGGGGAACACAGACACAGGCGATGATGACATCCGGAACAATGTTCTTTGAAAAATTGTTGAAAAACATTGCCGAAAACATTAAAGTCTCAAAAACGCATGGCGTTGCAATTCACGATCGTGCCAACCAATTGTTCCGAGTTCAAGAACTTGCACGACCACAAAGTGGTAGACCTTCTACCACATTTGTGGTCGACTTTAGAGCAAAAACCTGTGAGTGTGGGGAATTCCAGGCACTTCATTACCCCTTGTTCACATGCAATCGCAGCATGCGCAAAATGCAATTTCAACCATATGAAGTTTGTGGATCCACCGTACACAATGCATAATGTTTTCAATACTTACATTGTGGAGTTCCCACCCTTGCCAACTGAGACCTCATGGCCTGATTTCAATAGTATTGAACTACAACATGATCCAACTAAACGAAGAAATAAAAAGGGCCGTCCACAGTCTACCCGTATTCGTACAGAGATGGATCAAAGAGAAACGGGTACCCGCACCAAAAGATGCGGAATTTGTAGAAATGAGGGTCACAATAAAAATAACTGCCCTAACCGCAATGTCAACTAGTCACATTTACTACTACTATTCTTTTCGTATTAGTCTTTTAAATCAATTCATGTCTTTTAATGTGACACTTAAATTTATATTTTTTTTAAATAATTAAATTTAGTATTTATACTTTACTAATTATTTTAATTATTTAAATTAATTATTGTAATTAAATTAAATTAATTTATATATTAATCAAATTAAATATAAGAAATTTAAAAAATAAAAAAATGCAGGTCAGAACTCTCCCTGGTGGGGGGCGAGTTCTGAACTAGAAATAAAAAAAAAATTGAAAAATTTTAGTTTAGAAAGTTGGGTGGTGGGGGGCGAGTTCTCCACTTAAAAAAGTGGGTTCCTTTGGTATATAATGTAGAAAGTATAGTATTTAGGTAATTTTTTTTTTGGTATGAAATGGTTTTTTTGCCTATTTAATATCGTCACAATCATCATTACGGCGAGATATGATAAATGATTTATATCTTTTTTCTTTTGGTATGGAATGGCGTATATTTTTTGTCAAAAAAAAAATCTTAGCATATATTTTTAAACTCTATAATAATGTGTTATTCAAAATAGTGACATCACATACTGAACTTTTTAACTGCCATCCCTAGTAATTGTTCGAGTGCACAGTGCCTCTTTTGGTATCCAATAAATTCCACCACGTCCTCATTCTGAATACATCCAATAACAAAAGTCACAAGAAAAGCTCAGCCATAAAGACATTTAAAAATAAGTGTAGTAGTAGAGTTAAAAAAATCGTCTTAATTATTTCAAAAATCTAAAATTTACTTTAAACTAGAGATGATAATGGCGGGGATTAGGGTACACAAATTAACCGGTTATATGGTTAAACTACATTCATATTCATATCCGGTCAAATAAAACTGGATATTTATGGTAATTTTATAATCGGTTATTTTAATTTGTCCAAATATGGTTATGGTTTTTTATCTGGTTATTTTATGAATATCCGTTGGATATCCAAGTGAGCCCATCAAAATGATAAACCCCTAAAAATTGAAATCCTAAATCTGAAATCCCTAACCTGTCTCTCTCTTTCTCCACCATGAAGTCGTGAACCCATTTCCTCTGTTTGTCTGCGTCGCCACTGTTTGCGCCGGCGGCGGCCGTTTGCGTCGCTGGCCGTTTGCGTCACACCTTTGCAGAGCTGTACGTACACTAAGGTTTTGCTGAGCTTTTGCATCACCTCTCTTCAATCTTCGGTGCGAGGAACCTTCTAATCTTCGATCTGCAACTTTTTCGATCAACAAACTCAGGTATTCTTCTTTGTTTGAGGAACCCATTTTCTTCAGTGTATGTTGGATGGAATGGTTTCAAGGTAGGATTTAGAGGACTCTGGAATTGACCGTGAGGGAATGATGCATGTGACATGAAAATTTGGGTGATGAGTGATTAGTCGTTTTGTGAACTCAACTATTCACTACAAGAATTATTGGTTTTTCCGGCCAGGAGTTTCCGGCGGATACAGATCCCCCGCAAAGTTACCGGCGGAATCTACGAATTTCCGGCGGAATTAGTCCGCCTCAAAGTTACCAGCGGAAAAATTGACATTTGCGGCGGATTAAAATTCGTCTTGGATTTTGCGGCGGATTTAACGGTTCTTGCGGCGGATTTTGCTTCACAGTTTTTTTTTTTACGAGCTTTTAATTAATCGCCGCAAATTCACCTCCGTCCGCCGCAAATCCCTTATGTCCGCCGCAAATCCCCTAAATCCGCCGGTAACTTCCTTTTCCGGCGGATCTTGCCTTTTGACCGTTTGACTTCGTTTCACCTATATAAACCCCTTCTCCCCTTCTTCTTTTTTCACACCTCTACCAATACTCTCATTCTCTTGATACGGCACTCGATCTCTTAATACGGCACTCTCTTGAGCATTGTCGGCAGCGGGGTTCCAATAGAGTGGCGTACGTCTCTATTTTTTTGTAAAAAAATTTTCACATTGTCATGAAGACCCCTTCATCTTTTTCGTTAAAAGTAACCCCTTTATCAGCATAAAGTTCATCCTCATTATTTTCACCACAAGAGACATATACGCTCATCAAACGCTCGGTATCATCCTCCAACTTAACAACCCGTCCTTGCAGTTCCTCAAACTTTCTATTTAGAGATTCAATCATCTTTTCAAAAGATGGTTTCTTGTGAAACTTTCTATTTTGAAAATATGGTTGAATCTCTAAATAGAAAGTTTGAGGAACTGCAAGGACGGGCTGTTAAGTTGAAGGATGATACCGAGCGTTTGATTAACGTATATGTCACTTGTGGTGAAATAATGAGGAGGAGCTTTTTGCTGATAAATGGGTTACTTTTAACGAAAAAGATGAAGGGGTGTTCACGACAATGTGGAAATTTCTTTACAAAGAAATGGAGACATACGCCACTGTAATGGAGCTGCTGCCGACAATGCTCAAGAGAGTGTCATATCAAGATAATGGCGTAGGTCTCCGTTTAGGGGTAGCAGACATTAAATATATATTTTACTGTTTTTCCCAATTTTTATCGCTTTTAATTATTTTATTTTTTTGTTTAAAATATTTTATTAATTGTATGTATATTTTTTTGGTGATAATATTTTACTGCTTTTCCCAATTTTTATTTTTTTAAATTAAAAATTAATTAGTTATTGGATTTTATTTTTTTATCAATAATTAAAAAAATTAACAAAATAATATATATTTTTAATTAAAACGATTTTTTAAAAAAATAAAATTTATTTTTTAAAAATAATAATAATTTTTTAAAAAAAATATTAGTTTTTTAAAAAAAATAATAATTTTTTTTTAAAAATAATAATAATTTTTTAAAAAAAAGAATAATTTTTTTTAAAAAAAAAAATTGGTACTTTGCGGCGGATTAGTGTTTTTTGCGGCGGATATTGAGAATTTGCGGCGGATTATAGCTTTTGCGGCGGATTATTTGGTATTTTTAAAAAAAAGGCGCGATATTTTAATTTGAATATCCGCCGCAAAGTACCACGAATCCGCCGCAAACCTCCGTAAATAAAAAACCCGCGGATTTTAAATTTCAAAATCCGCCGCAACCGTCCAGAATCCGCCGCAAAGCACCGAAAAAAAAAACCCGCGGATATTGAATTTCAAAATCCGCCGCAACCGTCCAAATCCGCCGCAAATCCCTTTTGACCGTTGGGCTGCGTTTTTCTATATATATCCATTCCCCACTTCTCATTCTTCACACTTCTAACAATCCTCCCATTCTCTTCTTAAAATTTCTCTTTTACTCTCTCCCAAATTCTCTCCTTCTCTACTAAATCTGTTTTTGAAGTGTAGCGCTTCCTCCCTACGAATTGTCTTCTGCTCTTATTGGGAAATTTCTTCAAGGTATGTTTTTGATATTAGTTAATAGTTTTAGTTTTTAATTTTTTTTTAATATTCGTTTTTAAATTATTTTATAATAATATGAATTTGTTACTAATTGTGTTGTTTTTTTTGTTTAATTAAAAACAAAATTAAAATAATAATAATTATTCGTTTTTAATTAAAATAATAATAATTATTAAAATAAAAAAACAAAATTTATTTTTTAAAAATAATAATAATTTTTTTTAATTAAAATAATAATAATTAAATTTTTTTTTTAAAAAATGTTTTTTAAAAAAAATTATATTCATTTTTTTTTTAAATAAAACGGGTGTTTTGCGGCGGATAAGGGGTACTTTGCGGCGGATAATTTGCGGCGGATATTGGGTACTTTCCGGCGGATATATTGCGTCAAAAAATTGTCCCCTTGTCCGGCGGATTATCCGCCGCAAATTTGCGTAGGATTTTGCGGCGCCACTAAATCCGCCGCAAACTTGCGGCGGATAATCCGCCGCAACGCGTTTGCTTCGAGCTGGCTACCGGCGAAAAACTTCCGCCGCAAAGTCCAAATATCCGCCGCAAATTTGGCTTTTGCGGCGGATTTCGCCCGCCGCAAAGTCCAGCTTTTTTTGTAGTGATTGGGACTAAGTGACTGAAACCTGAACTTGTAATAACAGCTATATGACTTGTCTTTGCCATGGAAAACGAATTTTTGTTGAATGAACTATAATTTAATGTTTGCTTGCTCAGACCTAGTGAAGAACTTTATATGATTTTGCTCCTTTTAAAGGCATGGTCATTAAAAGAGGTTTTATTTAATCCCTCACTTGGGTCAATTCCAGAGTCCTCGATATACATACATGAATCTGTATTGCTCGCTATGGTAAGGTAAAATATGCTTTTGTGCCAATTTTGGAAGGATCTGTCAAAAGTATCAAATTATTATAGTGGTTATTCTATGCTTTTGTGACATGGTAACTGAATTAAGCTAACACCGGGCTATTTGACATTATGTAGAGAGGTTGATGTGTATTTAGCAACTAGGAAAAATTTTATTTTGGTTGTATTTAATGTTTGTGATAATGACATACTATGTTATTGACTGCACAGTAGCCCTCATTTTGGCAATTATACAGACACTTGTTTCATCCGGGCTTTCAATTTTTGAGATGGTCTATGAAGCTTTGATTTTAGGAGTATTTAATTTAATAGTTATAAAATAAAATAATGATATCAGATAATCACGAGTTAAGTGTGGCAAAATTCGTTGTCTTGTGGAGTGGAGAGGGAGGGAGGGAGGGAGGGAGAGAGAGAGAGAGAGAGAGAGAGAGAGAGAGAGAGAGAGAGAGAGAGAGAGAGAGAGAGAGAGAGAGCATAATTTTTTATTGTTTTGAATTTTTGATTTTTAAATTTAAAAAAAATGAATAAAAATTGAATTTTTCTCGCCAAATACATATTTTTAAATTTCAGTTTGGTAAAAAAAAAGGAAAAAAATTATAGGCGAAATCCGGTTATTAAACCGGTTATGGATATAACCAGTTGTAAAAACAGGTTATGGATATAACCGGTTACATAACCAGTTTTAAAAATTAATAACCGATTATGTTATTTTTAGGTTATGAAACCGGTTATATAAAATAGACATTTGATGGATATGAATTGATTTTGTAACCATGGTTATTTTGTGCACGAGTAGCTGGGACTCTCTAAAAAGAGTACCATTGTGCTAATACCTGAGCGCACACACAGCAATCTTGAGCGCACACAAGCAATCTTAGTGCTTGTACTCATATTTGCTGGGCATTCAAGTGCACGGACCCGCCGGATACTCACACTTTATATGCGAAACATAATAATAAATGATATTGTAGTTCAATTAAAAAAGAGATCAAATCAATTTATTAAAATAAAATATTACGAAAGATAATATGTAGTGAAATAAAAAAAACATACAGATAGTGGTTAAATATATGTTTAATGCTATTGTCAAAAAACATATATATATTTAGTGGATTTTTTTAAAGTTGGATATACTTAAATTATAATAATAGTAACTAGTAATCCAATGGGTGTGGTTGAGCGGTTGGGGCTCATCCTCCATTAACCAAGTGTCGAGGGTTCGATCCTCGTCTTGGGTATAGAGCAGCTTTAAATCTCTAGGTCAGCTGTCCCACCCTTCGAAGTGCCTCCAATCTAGGGAGGGGGATTAGTCACTGCGTTCGGCGGTGGATACCCTGGTTAATACCAAAAAAATAATAATAGTAACTAGTAATAAATAGTAATATATATATATATAAAAATAGATATATGTATCTATAATTCAAAATATTAGTAGTGAGATTCAATATTTAATAGATAAATCATTTTTTTTTTAAATTGTAATATTATATGCGGGTGCAGGTGCTGGGTGGGGTGAGCACTATAAACACCCAATTTGTATCGGCAATTATCCATTGGCCATGAGTAATTTTTGTAAGTGCTCAATGAATATGAGCCAAATTATAACTCCTATGTGAAACCCCTTTTAATTATTCAGCCTTCTAGACAAAACTGACTAAGAATTAAAATCGGGATGATAATTCTGCAACAAATACTCTCTTACTAAATCTCAAAAAAAAAAAAAATACACTCTTACTAAATTGTATGGGTGTTAGATTTAATAAAACTCATGTAAATTTCAATATTATCTATAATGAGAACTAAATCTCTCACTAGTGCATTAGTTAAATTGACTATAGATTTTTTTTATCAATAATTGACAATAAGATTTAATATAAAATAGGATTAAATATGTTTTTGTCTCTATAAAATTTGAGTTTTTTGATTTGAGTCTCTCAAAAAAATTTCACCTACTTTTTTTTTTGCAATAAATTTCACCTACTTTTGGTCACTATAATTTTTGTTTTTAGTCTCTCATGACTTTTAATAACGCTTTAACACTTTTCATAGCAGTTATTGGACCTTTTATAAGCGCTATTAAAAGCTGTGAAGCGCTATTAAAAATAATGGTGGACAAAAAACAAAAAAAACAAATTTTATAGGGACAAAAAACATATTTAACCTTATAAATATTAGGCTTAAATATATGTTACCCTCTGCAAATTTCCTCACTTTCCATTTACCCCCTTGCAATTTTTTTTCTTCAAAAAACACCTTACAAATATTAAGTGTTTCTAGTTACCCTCCTGCTGTTAACTTTTCTGTTAAAAAATGACGTGGCAAACTGAGATGACATCAGCACTGACGTCAGTGCCACATGTCACCATATTATTGGACTTTTGTGCCACGTGGCACTGACACACCACGCCAACATCCTATGTCATCATGGCCACGTGGCACTGACATATGCCACGTCAGCAACCAAAAGATGACTGCCACGTGGCACTGGCTTGCCAATAGGGCGCAATAGTGTTACTTAAAAAAATAGGAATTTGGTGGCTCATGGGTGTTGAACTCGTGACCACCTAATCATACCCACTCACTAATACCATTGAACCAAATCAATTCTTGTGAATGTTAAGCAACCTATTAATATATATATTATATAAAACGATTCTGCAGAAACCCAAAAATTCATCCCCAAATTCATCATCATCATCATCATCCTCAACAACAATAATAAACCCAGAAACGAAATCATCATCATTCGTCATCATCATCATCTTCTTCGTTTGTGAATTTCATTTTTGGATTTACGATTTCAGTTTCCAGATCTCACTTTTTCGTTTTTTTCGTTCATAGATCTCGCTTTTTCGTTAATTGGGCTTGTTGACGAAACGAAATTGGGTTTTGAACTCAAACGAGAACGAAATGGAATCTGAAACAAAACCCTGAAATCGTTTTCCATCATTTTCCATCGTTTTCCAAATCGTTTTTACGTTTCCAAATCTTGAATCTTGAAACCGAATGTGAAACTTGAAACTTGAAACTTGAATCTCCAAATCGTTTTCGAATCGTTTTCCAAATCTTGAATCTTGAATCGTTTACCCAGAAATCGAATCTTGAAACAACCATCGTTTTCCAAATCGTTCAGCAACCATCGTTTTTTCCAGAAATCGAATCTTAATTCGTTTCTCGGCAGTTTATTTTTTTAAAAAAAATTAATTCGTTTTTATGTAATATATACTAATAGTTGCCTTAATGTTCTCAAGAATTGATTTGGCTCAATGGTAATACGTAGTGTGTATAACAAGGTGGTCACGAGTTCAACACCCATGAGCCACCAAAATTCCTATTTTATTAAGTAACACGATTGCGCCCCATTGGCAAGCCAGTGCCACGTGGCAGCCATCTATTGGTTGCTGACGTGGTATATGTCAGTGCCACGTGGCCATGATGACATAGGATGATGATGTGGCGTGTCAGTGCCACGTGGCACAAAAGTCCAATAATATGGTGACACGTGGCACTGACGTCAGTGCTGATGTCATCTCAGTTTGCCACGTCATTTTTTAACAAAAAAGTTAACAGCAGGGGGTAACTAGAAACACTTAATATTTGTAAGGTGGTTTTTGAAAGAAATTTTTTTTTGCAGGGGGGTAAATGGAAAATGAGGATATTTGCAGGGGTGTAACATATATTTAAGCCTAAATATTCAAGAGACGAAGAGGGAGGTGATGGTTGAGCAGGAGGTTGGTATGCTTTGGGGAAATCGTTCGTTTCAATGGATTCATCAACCTTCCTGGGGTTCCTCGGGGGGTATTCTGTGTTCTTGGCTTGAGGGTGCATGTACGGTGACGTCACATTTTTTTCGGTGTTGGTTTTCTTGGGCTCAGTACGGTGTCTCGTGGTAAAGTTATTCACGTGGTTAATGTGTATGCTCATTGTTCGACAGTATCAAATTAAGAGAAGGGTTTGGACTGAATTGGTAGAAGTTAAACAAAGGTTGGGGGATGGTGAATGGTGCATTGTTGGTGACTTTAATGCAGTGTCTTGCGCAAATGAAAGAAAAGGCAGAAGCGGGAGTACCTCAGAGGTGGATATGGATGATTTCATTAGCTTTATGGTTGACATGGACTTAGTCGATGTTCCGGTGACGGGTAAGAAGTTCTTATGGTTTTGTTCAGACGGTTCTATGAGCAGGCTAGACAGGTTATTGGTTTCAGAAGGGTTGATATCAGATAGGGGAATCACGGGCCAGTGGATTGGTAACCGGGACATTTCTGATAACTCTCCTATCCGGATTTTGCGAGCATCGAAAGAATGGGGTCCAAAGCCATTCCGCTTCTTTAATGCTTGACTGGAGCACGAAGATTTCTTCCCTTTTGTTCACCGATGCTGGAATGAGGTTAACATATCGGGTTGTAAGGCATTCGTCCTAAAAGAAAATATGAAATTGCTTAAGGGGAGCATCAGAGGGTGGAACAAAGAGGTGTTCGGTAAGTTAGACTTGAATATTGATACATTGGTCCAAGATCTGAATACTTTAGATGCCATTCTTAGTGAAGGTTGGGATAGCGATGCCGTGGTAAATAGGAAGGAAGTCTCCGCCTCACTTTGGAAAGAAATCCGGGTGAAAGAGTCTTTTTTGGCACAAAAATCAAGAGCAAGATGGATTAAGGAATGAGACATGAACTCGAAGTACTTCCACTCTCTCTTAGTTATAGAAGAAGAAGATGTAACGTGGTGATTATTAGGGAGAGCGGGAACCCAGTGGAGGATGTAGATGAAGTGAAGTCGTTCGTCAAGCATCATTTTGAGAACTGTTTTGTGGAGCCAAATCTCAATCGCCCAACTCTTGATGGCCTGCATTTCAATCAATTATTGTCATCTGAGTCGGATCCCCTAATTCAACCGTTCTCCGAATAAAAGATAAGGATGGGAGTGTGGGATTGTGATGGAGATAAGAGCCCGGGCCCCGGCGGATTCAAACTCAATTTCATTAAGCGTTGTTGGAGTTTGTTGAAAGAGGATGTTGTGGGTTTTTTTTAATGAATTCTTTGAGTACGCCTATCTTCCAAAAGCAATCACAGCTTCTTTTATTGCATTGATCCCTAAGAATGACAATCCTCAAGGTTTGAGTGAATTCAGACCTATTTGTTTGATAGAGAGTTTATACAAAATTTTGGCCAAAGTGTTGGCAAATCGATTGAAGAAGGTAATGCCCAAAATTATTTTCAATCACCAATCTGCTTTCATCGGGGGAAGACAAATTTTAGATGGGGTCGTGATTGTCAATGAAGTGGTGGATTATGCTAAGCGGGGTAAGGAAGAATGTTTGATGTTCAAAGTAGATTTTGAGAAAGCTTACGACTCTATTTCTTGGGGTTTTTTAATCTATATGTTGCAAAGAATGGGTTTTCCTAGTAGATAGATTTCTTGGATAAGATCTTATGTGTGCACTAGTTCCATGTCAGTTCTTGTAAATGGTAGCCCAACGCAAGACTTCAATGCTTGTAGGGGTTTGCGACAAGGGGATCCTTTGTCACCGTTTTTATTTCTCATTGTCGCTGAAGGTTTGGCATGTTTAATGCGAATGGCGATTGAGACTGGTTTATATCATGACTTCTTCATTAGCCAAGACATCCGTTTTTCTATGTTGCAATTTGCGGATGACACAATGTTGTTGGGCAAGGCCACTTAGGAAAATGTTTGGTGTATAAAGTCATTGTTGAGAGCCTTCGAGCTTGTGTCCGGCTTGAAAGTAAATTTCCACAAGAGCAAATTGATTTGTATTAACGTCCCGGATGGGTTTATGGATAGGGCTAGCGTCTTCCTCTTTTGTAGAATGGAAGCAATACCGTTCAAGTTCTTGGGAATCCTAATAGGCGCTAATCCAAGGCGTGAAGCTACTTGGAGTTCGATTTTAGGGGGTATGCGTAAGAGATTGGCTTCTTGGCAGGGTCGTCTTCTATCCATCGGTGGCCGGGACACCCTCATCAACTCCGTCTTGAATAGTATTCCTCTTTACATGTTTTCCTTTTACAAAGCTCTGAAAGTGGTTATAAAGAAGATGGTTAAAATTCAGCGGGACTTCCTTTGGGGCATTAAAGAGGGTGATAATGGAATGTATTGGGTGGCTTGGGATAGAATGTGCAAGCCAAAAAATGAGGGTGGCCTCGGTATTAAAAATCTTGAACTATTTAACACAGCTCTGTTAACCAAGTGGAAATGGAGGGCATTGACGGATTGTGATGCGAGCTGGAGTGGGTTGTTGCGTTATAGATATGGGGACTTTGCTTCTTGTTTCATTCACGACTCGCTGGAACGAATTTCTCGCCAGAATGTTGGTTCGATTTGGTGGAGAGATTTGATTGGCTTGGATGTTAATTTAGAGGAGCAGAGGAGGTTTGCTTGGTGTGCAAAAAGAGGTTTGGGTGATGGAGAATCGATCTTTTTTGGAAGGACCAATGGCTAGGCATTGAGCCTTTGTTCAAGGTGTTTTTGTTGTTATTTGCTGGAGTTGTTCAACAACAACTTACTGTTGCTGAATTCGATAATTGGACTGAAGAAGCGTGGCAATGGCTCAATCCATGGAATCAATATCAAGATCGGGTTCGCAAATCTGAAGGGATGATTTTGGACAGTATATTGCAAGCAATCCAGCCAACTAGAGGGAAGCAAGATAGTTGGGTGTGGCCACATGATAACTCAAAGTGTTTTACAGTGAAGTCTTTTTATCAAAAGCTGATCTGCACAGATGCTTCTTCCAATGATTCGGCCCCGCAGCATTTTTTGGGAGAATTGTGGAAATCAATTGTTCCGTCGAAGGTTGTGGTTTTTGGCTGGCGCTTGTTGTTCAAATCTCTGCCTGTGCATGACGCTCTTTTGCGCAGGAATGTTCTTCACTCTGAGCAGGAGGCGTCTTGCTCTCTTTGCAGCAGCAACAACTCAGAATCGGTCAACCATTTGTTTTGTTCTTGCAGGTTCGCGCAAGCTGTTTGGCAGCAGATGGGGAATTGGCTCGGATTTTATTTTGATTTGTCTTCGGATATTGTTGATCTCTTTCTAGCTTGTGGTCGTTTATGCAATGGTAAAAAGGTAAAGCGAACGAAGCATATGTTTTGGCTAACAACTTGCTGGAGTATTTGGCTTGCAAGGAATAGCGCTATCTTTAAGAATGAGGAACCAAGTGTCGAAGTAGTAATAACCCGCATCAAAAGCTTAACTTGAAGTTGGTGTGTTTATCGTTTAAATTGTTGCTCATCTTTTTCAATTTCAATGTGGTGGTCTAATCCACTACAATGTCTGAACAATATGTAATCTAGTAGGGGGAGAAACAGTGGGTTAGGTTGGTTGTCCTCACTGTAGTGCAGATTGTACGAGGTACTTTTTTCCTCCCTGAGTCTTTTTCTCAATGGGTTTTGGCTCAGAGAGGTTTTGAGGAGGCCCTCCCCCTTTTTCTTTTTCCCCATTGTAAGGGTTGGGCACCCCTTGTGCTCCTTTTCAATGAAATTATTGCTTATAAAAAAAATTACTCGTTTCATTTTATAAAATATCATACAATCAGTTTGACTAATATATCAATAAGGTACTTAATTGATATCGTATTAGAAGATACCATAAATTTCAACCAATAAGAGAGATTATATTTTTTTGGGTGAAATAAGAGAAATTATATTGAAAAGTGTATATTAGAAATTGTATTACTATTAGTATTTTTATTTTAAAATTATCAGATAGACTACATAATATGAATAAGGCTTAAATATGTTTGTGGTCACTACAAATATGGAGTGTTTTGGTTTTAGTCCTCCAATTTTTTTTTTTAAAATGATCTCTACAAAATCAATCTTTTTCAAATAGATCCTTCTGTTAGTCAAACGTTACAAAAAAAATTGAGTTGACTAAGAAAAAAGCTAATTAGAATCTCGATCTCTGGAATCGAAACCAAGACCAATGAGCCCCTTACCTTAACCCCCTAAACAATCCCTATCGGGGGCACCTAGGACCAGGGGGAGAAGAGAAAGGCCTTCAACCGGCAAAGATGCCTATCTTGATCTTTCAACCGACCTTCTTACTCTCCCTCTACTCTCAGACATCCTATGTGCTATTTATTTTCATTTTTATTTATTTTAGACACCTACATGGCATGCCACCTAGAATATGATATCAGATTCTAACTCACTTAACCCTAAATCCCCAATTCTTGAACCCATCTTCTTCTCCTTCCCAAAAACCCAAACCTTTGAATTATCATCCCCATTCAAATGTCCCTGCAAATCACCAAGCAGCATCACAACGTGATTCAAAGGCTAGTGATTAGGGATTTATGGATTTCAATCACCAAAAAACAAACACCATCCTCAATGAAGAAGAGTTTCTCAACGTTGCTTCAATTGTTTTTGTAAGTTTAGAGCTTCTCAACTCATTTTCTTCACTTGTGCTTACAGTCTTGCTTAAGAAACCCAGATTCATACCACTTATTCTTTGGTTTAGGATCTGATGAAGTAGAAGAAAATAACTCAGCTTTTGAACTCACTAACCCCTCATTCAACAACCCATAAGTTTATTGTTGTTGTGGTTTTGATTTTTGCCCCGTTGACGGTGGGTGTGGTGGTTTTGGTGATGAAAATGGTGTAACGAGGATTTGGTGATGAAAGGCAGCAATCTCCATCGTTCCTTCTCCATGGAAGTGGTATGACGATGGATTATGTGTTAGTGGGTTGGGTTAGGTGAAGATGAAGAAAAGAGGGAATCTGAAAATGGGGAAGATGAAAAAACCCTAATGTGATTTGAGATCCAAGTCATCAACTTAAAACTTAAAAAAAAATAAAAATTAATGACATACCAAGCCAAATCAGCTTTAAAAAACATCCAGAATTTTGTTAGTCAACTCAGATTTTTTGTAACATTTGACAAACAGAATGACTTATTTGAAAAAATTTGATTTTACATTGATCATTTTTTAAAAAAAAATTTTAAAGGGACTAAAACCAAAATACTTCATATTTAGAGGGACCAAAAACATATTTAAGTTATGAATAATAATATTCCGAAAAACAAAAGAAAGACAAGGACAAAGTAAGACTCACCAAAAAAACCCCTAAAAAGAAAAGAAAAAAGAGAAGAAAATACCGAAAAACCAGAGATAGTGGCGCGTGCAATTCACTCCCAAATCATCAGGTCATAGTTTCGCACGTGGCAAACCTCGTTGCACTTGCATTCCACCAGTTGCCATCACCATCACCATCCGAAAAAAATGTTCCCCACGCGCGCACGGTGACCGCGTGAAAAACCTAAGAGTATCTTCACTCTCATTCGCTTTGCTATTTCGGTCTCTCTCTCTCTCACAAACACACACACTCACACACACACACACTCACTCACTCTCCCTTCGCTTCCTCCTTCCATCCCATTTCCTTTTACATTCTCACATTCCATTTCTCAATCAAAACCACAACCTTCTTTACCCTTTAATGGAAATCCACCGAAACTTCAAATTCCGACCACCACCCTTTCTCTTCATCTAAATGCACCAAATTCAACATCATCTCACTACAGACTCTCAAAGCGATGACAGCGATGAAGATGAAAAATGTGTGATCCAACCGTTTCAAAATAAACGTAACCGTTTCATCACGTTAAAATTAACGGTTAACAGTAACAGTAACCATCAGAAGCTACAATGGCGGCCACTAATACGACGCCGTCAGTAGACTCAGCTTCCGCAGAAGAAGCAGCAGCAAAAGCCGTTCACAAACGCTACGAAGGTTTAGTAATGGTTCGAAACAAAGCGATAAAAGGTAAAGGCGCTTGGTATTGGTCACACTTAGAACCCTTACTCGTTCACAACACCGAAACGGGACTTCCCAAAGCCGTTAAGCTTCGTTGCTTTCTATGCGACGCCGTTTTCTCCGCTTCAAATCCTTCTCGCACAGCTTCCGAACATTTGAAACGAGGAACTTGCCCCAATTTCAACTCCGCTGTAAAACCTATTTCTTCTATTTCGCCGACGAGCGCCGTTGCTGTTACCGTCGTGTCGTCACCGCCGACAACGACGGTGTATCATAAGAGGAGTTCGCCGTCATGTTCTTCGCATAATACTGCGGATCCGATGCGAGTTGGGTCAGGTATTTTGATGTTATCGGGTGGGAAAGAAGATTTGGGAGCTTTGGCTATGTTGGAGGATAGTGTGAAGAAACTTAAGAGTCCTAAAACTTCACCTGGTATTGCTCTTAACAAAACTCAAGTTGATAGTGCACTTGATTATCTTGCTGATTGGGTTTACGAATCGTGTGGCTCCGTTTCGATTTCGAGTTTGGAGCATCCAAAGTTCAGAGGTTTTCTTACACAAGTTGGTTTGCCTACAGTTTTCCCTAGAGAGTTCACAGGGAGAAGATTGGATGCAAAGTTTGAAGAAGCTAAAGCTGAATCAGAAGCAAGGATTAGAGATGCTATGTTCTTTCAAATTGCAACTGATGGATGGAAAGTAAAGGAGTATGATGATCAGAGTTTAGTGAATTTGACTGTGAATCTTCCTAATGGGACAAGTTTGTACAGAAGAGCTGTTTTTGTTACTGGTTCTGTTCCTTCTAATTATGCAGAAGAGATTTTGTGGGAGACAATTACTGGCATTTGTGGGAATCTGTCTCACCAGTGTGTTGGGATAGTAGCTGACAAGTTTAAATCTAAGGCTTTGAGAAATTTGGAGAATCAGAATCATTGGATGGTTAATCTCTCTTGTCAGTATCAAGGTTTCAATGCTTTAATTAAAGATTTTGCTAAAGAACTTCCATTGTTTAGGACAGTGACTGAGAATTGTCTCAAGCTTGCAAATTTTGTTAATTATAATTCTCAGGTTAGGAATAGTTTCCATAAGTACCAATTGCAGGAGTACGGTCACACATGGTTGCTTAGAGTGCCAATGAGAGAGTTTGAGGATTTTAACTTTGGTCCTGTTTATGCAATGATTGAGGATACATTGAGTTCGGTTCGTGCTTTGCAGTTGGTTCTGTTGGATGATGAGTTCAAGATTGTGTCGATGGAAGACAGGAATGCTCGCGAAGTTGGTGATATGATTCGCGATGTAGGGTTTTGGAATGACTTGGAAGCGGTGCACACTTTGGTTAAATTGGTGAAGGATATGGCTAAAGAGATTGAGATAGAGAGGCCATTGGTTGGACAATGTCTTCTGTTATGGAATGAGTTGAGAATGAAAATGAAGGATTGGTGCTCTAAATTCCACATTGCAGAAGGAGCGGTGGAAAAGTTAATTGAAAGGAGATTTAGAAAGAACTACCACCCTGCTTGGGCTGCTGCTTACATTCTTGATCCGGTTTATTTAGTGAGGGATACTAGTGGCAAGTACCTTCCACCCTTTAAGCACTTGACGCCGGAGCAAGAGAAAGACGTGGATAGGCTCATAACAAGGCTTGTTTCGCGAGATGAGGCGCATGTGGTTCTGATGGAGCTCATGAAATGGAGAACGGAAGGGCTTGATCCGGTTTACGCACAAGCCGTGCAGATGAAGGAGAGGGATCCGGTTACCGGGAAGATGAGGATTGCAAATCCACAAAGTAGTAGACTTGTATGGGAAACTTATTTGACTGAATTTAAGTCCTTAGGAAAAGTTGCTGTGAGGCTAATATTCCTTCATGCAACATCTTGTGGCTTCAAATGTAATTGGTCTTTGTGGAAATGGGTTTGTGCTCATGGCCATGGCCACTCCTCTAGAGCTTCACTTGACAAAGTACAGAAGTTGATATTTGTTGCAGCTCATTCTAAATTGGAGAGAAGAGATTTTTCAAGTGATGAAGAGAAGGATGCAGAGTTGTTCACTTTGGTAAATGGTGGTGGTGAGGATGATGTGTTAAACGATGTTCTTGTTGATACTTCCTCAGTGTAACAAAAAAAATTTCTCCTATTTTTTAGGATTTATTGAATTCTTTCCACTACCCTTTTCTCTTGTTCCATCTTCTCTTTTCTATTCTTTGCATTTTGAACACTTACTAGTTACTAGCATGATTTTCAACTTGTTAAATTAATTGAGTACAGGGAAAGGTGGAGAGAATGTTACATTACACTAGAGAAAACTGCATAACGAGAAGGACTTTGTAGAAATTCTATCCCTCTAGTTAAATTTGAGATAAATAATAAATAATATTTTTGAAGGGGAAGTTTTATCATTTTTGTAAATTCAGAAGCAAGCATGCATGCATATTTAATGGAATGTGATCTATCTATCTATCTATCTATCTATCAATCTTGCATTTGTATAGAATCTTCAAAGGTATTTGTAAATTCTGGAAAGTTGGTTAGCTTTCAATCACACCTCAATTGAAATCTGTCTAATTCAAAGGCAATCAACCAACCAGCTTTCTGTCTCTGAGTCAAAGTGGAGAAGTACCAATCTTTTATGGCAGGTAGTCACTCACCACTTTGATTCCTTAAACATGCACAGATTTTTTTGTCAGCATAATATAAACATAAACAATATATTGCTGATGAACAAACAAACTTAGGGTTTCTAAAGGATTTCTCAGAAATTCAAAATCTGTGAATTATTTGAACTCAAAATCATTATATTCATTTATTAAAGGCGCCTTTACAGTTGAGCTGAGGTTGAAAAAGTGAGAAGCAGAACATTAAAGAATTGAAGACTATGAAGTATAGTTGAGTCACTGAGATGTTATGTGGTAGTACAACTTTATATAACCGCCGGTTTGATGGGTACCACCAAAGGAACACAATAGCGTTACCCATCAAGCAAAAATAGCGTTCCTTATTTGTTGTACTTATCAACAACTTTATACTGTTTAGATGTTGAAAAAACATTAGTGGAGAGACAGACATGAAATTGTTGGTTGTTGGTATAACTTATTGGCCCATTATTTAGATGAGTTAACCAAACGAATCCAAGAAAGGACTTGACTACAATTCTACTAACTTTTTCTTCACAATTAATTAAAAATTATAAATAGCAAGCAATAATACAAATTTACTAAAGTTATTTTAATGTTCTATAAATAGTAATACTGTGCTCCTAGAAAAGCTGCATGAATTTTTTTGTTGTTGAAGTGTCTTTACTCAACCTATGATTCTCAGCGCAGGGTTTGATTCCGAAGGGACTGGTCCACCTATATCTATCCAAGCACGCTCTTGTTCTGGTCTTAACACCATGTCAAAGACCAAAAGATATTACGTGTTCATATAGTTATTGCATGTCTCACAACAAAGTGGATGTCTTTTCCAACAAGAATTGGTTGCTATAGAATGGACATCTGAGTTTTCTTAGTTAAACCATTTGTTTTTTTGGTTAACTTTTTTTTAAACATTTCGTCTATGCATTTAAAGATGAGTTGAATGGAAAGTGATTTATATTTAGCTATGTTTTCCGTAAAAGTGAGAGACTGAGCTCTTCTTAGCAAGCTAGGGTTTTTTAGCGAATGAGTGAAGTGTCTTTCTCTGTGTGAGAAAGTCTCTTAAGTAGAGTTTTTCCACCAGGCGAGAGCTTCCATCACTAAGTGATTGACACCTTGCAATTAAGGTTGTCTAGGTTAAGCTTTACTCCCAGGAGGACGAACTCAATCTTCGACATGTACGGGTTAGGCCTCACTATTTGGGGGAGATGTGTTGTGTAAGATGTATATAGGCTACTTGGGTCCTTTAACAGACGACTTGTGGATACAAATTATTGAGTCCATTAATGGGCGACTTGACTATGTCAATACACAAAGGCACATTCGACCTCAGCTGGTTGGACTCGATGTGCTGGCTAGGATGGATCCAGGATATTTAAACCTCTAAAGAAGGACTTGGCTATGCCAGTACAAGACATATTGCATAAGAATAAATTAAATAGTAAGTTTGAGTGTTAATTAAAATCTATTCTAGAGGAAAAATCAATTTTACTGAAGAAAATGTGAAAATCAATTTATGTCTACAGAATCACTTTTTACCTCTCTCAAATAAAACCAAACATGCACTTCAAAGTTCATTAAGAAACTCTGGATGATGCTTCCCATGCATGATTTTATGAAAAACGTTATGAAGAGGATCTAAAGTAAAAGAAGATCGTCGGTATGAAGCAGCACAGAAGATGCTAGAGAGTGATTCTTCAAAAACGAATTTTAAAAACATCTCTTTTTTTCTTTGGTTATCTCTTTCATTTTCTTTTTCTAACTCTTATTCCCACTTTCCATACTTGTGGGGCTAAAAGAATAGTTATTAGTGATATCTCAAAGTCTTAAGCTGCTGCTTCTATAACTGTTTGTCGATGAATGACATGAAGGTGCTCTTAACAAAGTTTATTGTAAAGTAAAAGGGAGAGAGCACTGATTTATATTAGTATTCTATTCTGTATCAAACTTAAACGACATCATCATTTTTCATTCTTTTTAAATAACAAAATAGCTAGCTAGCATCATATATATATATATATATATATATATATATATATATATATATATATATATATATATATATATATATATATAGACACACACACACATATAGAAGCAGATTGGTCAATGAAGTTGTTAGCTTAGCAGCTATATACATCTTAAATTATAGGTAGAATAATCAAGTAAATTGGTAGATTAGTTAGATTTCATTACAAAACTTGCAATATAAGGCACAACAAAAGTTTTGATTTGAACAAGATTTTAAGCTATTATTTGATATATAATTAAGAGTGAGCCCCAAATTTAGTCTCTAAGGTATGAAAATAATAAATAGTCTTGACGTTTTGTAAGTAGAGTCCTAATGCTTTGTTACATCCAACGGATATGCTAAAATTAGTGTTTGAAAACCGAACCAACTGAACGGTTCAAGCGGTTAAACCGTGAATCATCAGTACTGTCTACAGTTTAGTTATTTTGGCAGTTCAACTTCGATTTCATCCTAAGTTGAACGATTTAAAGCAATGAACCATGACTCAAAAGTTTCACCAATTCAATGTCTTGTCTGGTTTTCAAAACACTGGCTAAAATATTAGAGATTACTTATAAAACGATAGAGACTACTTTTATCTTTATTTATTTGAGGGAGAAAATATGTTTCTTTTCTCCTTTCACTTAGTTTGAAGCCAATTAAGCTAAACAAGACAATATTGAAAACATTAATATTTGCAATAATTTCATAATGTGATCTTAATTTGTATACATGTTTTCCTTAACAGTGAAAAACAAAGGCTAATTGATTATGCTCATATGTGGCAATATTATATGGTGTCATTGATAATGGCATGTGATGGACCCTCTCTTCTCTTTTAAAAGAATGGACTTAAGTTATTGATCATTTATATACCCTCATGAGCAATGCAGTCACCCATTATGGAAAAGCAGCCAGTATTTTTCTATTTCACTCATATTATTACTTAAAATAAAAATCTTACTAATAAAACAATAATTAGAATATATATAATATAAAGGATTAAATGGGAACAGAAACCTGACACTATGAGACTATGATCAATTGTCATTATAGTCATAATTAATATATATATTCATGTAGCTGTTAGAAATACGAATCTCTCTTTTCATTGATGGTTTTCACATTCGCATACCCACCACTGCAATGAAAACAGTGAAAAGATTAAGTTATAAGTGGTGCAGTCTTTAACTTTAGGTGAGTGAAATGAGTAGAAAAGTAGAATGAAAGAATTCAATTCAGCATTGTATAATTATTACTTCACTCTTATTGTTGGGTCCTCTAATTACTCATTTAGTGGACAGACAGAAATCATTGTCGGCAAAGCCTTACCAATGCTTACTGCTTGCCAACTACTAGTAAAAGTTACATTCTCTCACTTTCTCTGTAGTGTTTGAGAAAATAATTCCTTCATGTAATTGTGGGAGATTTTTAAAATAATGGGATAAAAAAATTTCGAAATGTGTTTTATCATAGATTTGAAATTCAAGTTAATAGTGATTTTTTGTTTATAAGTAGGTCCAGAGTAATATATTATAGTAGGAGTCTTTAAAAAATAAAACAAGAGTAAATAGTCATTTTGGCCTTTTAATGTATGAGATGTTGTCATTATAGTTCCTGAATGTATCAAAATTACAAATAAGTAATTTTTTAGTAATTTTAGGGACTAAATCGAGCAAAAAAAACACATTTAAGGACCAAAATGACTCATTAAAGAGACATTTTAGGACTAAAATGACTGTTACCCATAAATGACTGTCTACCCATAAAACAACTTTACACACAAAGAGACATTGAGCTTATAACATTTGTGCGAAAACTTTGTCAAATTTATCACTGTAAATTATTTTGTTTCTTCTCTCATGCACATATTGAAGTAAGGATATCATTGTTCTCTAAAATATCATTGACAATATGTTTAGTGCAAAGTGTGCAAACCATATATGTCAAGGAACGTCTCTGAAGGGAACTCGCCAATCATCTTATTGTATCCAATCAAGGGGAGATTGGTGAAGACAAATTGAATCTACGTACAACTTAGTGTTTCGCACATGCTTTGGAGTTTTTTTTGCATATTCTTCTTTTTTTAATTTGACCCATGCACATTCTTCTTCTTATTCAAGATTGTTGTTGGAGTATAAGTGTGAGTAAAAAAACTATACATTTAAAGGAAATAGAGGTATTGAGCAATATATAAATGAAGAGACTTGTCACTTAATGTCTTCAAATTTTGAGTGAAAGAGGTGATGTACAAATTACAATTCACTTATATGTTTGTTATTGACCCAATATAGAGATCTTCATGTGTTGTAGTTACCTTCATGACAATATCATCATATCCATATTATGTTTGGTTGTTCTTCTTAGTTGCAGTATTTCCTAGCAACAATTACCACCAACAGTAATTATCTCTCGCATTTATCAATCTTGACCATCAATCTCAAATTAGTAACTGAAATTATTTAAAGCCGATTTGATGAAACTGTAATTTGAACCGCTCAATCTCAAATTAATGACCAAGTGTGACACATTATTGTAATAAATCCAAGTTTTCGTATTTACTATCATCTCTTTTTCTCTTTTCACCAAAGCAATATGATTTACATTGCACCTCTCTACATTCAATCCGCGTTTTAAATTGTGATTGCAATAATTCATATTATAGAGAATCGTAGTCAAATGCGATTCAAGCGACTCAATCATAGTTACGTTACGCGCATTGAGACGTAAAACAATCGTAACGTCCCAGTTTAGATGACAGTTGTTTTTCTTTTTGAAAAAAAGAGGGTTTTCAATAAGGAAATATAATGATTAGTATTGGACAACATTATCTTTATACAAAGAATCTTCTCATGTTCCAATGCTCTATAATATATAATTATGTACGTTTAAAATTTTCCCTCCCTAGTTGTTAATTATTGTTGGTTTTACTTAATAGCTGACTTCATTTGTGTGTCCTTTTCTTCACGGAATAGCACATTAAGGCATTGATTTGATGCTTGACAAAAAGAAAAATGCCGTTGTGACTTGTGTTCCAAGATGGGTACCCACACGAGTACTCACTCATCCACTACTACTCTTTAGTTTTAATCATTTTCCACTGAACTGCAGCTTTTGTTTCAATTTTTTTTCACAAAATTTAAGGACATCTATTGTTTTAAAATGTGTCTACCCCTTTTTCTTCCTTTTTTTCTTTCACTATTTCAATTCAAATTGTGCATCCAGCTACTAATTGCTGACTTTGAATATTAGGAATTAATATTACTGTGAACAAATTAAGCAGCTAGCTAGCCAGCCAGCATATATATGTTTTTTCCTACCTTTACTTGATTACTTGATATGGTACTAACGAGTACGAAAATTATGTTCACGGACCATCCTCACGTGTCAACTTAAAAATGAAATATAGATTTAAGTGCTAATTACTTAAGTAGTTTCATGCATCGTCGGTGACGGATCCAGAAATTTTCAACAGTAGGGGCAAAAAAATAGGCTATAAAATTTTTTCAAAAAAATATTTTAGATTTTTTACAAAATACATACTTTCATTACATAAAAGTCTTAAAATACCTAAATTTCTATGAATTAAATAGCTAAAAAGGTAGAACTAGTACCATAATAAAGTAAGTGACGATCCACTTTTCAATACAGTATAAAGTAATAGTACTATTTTAACAAATATAATGTAATATTAATTTACATACATGTCATTGGTTTATCTCGAGTGTATTAGTTGGGTCATATGGGGTCAACATAAAACATAAAGTGGGGTCAAGATGTTAGAATAACCTTACTATTGGTTGGAAAAAAAACACAGAGTGGGATCACCTGACCCCAATATGCATCAAGTAAATCCGTGCCTGTGCATGGTTATTAAATTGTGATACGTATGATATGAATAGTAAGGTACTGATAATCATGGTTTCATGTAGTTGATTCTTCCGTGCAACAAAGATCAAGTTTGAGGTTGGTCTGTGCTAAAATTAGTGACCTTAAACTAAGATTTTCAATACTCAACTCAACAAGGATATGAGAGAAAAAATTAACTATTGCGGCTTCATGTTGATTTGCTTGTTTTGATCCATGTTGGGAGCATCCAGTCAAGTCAACAATGGTGAAATGCAATTTTTCCAACGTTTGAAGGATGTTTGGCTATCGGCCGGTAAAGTGATTCTTCCTTCTAAAATTGATTCTAGTCGAAGCAACTCCTACATTAATTATATATGTGGATGTTAGGTTAACTCATTTTATTGCTAATAATTAAAAAATACAATTAGAAATATTGCGGAAAGTACAAGAGGTAGATGTCCTTTAAAAAATACTAAATTATAATTTAGATATGTTATGTTATGTTATTGCATTGCACTTTAAATTATATTCTCCTTTTGGATAAGTTGAAACCTATTTTCGTAATTTCACACCAAAAACGATTTTGATTGAACCTATCCAAACATGAATGGTAAGAATCACATTTTTTCTTAAAACACGTCCTTACAAAAATCACATTACAACTCAATTTTAATTAAAATCAATTCTACAAAATCAATTCTACAAAATCAATTTTGTCTAAAGCACTTCCCGTCGCAGAGACAAACACACAATGTATGGCTCCTTTTCCTTAGGATGAATTGTCTATGAACATCATTTATTTTCTAGCGAGAAAAATCACAAAAAAACATGCGATCAAAATAGGATTTCTTTATCTGCAGATGGAGTAGCGAACATCACTCGTAAACTAACACATGCAAAATGAAGATCCTGAGTTAGAAATCTCAGTAACCATAAAAAATATCTAGCCTAATAGTGTCGTCTTTGCCGGTTGTGCTATGCCTTATGTACTTTGACCGGACTAAGTAGCAAAATATTTTAAATCAAAAAGTCATTGGACAATAACTCACTTCTTTTGAAGTTCGATGTCTCAATTGAATTGTGAGTCCTATATATGAATTGAAGATGCTTTTTCCCTTTTATGGATGAAGTATGGACCACCCTAGAAGAGTGTACACTATACTAGGTTTTTTCCGTTCATATTAAAACACTGGACATACATTTATAAGTAACCTTAAATGAAAATGGTTGCCTTTTGAACAGAAAGATACGGTTTGAACTATTTGTTATCACTGTTGTTTCACATGGTAGTATGGTACATTATTTTATTGTACCATTCTCTAACTCTCTCAAAGTCTTTGCTCTTTATGAGTGTTTAACCAGCCTTAGGCCTAACTTGGTTAATTTTCACGTTTTTGTTTTGATAATCTATATTTGTCTGTGGTCCTTTATCCTTTATGTAAGATTAAATTATGGTACGAATTTCAAACTTCACAGTGACTAGTCAGAATTTACTATTGTTCTTTTTAACCCTTTCTAGCTAGTGTTTTCAGGCTCATACCAGCAAGCAACTAGCTAGTATGAATATTTTCTTTCACCGTCTTAAATTTGATTTTGAATGAACTTTAATCTTTTAATTGATTTAATTAAAATTCATTTTTAAGTGAAGAATGATATTTTTGGGTGTTTTTTATTTTAAAAATATGTTTGATATAAAATTTATAAATTTTCATATTAGTTGAACATAAACCATACACTTCCCCTACCCAGACATCCAACAAAGGCTCAAACTATCAAGTTGAACATTCAAGTTGTCGATTTTATGAATACCATTTTTAATTTGATGATGCTTCGAATATAATTCAACGGTTGCGAATGTATTTAGATTTTCATCAAACTGTAAATCCATGTTCTTTATATAGGAAGGATTTTGACCAAAAAAAAAAGGAAGGGTTAAGACGTAAAGTAAAATCTTTTGCATAAACCTTGTCTCTGCTACGAAGGGTTTGGTGTTTATTGAAGAGAGAATGAGGGGTATACTACCAAATTAGATTATTTGGTACCCAGATCTTTGTATGCAATCTATTCAGTACAAATTCTTGTCAAGGTGCTTTTAAAGAATGGAAAATAGTGTTCTTGTACTAAATCATATTTACCAGAAAAAAAAATTCATAAAGTTTAGCGTCACTGACCAATCAAGAATTCCTAGTATATATGCACAATTTGATATTCAGTGGTCCGGTTGAACCACAAGTCAAATGTCCAAAGAATTTTTTATATTCAGATGAATAATACAGCATATATTTCACAAATAGGCAGAAGATCGTCTTCTAGTTCCGAGTCGGTAACATCATATTTGGAGATCGTCCAATGAAAGCTCCTGGGCTGTTGTTAGCATCTTCAATTTCTACAAAAGAAGGGAATAGTATGCAAGGATGATTATGACAAACTGTAACCTAAGTATACATGTTTGAATTTGAAAAGGCAACACGTCGATACCGTAATAAATTGTGCAGGATCATCGAGACTTGACGAGCCCAGAATGATTTCCCTTTTCAACTTAGTAGTAAGCTTGTGGCAAATCCTAAGCTGGTGATCATAAAAATGTATCAGACCAGAAAAGCTGGAAGGAAAAAGAATACATATGATGTTAACCTCTTTTTATCAAAATATTATTCAAACCTCTGATCTAGTTGCTCCACCAACAATGAATATAAATATTCTTTGCCCCATCTTCTTGAAATCACTGGATGAATGTTTTAGCACCGAATCGCTATCAAAAGATGAAAATTAAACGTGAGAAGGTTTTGCAATGGTACAACTTAGTTGGAAATTCCAAAAATTATATGCATAATAGCAAAGCTTATGCAAGTAACAAACTGACTTGTATCGAGAAGGAAGTGAAAAATATAAACTGATCTCATTAAAAGCATTTATTACTGACTTGTATTGAGAAGAAAAGAAAGTAAAACCTTGAATAACCATCATCAGAGCCACGAGGTCGAGCCCAAGTTGGTGTGCGTCTTGATCTCATTGAATGAGCAGGAGGATTTTGAATGACGGATCCAGCATATGGTGAACCGTGGAAAGATGGACTTGGATCATTCAGACAAGGATAGTCTTGCTTCGATAGTTCATTTTTGCTAACTTGTTCAATGAGTTCCTGATGATGGACCATCAAATCATCATGATGCTCTAAAAGCTTTATAAGCAACCAGTTAAACCAACATGGCTTTTTTTTTTTGACACAACATAGCTGATATTACTGAAAATTAAAGTTGCTATATGGAAATAAGGAGTCCTCTTATTTAATATTATAATCACTAGCTGAGTGCCCTACCACTTTTTGTTATTCAGCATATTTAGATGGAATCTTCAAACAATCAACAACATCTGATTCTTTTTTACTGCACTACCCCTGATTCTTTAGACATTAGGGAAAAAAATTAAGTTCATCTATTATGGAAAGTTCATAGCTAAATAAGACAAGAAAATTGTTCAACAGTACCCTTATCCTTGTTAAATCCTCCCCATGAAATTTTCAAAGAATTAACCCATTTTTATGTGGGGAAACCCATTTTTATGTGGGGAAATTGTATAAACTTAATTTGTACCTCAATTATGGGATAAAAGCGCGACAGCTGCCATGTCTCTTCTTCACCTGAACGATCTTTCCTTGCTGCACGCTTTTTCTGATTATTTAGAGAAACACATCAGATATTATGTTAACACTGAAAAACCATACATCTAAACTATAAATTGTTGCTACCTTGTGCATATCAAACTTAAGAGCAAAGGCACTGGTTGAAGTTTTTTTGGAATCGGGTTCTCCCCCAAGCATTCTCAAATTATTAACAGCAATTGCATCATCATCTGTCAATTTCGCAACCTGAAAGGCATTTGAAAGGTGAAAAAAATTGCATAGCCCCATTACGGGTGTTAGGAAATGGATCAAAAAAATAACAGTACATTAATATTTTAACATATTAAATGAAGTAATGAGCATCAAGTTATAATTTAGTCGGTACCAAGCCAAAACAAACTGCACCTTCATCAAATTCAGACCCTTTTCACCCTCAAATTTTTCAGGATAAATGGCTGCAAGAATCATCAACAAGCGCAACTTATTTTCACGAGATGCATCCTGCATAAAAACATGAATGAATTTTAACTAATGAAAATGCAAAAAAATTAGTTTTATCTTCACGACACGTTTTGTGTAATAAAAAGCTCTCTTATTTCGCCTACTAACTCTAGGTTTGAGTGAGGTACACCCTTTTCACTTCCCACATCAGAATTACTTACTTCTTTTGTAGTCAGAAATTTGATTACATCTTTCATTCCTGCATCTCCAAAAACAAGATCTTGCTCCAGCTGCCCAAGTTCCCGAAGTCCTGACTCCCTAATGATTCTGTTGACTTTTCCTGCAATCTAATCAGAGAAACTCATCATTAATGAATATGAAACCCGTGATCATAAATAATCTTTTGGGTGCACTAATCAGTGTTGTCAATGGCGGATGGCAGTGAGCCAAAAATCCGCCATAAACATATGGCGGATGGCGTAACGGCATATGGCGGACACCATGGCGGACCAATTTAAAAAAATTTAAAAAATATATATATACTAATATACATTTTAAAAACTGAAAAAAAACAAAAATTAATCCAAAAACCTATAATTAATGTCAAAAACCTTGGACTTAATTGACAGAAAATATGATTTGTCCTTGATGCTGCCATCAAGTTGCTTTTTCTCCTCAACCCCAATCATTTTCCATGTCTTTATGTAGAACTAAGAGAATAGAAAAAAAATTAAGAGATGTGAAGCATACAAAAGAAAAGAAACAGAGGCAGGTAAAGGAGCAGAAACGCATAGAATAGAGAGCAAAGAAGTAGGGAAGCAGAGCCACCAGACGTGAGCAGAAAGTTGAGTAGAACGCAGAGCAGAGGGTGAGCCTAGACCAGAGGGCGCCGTCGCGAATGAACAGGACGGTGGGGGAAAGGAAACGCAAACGAAGAGGGTGGGAGACGAACCAGAAGCGTGAGAGAGAAGGAGATGTTAGCGTCAGAGAAGGAGATGTTAGTGTGAGAGAAGATGTTAGCGTGAGACTGAAACGTTTATTTATTTTTTAAAAAAAACCCTAATAAAATAACTAAAGTTTTTACTCACAGTAAAACAAACTTTTACCCTAATAAAATAACTGGCTTTTAAAATTTTACTAACCCTAAAAACAAATGGGTCACAAACCGGGTCTTCTTGACCCGAATTTTTGCTTGTGGGTTGCGCAGCACAACGCTGAACAAGAGAAGCCATAGATGGCCATATGAGAAATCGTGCATTACGGCTAAACAACACAGATCTCCCGTTTTTCCGCTTTTCACCGCCACGCCGACACGGCCGTTAGCCTTGTGGCCCCCGCCATGGCGCCGCCATTGGAATTCCGCCACATCTCCGTTTTTGTATGGCGGCCTGCTCAAATACCGCCACCCCATAGCGTCATGGCGCCGCCATAACCGCAATTTGACAACACTGACTAATCATGACCATAAATAATCAGCACCGCCGTCCTAATAAATTTAATTTAATTAACATATTATATTAAAGTCCTAATCTAAATCAACTGCTGAAGAAAGAACTTCCAGAAAAATATAGTAAACTTAAGACAAAAGTTTGCTTATTCTGCCGTCCAATAACTAGAACCATGATAAAAAAGCAACAACATTATGCAGGATAACAGTTTTCTTGTTGGTCTCTACTGGTATCCAGTATCCACACAGGTATTGGTGTGAGAAAAGGCCTTGGACACTATCACGACTGGTCACCAGTCTCAACTGTGACAATGCTCAAGGGATTAGTCTCAATGCCCACACCCTGGTCAAAAAGCAAAAAAGAAACCTCCTATCCTGCATAGTATATTGTGTTGTCTATTATCTGCAGGAAATAGATAATACCTACGAGTCCCATGTTATTCAGTTACAAAAAGCGATGCAAATTTTGAATAGCCATAAATATTTTTATTTTTTTGGCAAAATGAATTGCTCATCATTTCTGCAGCAACCCATAGTATTATTAAACCATAAATAAATTACAATAATACTATAAATACTCAAATGTTCACACTTCCAGTTCCAAGCAATATTTCACAGGTAACTATGCTTACTTGTTTTGACCACAAGTATCTTTTGTGCAAGTGAGGTCATATCTATTGAATATTATGAGCAATTGTCAATTGGTAAACTGAATATCTTTAGTGTCACTGTCATCTTTAGTTATGTTTGTATCTTATGTTTTTATGTTTTTATGTATTTGAATTTTAATTTAATTTTTTATTAAAGTATTCCAGCCGTATGGTATCTTGATTTTCAAAATTTTCCTGTTTATCCATATATGTATCGTATCCTGTACCCGGATTTCATTTTCATAGTTTCACACACTTGCAAAATACAAATGAGCTATCTGTTTTAAATAATGCTATGCTAACCTTTTAGTCTAGGATGCTCATTGCTCAGATTCAAAGTACAAAAGCAACTTTTATTTGATTATAATCTGAAATTAAGAGTTGCTATAACTTCTAAAGTAAGGAAGTTTCAGATGGTATAATAAGCCTTTGGGGAAGGAAGAATACTTTTCTCCTTTCTTTAGGGTCAACAAAATAATTCCTCAACAAAGAAAAATACTATGCGCATTATTCGCGGCATCACCTTCCCTTTTTTTCTTTTACAGGGAAAAGGTAGCATACTGCCAATAAGGACAAAAACAAAACAAAAATACAGGCCAAACTAATTATACTACCTACAATTAAAATGGTATTACGAAAGATTATATTAAGACTTTTCGTTACGGACATTAATGCAATTCTTAAAAGATGAGTTTATCTTATGATATCTTAATATTATCTTAGAATATCTCAGATTATCTAATAAAAGTTTAGTTTCCGCATTTCTTTGTTATTATCATGATTCTTTTCCTATATAATTAGGATTTGGAGTCTTGAATTAGTAGAAGATTGGTGTTGAAGTTTTTTTAAATAATCATAATCATCAACCATATCGAGCCATATTAATAATTGAAATTTAAATGCCTAAATTTTTCCTCTTTCCTCTTTTTCTAAAACCCAGTAGGAGGCCTGCTTCCAAGTGAAGATAGAACTTCTTTTTTCATATTATACAACATAGCTACATTTTTTTTGGGCGTCAAAATTGCATGATACAACAACTAACCTCTACATGGAGGGAAAGCTTGTCGATTTGTTCACTGTACTGTGGAAGTGCTTGAACCATCTTCTGTAAGTCCCTAGTTGACATTTCACCACTACCCCTATAAATGGAACACAAAGTTGTGTGAAGTTTACGATGATAGTAACTAGATGAATGAATGAACATGTTCATTAATTACCTATCTAGGCTTACATTTTAAAAAGGCAGACTAATTTAATAACAAAATAAGCATGCTTCTAATTTATTTTCCAATCAAGGACTTGATCATTTTTCACAACCATAGAGGTTTAGGTTAAATATATAAAGCCAACCTTGAACCTTCGTGAAACAACTTAAGCTTCTAGGAGAATGGGTCCTTGACAAGGGATTAGAGCCTCTGAACAAGTGATCATGAGTTCAATCCTGCCGTCCCCATTCTTCTAAATAGTAAGTTGAATACAAGATATAATGATTCTGGACATTGTTCCCACTTTTGACCCAAAGAGTTCTCGCATGAAAAGGTGCATTAGGAGAGTTGGTTTTGACAGTTTAAAACAAATAAAAATGATAAACAATGCACACATGTTTTAATGAAATGAGTCATAACTGGGGAAAAAAATGGTTGCATTGAACCATTGGCCTATTTACTTTACAACTTTGCTTTACCCTCTATCCAAAAATGATTAATTAGTAGGCACACATAACATTTGTACAAAAGTTTAGTACTAAATAGCATTGGTGTTAAAAATATTCAATAAATAAGATAGAGTTTCAAGTAAGACATGACCAGCAATGCTTACTACATATCCCTAATGTTAGACAAAACTGTGTTGTTGTGTCATTAGAAGCTCGTGGAATCAAGCTCTTAGAAATGCAAAGTAACACTGCTTACAAGTTACAATAGATCTGAAATGGATATGATCCTTCCCAGGACCCAACCATGGTGAAAGCTTTATAGCACATGGTTAACCTTTTTAGAACAATATTGTAAAATCACCGCTAGGATGAATGCCTGAAGGGATATTTGAGAAGTTCAAACTGGTGAAATTACACATTCACGCAATGGAAACATTTTTAAAACAGTATACAAATATACTATTTCCATAGCCTTAGGTGGTCAGTGAAGGTGTGGCTAAAATACTTAATGAAATCATATAAACAGCACCATTAGCACACCATGCACACATGCGCGCAGCGCGACCACAAAAAAGAAAGTTTATTTCCATCATGTCTAGACAAACACAGTTGACCATCAAAAACCATAAAACTTCCATGATTTCTCAAGTCATAAAAGCTTTACAAAATTAGGCCAAAATTTTATTCAATGTTGATCAAATCATTAGTATAATGAATTCAGACAACAGAACCGATATTCTCTTAGATCATGATGTCCTTGATGAAAAACTCCCAGAAAATTTTGACTCACCTCGAACCATGTTGGATCTGTGCGGCTTTGTTCTTTGAAATGAAGTTGGTCATTTTTTCATGCAACCGTTCACTGGCCTGGCAAGGCCATCACAATCATAAGGTATTCATGTTGTTGAAGTATTAAAAAGTTGAGATGACTCTAAAAAGTAGATTACAAAACCTAAAAAATAAATACAAAGTAGAAAGACCGGGACATACATTGGCAATATGTGCATGACGAAGTTCAAGCCATATAGGATCATGATCTTCCAACAGAACATCTTTCCTCTCAGGTCCGCCACCATTCTTACCAGGAACCTTAAGAACCGTAGGTTTGTGTTCAATATCAAGCAAGTGGATACAATTTACAGAGGGAAAAAGAGAAATTGCAGAATACCTCGTGTACATATTTATTTCCCTCCATATTCAACAAATCATGGCACATGGCATCATAAGTCCATTCATGAATCACAGGAGCAATCTAAACATCCAGAATCAATCCTCATTATAAGCAATATGATCAGACTATTGAACTAGTTTTACAAGGCCATAACCAACAAGTCGAGACGAGAAACCTGATCAATAGTTCTATCAATGATGAGCAACTCGCATGTCTCAGTCTGAGGAAAGTTGGGTATAGTTTTTTTATATTTCATAAGACAGTCCCAGACACCGGCAGCAAGCTTGGTACAAATAAGATCATGGAAAGTAGTCATTGTGGTTGCATCTAGGGACGACCTAGCAGCACGAAAGCGAACAAAAGGAAATTCCTAGAGAAACATTTGCATGATTCAGAACGTTAACATGTTTGAAAAATTATAGGAAATTGTTACAATTTTCTAATTTGTACAGATAAGAGTTAAAGAGCATGGACTACATACTCTTAATGAAGCAAAAACGGTAGCAATCCGAGTAGCCATCACATTCAAACAAGCAACAGCTTTACTATTATTCTCCTCATCCCCAAATAGCTCCTCTAAAGCTCTCTCATTGTTTGTAGTAAAACCCTGCATTAAGAGGACAAAAATGACATGCACCACATAAATGAGGACACCAAATAGTGGGGTCATAATAAGAATGACATTTGAAACTAAAAAAAGACTTCCTAAAGAGCACGTTTGAAGGTTGATAAATTTTCCTCAAGAGAAAAAATCTCAACAAGCAGATTTCATGAACTTTGAGAGATATAGCCATATTACTTTTTTGGAGATATCGTAAAAGCAATATACATGAATGACTAAAATTGCCGATTTGCACAAATAATTGGATTTCAATCCACATATTTCATGATTGTTCCATTTTTCACTTTTTCGACAATATTTCATTTTAACTCCTCGCAAAGCCTTTGCTTTTCCTAACCCGCATTTCTGGCTACGTAGAACTGAACAAACACAAAGATAATGTGCATTCTACGTGTAGTAAGTTTTGAAACTTACTGATGCTGATAAGTAGGTACTGAAAGGGAACAAAAGTAATTACATTCATATGAGCAACAATGTATATCAGAAATGAAGTACAACAACATACCACATACCTGACTGTCAATGGCAAAATACTCCAAATTCATCTGCAGTGTCAAGTAAGAAGCAAAAATCGCAATGAGCAAAATGTGCAGTTGTTGAGGAAAAAACAATTTACACTAGTTCCTAAAAATCTTCACCTCTCTCAAAGCACCTATGCGAGGCAAAACCTTTGAATCTTTCTTTATTTCCATCACCAACTCTCTTGCAATAGATGAACTAAAGAAAACAAATGCCCTGCAAAAAGAGAAACAAGCTTGAAAATCAATAACTGAAAGTCAAGATGAAATTGCACAGACAAGACATAACATAAAGAATGCATACTTCCTGTATAAGGGTGTCCTTCCAGACATGTCTGACAAAAACATTATTACACTGCCAACAAAAAAGAAGAGGCCAAATCAATAAGTAACAATTCTACAAAACCCATAGAAGAGAGAGGGAAAGAGAGACAGTGATAATAGCGATGTGTACTGGACTACTGGTAGATTTTGTAAATAAAATAAAAGTATATTATAATTCAAGATGAACTAAGCAGTAAAAATGAAGTAGGAAATTAAACAAAGAATCAGATTCATAAAAAGATAAACTAAAAAGATATTAAATTATTAATTGGCAGAAACTATCAGTAAGAGATTAAAGAACAAAAACTAAAAGAAATAATAAATCTCAAACTTAAAATCCAAAGACAACCGCTAAGTTTTTTTCAACCAAGAGACAGGGAGTTATTTATACTCTCAATTCCCAAACATGACAGCTAAACTGCATGTTTATAGACATTTTTGACATACTATACACGAAACTCCAAAATATACATTCCAAATCAGCAGATAAGTTCTTAGGAATCTAGAGAAATTAAAATGAAAAAAAGATAAAATGAATCAAACGAATACAAATGTATTGATGAAAACGGAGCAGAAAATGGAGAATAGAATTCTCCATGAGGGTTTCCCTTTACAAAGGATCTCTTCTTCTCACTTACAAATAATCAAATGTATTAATATTAAATTAAATGAAACCCACCTACTATGATTTCCCCCTATTTATCTGATTAGTCCCTGTATTACTCCCTTCTAAGTTCTAACTACCTAACAAATCTAACTAATGGACTAACCAAGAACAGAATCGTTGTCTGGTTGAAGCCAAATGGTATTGCTGGAAAATGGAGAATAATTCCCCCAGAGACAGAGGGATAGACAGATTTCGAGGGTCTGCAGCTCGCAAATGCCGAAGGCCGCAATTACTCACATCACAAGATAATCCCCTCTCTAATTACTCTTTTCTATTTATACAGGCAACAAGCATTACTGGGCCTAACTAACCCCTAACATCAACTAACTACTCCTTAAGGGGTTACCTATGCTGACCTATCAATCTCCTTATTCTGTCCTAATGATACATCATAAGTTCATAACAACAGCTCCAACCGAAAATCCACCTTGCCTTAAAGGTTGGTATTCCCACTGATCATCTCTGCACCATGCTTCTGCCCCTTCAAACTGGATGATCTCCCCATCCATAGCTAGTTGTTCATCTTTTGCTGAGAATGCTGCCCTTATTCTTTTTCTGTAGACATTTGTGCATGGGACCAAGCCATTGGCTTCGGTGAAAACATCATTTCCCTTCTTTCACCCCAGACATACTCCTCATAAGGAGATATTTTGTTTCTTGGTGGGACGATGTTAGTGGTGCTGGATTATGAAATGATTTCCTTTTACTTTTGTTAGGATGTACTACGTCCACTCCAGTCCCCAAGATAACTAACAAAAATCACGCAAAGCAACCAAGACAGACCGCCATAAAATCAGCATACAGCCATACGTTACTGTCTTTACAGTCTACGAGCATTCTCAAGTTAATTTAACGTAATATATTCAATATGCCACAAACATGAGAGAGAGAGAGAGAGAGAGAGAGAGAGAGAGAGAGCATGTACTTCTCTCTGGTTGGCTGGATGAAGTATATAGCATCCATGGTGGGTAATGGCTGCCTTCGCTTGTATATGTCTTCAACCACTACAAAAAGAAAAACAAAATCTCATTATATATTATACAAAAACAAAACTATTGTGCAAAATACAGGTGTTTAATTCATAACTTTCTTCTGTACTCTTCAATCAAATCCAATATTAATAGTTTAGAAAAGCTTTTGAATATTCAGATATTAAAGCTTATACCTTAACAATATTTTGTGACTAAAGCATAAACGCTACAATGAGAAAAACCAAAGTAACAATTAAATTTATGAAGGCACAAGACTAGCATCAAAACTCAAATTAGCAGGCAGCTAATGCCAGGCGGAAGAAGAAACTGGAAGGAATATTCCCCCACTTTGGAAGTTAAAGATTTATGATGTGGAATGGAAAGAGATAACATATTAAACTTTACTTTTTGCCACCCTCTAAGTTGGGGTGTAATGCAGGGCAATGGCCTTGCTTTTACGCTTAAAATTGTCATCTATTTTACTCCATAAGTTTATCAGTTCCACTAATACGAGGGTTCAACAGATGCTTTCATTATCAAAAAATAGGAATGGCAAATCTTTTCCAGTTCCATCCGTTTCCTTTCCATTATACTTCACCTCTGCCATTTTCATTGCAATCTAACTAATAATCCAAAACATAGGAATGTAGTGCTACAAAGCTCCCCCCCATACGGGATCCAGGGAAGGGTCGAATCCATTGTGATATTACAGACAGTCTTACCTTGCATTTGCAAAACAAAAGGTTGATTCTATGACTTAACCATGTGAATTTTAGTCACACGGTAACAACTCCAACAGTTGCACCAACACCAAGGGCCCCCGGCTAATGCATGACTAAGAGGTCATCAATTCAAGTCATGAAATCATCCTCCTACAAATGCAAGGTAAGAGGAATATAATAGACAACAATATATCCAATCCTTCTCTAGACCCGGCCATGGAAGGAGCATTATAACCCATGTTGCCCTTTAAGTCAAAAGCTAGAATTCTGTCAAGAGTTAAACAGAGTAAAATGAAATTACCTTCCTTCATTAGTAAATCTAACTTTTCTCAACACATGCAAGAACGTCTAATGAGAAAAAAACTCAAGTTCTACATCGACTAGAGATAGTGCCTAATAAGAGCTTTTAAAGCGTGGACACTCCCCATCTTATAAGTTGGTTTTGTGGGTGCGAAGTTAGCCCAAAATCTAATCACCTTATCTGATGACTACTTCACCACCTATCACACCATAACTACTCCACTCAAAATCCTTCAGCTGCATCAAGCTTGAACAAATTAACAGAAAAATGTTTTTCATTTTTCTCCACTTTTGACTGAGTAGATTTTCTCTCTCAAATTTTAGTTTTGGCAAAGGTTAGGCAAAAAGAGGGAATGTAATGTATATTTGATTGTTCTCAAACAGTTTTAGATTCCATGAATTGACACATAAAAAATTAACCACACTTAACAGACTTTAAATATTTTGAATATATTCAGATTGCAATTGTTGAAGTATACATTAGTTCCCTTTTATATTTGAATACTGGAGAAGTCAACAAGCTTGACATAAAACCCAAATTAAATAAAAAAAAAATGGAAAGTCTTCTACTGGTAGTGGATAGAAGAACAACGACTACTCAAAAAGCCATTGTGTGATTCTTACATGAAACACCTTCATCAGTGATGTCTGCCATCTTGCAAGAGTGAGACATTATCTTTACAGTAAGTTTGTCCATTATTAGCACCTGCAGGCAAGCAACCCATGAACCAAAACAAGTGGTAAGCAATTGAAGTATTGTGCCTTTCATAGTTTCCAAGATTAAGCAGGTTTCTTGAAAAAGAACTAGATGTGTGTGAGTGTGTGAAGTAAAAAGCATCCCCGTAGTCAAGAACCAAGAAATTCCAAAAGCTTAAGCTGTTAAATGACGACTTCATGAATGGTTTTGAAGCATAGATAATGCAGAGGCTCACCCTTCTTTTTAGATAACAACAGAGGCTCACCCTTGTGTTCAAATTCAACTTCTACTAGAAGAATGGGAACAACAAGGATTGACTATAGGCTAATGATCGTAGAGTACCCTATGTGAGCACAACATTAAAGAGAATCCCAAACAAAAAAATTTACTCCATAGAAGCAATGAAGAAAATGAAGAGTTCGTTACCACTCTCTCAAACACATACATACTGATGTCTAATTTTTATCTGTTCCCTAAAGCTTTCATCAATTATCCTTTTTGCAAGAACGTGTATTTATAAAGTCAGAAGTCATATACAACAAACTTTGCCGGCTTAATAGTTTAGATTAGTGCAGATATATAGAGAAAACTAATAAAATTTCCAGAATGATCCCATTAGGAATTGTGCCTAGTCTGACTGTCAGTGGTGACATGAGGCACATTGCAGCCAGATATCCAGGAATTAAAAAAACACATTTCAGATACATAATTCAGCCCATTGACTATTCTTACTAAAAAGGATAAATATTGAAAAGATTTAATAAATCAGTCCCATGTCCAATCATCATCACAAAATGAATGTTTTTTCTGAAGATTCTTGGAAGGAAACTACAAAGTGAAGCTAAGACAGAAGGGTGGATCAATCTGTATTTATAGCAAAGTGCAAATAGATGATGCAGGATTCATTCAACTAATGGCATCTTATACCTTCCATGTAGATTTTGAATCCCCTGTTTTCGCTGACCTGAGCATTTCATGTAATAATCCTGGAGAAAGTTTCAGAAAATAGAAGCTAGATGAGATTATCAGAAAGCAATTGTTCATGGTTTAGGAATATAGTATTAAAATGTTAAAAGGAAGAAAAATAAAAAGCAAAAGGAAGCCATCCTTGAGAAGGAATTGTCCACTTCAAACTATTCAAAACATGTTTGAATCAGCCTATCTGGTAGTAAAAAGAACAAAATTGTGCTGTATGTATCGAATTCGGTGATGATATTAATTGGAAAATACGTCATATCATATGGCATATTATACAGTAATGAACAATCGCCCGACTCTTCATAGAACTACAAAAATTATTTGGAGAGTTCATGCATATTGTATTTTCCTTCTTTTCTTTGTGGGAGACAATCGTAGAAACACGGTTAAAGGATAAAAGAATTGAAATGCTCAAAATGATGTTCCAACTTCAAAGACATACACTATATAAAACGCTCAGTCATTATTAATTTTTTATGGCACCTAAACTTCTTGAAATGCCCTGTTAGTTGTGTATTCTGAAATTTTCCATTTCAGGATGTCCTCTGAACTCAATCAGCAGGTTTATTTTAGTATTTTGATTAGCATATTAAATTATGAAGTCCAAATGAAAGATTTCGTATGTGGGGGGGGGGGGGATAGGACTTCCGAAGGAATCTAACAAGAATAAAGAAAGTGGGAAAAAGAGTTAGGAACCAGAAATGAAAGTCTTAAGTCTAATTCCTTTGAGGAATATGGGAAAATAACAGAGTCAAGCAAAGCAATCCAGAACCATGCAGCCAAATAAGTTTCATAAAAATTGGAATTTCTAAAAGATGGTAAAGTTCCTCAAATATACAATCCACAAAAGGTTCCTGTGTTTAACATCATAAGAGCAGAAATCTCAGATATTATTTGTGTTAAAGAGTATCAATCATACTTCCAAGGATCTAGAGACTACTATGAATATTATGACAAGGAGCACTAGTCTAACACACTGTCCAATTCTTAAAACATCCATTGCAATATGGGCAAACAACCCAAAGGAGTCTAAAGTCCAAAGTCTAACTCCACTGAGGAATATGGGCAAACAACAGAGTCAAGCAAAGCAATCCAGAAGCATGCAGCCAAATAGGTTCTATAAATATAAATATTGGAATTTCAAAAGGATGGTAAAATTCCTCAAATAGACAATCTGCAAAAGGTTCCTGTGTTTAACATCATAATAACAGCAGAAATCTCAGATTATTTATGTTAAGAGTGTCGATTATATTTCCAAGGATCTAGAGTCTACGAATATTATGACAAGGAGCACTAGCCCAACACACTGTCCAATTCTTATAAGTTGCAATAACCTCTGACAACTTCTCCATTCAGTAAGGCAGAACATCGTATCAGACAGACTAGCACTAATTCCATATTCCTTGCAGCTTGGGTGAAAATGTAATCAGTAAAAAACGCAGCATTTTTTATCCCAAACAAATAAAGGGAACATACTCAATCTCGCATATTCCTTTGATCCTTAACTAAAAGATTCCAAATCCCATGCAAATGAACCCGTTATTTAGCATTACCTCCGACAGTGACACTGCCGGCAAGTTTTACATTCAAGACGCAAGCAGATGACTCGCTTTCCCGTGCTTTGTCGTTTAGCTGATAAAACTCCCAACCCAAACAAAAAATACACGCGCCAAAGACACATTATATTTGTCTTCACTGAGATCAGAACCAATGTGTAAAGAACAAAGTGAAGAAAACGCGGAATTTGTAAACCAACCATAAGCAAACACTAATTAGTAGTATTCACTAACAACAACCAGAAGCGAAAAAGTGAAACGAGCAAAAAAAAAGGTTTATAGATACTCGGAGTGAGTTCAATTGATGATAGAAACGAATCAGAAAGAGAAATAAATTGATCAGAAAAATATAAAAGGGAAAAGGACTTACGCTCACGGCTAACTTGTTTGAGATTTTTGTATTCGCCGCCATAAGAGGAATCGGAATCTGACATAGACATGGTGAAAGCGATGCCCTAAACAACAACCGGTGATCGATTCGCGAGACGAGAAGTAGAAAGAGATCGCCGATGATCGGAAACCTAATCAAGCTTTTTGAACAAAAAAAGAAAAGAAATAGAAACGGTTTCTTAAATTCTCAATCACTTTAATAAAATGTTGAGATTACGGTAAGTTAATAAAAATGGAAATGGAGGAGTTAGTTTTAAGGAGAAGAAGAATTAAAGAATTAATTATTACCGGTAGTTGAAAGAAGCATGACGTGTTGAAAGGTACAAAGGTTGAAGAAGCTGGAAATGGTTGGGGAAGAGAGGGGAGAAGAAAATTCCCAGAAGCGTAGTGGACCGATTGAGGACGAGGTCCTTAGCCGGCACCCATGTCGTTGAACCGCTAGTGGGCTCCACCCCCTAACGCCAACGCATTCTGTTCTGCGTCTCTCTCTGCGTACAAATTGTTATCGTTGTCTTCGTTTTAGGTTTTATCCAATCCAATTTGTACATTTTTTAACATGGAAAAATTCTGGCTGCCTATCCTCGTTTAACATTTCAAACCAAAAAAAATCATTTTTTTTATTATGAAAAATTTAGGTGAGGGGATGGTGACCCAATCTAAAGTAGGGAAGACCTTCTGGTGCTTTGAGCACTTATGAAGGTAATTACATTTACCTTGTCCAAGGGACTAGTGGGGAGTTGAACCCAGACTTTGGATTCAACCCCTGTCATACTCCACTAGACCAACCCCTTGGGGTTAAAAAAAAACATTTTAAATGGAGGTACAGTTGCACATACAATGACGAAAATTTATTAAAACGTGTTTTTCAATAATTAGAAAAATACACTTTGTCAAAAAAAAATAATTACTTGTAAAAAAATACACTTTGTCGATGAACACTTCTTTCTCAATATAAATAACTAGATAATCATTCGTTCATTGATCACTCATTAAAAAATAAAAATCAATAAATGAAATATATATATATATATATATATATATATATATATATATATAAAACATTAAACGGTTACTATAGATTAAGTTTCCTAAAAAAGGTGATCACAAAATTCTTTTTTAGAATTAAGTTAATAAAAGAGAACTTCATTATAATAATTAGTTAATAAAAGTTTTTGTCATGAGCAATTGTTTATTTTTTGTAACCCAAATGTAACCCTGTAATGTACGAGAAGCAATTTCGTTTTTAAATGTCTAATTAAACAAAAAAAATCAGAAGAAAATAAATAGAATGTCTCGATGGAAAATGTAAAATTCAATATATTTAGAGTGCGAAAACATGGTATGAAATATTGAATTTAAAATCAATATGGTTTTTTGTCAAAAAAATGGTTAGTTGTTTGTGTTGTAAGTAAAGAAAACAGTATTTTTACATGTTATTACTGTTTATGGATACCAAACCTATAGTCAGATAAGTGATTCAAAGCTGTAATTTCAAGACAAAAACTAAAAACAAATATATTGCAAGTTGTAACTATTTATGTTATATACTTCTTTTACAACAGACAGCAAATACCATCACTTGTGATGAATTATGATTTAAATGGAACACTGTATATTTCATAATTTGTTGAAGATGACCGAAGCGAGAGGATGGAATCCAACCACACAATTACCTACATCCCTCTATCAAAAACCAAGGGAAATTCCAATTAAGAAATGCTCAAACATAAATATATTTATGCGGTAATTAACACTCCAAGATTTACACTTCTACTGTACTAATTTAAATGCTTTTGCTGACTGTTCAGAATGGGGATAGTTTCTTGACATGATGTAAATCCAAGGTAACAACGCTTAATTAGAATGTGATTTATAAAGATGTTGTAGAGTTCGAGACCATCCTGATGTTGTTATATTGTATGTAAACTTTGTCCGTAGCCTTATAGAAAAAGAAAATTAAAAGTTTGATGGTTGTAATCTAAACTTTTAGCAATTCTCAAGCTCTCTTTTTGTTTTCCTTCTATTTCTAATGAAGTAATTTAAACAAAAAGATCACTGCAATAACAAATCAGACAATGACTATGTTGCTGTTTCGGATGTGATTCGAATGAGATTACTTGTAAATCCATGAAATCAACTGGACCAAGTCATTTAATGTGCTGAAAACATAATCGTTTTATGAATCATTTTAATAGTGATGAGTTTTTTATCTTACTTTTGCATAGGCAGTTTTTTCTACTCTGATCTACATTTGAAGATTGTGGCTTTCAAGAAACAACTCTTCAATGCAATTTACTTTAAGTACCACTACATACGTGGAATGCTTGAGAACTTTTGTTATATTATGGTTTGTCTATTTCAATTAATTTATTTGGATTTTTTGATGGCCACAACAATAAAAAAATAATTAAAAAATTATACAGAAACAACATTAAAAAATATTAACAGGAATCCAAACGTTTGAATAATAACAATGTCGTAGCATTATTCTTATATTAAATTAGACTAATATCCAAAAACTTATCAAAGTTGGCAAAGACATAGCATTGGCCGTATGCATAATAGGCAATATTGGGATTAAGTACACATATCAAAAACTCTACAATATTTGACTATTCTTTCTCAACCTTGACAACAAGAGTGTGTTCCTTCGAGGAGCAACTACAATAGAGTAACTACTACCCAATTCTATTCTAATGGCCTCTTAAGTATAATACATTCCTCAAAATGACAATTCCTCACAGCATCACTAACAATGTTAAAAGCATTGCTAAAAAGGTCCCACAATCATGTCTTAATGGTTAATCCAAAATGACATAAAGAAAATCAAATTTCAATATTTTATGCATGAACCATAATATTAGGGGTAAAGTTGTACCGGTGCAACAGCCTCGATTGACACCGCATCACCCATTGTGTACCCTTAGAATTATATGCATCCTGCTTGCCACTTTGACAGTAAAGACAAGCTACGGAGACCATTTTTCTCAAAAAAATATTTAATTTACATTTAAAAATTTGCAAAAACAACACATAGACGGCTAACCTCTAATGTCTACGAAGAGAAAAAAGATGAACAAAATTTTGAACATTTGTAAAAAAAAGAGACGAAGAAGGAAAAGGTACTCAGATATAAATTTGAGAGAATTTCATTTAATCAAATATGTTCTTAAACCTGTTCGGACAAAAAGAAATATGCACAAAACATTCATTTCAGCTTAGAAATTATGTGTGGTTCGAGTCTGATGCTGAGAGTGTGGTAAAATATTTGGCTGGCAGGATTGAAGACTCACTCATCCATTGATAATATCATCTTGGATTGTAATCTGTTGTTAAATTCAATGTTAAGTAGTAGAGTTTCCTATGTTAGTAGAAATCGTAATAGAGCTGCTCATGCTCTAGTAGGAATGGCCAAGCTTTTAGGCTCTGTTTTTTGGCGGGGAACTGTCCCTGAACCTTGTTTCTCTATAACACGTGAGGATGCCTTGTGCTTCTTTTCTTCTCATTTAATAGATTGAGAATGTCTTTCCTGTCAAAAAAAACTTAGAAATTATATAGACCAAAATATGACTGTATTTTATTTGAGAAATACCAACAATCACATATGCTATCAACTTGGAATGATCTAAAATCCATAAATTGTCTAGGAAGAAATTACAAAAAAAAATAGATAGAAACTCATCATTTCTAATTCCAGAAATGTAAACCGAAAGTTGTATTCTTATTAGAGAGAAAAAACAAAAAAGAGTCTAATAAAAAAGAAGAGAAAATGGTCTCACCATCTCATACCTTCACCAAAATCCATGAACCATAAACCTCTCGACAACTTATCTCACCCACAAGCATGCATCCATCTCCATTGTCGTCTAACCACTACTTGTGCTCATAGCAATCATCTACACAAAAAAGAGAAAAAGAAGAAAAAAACCAATCATGGCAGCAGAGACAGGATCAACAAATCATAGAAAACAAATTGATAGAAGTAAGATCTGGAGAGAGGAGGAAGAAAATAAATTGTGGTCTGGGTAGGAAGCTGGGTAATGTTATGCTGATTAGTCGTGGTATATTACTGAAATTTCAGAGCAATTGGTGAATATTTGGATGCATGAAATTCGGATTGAATGATTTCCTATATTTTTGTTTGACAGAAACAAATTTCTCATAATTATTTGTACCGAAAACTTCCATATTTGTAGTATTAATTTGAAAATCCTTGAATGCCATTGAATGTGAATTTTAAAATTTGAATATCAACATTTACTGTGCAGAGACATTTTATTCTGCTGCAATTTCTGGTCAACAAAACAGGACTTGCAATAATTGCTACTAATTTTAATTTTTTTTTGTTTTTTACATCTAGAATGTTACAAACTGCCAATCAATACCATTTTTCAATTTTGATTTTCGCTATTGAGTGCATATATAAAAGTTATTTAATTAAACAATTTCTTTAATGTAAGATCATGACAACTAATTTTATAATATTATAATAACTTACATGGCATGCATCTGTATGGTATTTAAAATTTTAAATTAAATGCGGTTTGTTTTTTTGAGACAATTAAATGTGGTTTGTTGGGTCGATATAGTTTTAGATTTTAAATTGAGGATTGAGATTAAGATTAAGATTAAGATTAAGATTAAGATAAGATAAGATTAATATAAGATTAAGATTAAGATAAGATTAAGATTAAGATTAAGATTAAGATTAAGATTAAGATATTAAGATTAAGATTAAGATTAAGATAAGATATGATTAAGATTAATATTAAGATTAAGATTACGATTAAGATTAAGATTACGATTAAGATTAAGATTAAGATAACATTAAAATAAGATTAAGATTAAGATAAGATTAAGATTAAGATTAAGATTAAGATCGTACATTGTGTTAAGTGTTACCTTCGTCCATGTCTCAAAAACTGTAAACTAGTTAGCTCAAATTGTCAAAGTCAACTCCTTTATTACTGCCACACACCTTGACAACATATCTAATAAAGATTGTCCATACTACTATTAACTTAATATATTATTGACTTTCCACTCTCTCTCATCTATTAACTTAATAAATATAATATATATACTCTACTCAAAATTATAAAGTATATGTGTTAGCTGTGCAAGCAGATCTAGAAGATTACAAAAGGATAATAACAATTAGAGAAAGAAGGTGGAGGAGGAAGCCACCGATGGGATCACAAAGGAATAGTGGTGTGGTGACTGGATTCCACATTCACATCCTTGCTATTTTTTCTCTCATACATCTAGTTCTTTTATCTTCATCTTCACATCAAGGTAGGAGAAGGTTTTCTTTTTCCTGAACCTATTAAGAGTGGTAGTATAGAAGTGCAGAACAGAAGCTAGAGGGTGTGCAAAAAAAATGATTAGGTCAAAAAAAATTATTATAGGGGTATCATTGAGATTTTTAAAAGTTGAAAGTGTGCAGCTGCACACCCTCAAGCCTATGTAGATCCGCCCCTGCCCGCAGTCAGTTCGGGGATGGGGACGTGGACCATATCCCCCGGCCCGAATATATTACATAAATGTTCTTTTTATCGTTATATATTATATTTTAAGTAATAGACTTTTTAGTCTTTTTATATGTGTTTTTAAATAAAAATAATAATAAAATATTAAATTGTGCTAGTTTTTATATTATTTTTTTTGAAAAAAAACCTCATATATTAAGAAGAAAGGGAATAGTCAATTACAACTACATCCTGGATCATAGGTGGGGTAACATCAATCCACACTTGATCAGGATTATTGGTGGCCCACCTAGCTAAAAAATGGGCAACATGGTTACAATCTCTCGATAAGTGGGTTAGAGAAAAAAACATAAATTGGGCTGCTAACATGTGACACTCCTCAGCTAAAAGGCCCAAATAGGACCTATTAAGACCAAAAGGATGGTTGAAGCTGGAAACCACAGTCAGAGAGTCGCACTCGACTTGCAGCTTCACAAAACCACGATCACGCGCAAACCGCAGACCACCGCGCAAGGCAATCGCTTCAGCCACACCGGAGTCCAAAAAGCACTGCTCCGACACACAACGACCACCCCGCTGGCATCACGAATCACCGCACCAAAACCCCAAACACCATTACCAGCAAAACTCGCATCCACATTCATCTTGTAGCAATCGGATATTGGGGGAGTCCAGCGCCGCTCCACTGGCAGATCAAAGCAAGTCTAACAGATTCCTCGACAGGTATGTTTTTCATCTCAAAAACCTTCTGGTTTCTGGACCACCATATGCTAAACAAAATTGAGGCGACCATCTCTTTCACTGGAGATGGAGCTTCTAAAATCAATTCGTGGAGCCAATCGCTTAACGAAATCTTGTTGTTATTGCTTAAACGAAACCCTAAGGGCCGAAAAGCAGAACCATATCTGAGATTCCCAAACACAGTCTCTGAATGCATGGTCCAGTGTTTCAGCCTCTAACTCACATCTAGGGCAAAGAATCGGGCAGGGAACCCCTTTGTCAATCAATCTGCTTCGCAACGGGACTGCTCTCTTTAGAATACGATAGAGGAGGTGAAGATGCTTCGGTTGAGCGTTAATTTTCCATAATTTTTTCCTTAACTCAGAATCTACCCATTTACTAGACGACGCCTTGTTGACAGACGCAACAGAATTCATGAAGTGGTAACCCGATTTGACTGAATACAAACTATCTTGAGTCCCGCCCCATATGAAATTATCCTCTACCAACAAAGGGGAAGTCGGAATTTGAGCAATAAGCTCGGCTTCAAAGGGGAGGAACAAGCCACGCAGGAGGTTGACATTCCAAACTCTGGAACTAGGAAGCCACAATTGGTTCACAAAGGATATGTCACATGCAGGGGGAGGGGGACTCCAACACCGAAATCCAACTTGCATAGGGAGCCAATTATCCTTCCAAATATTGATTTTCTCGTCATTACCGATTCTCCAAAAACCACCCTTCTTAATAACCCAAAGGGCATGGTGAATGCTTCTCCATATTAAAAGCGGGCCTTGAGAATTTGAGCAATAAGCGAATCAGGGTTAGATAGAAGGCACCAACCTTGCTTGGCCAAAAGAGCTTCATTAAAGGCTCTAAAGGACCGAAAATCCATACCACCTTCGGAATTTTGACGGCAAAGATTTTCCCATTTGATTTAATGAATTTTGCGTTCACCATTTTTGCACCCCCACCAAAACCGGCTTATGATACTCTCCAAGTGATTGCATAAGTCCTTAGGAATGAGGAAATAGCCCATAATATAGGTCGGGATGGATTGGGCAACACTTTAATGAGAAAACCACGACCTGCCACAGAAAGAGATTTCTCCTTCCAACCTTTAAGCTTTTTCCAGATCCTCGCTTGAAGGAAATCAAAGGTCCGCCCCACAAAGGTAGGAATACCAAGATATTTAGCGTGACTATCCACCGCTTTAACTTGCAGCCTTTCTTGGACAATTAATTTAGTGTCTTCACGCACATTCTGGCTAAAAGACATCTCACATTTATCCTGATTGAGAAGCTGACAAGATTTGCTTTGATAGAGATTAAGGATATCCATGACCTCAGCAGCTTCCTCTATATTAGCCCTAAAAAAAGAATACTGTCATCAACAAAGAACAGGTGAGAAATCTCAAGAGCCGCCCGAGTAATACTAATGCCATGTAAAGCCCTACGCTCTTGAGATTTTAGGATTAACGCAGACAACACTTCAGCACAAAGAATAAATAAATAAGGGGAAAGCGGGTCACCCTGCCGAAGCCCTCTTTTGGGAGTAGGCATGGCAATGGGGCGGGACAGGGACGAATTTTGCATTCCCCATCCCCGAATCTCATATAGTTCCCTGTTCCCCTACCCAAACCCAACGGGGATGAATTATTGATCCCCATCCCTATACACAACGGGTACGGGGATCCCCGCCCCAACCCCGATCCCACAGTGGAATCAATTATTTTAATAAAAAATAGTTCTTACCTATCCCAAACCCAAATTCGAATCCGCCCCCAAACCCAGAATTTATGCCAAACCCATTAATCTGCCCCCGAACCCGCCCCAAACCCAGAATTTAACAAAACAACATAAAACCAATGCAAGACAACATATAGCCAAAATATCACTGTTCTAAAATATCAAGATATAGCCAAAACAACAATGATGTTGCATATCAACATAAAGCCAAAATATCAATGTTCTAAATTAACCGATAATCCAAATTATCAAAACAACAACAGAACCAAATACAAATCACATCATTGTTCATTGAAATTTTAAAATTTCTAAAACAAGTAGCCATATCAATATTGTATTCTTTCTTTCTCTAAATGGTATTGACGTCTTCACTCTTCAAAGTGGGAAGTAACACCACTAGTCAATATTTCACCTATAAAATAAAAAAGACAAGTTAAATTTAAACATTAAAGTTAATAAAATTGGAAGGTAGTGATAAATAAATGGAAGGTAGATCTCACATTCATCCTCGGGGTCTATTTCATTGAGTAAAGTAGCATACTCATTACTTAATTGAGAATTCATTCCACTTATAAATATGAAATGCAATGCAATATAAATTGAAGTTAATTAACAAATGCATAATTATTTGTATTTCTTAAGATATGTAAGTTGAAAGAACAATTTAAAACCATACCGTTGTTTTCGTTACTCCATAACCAACTTCTAGCACACATCAAAACCTCTAAGGTTGTCCAATGAAATCGACTGCGATGTGGACTTAAGATATTTCCACTAGTGCTGAATGCCAATTCAGAAGCTACCGTAGAAATAGGAATTGCTAATATATCTTTTGCAATTGCTTGCAGAATTGGATATTTGATGCCATTCAACTTCCACCACAACAGAATATCAAAATCGGGACTTCGAGGTAAAACATCCTCTCCTAGGTAATGATCCAATTCTGTTTTATAAAATGATGTTCTAGCTCTTTTTCTCCTCTGAGCATATTCATCATAATCTTCTAAACCATCATTAGCCACACGACCAGCTTCCGACATTGATGAGTCACCACAAGTATCTTGATTCAACTTCAATTGATAATCAACAATTAAATCGTAGCACAGTTGTTGGATCCTCTTAACTTGCTCAGCAGAGTCGTGTACATACAACTTTTCAAAATAATATTCAAGTAAGTCCAATTTGTATCTAGGATCCAAAACAATAGCAACTCCCATTATATCCTGGGTGACACTCCAATATTTATCAAATTTCTGCAACATCTTGTTAGTCATTTCTTTAATCTTGTTATCGGAGGACTCCATCCAATTAGATATTGCCAATTTGATCTTACAAATCTCAGGAAAAAACATATTGGCAGTGGGATACTTAGTGCCAAAAATGAGTTCAGTGATGCTATTGAACTTTGCCAATCTTTCACGAACATCCTTTGCAAATTTCCATTGTGAACTAGTTGGAACACAGGTGTATTGAGTGTCTTTTAGTCTTAACCTACTAAATACATCCTCATACAAAATAGCTATATCAAGCATCTTATAAGTGGAGTTCCATCTTGTTGGACAATCTAAACATAAATTTATAGTGTAAGAAATTCGCAATTGTTTAGCTGTCTCCTCAAATCTTTCCTTCCTTTTAGGAGTTGCAGTCCAATAAGCTACACTATCCTGAATCCTTTCTATCCGATCTTTCACTCCTTCTAAACCATCCTTGACTATCAAATTTAAGATATGCGCACAACAACGCATATGAAGTAAGATCCATCCCTCAACAAAGTACTTGTCTCACACTTCTCCTTAATTTTGTCCATCATAGAATCATTTGTGCTACAGTTATCTAAGGTGATAGTTGACAATTTTGTATCGATGTTCTATTCAAGTAAACAGTTAAATAAAGCAGCACAAAGTCTATCACCTGTATGAGGAGCAGGAACATAAATGAACCTAACATGTAACAAGATTCTTATTTAATAACTATATCATATAAACAATCTAGAATTATTATCAAAATATGTAAATAATTATAATAATTTGTTATACCTCAAAATGAGACTTTGTAAATTCCAAGATCCATCAATATAATGTGCACTAACAGCCATATACCCCTTTTTCTGATTACTTGAAGTCCACATGTCTAATGTAATGACCACTCTTGATTGAAGAGAGACTATCAAACAACTTTGAAGTTATTGACCTCTCAGACTCGTACACTTTGAATATCTCCTTCTTGATAGTGTTTTTACAAGGAACCTGAAACAATGGCTGTAGAGAAGCCGCAAATCGCCGAAAACCAACATGATCAACAATTGAAAGTGGATATTCATGCATAATTATTGCACAAGCAAGCTCTTTCCTTGAGTTTTAAGCATTATAAGTTCCAACTCCTAATTCTTGCTTTCCTTGCAAAGTTTGGCATGAGAAATGTTTGCCCTTTGTTTGTCTTGGTATCGTGAAGTAGCTTAGCATTACATTTCTTCAAATGATCATGCAAGTGTTTTGTTCCATTGCATGATTTTCCACCAAGGTATTTCTTGCAATAGTGACATTGAGTCTTATCCTCTTCACTAACTTTAACCTTTGTAAAATGATACCATACCTTACTCCTAAATTTACCTTTACCGATTTGTGTCAACGCTTATGTATTATCAGCTATCTCATCATTAGGAGTCTCATGATTAGGTGTTTCAACTGTTTCATTTGGAGATGTGATACCATTAGGTGTAGGGTTGGAACTTCCTTCCAAACCAGGAGTTAGTTGGTGTGCACTTTCTTGTGAAATGAGTTGTTGAGAATTACCAACTTTGTCCATGTCAACTTCATGTTAAGTTGTTCAAATTACAAAACCAATAAGTAGTTACATACTAACAGTGAAACAAAAATATTAGCACAATGGAAACTAATTATTCAGAATTATTTATATTTAATTATTCATCCAAATTGAGAATTCTAATTCTAACTCTATTTCTAATTTTCCTATCCAGTAGTTACATACTAACAAGGACAAACACATTTGGGTTAAACAAAGGACCTATTTACATCACACACAAAATCATGTATTCAATACAAAACAAACAAATGTACTAAATTCAAATAGAAAACCTTAGATTCTGTTTTAATGAATTAAATTATTAAACATAATTGAAATAAAAACCCTAGATTCTGAAATAGAAAGCCCTAAATTAATTCATCAGGATCATCTAACCTAGGGTTCCAATGGCCTTGAAATAATCAGAACAATATGGAAGATGATTAATACTGTAGAAACAAAAAGAGAGGATATGGAGTTTTAAATACCTGGAAGATGATTATTACTGTAGAGTTGCAGCAACTGTAGTGAAGTTCTACTGCAACTAGGCGAAATAGATGAAGAGGAATGGTGGAGGGAGTGTCATATTCCAATTTTGTCCGCTTCCCTTTTCACTACTCGTTTAATCCACTACGAGATAGTTTTTTCGCGTCATTTAGGCCTACAATTCTTATTTGGGCCTGCGCTCCTCTAAATGGGCCTGACGTTATCATTGTCTAATCGAACCTATATTTGCGCGATCGAGCCTAAACCCAATTCATACAATTTTTAGTAATTGGGTCTTGTTCTTCTAAGTGGGCCTCATTTCAGCGCATTGTTTGGTTGGGCCTGGTTTCGTTCTTGCGTTCGGCCCAACTTCAATTTTGCTTTTGTTCACTTAATTTAAAAAATAAAAAAAATCATAAATCACGAAAATATTAAATAAAAATCAAAATAACAAAAATTAATTTACAAATATTACAATTGTCCAAAAAGTCCCAAAATACAAAAAATAACAACCAAAAAAATACAAAAAAATCAGAAAACGAAAATACAAAAAAATAGCAGCAACAGCAGCTTCTTTGGGCCTATTCTTGCTGAGCAAGACTCCTCAACATATCCAAATACCTGAAATAGAAAACAAAAGATGGAGAAGGATCAGAAAATTGATTCCAAACCCTAAAATTTGCCTATTTAAATAACTTAATTCAGGAGGAAAATACACAGAAAATTCAGATGAAAATTCACAGAGATTCAGAAGAAAAAAAGATTAGGGTTTCACGCTGAAACCCTAATCACAAAACACCGAGAAATTCTGAAAACAAAGAAAGGCCACAACAGTAATAGGCAGTAGCAGCAAGCAAAAGGTACCAGCAAACAACAATAACAAAAGAAGTTCAGAGGCTGGAGGAAAAGGTTGGTTCCTTAAATAATTTTTTTACACGTTCATATGTTACATGATGTTTCAGTTTGGCTAGTATGAAAAAATGTAACTAATCTATACCAGTGTCAAAGCTGTCTATATGTAAATAATAATCAATCAAGCATAATCAGTGACTGTAAATAAATTAGGATTAGGATTAGGAACAAATTAGGTTTTTTAATTCAGTGTTAGGAACAAATTAGGGTTTAGTTAATCTGCTCTAAAAAACGAAATTGGCAATCAGTTGGAAATAGTAGTTTAGTTAGAAAATTAGGGTTTGGTTAGGATATTAAGCAGAAACCCAGAATTAGAGAAGGGAAAAAATCCAAAAAAATAGAACCAGCAATCAAAACAAAGAAATAGAAAATAGGAGAAGACGGATAAAGAAAAAACGAAATAAAAAGGGGTTAGAACCGTACCAGCTTCGACCACCGTGACGGTGGTCGTCTCCCTTTCGTTCTCCTCTCCCATCATAGCCATCACCATTGAAACCCGTTCATTTTCGTTGCCATCATCTTCCACGCCGGCCAAGCGTTGTCTTCACCGGAGCTTGGCGTGGGTCACCGTCGCCACTCCATCTTCCCCCTCCCACTTTGCGTCACCCTTCTCTCCTCTTTTCCCTTCTCCTTCTTCGTTCTCCTTCTCTTTCTCTCTCTCTCTCTCTCTCAAACCTCACTTTCTCTCTCCTGACCGAAACTTTTGCAAGCTCTCTCTCTCTCTCTCTCTCTCCATTTTCTAATGAATACGGCGCTGGAGCTTGAAGAAGAGTGAATTTTAGGGTTTCAAATTTATTGTTGCCTTAGATAGTTTGTTTCCCATTTTATTTTATTTTTAAAATTAAAAAATGCCAGAATACTAATCACACCCCTGTCATTTATTCGTACAACCCTCTCTGCACTAAGCCCAATTCGCAGGTCCACCCAAAAACATCGACCGGACAGAATCCTGCTAAACGCACCACCCTTTTTTTTTAAAACCAACACTCCGTCTATTATTTGCATCTGTGTTTTACTATTTCACCCCCTTTTTCTTCTTTATTTATTTCTTTTCAAAAAAACAATTTCATTTACAAAAACCTATAAAATACATAAATAATTTCTTCAATTTCCAAAAAACATAAATAGGGGACTAAGTCGACTGTATAGTCGGGTTAGTCACCGTTCTAGGATAAATGAGCCGTACGGCTCAAAAGTCCTAGAACCCTTATAAAAATAAATGATTCTTTTTTCAAAAAAACCATAAACCATCTCTCATCAAAAGGAAACAAATAGGGGACTAAGTCGACTGTACAGTCGGGTTAGTCACCGTTCTAGGATAAATGAGTCGTACAGATCAAAAGTCCTAGAACCCATATAAAAATAAATGATTTTTTTCTCAAAAAACCCATAAACAATCTCTCATCAAAAGGAAACAAATAGGGGACTAAGTCGACTGTACGGTCAGGTTAGTCATCGTTTTAGGACGAATGAACCGTACGGATCAGGTCCTAAAATCCTTATCTAAAATAAAATTTCAATTCAAGAAAACACAAACACACAAACATTTCATTCGTTTCCAAAAATCAAATTTTCAAAAATAGAGGTTAAGTCGATTTTCCAATCGGATTAGTCAGCTTTTTAGGACAAATGAGCTGATCACTCAAGAGTCCTAAAATCACTAGATAAAAAAACACCAACACACAAATTTTTTCTACCAAAGAACTACGTAGCATTTGATTCTCTACCAGGAGATACGTAGGAGCAGAGGGGGCCACACCTCTGTCAAGTGCACTAATAAAAAACCTTTTTTAGTCCTTTCCTAAATAATTTCTTAATTCAAAAAATATCAAGTCTTTTCTTTCTTGTAATTTCTTTCAATTCACAATAAAAGGGGTAAATTAAACGTTTTCAAAATTAACATCTTTTACACAACTAATTAGCAGGTAACCTTCCTTAGGAAGAATGCCGTGGGGTGCTAGTACCTTTCTCCATGCATAACCGATTCCCGAACCCAACTAATTTAAGAAGGGTAATAATGTAATTTCATACATTCGGGGGCGGGTTCGGGGACGGGTTTGGGGCTAGGACCTATATCCCCATTACCTGCCCCGTCCCCATATTTTGATTTCGGGGAAAACCCAAACCCAGTCAAAACTGGGAAAACCCGTCAAATTGGGGCGGATTTGGGTGGGTCCCTGTAACACCCGTTTCTACCCATCATATTATTGGTAAAAATATCAGAGTTTTTAAACAATTAAACGAGCGCCACATTTACATCTTGAAAATCACCACGAAAACATACTGCAAAAATAATTATCTTTCATTCAATAAGCAGCGGAAAATAAAGGGGTTTTCAACTTCGACAACAGTAACTTCAAAAATGGTTCACAGCGGAATAATCGAACAACCATAACTCCAGTTCGATAAAATAACAACATCGGAATTCATAGCCATAAATAAGCGTTCGCCCATCCCCAAGTGTTACATATCAGAGCGACACGACCCGACTCGATTACATGAAGGTGAACTGCCTTCATTCACGGTTACCTGCACGTTACCAACATAGGGGTAACATTCAAACAGAATGGATGAGATTTCACACTATATAATAGGATACATGAAAATCAATATACAAAGGCACGTCATGGTATCCATTCAGCAACATACAGCAATCAACATCATTATAAACACACAGTTATGCTCACAATGCGGATGAGACTCAAATGCACGGCACACCGCCCCTGAATGCATGTGGTACCAAAATCAAGCCTATAAATAGAGGCATCTCGTCGTCGTCGTAATCATAACTCGTCGTGTTTGAGCATAGCTCCTCGTCGTAAATATGCCATGCATGCGACACTATGCAAATGCACAAACAAACAACAACAACTGCATAACACGCAACAACATCAAAACAACAATGGCCATAGGCCTACATCACATCACATGCTCATAAATAGAGGCAACTCGTCGTCGTCATATAAACATCGTCGTCGACAATTACAACTTAACAATTTATAGCGCTTTGGCCACATCACCACAATTTGCAACATCACAACAATTTGGCTTAATCACATACTCAACATCATTTTAATTGACAACACCTAGGACAGCACCTACCGGGCAGCCACACGGGCGCCCAACAACCAACAATTATCAACCAACTAATTTAGCAAATTAACAATTAATAATTGGCAACTTAATTGGAGCAACAAATCCCACAAAATTCGGAGCAACAAACCCCACAAAATTCGGACAGAATTATTAGTCATTTTGAAATCAAATATTCTCCCTCAATTCTCAATGAAAGTTAGCGAAATCAGTGCCTATTCAGTAGGAAATTAAGTCTACTTTCCAACAAAACAAACCCCACGAAATTTGGAGGATCAGGGCATTCACAATTAGACAAAAACTGAACCTATATCCCAAGTCGTCCCAGATTTTTGACCCAATTTTCAACCAAGAATTCTCCCATTATACCTATCCAAATTGAGTAAACTCAGTGCCTAATTTGTAGAACATTGTGTCTAGTTTCCAGAAAAACAAACCACATAATTTTCGAACCACTAGATTGTTTCCAGTTACTGTATAACCGAACCTATAATCAGATCGTTTCCATAATTTTAACCTAACTTGCAACACCTTTAACTCGAGCTATACAACTCCAAATGCAACCAAACTAGCGCCAAATTAACAAGCATTAAGTCTAGTTTCTAAAGAGGTAAACCACATAATTTTCGGACTGCTAGATTATTTCCAGAATACACGCAGAATGCGCCCTATGCGCCCTACAACCAGAAATTTTGTTTAAAATCAACAACACACAACACCAAACACCAACAATCACATCCAAATCATCATCAAACATGTTAATCATCACCAATCATGTCTAAACACCATTAATCACATTTAATCACCGTCAAAACACATTTAATCATCACCAATCACATACAATCATCATCAATCATGCTTGGACATCGTCAATTCATGTTTAAACACTTTTAAGCACATATATTCATCATCAAACATAATCAATCCTTAAAACTAAGGTTCTCTAATCTTAATCACCTAGGGTTCCATTAACCACCCCACATAGAGACATTCATATAACCCATTAGATAGATAGAACCCCACCCTTACCTTAGTTTGGAGAAAACGAAACCTTAGATTAGGAGATGTGTGAAACCCTAGATTTCCTTCTCTCTCTCTCTTTGGTTGTAGATCACGCCTCTCTCTCTCTTCTAGCTTGTGGATCACGCCTTCCCTCTCCTCTTCTCATTTCTCTAATCCTTATTTTTCTTTTTCCTTCTAATGACAACAAAACTCTAACCTAGCCCTTTTATAAACTCACTTAACCTCATGGGCTTTTTCTTATCTTATGTGACCTAATCATGGGCCTCCACTTAACACTTCTAATTTACTAATACTAACACTAATAATTAGGTCCACATATACTAATAAATAATTATTTCTATTATTTCTACCACATAAATCCTAAATAATTAATTAAATAAATTAATCAATTATTTTGGGCTGTTACAACCCTCCCCCACTTAAAAGAATTTCGTCCTCGAAATTTACCCGTCTAAGCTAACATTCTTTCACTAACAAACTACATACAAGTTCACACAACAGGAAGGTTAAAAATAAAACCAAAAACAAAAGAGAGTTCACATGGAAACACAATAAAGCACACAATACCAGTAGGAGCATGCCCCCACTAGTTCTCTTACCATCGGCGGCTAGGCATGGCAACGGGTCGGGTCGGGGCGGGTTTGGCGTTCCCCGTCCCCGCCCCTACCTCTATCGGGGTCGGGTTTTGCATCCCCAACCCCGTCCCAAACGGGGACGGGTTCCACGCGGGTACCCGTTTCCGCTACAAATTTATAAGAAAAATATAAAAAAATATTTATAATAATTAATAAAATAAAATAATAATATTTATACAATGATAAAATAAAGTTGAAAGTATTAAAATAGACGTTTCTATAAGAAATAGATCAAAATTAAAAATAAACAAAATTTATGAAACAAAATGAATGAGTAAATATGCATGAAATAGAATAAAATAATTAATTTATGTTTTGTCGAGCGGGTTCGGGGCGGGGACGGGGTGGGTATTGACATCCCCGAACCCAAACCCGTCCCCGGTCAAAGCGGGTTTACTCCGTCAAACTCGGGGCGGGGGCGGGTGGGTACCCGCGGGTTTGGGTTATGTTGCCATGCCTATCGGCGGCTTTCTGTTTACCTGTACCTGCAGGAGCATCACTACAACACAAACAACACAAACAATGACTGCAACACAAACGATAGTTAGAATAAAAGACAACAGTTGGTCGTTAACCGACACAACCACTCGACGACTTGGCCGGACGGACCAACCATTGCTCTGATACCACTAATGTAACACCCGTTTCTACCCATCATATTATTGGTAAAAATATCAGAGTTTTTAAACAATTAAACGAGCGCCACATTTACATCTTAAAAATCACCACGAAAACATACTGCAAAAATAATTATCTTTCATTCAATAAGCAGCGAAAAATAAATGGGTTTTCAACTTCGACAACAGTAACTTCAAAAATGGCTCACAGCGGAATAATCGAACAACCATAACTCCAGTTCGATAAAATAACAACATCGGAATTCATAGCCATAAATAAGCGTTCGCCCATCCCCAAGTGTTACATATCAGAGCGACACGACCCGACTCGATTACATGAAGGTGAACTGCCTTCATTCACGGTTACCTGCACGTTACCAACATGGGGGTAACATTCAAACAGAATGGATGAGATTTCACACTATATAATAGGATACATGAAAAATCAATATACAAAGGCACGTCATGGTATCCATTCAGCAACATACAGCAATCAACATCATTATAAACACACAGTTATGCTCACAATGCGGATGAGACTCAAATGCACGGCACACCGCCCCTGAATGCATGTGGTACCAAAATCAAGCCTATAAATAGAGGCATCTCGTCGTCGTCGTAATCATAACTCGTCGTGTTTGAGCATAGCTCCTCGTCGTAAATATGCCATGCATGCGACACTATGCAAATGCACAAACAAACAACAACAACTGCATAGCACGCAACAACATCAAAACAACAATGGCCATAGGCCTACATCACATCACCTGCTCATAAACAGAGGCAACTCGTCGATATAAACATCGTCGTCGACAATTACAACTTAACAATTTATAGCGCTTTGGCCACATCACCACAATTTGCAACATCACAACAATTTGGCTTAATCACATACTCAACATCATTTTAATTGACAACACCTAGGACAGCACCTACCGCGCAGCCACACGGGAGCCCAACAACCAACAATTATCAACCAACTAATTTAGCAAATTAACAAATAATAATTGACAACTTAATTGGAGCAACAAACCCCACAAAATTCGGAGCAACAAACCCCACAAAATTCGGACAGAATTATTAGTCATTTTGAAATCACATCTTCTCCCTCAATTCTCAATGAAATTTAGCGAAATCAGTGCCTATTCAGTAGGAAATTAAGTCTACTTTCCAACAAAACAAACCCCACGAAATTTGGAGGATCAGGCCATTCACAATTAGACAAAAACTGAACCTATATCCCAAACCGTCCCAGATTTTTGACCCAATTTTCAACCAAGAATTCTCCCATTATACCTATCCAAATTGAGTAAACTCAGTGCCTAATTTGTAGAACATTGTGTCTAGTTTCCAGAAAAACAAACCACATAATTTTTGGACCACTAGATTGTTTCCTGTTACTGTATAACCGAACCTATACTCAGATCGTTTCCAGAATTTTAACCTAACTTGCAACACCTTTAACTCGAGCTATACAACTCCAAATGCAACCAAACTAGCGCCAAATTAACAAGAATTAAGTCTAGTTTCTAAAAAGGTAAACCACATAGTTTTCGGACTGCTAGATTGTTTCCAAAATACACGCAGAATGCGCTCTATGCGCCCTACAACCAGAAATTTTGTTTAAAATCAACAACACACAACACCAAACACCAACAATCACATCCAAATCATCATCAAACATGTTAATCATCACCAATCATGTCTAAACACCATTAATCACATTTAATCACCGTCAAAACACATTTAATCATCACCAATCACATACAATCATCATCAATCATGCTTGGACATCGTCAATTCATGTTTAAACACTTTTAAGCACATATATTCATCATCAAACATAATCAATCCTTAAAACTAAGGTTCTCTAATCTTAATCACCTAGGGTTCCATTAACCACCCCACATAGAGACATTCATATAACCCATTAGATAGATAGAACCCCACCCTTACCTTAGTTTGGAGAAAACGAAACCTTAGATTAGGAGATGTGTGAAACCCTAGCTTTCCTTATCTCTCTCCTTGGTTGTAGATCACGCCTCTCTCTCTTCTAGCTTGTGGATCACGCCTTCCCTCTCCTCTTCTCACTTCTCTAATCCTTATTTTTCTTTTTCCTTCTAATGACAACAAAACCCTAACCTAGCCCTTTTATAAACTCACTTAACCTCATGGGCTTTTTCTTATCTTATGTGACCTAATCATGGGCCTCCACTTAACACTTCTAATTTACTAATACTAACACTAATAATTAGGTCCACATATACTAATAAATAATTATTTCTATTATTTCTACCGCATAAATCCTAAATAATTAATTAAATAAATTAATCAATTATTTTGGGCTGTTACAGTCCCCGCGGGTATGAGTTTTGTTGCCATGCCTATTTGGGAGAGAAATGCGGCGTAGGGTTGCCGTTAATTAAAATAGAGAAGGAAACGGATCTAACACATTTCATGATAAGATTAACCCAAAAACAAGGAAATCCCATATCCTCAAGGACTTTATGAAGAAAGTCCCACTAAATTCTATCATAAGCCTTTGACATGTCTAACTTGAGGCCAACACAGCCTACTTTGCCCAATCTTCTTTTCCACATGTAATGGAAGGTCTCAAAGGCAATAATAGCATTGTCAGTAATGAGTCTATTGGGAACGAAAGCACTTTGATATTTCCCCACTATCAAAGGGAGAATAGTCTTAAGGCGATTAGCAATAGATTTCGAGATGATTTTATTAATCACATTGCATAGAGAGATTGGTTTGAAGTCACCTGGAAGGTTTGGCCTTTTGCGCTTAGGAATAAGACAAATGAAGGTGTCATTTATGGGGCCCGGATCAGTGTTCCTGTTAAGGATGTCCAATGTAAAGGCAATCACATCAGCCTTGACCACCTCCCAGTATTTTTGATAAAACAACGCAGGAAGGCCATCCGGACCGGGAGCTGCCAATGGTTTCAGCTGATTGAGCGTAGTGAGGATGTCTTCCTCAGTGAAGGGCCCTCCTAGCTACTCAACTAAGTCCGGAGTGACTCTATCTTTAATAACTGCAGTAATATCCTCAATAGAGGAAGGGTTAGTAGATGCAAAAATATTTGAAAAGAAATTAGAGAAGACCTCACCAATGTCAAGCTCATTCGAGACGGGCCTACCATTGTCATCAAGATTGGATTCAATCCAGTTCCTGTCTTTCCTTTGAGAGGCTTTTTGATGAAAGAAGTTGGAGTTTTTGTCCCCCTCTTTGAGCCACAAGGCCTTAGCCCTTTGGCTCCACCACATCTCCTCACACTTCATAAGTTCATCAAATTCCTTTTCAAGGACCTTGATAGCCTCAATGCTGCCCGTAGCTTGACTATTAGATTGAAGACAAGCAAGAGTCTCAGATTTCTTTAATGCACCTAGGGACATTGCCGAAACGCTTGCTGCCCCATTTGGACAATTCCCCCAGACAGTGTCTAAGTTTCAGCTTGGCGGGCATATTTTGAAACTTCCAGACCTCTTGAACTACTTGGAGGAAATTCTCGTCACGGGACCAGATTTGCTCAAATCTGTTAACCCACTTTCTAGTGTACCTGCAATAAATTTTAGGACTGAAATCAGTTAAAAGAGGGTTGTGATCAGAAGTGTGCCTTAAGAGGTGAAGCACAGTTGTGTTAGGGAAGTCTGCTTTCCAATCGGGGGAAGCCAGGCACCTATCCAATCTGGCCTTGATGTGGCCCTCATCCAATTGATTATTAGACCAAGTATAGATTTCCCCTTCATAGCCCAAATCAATCAAGCTACAACTTTGGACAGAATCCTTAAACTGGTCTTCCAGACTCAAGTTTATAGGATTGCCACCCAGTTTTTCCTCTTGAGCCCGAACTATATTCAAGTCCCCAAATAATAGCCATTTTGAGTTGTGATTTACCCTATCCAAGTCTTTGATAAGATCACAAGTAAGAGGTTTCCTAGCCGAGTCAGAGAAGCCATATAAACCAGTCCCCCTCCACTTAATAGAATCACACTGTGAGGAAATCAGAAAGTCAATGAAGTTCGGGTGGACGGCCTGAATGTCAACGGTGGTTGACTTAGACCAGAGAAGAGCCAGACCCCCAACACGTCTCTTACCCTCATTTGTACAACTGACAGCAGCTAGGTTCGCCAAACCACCAAAGTTTTTCCACAATATCATTTCACAGTCTTTCCGTTTAGTTTCCATTAAAAAAACCACATTAGGGGTGTGGGCACGGATGAGCATTTTTAGAGCTCTAACTCTGCGTGGGGAGCCAAGCCCACGACAGTTCCAAGTGATGATTTTCATGGCTCTCGGGTGGCCTGCTTAGCAGGGCTTGCCGATATAGCTAGTTGAGAAGTAATAAGATCATTTTGAGATGTCCATTGAGACTCTAAATCACCTTCCGCTTTTTTCCTCTTGGTTACACGAGAGAGCGGGTTATCTTCAAGTTCAGTAATGGATAGCTTAGGATTTTTATTCTTGTTGTCCAAATCTGTATGGTAGGCCACGACCAAGTCTGTAGGAATTAGAGTCCATCTCAGCGCAGCCACAAGAGCCATTCCCATTCCCTTCATCATTTCCCCCAGCGGTGTTGTTACGAGGATCCTTTCACTACAAAAAAAACTGACATTAGCGAGGGAATACTGTTCCCTCGCTAAAACTGACATTAGCGACGGAATTTGCGAGGGAATAAGGGTCCTCGTTTGTTTTGAGCATTAGCGACGGAAATAAAGGCATTAGCGACGGAACAGTTCGTCGCTAACTGTTAGGAGGGAATCTGAAATTAGAACAACATGGAAACCGAAGGGATTAGCGACGGAAATAAGGGTCCCTCGCTAACTATTTTGACCGTTCCGGCCTTGGTTAGCGTGAAGGGATTAGCGACGGAATGGTCCCTCGCAAATTCCGTCGCTAACCCCAATTAAATTGCATTAGATCCCTCATTTTTCTCTCTCTGTTTGCTCTTCCTCACTCCCTCACTCTTCTCTCTCCCAAACCCAAACTCCCTTCTCTCATTTCCACCACCACCACACCACCACAACCAACTGTCGCCGTCGCTCCTCTCTCTCTCCTACGCGAATGCGCCCTCTCTCCTCTCTCTCTCTCTCCTACGCGAACCTCTCTCTCACCGGAGCTCTCCCTTTTCGCCACCACCGGAGCTCGCCGTCTTCAGCACCACCGGAGTTCTCCCTCTTCACCATCGGAGCTCTACCTTTGGAGGTTTTGATTTTTACCAATTTTTATTTTTTATGATATTGTTTTGTTAGGATTTGTAAAATTAGTTTTGTGATATTGTTGTTTAGTAATTTTAGTGAATTTAATTTTGTGATATTGTTGTTTTGAAAGAAGAAAATAGGATTAGGTTTTGTGATATTGTTGATTGTGGTTTGGGTAGGGTTTTAGGTTTGGGTAGAAATTGAAATTGTGTTTAGGATTAGAAATTGAAATTGGGTAGAAATTGGAATTGTGTTTTAGGTTTTAGGATTAGGTTTAGGATTTATAGAAATTGTGTAGGATAAAAATTCGAATTTGAAATTGAAATTGTTTGTTGAAATTGAAGTTGTTTAATTGAAAAGTGTTTAATTGTTGTTTGTTGAAATTGAAGTTAGTTATTGAAATTGAAATTAATAATTGAAATAGAAGTTAGTTATTGAAATTGAAGTTGAAACGGTTTAGGGTTGAAATTGTTGGTGTTTGAAGTCTCACAACCGCACCGGAGTGCGCACCGTCACCGAACCACGTACCGCACCGGACCTCAATCTCATAACGGTTAATTTTCAAAATAAATTAATTGTTGTTTTCATGAACCCTAGGTTAGATGACTGTGTGTTGTTGATGGAAAAGGGTGAGGTGATGTCGTCTCTCACCCCCATATTTTGCTCGAAATCATCTCCATTGAGATAATTGCGAGGCGATACTAACAATTTTAAGGTTGGGAGTTAGAAATAACTTCGATCCTTCACTACTTATATGGAAAAGGGTTTTGTCTGATCTGTCCTTAACCCCCATATTTGGCTCAAAATCATCTCCACTGAGATCATATCGATGCCCCTTATGTTGTATTTAAATTTATTAGAGTCATTATTGTTCTTGTGTTTTCTTATATATGTTGTCTACTTATGTTGACTCCTTATGTTGTCTTTAAATTTATTAGAATCATTAATATATCAATATTTTTCTTGTTAATTTACTTTCTTTAATTTATTTATAACTATATATAATTAATGTTGTTAGTATCACATTTCCTTTCTATTTTTTCATAGAGATGGATCCAGGAGGAGGTTCTGACTCACCTAGACGTCCTAATAAAGGGAAGAAGACTATGACCGATGAACCTCCTAAGAGGAGGCGTAATCGTGAGGTGGTACTTAATATTGGGAATATGAGGGGTCATACGTTTTTGGGCCCACCAGCTACCGCTCCGATTGCCCCACAACCTCCGCTTGCTCCATCTGGCCCCGGATGGTATCATTTAACATCACATGGGCATTATATGGGCACACCAGATGCGTATGCAGCAGGGCATATAGGCACACCAGCTGGGTATATGGGCACACCAGCTGGGTATATGGGCACACCAGCTGGGCATATGGGCACACCGGCTTGGTTATCTATGCCTACTGGTATCATTTAACATCACATGGGCATTATATGGGCACACCAGATGCGTATGCAGCAGGGCATATAGGCACACCAGCTGGGTATATGGGCACACCAGCTGGGCATATGGGCACACCGGCTTGGTTATCTATGCCTACTGCACCAGAGCCCCAGGATGATATTGAGCATGATATTGGTGGTGGTAATGTTGATTTTGATTCATCGACCGATGACGAGAGAGTGGAGGTGGTTGTTATTAATGGTGTCAGACTCAAAGTCATTTATAGTCGTGGTAACGCGTAAGTATTATATTGTTTGTTTATTTTAAGTTAATTATGCAACGACTTATATATATTTGATTGTTTGATATATCTTTCATTATACAGGTTTCTTCCTGCAAAGGCAGCTTCATCAAGCATCACTCATGTCATCCGCAAAAAATATTTTCAAAAGTTCCATAAAAAGTGGAGTAAAGTCGATGAAAAGGACAGGAATGATCTGCTGGACTTCTTTAGGGTAAGTGTCAATTATTTTGTCATTACTTATATTGTTAGTTTAAATTTTATGTTTAATAACGTTTAATATAATTACTAATACATATTTTTATTTTACTTAATACAGACCAAAGTGACATGGGACATAGAAGATAATGACAATGTCCAGAGACTTTTTTTAAAAGGATGGGCGCTCAAATATCAAATTTGCTTTATAAGCTGCGCTGTAAAGATAAGAAGCCTAACTACATGAGTGATGAAATATGGAATGCCTTCAAGGGCCACTGGGCTACAGAGACTTTCAAGAAAAATGCTGCAAAAGCCAAGAATAATAGAAACTCCGAAAAGGGTGGCTCGCTACACTGCGGCGGGTCCATCAATCAGTCTCAGCATGCTTCTAGATTGGTAAATTATTTTTAAAATCTGTGTTTTTTTACATTAGTTAACTAGTTAGCAATTTTTGAAAATGTCTTTCATTTTACAGAGTAAGAAGGCAGGACGCCCTATCACTGCTCCTGAGCTGCATAGAGCCACGCATGTGAGGAAAGGCACTGGCGAGTATGTTGATGAGCGCTCCAGGATGACTCGGGTAAATATACAACTTGATTTGTATTATATAATGTGGCTTTGTCAAAATGGAGCACTAACTTACTCCTGAGATGATAGATCTGGCAAACCAAAATTGGGAGAAGACAGTAGGTTGGTCTAAGGGTTGCCTGTATGGTACGGGGCCCTTGGCTCCATGTATGGGCCAGTCTGTGGCCGGGAGCAGTAGAAGAGGCAGTCAACTAGCTTCTACTCCTGCACAGATAGAGCATATTAGGCAGCTGGAGCAGGAGCTGCAGTCTACTCGACATGAGCTGCATGATACTCGACAGGAGGTCAGGACCTCTACTGAGGCTATGAAAAAGATGCAGGAAGACTTTGCGAAGGTGTCCCGTAGGCAGGAGCTGATGTTTAGGTATTTTAAGAATATGCAGCAACATGAGCAGCAAGATGAGGAGCAAGCTAAGGAGTCTGGGGAGTCTGGAGAGGCCGAGGAGTCTGATGGCGGCAGCTTTTAGGATTTGTTGTATCAGTTTGACAGTTCAATATTTTGTTATAACATTTCAGATTAAGTGTTGTTGACTCGAATTTTATGTTATTGAAGAATTTTATTCTCGGAATTTTTATTTTAAATTTTATTATTTATTATTAAAATAAACAGGTATAAAAGCAGGTTTATCAAAAAAAAAATTCAATCAGTTGGGCATTAGCGACGTAATTAGCGAGGAAATTAGCGAGAGAAATTGGACGCGTGGCTATCAGAAGTTAACCACGTGGCTGTCTTTATTAGCGAAGGAATTTTAATCCATCGCTAATCTCATTAGCGAGGGAACCAGTCCGTCGCGAATTCCCTCGCAAATGACCATTAGCGACAGATTTAGGTCATTTAGCGAGGGAAATTTCCCTCGCTAATGACTAGTTTTTTTGTAGTGTTTTTTGACCATTGGCAATGAATCAAATCTGTAGACATCTGATCCCCACCTTGATCTACTTCGGAGACAGCGGCTGTGGAGGAAACAATAGACTTACCTCTCAGGTCAACACTGGAGGGGGTATTAGGAGACTGATTCTGCTTGTTTTTGGACAGTTCTTGCATGGATAAGGCGGAAAAGAGTTCCATAACATCAACAGAGATTTTATTTTTCGGGGGGCAGCGCCACTGCTTTTGAACGTTGCTGCGTTGGGGTTAGCTAAGGCCCCAACAAGTCATCATTAGGGACGTTCACCGTTAGGGTCTTTGGTTTCTAGGACAACCACCTTTTCCATGCCCAACTATACCACAAATGAAGAAGAATAGAGGTAGTCATTAGCGAGGGAAAATGTGTTTATGCCTGCCATAATGGGATTGGCAGCATCAAACTCCACTTTAATTTTAACAGCAATTTTTTTATCCGGGAACATATACAGATCAGATTCGATAACCTTTCCTAAACACGAGCCCACCTTGCGACCCATTTGTTTGGTTTTGCAGTGCGGCGGCAGTCCCCATAACTGAACCCAAATGGGGACTTTCCCAAAATCAAGGTCGGTAAGGTTCGTGCCACGTTGCCACTCCTTGACCACAATCCAAGAGTTTCGAAAAATCCAAGGATTCCCAGCTAGGATGCGATTGGTGTCCTTCCCATCATCCACAAAAATGTGGAAAAGCTTCTCATCCACCTCATCCATGCGAAAACCCTTAGTGTTGCACCATATGTTCGACATGCGAAAACCCTTTGTGGATAGGCTTATTGTAATTAATTTTCCTATAATGCTTTTTTTTACAGCTTGCATTGCCTTCTTTGACATCATCATCATCATTGAAAAGGATAAGTTTTTTCATTGCAGGGTTGTTGTCTGAATTATTAACAGGCTGTCCAGAGTTTCTTGCAGCCATGGGAAGATCAATATGAGTCTCAAGTACAGTCACTAGAGGTACCTGAAAACAAACCAGACAAACAACACAGAGAAAGCAGACCAGACTACAAAAACCAGAAAGAATCTGGTCAGGCCGATCAAGAAAGGGGAGAGTCAGAGAATTTGGAGTCAAGAAAAAAACAAGAAAGAGGAGAAGAGGAAACCAAATTGTAGGGTCGGGAGCAGGCTTTTGCAGAGATGTATTGGAGATTAAATTCAACATCGGCGAACCATTGTTGAGAGAAAGCAGGTCTTGCAGAGATGAGTTGATGGTCAAGAAACCAATGCACTTGAACAACCACTGCACAGGGCTGAAATGTACGCCAGCACCAGCAAACCCGAGATTGATTTTGGAAGAAAGGTAGGCCTGGCAGAGATGATTTGATGATCCATCACAAAGGGACAAAAGCACCAGCAGAAAAGCGCGGAAGGAGATCCGGAAATACAGCCAATACAGCTAGCAAGATGAAAGAATGAGAACCACGTCAGACAAGCACTATGTTAATAAGACCTGTAGTAAGCACTAAGCTTTCTTGATTGTATTCTTGGATCTATGTTGATTGTAGTAAGCTGACTATTTTTTTCTTGGATACCATGTTGTACTCCGCTAATTTTTATATTTTTATTCTTACCTTTATATTTTTTAAATATTAAAAAATCAAAATAATACTAAATTTATATTTTTTTTTATATTTATTGTTATACTTTTATAAATTTTTTCAATTGTATTATTTTTAATTTTAATTTTTGCTAACTTTGAAAAAAGTTGGGGTCCCTGCGAGGACTGTGGGGACAGGGATGTGGGAGGAAAACTCCCCGAAGCAGGAAATGGATATGGGGATGGGGGAAAATATGGGAGGCTGGGACGGTGAGCTGGGAAGTACTCCCCGTCCCCGTCCCGCCCCATTGTCATCCCTAGATAATTGCATTCATTGCTATGGTGGTATTTTATAACAGTTATTATACAATTTAGTATCGTGGTATTTTATTAATGATAGTGTTTTAGATAAACAAAATTTGTAGCTATGTAACTTTATAATCAAATTTTTAAAATATTGACTATAGTTTTATAAACAACATTTACTTATTTCTTTACAAATATATTATATGTGTTTAACTAGTTATTCGATGAAGTATTAGGGCAACTCAATTGGTAAGACGTTTCAACAACCTAAATAATTGTGGATATGGAAGAAGTAGGGTAACACTACAAGGAAAATGTATATTTTGATGATTTTATGAAATTTTGTGGAGTCAGTAAAATTTAATGATGGAATTGGTGAATATTCTTTCAAGTTTACCTCTGTATTTTTTCTCATTTTATAAAGCTCCTAAAGTTGTTATTAAGGAGCTAACAAAAATTCAGAGAGATTTTCTTTGAGTTTCACATGATGAAGAAAGGAAGATATGTTGGGTGGCTTGGGAAGACATTTGCAGACCTAAGAAGGAGGGTGGTTTAGGAGTGAAGAATCTAGAAGTTTTTAACATTTCTCTTCTTGCTAAGTGAAAATGGTGCGGCATTCATGAATCTAATGCTTGTGGAAGGAGGTACTATCTTTTAGATTGGGTGATTTAATAGCGAATCAATCTTGTAGCTTTGGTCGAACTTGGGGTCCGAAAGATTCAATATGGTGGAGGGATTTGATGTTGCTGGAGAGAGATATTTTACCAAACCAGGATTTTTTTTCACAATGCAGTGTGTGTTAGTAGATGGACATTCTATTATTTTTTGGCATAATAAATGGTTAGGTTCTGCGCCGTTGAAAGAGGCTTTCCCAGAATTGTATGCCATTTCATCTCAACAAGATGCATTTGTGGGAAATGTGGGCTCTCGAGAGTTGGGGCGATGGAGGTGGGATTTGAAATGGTCTAGACAACTTCATCATCATTAACAAGACGTGATACACTCCTTGGAGACCATTTTTTAGGTGCAATTGGTGGATGATAAACAAGACAAGTGGAAGTGGACCTTACACAAATCTAATTTATTCACTATAAGTTCTTGTTATTCTTTTGTCATGAATTTGGTGAATCATACCCCATTGAGTAGTGATATAGTAGATGTACTATCTATTGTTTGGAAAGTTGTTGTGCCATCCAAAGTAGCGTTATTTTACTGGCGTTTATTCTTGGACAGGTTGCCAACCAAAGATAATTTAATTAAAAGGAATGTAGACATTAATAATAGTCAGTGTCCTTTATGTGATATATGTGATGAGTCTGTTCCACACATTTTTTTCAATGTGATTTTTTCTAAATTTGTTTCGAAAGAAATATTAAGATGGTTGGGAGTTGAAGATGATATAGACTTCGAGGGAATTCAACACTTCAGGGCATATCATAGGCATGTTAAGTACACCAACAGTAAGAACAAGATGCAATTTTTGTTTTGGATGGCTACAATGTGTGGGTTATTTGGAAGGAGAGAAACAACTTGATTTTTCTAGGGGTGGTGGCTGATATTTCCAATGTTGTTAATAGGATTTGTTCGGTACCGTGCTTCCGATCGTGAAGATCGATATTATGCAGTTGGTAGATATTTTGTCCTTGATTCTATCTTTGTCTTCAGGCTTTGAGAGGAAGGTTTTGTTCGACCCGGGATGTTCGACCTTGAGAGGCGATGTTGAGGTGTTCGATCTTGAGATGTTCGATCTTGAAGGGCGAGGTTGTACCTGCAATGATACTCCGACGCTCAAGTCAGTATTTGAGAGAATGAGTGTTTGGTTAGAAAAGTGCTTACCATTAATGAGCATTGAATGGGGTATTTATAGAGTTTAGATGTGTTTGTGTTGGCGTTTTTGGGCCGTCCGATCTTGCGGGCTGATCTTGGCCATTGAAGATTGGACTCTCTTGATTATAATTGGGCTTCTCATCAATGGGGCTTTTGGAGAGGGGGTGCAAATAGAAAACAGTATAATCACCATAACAGTGGTCCCCCAAGTCTGGTCGCTATGAGGAGCGATCTTGACTTTGATGGGCGATCTTATCCGGTATCGAGCTTATGTCGGGGCTGGGGTTTTCGAGCGATGTTAACTGTCCGTCGAGCTTTCGAGCGAGGTGGGTGGTTTTTCCGAACTCAGTGCTGCTTTGGAATCAGTGTATTCTTGGAATCAGTGCCATTTTTACTGTTTCTGACAAGGTGTCTCTTCGTAGTGGCGGCGCATGATGGTGACGTTTATTCTTCAGCGTGTGGATTTTAATGGACCATGGTTTGGACGTGACGCTTCGACTTCCAGGCCCAGGCCCATTGGATTCGCCTTGCTATAAATAAAGGGTCTCACCACCTCATTTGTTGCTTGTTGTTCATTTGTTTTTGACTTGCCGATCTTCGAGAGCTCCCGAGCTTCTTTAAAGTGAACGAGTTTGAAGAAATTTCGAAGTACTTTTAAGGTCGGTTTCTGAGGATTGACAACCGTTTATTTCCAGATATAATCAACTTGCGACATAGTTCCGAGGTTAGTCTATTTTTGGTTTTTTCTTTACTTTTCTTTTCATTTGTGCCTGGACCTCCCCCCGTCCCCTTTGATCTCAGAATGGGGGTCGTCAGGTCGGGTTCCGACTTGCTCGCGAACCCATTTTCGATCTTTTATCCTGACATTTCGTCCCCCATTCCTGTAGATTCGATCTGGCGAGGACGAAACAAACTCGGAGAGACGTCACTCAGTACCGGAAAGAGTTTACGAACGCGATGGCTTCTGGTGGTGAAATCCCCGAGGTCCGTACCGAGCCTCTTGAAGTCGCCGCCCCGGACGTGCAAGAGCACTCTGCTTCCGCCCCTGTGAGTGATAAGGCGGAAGATAATTTTGAGAGCGAGAGTTCATCTCCTGCGACCGATGCTAATGAGCCGAATGACGATACTCCCGAAGATGCGGAGGAGGATTGCTTGGTGGATGTGATGGCTATCACTTCCGAGTCCAATGAGGAAATCCCAGTGGAGGAATCAGAGGATTCCGAGGTCGATCTTGGGTCGAGTTCCGACTCTGCCGATGAGTCCGATAGAGAGGGTGTTGAAAAACAAGTTGAATCTCGCCCTAAGAGCCAACCGGGGTCCAGCCGAGCTTCTGCTGTTTCTCTGGATGGGTACTCTAGTACTGGTTGTGGGGACCTTGACGTACCGGTGCGAGAGGTCTCTCAATATGATTGGGTTTCCAGAAATATTTTGGAGATCGAATCGTTGTACCAGCACGGGTTTAATTTGGAGAGGGTCGGGAGGAAAGCTTCGGGTCACTCGAAGCGGATTTGGAGAGTTGAGGGAATGAAAAAGGGAGAGCATGTGGCTTTGTGGCCTGGAGAGCTCAAGTTCACTTTGTATCATATGCTGATAAACGAGATGAATATCCGGCCTCCTTTCACTTGGTTCGAGCAGACGGTTTTGGCGACTTTGGATGTTGCGCCTTCTCAGTTGCACCCAAACGCGTGGGCTTTTGTTCGAGCCTACGAACTCATGTGTCTTCATCTGGAGAGGCCGGTCTCGCCGTTGCTCTTTTTCCATTTGTTTGAGATCAATCGGAACAGCAGTGAAAATAAGTCTGGTCGCGAGCATGTCAGTCTTCGCTCGAGGCGAGGGGCCAAGATTTTCAAAGCCTATGCGGACTCGTTGAAGGGGAATTGGAAGGAGTTATTTTACTGGGTCGAACTGGTGACCGACGAAGCGATCGAGAGAGTGGGAAAGTTTTCAGAGGATGGTCGGACTTTGGTGTCCACCAAGTTTCCCATTGGTTGGAGTCAGGCCCATTTTGAACGATCCACCAATTCCTTTTCTGTTAGTCAGGATCGATTGAACGCTGCCGATCTTCTTACCAAGAGGATCCTGATGTTTATTTCTGAGAACATTCCGTTTTCAAAACATAAGTATCGGGGTATCCCTGCGGCTAAGATAGTTCAGGCTGGGAAGCGAAGACGAGTGCAACTTGTCTTAGGTAGTTCGTTTTTCTTGCTTTTGATTTTTGCACATCTTTGACCGTAGTTTGTATGACTGTTTTATGTTTCTTTTCCAGATACCATGGCCCCAAAGAAACTTGCCGTAATGAAGGCGCTGGCGATGAGGAGTGTCGACATATCTGGAGATGCTGAGGAGGTGGGTGTTCCGCTTCCGACGTCTCCCCAGGTTGAGACTGTTGTTGGGACGGTTACTGCTGCTTCCCCGATCAACACTGTTACCCAGGAGGACCTTGCCTATGAGGCTCTGGTCGATCTTGTTTCCAGTTCTCCTCCCCCCGCTGCTCCCGACGCTGGTGCAGGGCCCTCGGCAAAAAGGGTGCGCACCGAGGCAAGTGGCGAGCAAAGGCCGGAAAAAAGGAGTAAGACCTCGAGGAGACCGAAGCATAAGAACATGGCCGTACCTTTAGAGGAGGGTTTTTTGGAGCAAAACTATGCCCAATGGCGGGAGGATCCTGTCGGGGCGTCTGTAAAATTGTTGGCGAATTTGGCCGACGTTCATAGGATCGAAAAAGAGAAATATGAGCAAAGGGCTAAGGGTAAATAACATTACTTTCTTACATTCATAAAAACATCTCTTTCTTCATAAACTGATTTTTCTTATTTTCGTGCTTGCAGCTTCGTTGGAGCTTGAGAAGTCAAAGAGAGTGAAGCTTGTGGAAGATGTGGCTTCAAAATCGAAAGAGCTCGCTCGAACAAAGCAAGAACTTCAGGCTCTGAAGGAAAGCCAAGGGGAGGTTGTACGTCGGGCGGAGTTCGCGGAGGATCGCGTAAAGGAGCTGGAAGAAAGGGAAAAAGTTTTGGAGGGGCAACTGGTCGAGGCTAATGAGAAGATTAAAGGTTTGGAGTTTCGTGTAGTTGGTTTGGAAGATGATTTGAAGAAAGCATCTGAGGCACGGGTCGGTACAAGCGGCGATGCGGAGGCTCGAATTGCAGAGCTTGAAGTAGCCCTTCAGCAAAGCAGAAAAAATGCTAAAGAGGCTGCGAAGCTTGCAAACGAGGCTAGGAGGGAGGCTCGTGAAGCTGCTAACTCTGCAATTGAGCTGTATAAGGAGGGTTTTGAGTGTGCCCAGGAGCAAATTGCTTTGGTCAATCCTTCTGTGAATTTGGATCGGTCAATTATTGATGCCGACCACGAGGTTGAAGGGGGTAAGATCGTTAAGATCGATGCTCAGACGGAGAAGAAAACTGTGATTTTTCCGACCTCTACTGCCTGATGTTTTAACAGCGTTTCTTTTGCAGAAGTTCCTGGTGTATGCTTTTACTTATGTAGTTTTTCGTATAGATTCGGAACTTCTGTCGGTCTGGCTGGAGATATTTGTAAACTCTTTTGGGATATGCCTATCAGGCTTTTACGAGCTTTAATGAATGCTTTTTGAATTTCGCATGTCATGTATGTCGTTTTTTGCGAGTTTTAACGAGTGCTTTTTTAATTCTGCACGTCGCGTATGATGTAAAAACGTCGGTAAACGAGGAACTCGATTTACAGGTTCGAACCTATAGGACAGTTTACTAGGACTCGGCCCAGATTTAACTCGCCCCATAGGGGTATCGGCAGCTGTGGCCGATGGTCGTTCTTAGGACGTTTCGATCCTCGAAGACCCGGTCTCTTTGAGATAGTTTGCCAAGACTCGGCTCGGATGTAACTGTTTTCTCAAAGAGTTTGCGACCTTGGGTGGTCGCTTTTGGGGAGATCATTTAAGATCGGTCCCAGTTGATTCCCGGTGGGGGTAATTGGGTCCCTTCATTCTGTTTGATGAAAATCAAGAATATGTGGAGACCTGGTAAAAAACTTTTGAGAAGCATCGAAAGTGTCTGAAAGAAATGTCAAGTTTCTTTTTTGATTAATAACTTGTTTCGAGTTTACATAAGATCGGTGTAAATGATTTCTTTCTAAGGATAATAACTTTTCAGTTTTGTTGCATTCCAAGTCCTCTCAATCTTTCTTCCTTGGAGGGTCTCCAATTTAAAGGCTCCCGTACCGGTTTTAGATAAAATTCGGTAGGGGCCTTCCCAGTTCGGGGCGAGCTTTCCTTGGGAGGCGTTTTTCTGACCGACGTCAGCTCTTCTGAGTACCAGATCGCCAGGATCGAAATCTCTGTGAACGACCTTGGTGTTGTATCTGGTTGCAACCTTTTGTTTGATGATCGCTTCTCGGAGCGAGGCCTGACCTCGGATTTCATCGATGAGGTCGAGTTCTTCTCTTAAGGCTTGATCGTTATTGTTTTGGGTTTTGGGATTCGCCGTTCTCCAACTAAGTTCGCCGATCTCGACGGGGATGACTGCCTCGCTGCCGTAGGAGAGCCTAAAAGGTGTTTCCCCAGTGGAGCTTTGGGGGGTCGTCCGGTATCCCCAGAGGACGTAAGGCAATTCTTCTACCCAATTTCCTTTAGCATCGTCCAAACGTCGTTTCAGCGCGTTCAGTATTACTTTGTTTGCAGCCTCTGCTTGACCGTTGGTTTGAGGGTGCTCTACTGAAGTGAAATGGTGCTTAATTTTAAGCTCGAACATTAGTTTGCGAAATCCCGTGTCTGTGAATTGCGTCCCGTTGTCCGTTACTACTACCTCGGGGATCCCGAACCTGCTCATGATGCTTTTTTTGAAGAATTTTATGCAGTTTTTTGCAGTGATGGTCGCCAGGGGTTCCGCTTCTATCCATTTGCTGAAGTAGTCTACGGCGACGATCAAGAATTTGACTTGTCCTGGTGCCTTTGCGAAAGGTCCGAGTAAGTCCATTCCCCACCATGCGAAGGGCCATGTGGAGGATAAACTCGTGAGGTCTGTGGGGGGAGCTATGTGCACATTGGCGTGGATTTGACATTTTTTGCATTTCTTCACATGATCGCTAGCATCGCCGATCATGCTCGGCCAGTAGTAGCCGGCTCGAAGGGTTTTACGTGCTAAAGATCGAGCTCCCATGTGCTGGACGCAGATTCCCTCATGAATTTCTGTTAATACATAGGCCGCTTCCTCTCCCTCGATGCATTTTATTAACGGGGAAGAGAGACTTCTTTTATAGAGCGTTCCGTTGATGGCTGAAAAAGCCGAGGCTCTTCTCCTTATATATTTGGCGTCGTTTCTGTCTGGGGGTTCCGTTCCTGAGACGATGTATTCTAAAATTGGGGTTATCCAGCTGTCTGTTTCTTCGAGCATGCAGATGGTCGGGTTAAACAGAGGCTCGAGAGATACACTGGGTTTGTGTAGTGTTTCTTGGATAGTCGTCCTCTGGTTACCTGGGGTTTTTGTGCTTGCGAGTTTGGCGAGGATATCAGCTCGTTGGTTTTCCGTTCTTGGGACATGAACTATCTCGCTTGTTTCAAATTTAGCTATTAGTGACTGTACCTGAAGTAGGTATTTTTGCAGGATCGGTTCTTTGGTCTCGTATTTGCTTCCGATCTGGGAGACCACCAAGAGAGAGTCGGTATGGAGTTTAATTTTTGGGACTTGGAAGTCAATTGCCAGGCGAAGTCCGGCGATGCAAGCCTCGTACTCTGCTTGGTTGTTCGAGGTGGGGAAACCGAATGTAAGGGAAACTTCGATGATGACCCCAGTCGGGCTTTCTAGCATAATCCCAGCGCCGCTCCCTTTTGGATTTGAGGACCCATCGACGTATAGGATCCATATGTCAGATTCGGTGTTAGCAGGTGTCATCTCGGCGATGAAGTCCACCAAAACTTGCGCTTTAAGTGTAGTTCGAGCTTCATATTTGATACCGAACTCAGAGTTCCACGGCCCATTTGATCATTCTTCCAGCTAGATCGGGTCTGTGGAGTATCTGTCTGATTGGGTAGTTAGTTCGGACGACTACCTGGTGAGCGACAAAATAGGCTCGAAAACGTCGAGCTGCGATAATGAGAGCTAGGGCGATTTTCTCGATTTTCTGGTAACGACTTTCAGCCCCGTGCAGAGCCTTGCTTGCGAAGTAGATGGGACTTTGCCCGGTTTCGAGCTCGCGTACTAGAACGGCAGCTAACGCCTCTTCTGAGACCGCTAGATATAAGTATAATGTTTCCCCTTCATTTGGTCGAGTTAAAATTGGAGGCTCGGAGAGAGATTTTTTCAGTTGTTTCAAAGCTTCGTCTTGCTCGGGCGTCCATTCGAAATCTCTTTCTTCTTTTTTGAGGATTTTGAAAAGTGGAAGAGATTTGAACGCTGCATTCGATATGAAACGAGATAGAGCAGCTATCATTCCATTGAGTTTTTGCACTTCTCTCTTGGACGTCGGAGTTCGCATTTCTGTGACGGATCGACATTTATCCGGGTTCGCCTCGATTCCTCGTTCTGTTAAGAAGAAACCTAAGAATTTCCCGGCTCGAACTCCGAAAGTGCATTTTTCTGGGTTTAATCTCATTCTATTCTTTCGTACCTCAGAAAAAATCGCTCTCAGATCGCTTATATGGTCGTCGTCACTTTTGCTTTTGGCGATCATATCGTCGAGGTAAACCTCTACGCTTTTACCGATCTGGTTTTGGAACACTTTGTTCATCATTCTTTGATAAGTTGCTCCGGCGTTTTTTAAACCAAAGGGAATAACACAGTACGCTAAGTTTCCTCGGTCAGTGATGAAGGCGGTTTTTGCTTGATCTGGGGGAAACATGGCGATTTGGTTGTATCCGGAGTATGCGTCCATGAAGGATAACAACCGGAAACCGGAAGCGCTGTCGACCAAACGATCGATGCTGGGGACCGGAAAGGCGTCTTTTGGGCAAGCTTTATTAAGATCGGTGTAGTCGACACACATACGCCATTTTCCGTTAGATTTCTTCACCAGGACTGGGTTTGATAACCAAGTTGTGTATTTAACCTCAGAGATAAAGTTGGCTCGGATGAGGTCGTCTACTGCTAAGGCGGCAGCAATGGCTTTCTCTTTGCTTTGGGCCCGCTTTCTTTGGGCGATCCATCTTGCTTCTGGGTTTATTGCGAGTCGATGGCAGGCAACCTCGGGCGGGATCCCAGGCATGTCTTCGGCCGACCAAGCGAAGATGTCTTTGAAATCTTTAAGACATTGGGTTAATTCGATCTTGATCTTTTCTGGAAGGTCGATCCCTATTTTGATCTTCTGGGAGGTGTCTGAACCGAGCTCTATTTCGACGAACTTTCCATCAGGCTTTGGTCTTTTGATTTTTTGTTTGAGTTCTTTGGTTAGCTCGTCGACGTCTATCTGTTTTTCGACCTTCGGATCGCAGTTGGTTTCTACGTTAGTGGCAGTGTTAACTTCGGTTGATCTTCCCTTTGGTATTTTGGGAGTCGACAGTTCTTCCGAAGGGGGAACCCCTTCATGCTCCGAAGCTTTTCGTTCGTTCTTAGTCCATAGGAAAAAACACCTGGAGGCCGACTCTAAGTCAGAGTTTAAAGTGATAACTCTGTCGCAAAGAGAGTGGAATTTCATCTTTAAGTGCGTGGTGGATGTAACCGCCCCGAGCCTGCCGAGGGTCGGTCTTCCTATAATGCCGTTGTATATGGATTCACAAGGCAAGACGAGGAATTTGGTTCTGACGGTTCGAACCATTGGTTCGGTTCCGTAGGTAACCATTAGCTCCAGATGCCCAAGGGGTTTCGTTCGAGATCCGTTAAAGCCGGACAAAGCCGTCCCTCTGTAAGGGGTGAGTTCCTCTTTATCGATCCCCATTTTGCTCAGAAGATCGATAAAGATGATGTCTGATGAGCTCCCCTGATCGACCAGGATTCTACGTACCTCCTTGTTGGCTATGATTGCCGATATCAAGAGAGGTACGTGTTTGTTAGCTTTTCCGTCAATAAGGTCGTTGTCACTAAAAGATAATGGAGGTCGGTTAGTCTTGACCGGGGTTGTTGACGTTGAAGCCACGCACAACAATTCCTTCCATTTTCTCTTCATGGATTTTCCCGATCCTTCATGATCGAATCCCCCAATTATCATCATGATAACCGAGCGTTTTTTATCCAGCTCTTCGCGGTCTGGGTCGATCATTTCTTTTCCTTTTGCCCTGAGATTTTCATTTCTTTCTCTTCCGAAGTTGTCAGATCGTTCTCCCTCCCTTTTAACATAAGAAGATAGTTTTCTCCGTTTAATTAAATCTTCTATGTCATCCTTTAGGGCGTTGCAATGGTTCGTGTCATGGCCATTGCTTCTGTGGTATCGGCAGTATTTGTTGGCCTTCTGCCCAGGTCGGATAGGTAAGGACCTGGGAGGCTTGACGTCCCTGAATTCGACGTTCCAACATTCCCCTAGTAACTGGGCGTTGGAGACGTTGAGTTCGGTGTATACCTGGTGACGATTTTTCCTATCGATGTTCCAGGAGTTTTTTCGAGGGTCGACCTCGATGTGGCGTTTCGACGATTCTGCATGTAAAGACGTTTTGTCGACCTTGGAATTTTCTTCTTCATTAATAAAGCACTGGGATAGTTCGAGGAATTCTTGAAGGGTGTTAGGTTCCCAGGTGTTGATGTGCTTTCGGAACGAGCTTCCAGGGAGCAGACCTTGGGCCATGAAGAAAATTCGAAAAGCGTCGTCTAACTGCCGAACCTGAAAAGCTTCGGTGTTGAATCGCTCTATATATTCCCTGAGGGGTTCATTTGCTTTCTGGACAATAGATGCTAGAACATTTTTGTTTTTGGGTTTGCTCTTGGAATGGGCAAAGTGGACCGAGAAGTGTTTTGCTAACTGGTCCCATGAGGAAATGGTATTCGACCTTAACGTCCGAAACCATTCGGAAGCCATTTTGTCTAGGGTCAAAGGGAATATTCGGCATTTCATTTCCATGGGTACATTTCGATACTGCATGGTCGTGTCAAATTGGTCTAGATGTCTGTCGGGGTCGCCCGTCCCGTCGTAAGTCTTCAATCCTCCAGGTGGTTTTTCGAGATACCGGGGACCCGGAAGTTGTCGATCGACTTTGTGAAAGGACCTTTTCGCCCAAGTCGATTTGCTCGTGACAGTGGTTGGCGTCTGTGATGGACCTTTTGAATGATGTCATGGCTTCTCGATCGTCTCCGTGACGAGGTCGAGCCTTCAATTTGGCGAGCCAGAGGAGAACGGGAACCATTCCCTCGGTGGCGGCGTGGAGGAGAATGAGGATCATCTAGATCGTCGTATTGTCGAGCTGATGGAGAACGGGAATGAGCCTCGTGTTGTCGAGCCAGAGGAGAACGGGAACCATTCCCTCGTTGACGGCGTGCGGGGGAGCGATGAGTGAGCTTTCTCCGTGGGGGTGATCGATGAAAAAGTCTTCTTCGAGTTGGGCGTCGTTCCTCCAGTGAGCTCTGCCCGGATGATTGTTGGTCCAGGACGTTCCGACCTTGCAGTCTCGCTACTTCGGATTCGAGGTTGGCGAAACGGTTGTTTCTTTCTTCATTTACCGCTTCTTGCCGGGCCAATAGCTGAACGAGATGTTGAACCGCGTCCGTCAAGGCTGGGAGTAATTGAGGGGGAGATGGTAAGCTCGTCTCATCTGCGCCCGATTGTGCTCGGGAAGGTCCCGTGTTGGGATGTCGGCTTCGTGTTTGCGACGAATTCGTGAGTTCCTGGACGTGGCCTTCAGGAGTTCGCTGAGGGCCGAGGTCAGGTTCGGCCATGAGACTAGTCGGTATTGAGCGGTGTGTTGGTGCCATTCAATAAGTTCAAGGAGATGGTGAGAAAAATCGGGTATTGGTTTCTCCCACTGTGGTCGCCAATGTTCGGTACCGTGCTTCCGATCGTGAAGATCGATATTATGCAGTTGGTAGATATTTTGTCCTTGATTCTATCTTTGTCTTCAGGCTTTGAGAGGAAGGTTTTGTTCGACCCGGGATGTTCGACCTTGAGAGGCGATGTTGAGGTGTTCGATCTTGAGATGTTCGATCTTGAAGGGCGAGGTTGTACCTGCAATGATACTCCGACGCTCAAGTCAGTATTTGAGAGAATGAGTGTTTGGTTAGAAAAGTGCTTACCATTAATGAGCATTGAATGAGGTATTTATAGAGTTTGGATGTGTTTGTGTTGGCGTTTTTGGGCCGTCCGATCTTGCGGGCTGATCTTGGCCATTGAAGATTGGACTCTCTTGATTATAATTGGGCTTCTCATCAATTGGGCTTTTGGAGAGGGGGTGCAAATAGAAAACAGTATAATCACCATAACAGGATTAAACATCTATCATAGGGCTAGTTTATGGGAAAAGTAGGTGTTTCAGGTGGTGACTCTATTTCGGATTGGCGGAATTCCCCACTTTCTTGTATTAGGCATGTTAATAGATCTTGCTTTAAGCAGGGTTAAGTCTCATTTAGTGGAGCATCATCTACTGGGGTTAAGTCTGATCAAATTGGTTTTTCTAGTCGTACGAATGGGGTTCTTCTACCATGTGGGATACCGAGTGCATCTTTGGTCCTTATGACAACAGATGTGGAAAAGAAATTGCACAATGGGGCCTTCGATCGACTACTAATGCCACATTCTACAAATGCATCAGACACATTGACTTGGATTGTCAATTTGTTCAATAAAGGCTCATATGTGTCGTCAATTATATATATATCACTTACGTTGATGAGTTATCTTAACTCATTTACCAAACCAATAGATCTCTTGTTATTTAGACGTCTCACGTAATGTTGGAAGTGTTGATTATACACTCTCGAGCTTTTTGGGGCTAGAGGTAGGGTCTACATGATACTATCATACATTCTTTAATTACTTATAGACTTTCTAGTTTATTACTAATAGACTAATAGTGAAGCCCGAAAAGAAGAGCTAACTAAGTTTTTTTTGGACGTAATAGAGTTAATTAAGCTATTACACTTCAACTTATAATAGTCTGATTTCAATGATTCTACCGATTAAAAACTCACTTTAAATCTTATTTATTTTTCAAAAAAAGTGACAGTGATTATAGGATATGCTTTTTCGACCTTCAATAGGAAAATGCATTCAAAATTTAACCAAGTAATCACACTCAATATGATGGTTATGTAAACGCAATTCTCCATTGGATTTCTTTTCATTTTTCTTTCCTGTATGAGGAAGAAGAGGAGGGTAAAAAGTCCCAAGAGTTAATAAATAGAAACACGATGTATAATATGAAACGAAAGGTATAAAAGTTATTTCTAACACAATAAAAAAAACCCAGTGTTGCAACGATGGTTAAAAAAAACGGTTGTCACATCATTCCTTACTTTTGGTTTCGTACCAAGAAGTATTTTCCTAATAAATATACATCTTTTGTCTTTATGATCCAAAGCATAAAAAATATAGCAAAAAATTAAAATGATGTTTGGTCCTGGACTCGAGTAACATTTGATTTTTTTTATAAGCAATGTTAGTGAGGGAGGGAGAATATTGGTTTCCCGGGTTTGAACCTGAGGTCTCTTTCTTGTACTCATTTGGTACACTCTTTTGGTATTTCTTAACTCGCCAACTATACCTACTTAAGATTTACGTGATGATTCTTATTCAGGTGAATACAAACTTTTCTTACGTGAAATGCATGAGAAAAATACCGAGAAGCTTTTATAATTATACATATTAAGTTGCAAAAGAAGGCCACAAAAAGTATTAAAATTTGACATAGGAAATTATCAATTTCACTGATTTTGTGAAAAAGTGGTGGAAAAAACAGAAAGAATGGGCCAAATTTTTGGCGAAAAGGAAAACTGGATCTTACAAAAACTGGAATCGGATTTATTAAAAAATGAAATAAAAAACGCCCACCGTGGGGCTCGAACCCACGACCACAAGGTTAAGAGCCTTGCGCTCTACCAACTGAGCTAGACGGGCCTGTTGATTATATTTTCGATTTTAGATATAAGTACACTAATCAAGAAAAATTAAGATTCTAAGATATTCCAGACGTTTGCTCATTAAGTATTATGAAGCTAACTCTCGTGCACTAATACTCAAGAAATACATGTGACTTAACTATTAGTGATGGATACCATCCGTATTTAAATACATTATGTACATTTTAGTTAACGTTCTTGTTAACAATTGTTTTTTTTTGGACCAAGTTAACAATTGTTTTAAGAGCATCAATTAAGAAAGTAGTAAAAGGAAAGATAGTCCTGAGAATAAAAACAATTTTTAATGTAGTGATATGCAATTTTCTCATGCAAGTTTATATCGTTTGATTGATTAACTAATGCTAGTTCTAAAGGCACTTGTTAGCGTTCTCCTTTAAATATGATGTGACATCAATTAAGGAACCTAAAGTGGGTAACTTAAATCGGTCCCATTAAATATGGTATACATTAACCAAGTTTGGGTCCTTTTTTATAAACAAAAAATTTTAAAATGATGGAATGACGCTAGTCTAAAACAAAAAAAAAAACCTTTGAGCTATTTATTACGCTTATGAATAAAATTACATTAGTGACATCTTGAACCCACAACTTGACATATACAAGTTTAATTCCCCTGTACTCTGTAGATACTCTACGTAGGGTGTTTGATGTATGTAGCACCAGATTTCATTTCGTTTTCTTTGCTAGCGGATGCTAGTGGTATTTCTTTTCCTTTGATTTTAATGTGATTTTTTAGGGGCAATTGCCCCCTCTCTTGCGCCAAAAAACAAAGTTGTTTCCAGGTTCCTAACCCAACCTTCAAGAGTCTATCTGTTTGCATGGAGTCATTTACCTCTGCTGTGCATGAACTAGCTAGTCCATAAAAATCGAACTTACAAATTTTATTCTGCTTTTTCGAACTACAACCAGGAGGAGGGAAACTTGTTTCATATTTCAGAATTTACAGCGCACAGAGGAAGGATCACTCTGACATAGACAAACTAAAATCAAATGCTTAAATTCCAAAACATAACAGAAGAAATTCTCACCCCGCCCCCTCTTGTAAAACAAAGCCCCGTTTTTACTAGTCTCTACCTGAACCTAACCAAAGAAGTCTACTTTACCAACAGGAGTTACCTGTCTACAAGAAACTTGGTTGTTTCTAAGGGCCAACATGCAACAAACACACTCTGAAACCACCTACGATAATTCTGTGTCTCATTCAGATTTATAATCCCGGCGGGTCTTGTATGATCCTCCATTCTGCTCAGCGCCATTTGTCAACTCTTCCTTCAGCTAAATCAATTCAAAAAGGCACAATGAAGAGGGGGGGAAAGTCATTCTTTGCACAAAATAAAAATGTTCTTAAGCTAACTAAAGCCACAACAGGAAATCACATAGTCAATGGCAAAGCTTAACAAACTTACCTTTCGAAGTATCTTCTTCTGATACTTAAAACCCTGTAAGATACACAAAGTAGAAATGTTGCAAATCAATTTGACATGTGGAAAAATCTAAGCAGATATTTATGTAGAGCGAAAGAATTCCAGAAACATGATCTAACCTTGTCAGTACCATAGATGTAATCACAGTATGTGAAAACTGACGCAAAATTACTTTGGCTTTGTCCTCCAACATAATGATGGTAATCATGATGCTCGGCACCACCATAAAACGGAATGTACTTTGTAGGATTCCAGGGGAAGTCATACCTTACATATGATAAGGCAAGCAATCAATATAAAAGCCACGTATCAAAACTCAATGAAGAAACTCGAGAAGAATAATGAGTAAATGTAAATGTCTAATAAAGGACGGGGTTGGCCCATTTGGTAATTCTGGTCTTTATCAATGGCAAAGAGTCGCCAAAGTTAAATTCCTACAAGCAAGACTAGCAATTATTCGGTAATTGAAGTTGTGAACACCAACGGGATATTCCATCTTAGCAACACTAATCATCTTTCTGGTATAATAGGCATTAGGGCCTTTTCTTTTAAACAATTACTTTTAAAGCATCAACATTGGGCCTATAACAATTAACTGCAGAAGTAATTTATAGATATCAGTCTAACTTTTTGCATTTCTCCGTATATTTCTTATTATTGACATGGCAAACACCAGAAAGATTTACTTCTCAACATAGACATTTTTTGTATTAGTCTATTAGAGCAAGTAAAGGTTTGTCATAGCCAAATTCAATATTAGTTTTACATTGTTGCAGCCACAAACGCAAGAAAGAACTATTTCTTGGTTTAGTTTAAGAGCATTATATGTATTAGAGAAAAAACTTTCAAAGGTTTGTCCTGAGTAAATTTTAAATGGACTTCTTGTTACTTACTAGATTAATCACACAAACAAAGTGTCCTGTAAACTTCGCTACCTAATAAACTACAGAAGATACCACAAGCTCATTAGAAAGTTTCTTCTCAGCACCAAACTTTCAACCTTATGTACTAATGTTGTGTAGTTAAATGATTACTATCTTAGGATTTAATAATGCTCCTCAACCTTCTACCAGACTTGTCTTGTGTTAAAATTGGAAACATAAAATGCACCACGTCTAACCCATAGTATCATTTGAATTGTATGACTACTCTGTACTCTCCTCAGTGTAGCCAACTAGCTAGTGAAGATCTTTATTTACTATCCCACTGGTACATCTAACTAAAATGCAGCAGCATAAATGTATTGGCAAACATGGCCATAACAGAAGTAAGAGTGAAGAAAGCAAACCATTGAAAGACAAAAATAATCCTCAAACTTGCACTTAATCCTTAATCCATCTACACTGCAATCAGCTATAAGTATGATTTTTAATTGCAGTCCAGAACCACAATTGCATGACATAAGCCTTATTTGTCCACAATTTTCAAAAGTATCAAAGGTGCCACATAAGGATTGCAACATATGCAACATCTATCAGAGTTAAAGCACTGGCTAATGGATCTACAGTACTAGTCAACCATTTTATTAGAAGAAAACTTTACCATCTTCAAAAGTAAAGAAGGAATAGTGAAGAATCTTCATCATCATACTAAGAAACACAAATCACAATAAAGCAATGAAGGTTTTGGAAAAAAAACAAAAATAAAAGGAGTTAAAACTTAAAAGGTGTGTGAAACAGATCCGAGTCCCCATCAAAGAAAAAAGCAATCCACTATTAAAGATCAATGAAATTCAAAGTACTTTAACTAAGATTTGGTAGGGAAGAAAATCAATAAAAAAGAAGAAGCGAAAAGGATAGAAATCGTTACCCGCAGTGTGTGTCAATTGCCTCAACCTGGCGCAATGCTATCCACAACCAAAACGTAATCATGTGACCCGGAACCATAGCTGGTCCAAGAAAAGAAGGAATCCCAAGGATCAAGATCTCCGCCCAGTGAGCATAAGGCGCCGCAAACCCAATCGGAGCTTGATATTCATGGTGAACACGATGAATCTTCTCGTAACCCCACTTGTTATGCAAAAACCTATGGATCCAGTAATTCACATAATCCTCCACCAAAAAATACACCACCAATTGCGATACGATCTCCCACCCTGACGGTAACGGCAACCCCGCCCTGATTCCAATCATCTGAAAAACCAAAAATCATTCAATGTAACCGCAATCGTAACCGTAACAGTAACCGTGACGGTAACTAACTGTAACTGTGAGTGTGAGTAAGTGAGTGAGTGAGAGTGAGAGGGACCTTGATGGAAGGATAGGAAACGAGTTGAAGAGGACCAACGACGAAGAAGAACATGTGCATGACATCTTTGTAGCATTTGAACATTTCATTGAGTGATAAGCGAACTTTGGGTTGGATCTTGTAGGAGTCGAAAGGGTAGAGGCGTTTGATTTCGAGGAAAACGAGTGGGAGAGGGACAAGGGAGAAGATAAGAAAGAGGAAGAGAATGTTATGGCAATAGAGGAAGTAATCGGATTTGGTAGCGGAGTAGTTGAACCAGAGGGTTTCGGCGAAGGTGAGATTACGTCCGAGAGAGGTCTCGGCTTCATGTAAGGAGTTGTAGGGAATCATCGTCGTCGCCGGAATTAAACCCTAGTGCCGGCGGCGATGAGGAGGTGTGGGGTTGGGTTAGGGGGACCGTAGAATAGATGTGGTTTCCTGTGGTGGATGCTGTGCTGGATGTTTGTCTCTGTTACATGTCATGTATTTTGCGGGAATTTTCAAAATGCCAAACGCGTCTTATTTATAGACCTTCGTCTTTTTCTGTAGTTACCTTTTTGGGAAGAGGATTATTATCTTTTTTTTAGTTGGCAGAGACGAAGCAATGAAGGGACAACAACGGTTCATAACCCGCAAAAATCACCATACCCTAACTCAACCGAGAAATATCAAATTTAAGTGGTGGACACTTTTTTTTTGGCACTCTATGAACGCGATGTAACACAAGTGGACCCATGATGGAGTATTAATTTGTGAAAGCTAAGTACAACCTCCATTCTAAAATTTTGATACTTCTGGCTATCACACACAAATTAAAGTATTTATTAATTTGTGTAAACTAAGTACCAAAATGAATTACAGTACTAATTATCTACATAAAAAAAAGAGAATCACGAAGCCGCAAAGGACTTTTATAGTAGTTCACTTTCTATCTTTTTTTTTTTCCTGTATTATTGGTGCTCAGTATCCATTGGTTTTGCCACTGATTAATCTACATTGGGGGAAGCTGACTAACTACGTGTATTCGTCTTTGTCGGTTTGTGTGGTTCAACTTTCTCAATAGAGTTTTCGTCACATCCAAAACTCGAACTTGAAACCTTGAAGTGAGATCTGAACCTAATTACCGCTCGTAACAACTCTTATTGGTAGTGCACTTTTGATCTGAAAAGTTAGATTTAATCCGTCGACGTCTTTAGTTAAAAAAAATTAACCAACCAAATTTGGTTACAACTTATATGTGTTTTCTATCCCACTTTAGCTATATTTTCTCAATTTTGAAACCTCTCATACCTTAGGAGACTTCTTAATTTAATATTCTTAATCCACTCAAAAGATGCAAACTCTGGAGTTATCTGAAGTACTCCTTCTCGTCCTTTCTCTTTAATATTCTTAATCCACTTAAAAGATGCAAACTTCATGAACACATTTTTCTTTGTGAGTTAAAATATATGTTCATAGATATGTTTTTTTATATATGGTTTTAAAATAAAAAAATATTTCAATTGTTTTCATTTTTTCACACATCTTTCTTTTTCTTTGTCACACAAGTCGTATCCATTTTTTCATTATGAGTTTTACATGTATTGGATTACGAAAAAGTAATGTCTAAAATTTAAAGTTTTATATATAACATGTTGACAACATATTTCCATTTTGTAAATTATCATCTGATATAAAATTATTTATTAAATACTTTGATAATTTTTAAAAATTTAAGAAAATTTACTATAGCTAAAAAAAGTTATTATGTTATAAAAGAGCTAGCAAAACAAAACAAGTTCAAACTCACTTTAACAAGTCACGCTCAAGCTTAAAATATTGCTTGGCTCCACTCTACTTATTTTCGCAAACAAAGCTCAAGTTTCAAATATTGCTTGGCTCCACTCTACTTATTTCCATTTCACCTATTGAGAGTCAAAAACCGTGTATTAGAGAAAGAGAGGTGTTATTGTTTTTAGTCTTAATAATGAGGCATCCTTTGTTTTCTTCTATATGCTCCTGTGTAAATTTGGGTCACAGTCTTATTCACTAAAGTGTCTTTGAGGATATATATATATATATATATATAAAAGAAATGTATCGGGTGAGAACTCTTGTTTATTAGATTAAAATTAACGATTTAGATTACCTCCTTAATTAATTATAGGATCTTGTGAGGTTGTTTCGATTTTAATTAGTTATAAATCACATGACACCTTATAATTAAGAAGATAATCTAGATCGTTAGTTTCAATTTAATGGTGATAATTAAGAGTTCTCATTTTCTCACTATATGTACTAGTTCTCACTTGATACACTCCATATATATATATATATATATATATATATATATATATATATATATATATATATATATATATATTCTTTTACAAGAAAAATATATATTTGTCTTAGGTTCACGTGTTTGTGTCTAATAATAGGACAACGATGTTATTATTTAAGGCATATATAGTATTGAATTGGTAGCTAGGCTTGTCAATGCCAATTGGCAATACCTACTTCTATTTCCAAATAAATTATACTTTTAGTCTCTTAAATTTATTTTAGATTTAAAATTAGCAATTTATGTAGCTCAGTTGGCGAGCTAAGAGACATGAAGGAGGTCCAGAGTTTGAACCCTGGAAACTAACATTCCCCCACTCCCATTAACATTTGCTTACCAAAAAACCTATGTATTAAAATTTTAAGTTGATCTTTTATAAATTTTATAACAATGCAATATTATTAATTTTTTTCCTCTATAATAGTCCATTATACATGTGTCAAAAAAAATAGTCCATTATACATCACTACAAAAAGTCTGGCTATTACTGATAGATTATGACCCGTCAATAACATGTCAGTTACTGACAGATTTGGCCGTGATAATTAGCGACAGACAACACCTCACACTAATTATCCACGGATTAGCGATTGTATTGGCCGTCAGTAACTTCCAATTCCATCGGTACGTGTTTCCAACCAGCCTATTTGCGAGGGATTATTTTTGTCGGTAAATTCGTCGCAGACAACTATTACCACGACTTTTTGACCGTTACCGGCATATTTGATCATGAGCTAGTTTTTTTTTGTAGTGTATGGGCATCCATTATATCTGTTATAAAAACTATAGTAATGTGGCCCCTTCATATTGGTATAATTTTTGTAACTTAAAAGATTACTTTAGAACAAAAAAAAAACAAGAGAGATCATATTGATATTGATGAAACCTTTACACATAAGCAACAAATTCAAAACAAATAGATAAGAACTATGTTTTAAAATTGTCAAAAAAAAATACATAAGAATAAAATTATAAAACCTAAAATAATCATTAGAAACCAAAAATATAATTTAACCATTATTTTTATAAATTTTGTCCCCATGTCGATTAATAAATTGGCTTTTGTATTAATATTTTTCACTCAAGTTCACGTACTTACGTCTGATAATATAATACGGACAGTATCATTGATCAAGGTAGGCATCATTAAACTATAATGTAAAAACAAAATTAATGTTACTGAAATGTCATAAGTTAGTAAAAAAAAATTGCAAGTAACTAAATGAAGATTGGTTTGCATTGTCTTGTATTTTTCTAGATTATTTTTTATGTATAAAAATAGCAGGTTGGAATCAGATCCTTTCCACTGACTAAATTTTAATTTAATTTTTTCCGAGAGATACCCAATTATTAAAATATTAAAATTTATAAAATAATACACATCTCTAATTCGGGTCAAGAAAATAATTCAGACCAACACTGCAGGAATTCAGGTTTTCACTGGACAGAACACATATCTACAAGCCCTTCAAGTTCGCGTCCCAAGTCAAATTCTGCAACTTCTAATACCAGTTTTCCAGACTCCGCCTAAATTCTATAAAATATCAGAAAGTTCTTTTTTTTTTGGCAAAATTGCAGCTTTATTATTGGAATTGTTTTCAAATATTCACTTAACTTATGTCTCACCTTGCTCAGATCCAAAAGTATAACAGCATGCTTGGTTGTTACTCAAGAATGAAATAGAGGCAGAAAACATATAAATAATATTCTCAAATTTAACCGGTTATAGTTTGAGAAAGGTCTTCTCAAATAACTTTGTTACGAAATGACAACAAAAAATTCAATTACAGATATGATATGCTTCTTGAATAAAAAATATGTTAACTATAAGAAGCAGCATCAATTGCAAATTCTACCACTATGCAAAGTAAAAGAGAGTTCTGTTACAGAAAACAACAATTGCACATAAAGGCTTTTGGGTGGTTTGATTTGTTGGATCCCAAAAGTGGATCAAGCTTTGTTGATAATCTGAGATCCCGGAAGACCCAGTTGAAGTTTCCCCTTTTCTCTGTCAAAATCAGTTCCCCTTTGTTGAGAATCTTGCTCCTTGAGTCGTCTTTGGAAATGGGTTTCTGAAGCTTGAAGTGTATTGAGTCTATGGATCTTGAAGTTTCTCGTTTGTGCTTCATTGCTTCTTCCAACACCTGTTTGTGAAAATAACACAGAGAATATGTTCTGATCGACTGCATTCAAGGTGTTCGATGATTTGTCTATATGAACCAAATATGGGTATTGAGAAGTTTATGATGATAGGTTTCAAAGCATGATATTAATCTCTGTTCAGCATCGGTTTCATGGAGCCCAGGTCACATCGTTCTTTTCTTTTTCTCTTTGGTTTGTGCTGATATGATTTTTATTAGATCTAAGTTTATTACTGCTCTGTTTTACTTTTTCATGCCCTGTTTCATGCTTTGTCTCATGCCCATCTAAGCTTATTTGTTATTGTTATGATGCTTTTGGTTATCTGATGTTTTCGGTTCCTATATTTGCATATCAAATCTTAATTTTATGTGTTTTTTTTATTTTTTTATTTGTGTTTTTCAATAAGTCTTGTTTTCTATAATTATTTTAAAAAAGAAAAAACATAGTCCTGTTTTACTTTATCTTGTTTTTACTTTATCATGTTGGTTGGGTTTAGTTGGGTTTAGTTGGGTTCCGTTTGGTTTGTTTTTGCTGTTCGGCTTGCGTTAACTCTGGTTTTTATCCGTCTTGCGATAATTCTGAATTTTTTGGTATGCGATGAGAGGAGCTACAAGCGGTGGCCGGTATCTCCATCATTACCGGCAGGAAAACGACCTGTTTCCCAAGAGAGACAGCAAAGGGCGAGAGCTAGGAGGGTGGAAGGTGGTGCAATCAAAGTGGCTGAAGAAGATTGATATTGCATCTAAGGTCAAGTTGGATGATGAGGAGAGGAGAAGGTTGGTATCGTTCTTCTTCACCAATTTTCCGGATTCACTCAAGGCCTGGGATATGTTTCATCTCTTTTCCATTCATGGGAGAGTTATGGAGGTTGTGATTCCGGGGCTGAAGAAAGGGCGGAGGAAAAGATTTGGTTTTGTGAGGTTTAAGGATGTAAGGGATCCTGAATTGATGGCGATCAAGCTCGACAATGTCTTCATTAAAGGGATCAAGCTTCATGTTAATATGCCAAGGTTCGATCGTGAGGTAAGAGTTGAAGTGGGGGCAAAGAAGGTGCTAGTTGAACGTGAATGCGGGACTAAAAAGGTGTTAGGTGAATGTGATCGTGGATCTATTGGTGTGTCGAGGAAGAAGGATATTTCGGCTCAACATCAACAGCATAGTGGTATCAAAAATCAACCTGAGATAGTGAACAAGGTTTGGGCGAAGAAGAGGGGCAATGGGTTTGAAGATGTTCGGGGATGTCTTTTTTCTTTCAATGCTGAAGAAGATACGATGGCTCGATTGAGGAAAGCTATGGTGGGAGAGGTAGTATGGCCGGGTAAGTCTTATGCTATTCAAGATGAGTTCGCTATGCAAGGTGTTTTCTCGATTAAAGCAACACCTTTGGGTGCAAATTGGGTTCTCTTAGAAGGAGCTAAAGACGAAGAAGACTTCATGGAGTTTGTTGAGGAAGCAAAAGATTGGTTATTTCAATGGTTTCGTTGGATTCGCCCATGGAAACCAGAGGATGTTGATCGTGAGCGCGTAGCTTGGATTAGATGTTTTGGGGTTCCGGTGCATGCTTGGAACGGTGATTTCTTTTCTAAATTATCAGAGCATGTAGGTACTTACTTATATTCAGACGAAAACACTGAGAGGAAGAAGTCGTTGGATGTTGCTAGGGTGTTAATTCGAACTAAGTCTATGGAGTCCTTGTCTAAGACCTTTACGGTGAGTATCAATAATGTTCTTTATCCGATTAAGATTGTGGAAGATTGGTGTGGGCCTCTTCAATGGAGTCAACCGGTGGAGAAAAATAAGAATACTGAAGAGTCCTCTGACTCCGAATGTTGGTCTAAGGAGGAGGAGTGGCGTGATGTTGAAGGTGTTGAAGGAGGAAGTCTCGATGATGATTTTGAGGAGGATGATGTTGGTGGTGATGATGATTTACATGCTATTATGTCTCAGCATCAATCTAGGAGTAACAGTTTGAATTGCATTGATAAGGCAAAAATGGCAAATAATGATAAAATATCAACGGCTCTTCCTGAAGGGGTTTTGGTGTCAAGTGACAATGGTAATGATTTGAATACCTTTTCAAAGTCAGAATCAAGATCTATTAGGGTCAATGATTCATTTAGCTCCAATATGGACAAGGCTCACGACTTATCTTTGGGCTTAGATGGAGAGTCTGAGGGGGGAAGAACTGAGAAGGGGGTGATGTCTTCAGCTGGTGCTGAACCCGTTAATGGTAGTAGGCCTAGTGTAAGCCCAACTTTAGATCTTCCTTCAATCCATGTGGAACCAACCCCTGTGGTCCCAGTTGAGTATCAGATCTTAACCAGAAAAGAGAAGAAGTATCTCAGCGTGTCTTTACCAAAGAAGATGAGAGCTGGTTTGAAACCACAGAAGGTGGTGCGCAATCTTGCGGAGGTTTCTGGCAAGGAGTTCCATGGTTCTCAGGCGCCGGAGGTGGAAGAGAGGGCCAATTCGTCGTCTCTGTTTTCGGCTGGAGCGGTGTTATGTGATGGGTCTATAGACAGTTCTGATATTAGAGGTTGTAATAACAAATTCTGGGCTTTACAGAGCAAGGCGGTGGCGCGCCGTGTGTGGGAGACTGCGAAGAATTTAGGCGTGGAAGGAATCAGGCCAGAGGAAGTTTATATTGAAGAAATTTCTCAAGGAGAAAAGAGAGATGAGATAGCAAGGAAGAAGGGGAAAAATGCAGCTGGTTCCCGATGATTATTTTATCTCTCAATATGCGTGGGTGGGGTGACAGAGCTAAACGGCGTCACCTGAGATCGTTAATTTCTACAGGTAATTTTAATTTCATCTGTTTACAGGAAACTAAAAGGGAGATTTTGGAGGAAAATCAAATTAGTCAATTGTGGGGTAATCTTTTGTTTGAGTATGTCGTTAAACCGGCTAATGGTCAGTCTGAAGGCTTATTGTCATCTTGGGTGGCTGGTTCATGTGATTTTAAGTTCTCGTTTATGGGTACAGGATTTATTGGGGTGGCTTTGAATGTTGATAATTCTTTGTTGTATGTGGTAAACGTTTATGCGCCTTGTTATTTGAATGGGAAACGTCAGGGGTGGGGGGAATTGAAAGCGTATAAACAGTCTCTTGATGATGGGGACTGGTGTCTGGTAGGAGATTTTAATTGTGTCACAAGAGTTGAGGAAAGGAAAGGTATAGGGGTAAGGGGGTCTATTCAGGAAGTTAACGAGTTTAATGCTTTTATTTCGGATATGGATTTACTTGATGTCTCAGTTACTGGTAATGTTTTTTCTTGGTTTTGCTCGGATGGGATTTCGATGAGTAGACTGGATAGGTTTCTTATTTCTCCTAATTTGGTTGACAAGTGGAACATCTCGGGTCAATGGATAGGGAAGAGGAATATCTCTGATCACTGCCCTATTTGGCTGCTCAGATCTACTGTTGATTGGGGTCCGAAACCTTTTCGGTTTGTTAATGCTTGGTTTCACCATGCTAAGTTTAAAGAGTTTGTTAAGGATAGTTGGTCTCAAATTCAGGTTTCTGGGAATAAAGCTTATGTTTTTAAGGAGAAAATGAAGATGTTGAAAGAGAAGTTGCGAGTGTGGAACAAAGAGGTGTTTGGAGTGGTTGACTTGAATATAGAGGAGGATGTCAAGGAGTTGAATAACTTAGATCAAATGCTCATTGAGCATTGGGATGAGGCTACAGTTTCTAAAAGAAAGGAAGTCTCTGTGTCTTTTTGGAAGCAAATCAGATTGAAGGAAAGTATTCTTCATCAAAAGAGTAGGGCGCGTTGGATCAAAGAGGGTGACGTGAATTCTAAATATTTTCACTCTATGTTGAAGTTTAAAAAGAGGAAAAATATTCTAAAGTTGTTAGATGATGAGGGAAGGCTTATTGAAGATGTTTTTGTGGTTAAAGATAAGGTGAAGAATTTTTTTCAAAATGGATTTACGGAGCCGCTGTATGGTAGACCTGTGTTGAATGATACGATGTTTAATCAAATCTCTTCGGAAGCGAATGATTACCTGGTCATGCCTTTCGAAGAGGAGGAGATTAGGGAGGGGATTTGGAGCTGTGATGGAGATAAAAGCCCGGGCCCTGATGGTTTTAATTTGAGGTTCTTTAAGGAGAATTGGGATTTGTTGAAGTATGACATTGTGGGAGTTTTTTCAGAATTCTACGCCAAGGCTCACATTCCTAAAGCGTTCTCGGCCTCTTTCCTAACTCTCATTCCCAAAAATGATCATCCTCAAGGGTTGGGGGAGTATAGGCCCATTTGTTTAATTGGGAGCATCTATAAGATTCTTTCAAAGGTGTTGGCCAACAGGTTAAAGAAGGTTCTTCATTTGGTGATTTCTGAGTGTCAGTCGGCTTTTCTTGGTGGTCGGAATATTCTTGATGGGGTAGTGATTGTTAATGAGCTTGTTGATTTGGCGAAGCGTAATAAGGAGGAGTGCATGTTGTTTAAAGTGGATTTTGAGAAAGCTTATGACACCGTCTCTTGGTCGTTCCTCTTTGATATGTTAGCTAAGTTCGGGTTTGATCTTAAGTGGATTCGTTGGATTAGAGCGTGTGTGTCTTCTTCTTCTTTATCGGTTTTGGTCAACGGAAGCCCAACTCAAGATTTCTTGGTGCAAAGGGGATTGCGTCAGGGCGATCCTCTATCTCCTTTTTTATTCTTGTTAGTGGCTGAGGGTCTTGCTCGGTTGGTGGATAAGGCGGTGGGGGTTGGGGTTTTTGAGGGGTTTGTAATTAATGAAAACCTTAGTTATTCGCTTGTTCAATTTGCTGATGATACCGTTCTGATTGGGAAGCCGTCTTGGAATAACCTTTGGGGTCTAAAATCTATTCTCAGGAGCTTTGAACTCGTCTCCGGATTGAAAGTCAATTTCATCAAAAGTAAGCTTATTGGTATTAATGTGCCTGATAATTTTATGGAGCAAGCTTCAGTATTCCTTCACTGCAGGTCGGAATCCATTCCGTTCAACTTTCTTGGCATTCCCGTTGGTGCTAATCCGAGGCGAAAAGGGACTTGGAATCCGGTTTTGCAAAAGTTTCGGTCTACGCTGGCATCTTGGAAGGGGCGTAATTTATCTATAGGAGGTCGGGTTACGCTTATCAACTCGGTCCTTAGTAGTTTACCTTTGTATTTCTTCTCTTTCTACAAAGCACCAAAAGTGGTTATTAGGGAGATGATAAAGATTCAAAGAGATTTTCTTTGGGGAGTTAAGGAGGATGCGAGAGGTATGTATTGGGTGGCTTGGGATAAGGTTTGTAGGGAGAAAAATGAGGGAGGTCTTGGTATCAAAAACTTGGAGAATTTCAATATTTCCTTATTGTCAAAATGGAAGTGGCGCTGTTTGGTGGACGAGAATGCGAATTGGAGAGGTCTATTAAGTCATAGATATGGTGAGTTGTCGGGATTTATGTCTAGTGATTCCGTCAGGAGTATGAGATCGGATTCTTTGTGGTGGAGGGATCTTTGTATTGTTGGTAAAGAAGAAATGGGGGACGATTGGTTCAAAGATTGTATTCGGAGAGGTTTGGGCAGTGGTGAGGGGGTCAAACTTTGGAAACATCATTGGATTGGTCACCAACCGCTGTCTATCGTGTTTCCTAATTTATTTGCAGGTTGTGCTGATAAGGATCTCACTGTGGCTGAAGCTGGTTGTTGGAGACGAGATGTATGGAGTTGGAATTTTTTATCTAATGTTGCAGGTTGTCATCTTTGTGTTCAAGAAGCTGCAGAGTTGGCGGACATTTTGCGTGAAGTTTCTCCGATTCGAGGTAAATCTGATTGTTGGAAATGGATTCTAACTCATGATAAAATGTTTTCGGTTAGTTCTTGTTATATCCAGGTACAAAGCATTCGGCAAGCAGCTGTCTTGCCCCCTCTGCTATCGGCCAGAATTGAAGTCGTGTGGCAAACAGTTGTTCCGTCGAAAATTAAGCTTTTCGGTTGGCGTATGTTTGTCTCGGCTCTTCCTCTTCGCTATTCTTTGCTTCATCGTAACGTTATTCAGTCTATGGAGGAGGCGGCCTGTGCTTTTTGTCAGAATGATTTTGAAGATTTGGACCATCTTTTCTTGGGGTGTGATTTGGCTAGGATGGTGTGGAAAAAGGTGGAGATATGGCTTGGTGTGGATCATATCGTTGAGGAGTCTTTGATGGAGCATTTCGATTCCTTCGCAAAAGTGTTTACCGGCAAGAAATCTAAGAAGATTAGACATCTTATCTGGCTGGCCTCGTGTTGGAGTATTTGGTTGACTAGAAATAATCTTATTTTCAAGGGGGAAGAACCGGATTTAGACTCGATTGTTTATCATATTAAAACTATGTCTTGGTCGTGGTTTATTTATGGGGTGGGGAGTCATTCCGGTTATGTTTTAGATTCTTGGTGGAATAACGCTTACCATTGTATTAATCATTTTGTTGGGTAGTAGGGGGAGAAACAGTGGGTTAGGTTTTCCCTCTGTAGTGCACTCACAGGGTACTCTTTTTCCTACCTGAGTCTTTTTCCCAATGGGTTTTGACTCAGGAAGGTTTTGAGGAGGCCCTCCCCCTTTTTTTCTCTCATTGTAAGGGTTAGGCACCCCTTGTGCTCTTTTCAATGATATTGCTTATCGAAAAAAAAACAATTGCACATAAAAAATGCAATCAAGCAAAGCACTACAAGTTGGGAGTGGATCAATAATTCAAGGTTTCAAGAAAAATATATAAGTGTTCCAGAGATCCAAATGAATCACATAGAGCTGGTCCACTAGTTACAAATGAGCATGTAATGAAAGGCTTAAAGCTTACTACATTTGAAACCTGTGCACCCCATCTTCCAATGAAATCAAAATCAAGCTTTGTAAAGAAGAGAACCTTCATGACAAAACCTGCACCATCAATAATCTCTCAACCCATAGAAGCTTGCCAAAATGTCAACATCTCTACAAAAAACAAATCAACAACAAGAATACATGCACTAAAAAAATGGCAAATCAAAGGGGTAAACAAAAATAGCAAAAAAAACTAAGATAATCTCGTGTTATCAACCTGTTGGGAAAGTACCGACACTTATATATAATTCAACCTACAAAATCATCAGCATCCACACAAAAATGAGAAATCATAGGAAAAGAGATTATAGACAATTAATTCTTAATCAACATAGAAACCCTATGGAAAAAAGTAACTGAATATGGACTTACTGATTTCTAATCAAAATTATCAGGGGTACCTCTTCAGAAACTCCAACAAAGATGCCTCAGTCACGCTCTATTCAAACCAATGAAGGAAAATCCGTACCGTTATTTGTCGAAGTGACTAGGGTTCTTGCGATTTGCGAAGTGAAGTAGGGACCGGTGCGATTTGCGAAGGGATTAGGGTTCCAGATTTGATTTGCGAAGTAGGAGCTTCATTTTGCGATTTGCGATTGGGGAGTACTGTGTGTGTTGCGATTTGCGATTGGGGAGTGGAAAGCCCTGTGGATGTGAGTCAGTGTGGTGGAGTACGACGATGGAAGTGGTGCGATGGAAGTGCTTCAGTGTTGTGATACTGCTGAATGATGTTGAATGGGGTTGAGGAACTGTTGCCATTTTTAGGGTTCGTAGCTTACTTTAGGCATGGCCATATGTCCATAATGTTGTAGTGCTTCTAGCCATGGAGCAAGCTTAGCGATGGAGGAGGACGCGGGAGGGTGGTGGAGGGCGGAGGAGGGCGGTGGAGGGCGGAGGGAGAGAACGATAGCATTTCAGAGGAGGAGAGTGAGTGAGTGAGGTTTGGGAAAATGAGAGGGTTCGAGGGAAGAGGCTCTATTTTAATTGGGTTTTTACGTTTGCGACGGACTTTTAGCGTTTTCCGACGAAACAGGCCGTCGGAAATTAGCGACGAAAAACGATTTGGTCGTCGGAAACGTAAGCGGAAATTTTAGCGCCCCTTCTTCTTAACCGTTTGCGACAACATTTTGGTCGGAAATCCGTCGGAAATTGCGACAGACTAGAGTTCGTCGGAAAGTTTCGTAAGAAACAACACTTATTCTTGTAGTGTTCGTTCCAACCAGGTCCGGGAAAGATGACCTAATTACTCATATGTATTGTAATATTAAATTATTCCTCTCCTGTCCTTCTTACGAGTTTCGTTCTAGGTTTCCTGACTAATGTAATCTCTTTCTTTATAAGAAAACATGTAATTAATTTTTATTGACTTTTTTTCTAGTATTTTTCTCGTGACAAAAGAATTAACAAAAGAAAAAGAACGAAACAAAAGGAAACTGGGCAGAAGCTAGCACACTAGCTCCCTAACGCCAAAGACTTCAGATCTGGAGGAGGTGATGACCAAGTTGTAATACCCAATGAAGATCTATTACCAAGTTAGCCATGAAATCAGCACAATAGTTCGACTCTCAGAAAACATGCTCAAGGCGCAGGCTAGAAAAACTATCCAATCATAACGGTGATTTTAAAGAGCAAAGGAGCGTAGGGATGTAAAGTATATGCCTCTCTATTTTTCAATAAATCTACAACATCTTTTGAGTCCGTTTCACACACGATATCTCTTCCCATGAAAAAACCGAACAAATTAAGGCCATGAAAAATTCCAAACAGCTCAGCAAAAAGAATATCCATCCTTAGAGGAAAAGCCAACAAGCCACTCACCTTTATCATTCCGAATGAGTCCACCAGCTCCCATATTCTCACCATTGTTATTAAAGCTCCCATCAACATAAACCTTTTTCAATAGTATTTTTTTTTAAAGTCATCAATTTTATACACGTGTTTATTATTTACATATGTCCACTCTCACAATGTTACCCTAATGAAAACAACCGGGCAGTTGGTAAAACTAAACACGAAGTGAGGTTATCCCCTCTCCCCCAAGGGCTCCATGCATGCATCTATAATCTAATTCCCTAATTCATAAAGTAGGAAGGTTGTGCATCTTTTTGACTCTTGGCTCTTCCCACATCAATTAGCTATAGGAGGAAGGAATAAATAAAGATGGTGCTAGCTGTTCATCAGTCAGTTGAAAAGTTGAAAACAAGTGTTTATCGTGCCTATCCAAAATGCTAGATGTCAGTTACATATTTTGGCTATGATCTTTGTCATGGAAAAAGGAGATACAGTTATATATGGCTAGTCCTTTTCGAAGAGCATGATTCATGCTCAGCAGCAATAGCATACGACTAATTTGCCATATTGGCTTTGCAACCCTCTCTTTTAATCATTTTGTTCCATTCACGCTCTTAGTTTATGTCCTTCTTGTCACGACCTTATTCACATAATCACATACCAATGCAATCGATTATGTTTGATTGTTATCATTTGACAGATAATAACTCTCTCCTCCATCCTCCTCTTGATTATGAGGGTGTTTCTTTTGTATAATTCTACTCTTAACATATATTGCTATACTTTATCATATATATAAACTCAATACTATTAATTATTTATCAATCATATATGCATCACCAAATTAAATATTCTAACATATATTGATTTATCAGATTATCTCAGTGGCAATTCTCTCTTTACGTCTTCATATTTTTCTTCTTCTTTCTTCTTTTATTTTGATTATTATTATACTATAAGTAACAATCAATTCACCTCCCCTCTTTTACTGCTAACTTTTAGCGAACTCCAAAGCGAGAGCAACAACGTCATCTTCATCAGGTCTGAAACCCACTTTTAATTATGGGCAGATCCAAGTGCCATAATTGTAATCCCACAACTCCATTTTCATCATAGACGTCTCTTAAATTGTACTTTCACATATACTTGAATATATCTAATTAAATAAATCATAATTGATCTATACGTAGTTATTTTTGTTTTCTGAGATCGTTGAATATTCAGCTCTTTGCTCTAAAATTGTTATTGAATACGCATCTCTTTATAAATTATTAAAAGTGTGACGTTAATTATATATTAAAGAGAGAACTGAGAGTGAAAGTCTCATTTTATTATTTGATGAGTGAAATTGAACGTGCTGCAAAAGCTTAGTAGAACTGAGTTTAAATAATACTAATGTACCATTATTATCTTCTCTAAGTACCATTTATCTTCTAAACAAACTCTAAAAGATAATAACAAACTAATTAAATACAATTAGTAAAATATAATTAAATAAATAATTGAAGTGTAACTTAATTGAAGTGTAACTATCAAAAGTCCGCCACCATGCATATGGCCTCTCTCTTATTGCAATTTTTTTAACTATGTAGAGCCTCTATAGTTTCGCTAGCCTTCTAGTGGTAGGAATAAGCCTATACAGGAAAAAGAAAAGATGGGAGTGGGATACTCTGAGGCTGAGATGATGATTGGGAATGGGTGACCCACTAATCATATTAGATATCAGTGGTCTATACGGTGAAGAGGATGTGATGGGTCTAAATAATTCGGTGGTAGACTAAAATAAAATGACCATAGCTGAAAAAGATCCATTCCCCAACCATTGCATTGCATGTTTGCGTGCTTTTCTATATTGCATCACATCACATAAATAGGATCCCACAATGTATAGTGCGAGTTGATTTGCATGCGGAAGTTGAAGTGAAGCATGCATCGAGTATATCATATATGTAATGTGTGGCCTATAGATGTTTTACAGAGCAATTGTGACTACTGTTAATGCTCATGCTGCAGGCTTTTGTAAAAAGGAGCTTTAAACGATGGCGGATCCAATCATTTTAAATCTACAATGTAGGTCATCTCTTGCTTATTTGGAATAATTTTATGTAAGGTATCTCTTTTTCAATTTGTGATCATCATATTAATGAATCTTACCATCACTCACTTTGAAACATATCACCAGCTTTTTATCTTTTGACCAAGTTGTACACCCACTATTCATTCTTCATTTTTGTTTTTCTTTACTGGCCCAGGTCAATAATTATTTAGATTCATTTACTTGTCGGTTATCTCGGAATCGGGAAAGGATAATTTCAAATAGAAAAACTAATTTTATACAAATCTGTTATCTCTCTTTAATAAATAGTTAGGATTTTAGTGGACTCGATCTCATGTTACATGAGAGAATTTATTTCCCCTCAAAATGTCAGATAAAGAGGATGCATAGCAGAATGCCAACTATTCTAGTCAATTCATCAATAAAAAGATAATTGCAGTTGCATCTTTGACTGCAAGGCCTCAATGGTATTATTACATTCTTGACTACAAGGCATCTATGATATTATGGTCATGTCGGGGTGATTTTTAGTTTTGAAAATTTCAAAAACCAAAATCAATGTTGCGTTGTAATTTTGAAATGAGTTTCAATTTTTTAGTTGAATCACTCTCTTCAACTCACATCACTGTTAATTCATCCGGTATAAAAATAGGCAGTTTTTTTTTACCCCACCTTATACCCCATACCCCCGTATTTACTTTTAACCAAAAAATACCCCTTTCATTTTCACTAAAAATTGGTCAGGCCCCACAAAGGTTAAAGTTTTTCGGAAATATCAAAAAAAAGTATTTCCGAAACTTTTATCAGTTCAAATTTCTGGAAATAGGGTATTTTCGGAATACAATTTTTACTTCTGAAAACACCCACCGTTTAGGTATTTCCGGAAATTCAAATTTTTAAACTTCCGGAAATACCGTTTTTGACGTATATCCGGAAAGTTTAAATTTTTAAACTTCCGGAAATACCTTTTTTGACGTATTTCCGGAAAGTTTAAATTTTTAAACTTCCGGAAATACCGTTGTTTAACGTATTTCCGGAAATACGAATTTTTATCCTTTTTACCAATATGGCTACGACAGATGGCAGATGGCCTTTATGGATTTATCGGATGCGTTTACCACATCACAGGTTTTTCCTACTCGGGATATTGTTACCCGTTGGGCTAGAGATATCGGGAAAGCCAACGGAGTAATTGTCATTATTATTCGATCCGAGTCGAGTGAGAATGGTAAATGGAAGAAAAATAAGATTGTTTTTGGTTGTGATAGGCATGGGAGATATAATGGAGTAGATGTTGGGTGTTCTAGTAGACACAAGACCTCAAAAAGGTGTGGTTGTCCATTTAGATTGAAAACTAAACCACGATCCTAGTCTTGATTGGAAGGTCAAGGTTATGTGTGGAATTCACAACCATGAGCCTCTTAAGACTATCCTTGGAGCAGCAATATTTGGTAGGTTCAACAAGGATGAGCGGTTAGCAGTTGAGGAGCATATGTGGTTGGGAGTGAAAGCGGCAAAAAGTCTAGAGTCAATAAAGGGGAGATTTACCAACAATTTGAGTAACATTTCACAGTTGTATAGAACCCGCAATAGTCTCCGGAAGGGAAGGAGAGGAAGTAGGACTGAGATGCAAGAGCTTCTGACACTGATTCAGTCTCATCATTGTATTTTTTGGACCAGACGGCTTGAAGGAACCGATATTGTTGAAGAGATCATGTGGTCACACCCTGATATTATCAAGTTATTGAGGATGTTTGCTACTGTCTTGATTATGGACTGCACCTTCAAGACCAACAAATATGTTTTGCCTCTACTTGAGATTGTTGGTGTCACTTCTACTGAGTTGACATTTTCTGTTGCATTTGCTTACTTGTCTCACGAGAGATATGATGACTACACATGGGTTTTGCAGAGCCTAAGAGATTTGATGGTATTAGATATCCCACTTCCCCGGGTTATCCTCACTGACTGTGAGGAGGGATTGATGAATGCTATCAGGGCTGTGTTTCCCGAAGCGGTTAATTTGCTTTGTCGGTATCACATTAACAACAATGTGAATGCTAAAATTAAGAAGGCTGTCAAGGGAGATAGGGTGAAGTCAGTGATGAGTCTCTGGCATGCAATAGTTGACTCTGTATTTGAGGATGAATTTTATGAGAATTTGCATGATTTTGAACAATCATGTGCTGATATACCCCAACTTATCAAATATGTGAACAAGTATTGGTTGTATCCTCACAGGAAAAGATTTTGTGGACCGTGGACGGATAAAGTGAAACACTATGGAAACACCACGACTAATAGGTACGTTAATATTTTGCTTATGTGTTTAAAATTTAATTTTACGTATAATATATTTTTTGTCGGTTTGAGTCATTATAATAATTTCGTTATGTGTTTAACATATAGGGTTGAGTCAGCCCATTGGACATTGAAGAGATCACTAGGTTCAAGTGGAGGTGACTTATGCAGAAGTTGGAAATCCATGCATGGGATGATCAATGCACAAATTGATAAAATTGTCAGTTCTTTTCAAAAGAGCATCAACCGTGTAGATGCACGGCACAACACGCCATTCTACAAGAATCTACACGGTTTGGTGTCTCATGAGCCATTGAATCATATAGCTGATGAGTTTGAAGGCATGTTGGATGAAGTAGGGACCGATAAGACCCGTTGTGCTGGCTGTGTGATTAAAGTTACTCATGAGTTACCTTGTTCTTGTGACCTTGGGAATTTGCACCTACATGGCCGTCGAATCCCAACAGAGATGATTGACCCTCATTGGATGAGGCTGAGTATTAAGAGTATGGATGAGAAGCGGGTGAAACAAGCGTCACTTGAATGTGACATAAGCTATACAATAGAGGAGGTTTGGAGGCAATGGGCTGAGATGTCTCTTGAGGAGAGATGTGTCTACAAGAGAGGTCTTGATGATTATGTCTTCAAAAGCACTACAACCATGGTCCTAGTCAGAGCCGCTTGTTCTGTGTTGGGTTTGTCCATGGGAATCATTGGGTTCGAGTTATGTTGAACGCTACTAGTCTAGTACCTCCTATTCATCCTACTTGGGGTGCATATGCTTCAGATGAAGCTAGATCGTGGTTATATCCATACCTTGGACGTGTACAGTTATGGTGTTCTTTTGTCCCAGATCATGTTGCACCGACCCTCCCAGCTGTTGATTATATTTCCATTATATGATTGTATTATATTATATTATATTGAATTTTATTCCACAAATTTATATTATATTAAATTTTATTCCACGAATTTTTTATTTAACGGTTTAAATTTTGCCGACACTTTAACGGTTTAGATTTTGCCGACACTTCAAACGGTCTAGATTTTGCCGACCCATTTTCATCCAACGGTGGAAATTCACTTTAGGGTTTCAGATTTTCCCTATAAATAGACCCATTGGGTTTCACTTCTTTCATACACACATCACTTCTTTCATACACACAACACTTCTTTCATCACTTCTTTCATACAAAATGATGATGGCTATGGCTAATGAAGACTCTTCTCTCACTATCATTTTTACTAATCAGGGCTTCCCTGATATCATCAGGGCATCATCATCAACGAACATGATGATGTTTGTTTCGATGGGCGAGACACGTTCCAGTGTAGGTTAAAACACAACACAACATTCGCTGCTCTGAAAGAGAGACTACTGCGTAAGTTGCAACCGGAGGGCGATGAGCATGAAATAATTAGTATAATTTATCGGAAACCAGTTTGGGTTAATGGACATGTGCACTGGTCTGCAATGGATGTCAACAACGACGATGACGTCCAAGCCATGATGGCCATTCGTGTTATGTTTAGATGGAAGGGGGTTATCTGCATTTATACGTCGAAACCAGAAGGAACGTCGCTGAGATCCTTCGTCGTTTGACTCCACCACCATCTCAGTAGTTTCTATTATGTTTTCGTTTTGATTGTTGTTACAATCTGTTATTTTAAATCAATGTAGAATGCGTTTTTAATTAATCAAATGAATGTTTGAGTTTTTATTTTTGCACTCCGAACACACTATATTATATGATAAATTCGGAAGGCAAATTTGAGGTATTTCTGGAAATACCTCAAATTAGAGAAATTCAGAAGACAATTTTTTTTTGATTTCCGGAAATACCTCAAATTTACATAAATTCGGAAGGCAAATTTTAGGGATTTCGGAAATATCTCATTTTACGGTATTTCCGGAATGTAAAATGTGTTCCGAAAATACCATAAAATGAGATATTTCCGGAAAATCAAAAAAAATATACTTCCGGATTTATCTTGATTTGAGGTATTTCCGGAAATTTTTGAAATTTAAAGGGTACTTTCGTCGGTTTGGTCATTTTGGGGGGTATATGGTTTAATGGGGGGGGGGGGGTAAAAAAAAGCTGCCATAAAAATATTGGCACATAAAAATAATTAAAAAATCATTAAGTCTCGAATAAATTATAAAGGAACTAAAATAAATTTTAAAAATAAATCTTGAGAACAAAAAATATATATATTTAAAAAAAACAAAAAATATTATGAAATTATAACAATAGTAATTATAAGTAGTAGGTGCAACCACAATAACAACAACAAAAATAATAATTATAATGTTTATTCAATGTGTTTAGTTCCTATTGATCAAAAATTACACATGAATAAATAGTAAAAACATATAAGTTTTAAATAATTCAAAATGTCATCAAAAAACAGGGGTGCACGTATGTAGAACGGGAGGTGTGCACAGAAATTCACCAAAAAACAGAACTATGGGCTGAAACATTAAAATAAGGTTTATTTTAATACCCTCGTCAACTCCCATCTATCCCCACCCAATACCGTAATCCCGAAAATACCCCTGACATAAATTACAAAAATTGACTTTTGGAAGATTCTCTGGTGGGGGACCACTTAATCTGGAAATCGGATTTACCTAATGGAAGGTAAATCCATTGTAGACGACCATTGAAAAAAATTGAGTTTGGATTCTATAGATGATAAATTCTCGCAAGAAAAATCGGCTGACTATGATATTTCTTACCAAATGGAGATGATTTGGGTGAGATATAATCGTATGACTCCTGAGGAGAGATTCGTCTTCAAGAAACAACTTAATGAGCTTGCATTCCCTACCACTTCTTCAATTGTTGCACCACCATTTAAAGTTAAAACAAAAGGTGCACCAAAGAAGAAAAAGCAGAAATTATATGATGTCAAGCGTGATCCTTCTGGGTAGGAGCATGTGGATGAGAATATGAAACTTACTCAAGAATCTGGAACTTCTTCTAAAAATTCATCACAGCGATCTTCGTGTATAAAATCATCACAGCGGTGTTCAAAGCTATCTCAGAGTGTTTCTAAAAAATTAACACATCAGGGTGAGAATAAATTCAATTTACCATCGGTTCCTCATCACGTGCACTCGTATGTGGAAAAAATTATTGATGTTGAAAGGGATGGTAATTGTGGGTTCCGAGCAGTAGCGGTTGGTCTCGATCTTGGTGAGGATAGTTGGCCTATAATTAGGCAAGATTTAATCAAACAAACAAAGGAGAGGGAGCAACTATATACTTACATGTTTGGAAAGGACAGATTTGCAGTGCTTAGAAAAGCGTTATCCATTGAATACCCCGGTTTTCAGCAGGAGGATAAGTGGTTGAGTTTGCCTGATATGTGGTACTTTATAGCTACTAAGTATAATGTGGCCCTAGTTCAATTGTCTTTGGATATGAATTTTACTTATCTTCCTCTGAGAGGTAGTTATTCTTCTTCCAAGTATAAAATCATATCTATTCTGGACGTCAGGGATATCCATTGGATGCATATTTTGATCTCGTCTGTCTGTCAGTTGCCTCCAGTTGCTTTGATGTGGTCTCATAATCGATCAGATGAATCTACTTCATGGTTGGATTTACCCTGGTAAAGGGTAAATCCGCTTTTGAATTTAACAAAGCGGATGTACCCCCACAACAGGTAGATCCGCTTTGTCTCTTTGACAAAGCGGATCTACCTGTATTGTAGATACATCCGCTTTGATAAATTCCGAAGCAGATTTACCGTCTTAACAGTAAATCCGATGCGATTTTTACAAATTGAATCAGATCTAGGTAAATCCGCTTTTGATTAATCTCAAATCGGATTTACCTAAATGGGGTTAGATTCGCTTTGCAATTGGGGGTAGATCCGCTTTGATCAACTGTGCAGATTGCACCGACAATATCAACGGTTGATAATCATTGACGAATTCTATAAATACCTATTGCCAACCTCATTCTTGTCACTCCCAAATTTCACTCTCACTCACTCCCTAACTCATTATCTGCTTCTTCTTCTCTACAAAAAAAATTCCCCTAACACAATACTCATAGGATTCATCCCTCACTATCATTCATCATTAGGGCATCATCACCAACAAAGTTGATGGTGTCTGTTTCGAGGGGCGTGACACAATGCAGTGCAGGCTTAAACAAAACATAACATTCGCTGCCCTAAAACATAAACTGCTGGGTAAGGTGCAAGTGGAGGGCGACGAGCGAGAGATAACTCGTATAGTTTATCGGAAAAGGGATTGATCTGATGGACGTGTGCACTACTCTACAAAGGATATCAAGAACGACGATGACGTCCAGGCAATGATGTCCATTCATGTTCTGTTTAAGTGGCACGGTTATCTGCATTTGTACGTGGAAACGACACGGACCGTCGCTGAGATCCTTCGTCGTTTAACTCCACCAGCTCCGTAGTTCCTGTCATTTTATCGTTTTCACTGTCGCTCACTTATTTCAGGAAAATGTATCTTTTATATTTTATTGTTATTGTAGTTGGTTATGTTTTATCTTGTATCGCATGAAATCGAAATAATATCTTTTATCCACAAATATAATAAACAAGAAATACTAATAATCAAGTAATGTGAAAATAGTTTAAGCATACAATCACACAAAACCCCCTAGTCACGCCCCCTCGGTAGCATATCCAGTAATCGGGTGAGGCGAGCGTATGTCTGACTACCCATCCTAATGTCTCCGCTCCGAAGCCCCCTCCGAATCTCCTCCTCCACAATCTCTAGCAAATCTGGCTGTTCTGGTGGTGCAGCTGGCTGTACTGGTGGTGGTGGTGGTGATGCAACCGATAAGAGTCTAGGAATAGATGCTCTCACATACCAATGTATGTAGTCCGGAGCAACCTGACCCAACTCCTCAGCAGCATAAGTAGTACGCAAAACGTCCTGCACCACAGGCATATAATGTGCAATCCGAAAAATGCAGTCTGCATGGCTCGGACGACCGGTAAGAGGGTGACGTGGGATGACCTGCACGTACCCAAACTGTCTGAGGCACCTATCGGGCATGTAGGGAACAGTGATGTCTCCCCAGCTGATGTGGCCCTTGTATAATGAGACCTGCTCAAAGTCTCTATCCTCCTCTTGATGCTCCTCAAACGGTCGCCAGCAGACATCATCCGAGGTCAGTGCATCAATCCTCTGCCTGTATACCCCCAGCTTCACTCCATCTGTCTTCTTCTTCCTCCAACGCCCACACAGTGCTCCAGTTCGCAATCCACTCCTCCTCTCCACCAGCTGAGGAAAGTACCATAAAATCTTGCTCTGAAAAAAAGAAGATAAACAACATGGTGAACTAAAAACTGTTTAACAGAAATTTAACCAAACTCGGAAAAAATTAACTTAAAATTATTACCTGTAAGAGGGTCGCATACCCTCCTAACTGATGCGCCTGGTCCAAGCAGGAGTAGTTCAGCTGGTCATACATGAAAGCAAGCCCTGCTGCCCCCCATGCATATGATTCCACTCCAGCTGCACTGACATCCTCAAGTAGCAGCAGCACTTAGCCTCAGCCCTGTCGCCGGTCTTGACCGTGAAGATGGACCAACTCAGGGTCAGAAGGATAAAGGCCCTGACAGCAGGACGCATGTCATTCTCTATGGACCCTCTAGTAACAATCTCCTGCAGCCACTCAAAACGGTAATATGGGCCAGATGAAGCTCGACACTCCAGCCCCGCCTCCTCTAGAGTCACACCTAGATAAACATGTACTAGGTGGATGGCCTGATCAGTGGTGACCGAAGTAGGTGGGGCTCTGTAGTAGTTCCCCGTAATGGGTAGATGCAGCAAACAGGAGACATCATCCAAAGTAATCGTCATTTCACCAAATGGTAGGTGAAATGACGATGTCTCTGAGTGCCACCTCTCAACAAAAGCAGACATCAGCTCATGGTCCACCTTTGTATGTCCGGTCGGGACGAGGGGGGCTAATCCAGAACCTGTGATAAAGGCCCACAACTAGTGGTTTTGGGAAAACTCAAGCAGTCTCTGAGCCAGCTTGTTACCATGGTTGGTAACCTTCAATTTACGCTCATATGTCTGCATTATAAAAAAATAAAAAAATAAGGGTATGTAAATAAATTAAACTAAGAAGGCTACGTAAATAAATTAAACTTACCGGGTCTCTCAATATAATGGAACAGACATGAGATCCTAGCCCAGCGAATAGAGGAGACTGCTCCTCATGCTGCTCCTCATGCTGCTGAGGCTGATGGTAGTGCTCCTCCTGGTATTGCTGATACTGCTGCTGCTGCTGCTGATAATACTCCTGCTCAGGCATAGAATGACTTTCAGACATAGAATCCTCATCAAGAGGATGCCCCTGCTGGCCCTCCTCATACTGATAGTCAGGGGTCTCCTCCACCTGCTGATACTGCTGCTGTCGCCTATGGCGGGCAGACGCATGTCCCGCAATCCTGTGGCGGGTGCGTGTACTCGGAGGAGATGGCGATGCCCGAGACGAGGACTCCCCTCGATACCTGTTAGACACTGAAAAAAACAAATTAAAAAAAAACAAAGCGGATCTACCTATATCCGATGGGAAATCGGATATAGGTAAATACGATAGGAATCAGATTTAGCTAAATCCGACTTACTGTTTGCGTTGTCTCTTGGGGAATTGGAAGTACGTAGATCCGTTGCGTAAATCCGAACTGGAAATCGGATATAGCTCTGAATGGTAAATCCGGTTATCTCTGGTAAATTTCTGGTCAAACGGATGCAAGTGAGAAATGGTAAATGTTTTGTAATTTTGTCAAAATTTTAAGGGTATTTTGGTATTTTCACAGGGATGATGGGGGTACAAAAAAAAACCCTTAAAATAAACAATGGGTTGCACACGTACGAGCCCAACTTGTTTTCTTAGTTTTAAATCCTTTTTTTTACGCTTCTTAGTTTTAAATCCTAAATAAAAACCATTTACACTCTTATAAAAAATGTATAATTATTTCATAATAATAATAATAATAATAATAATAATAATAAATCATGGCTAACATTTAGTAAAAATAAAATAATAAAATATCATTAAAATTTACTAATTATTTAAATAAGCCACAAAATATCACAAAACTACAATATATACACACGTGTATAGATAAAAAGATGGGTTAAATATGTTTCTGGTTCTATAAATATTGAATTTTTTGGTTTTGATTCCTCTAAAAATTTTCACCTGCTTTTGATCCACAAGTTTATTTTCATCAATTTTACTCTCTTGTGCCTTTTAAAGTGTTTCATACTTTTAATAGTGTTTATAGAAGCGCAATAAGAAGGTCCAAGAAAGAGTTGATAAAAGTCATTAAGCACTATTAAAAGTTACGAGGGACGAAAACTGATGAAAAAAAAACTTGGGGGAGCAAAAATATGTGAAAAATTTTAGACGGACCAAAACCAAAAAACTGAATATTTATAGGAAGGCTAAATAGCACTTTTGGTCATTTATCTTTCCTCCAGATTTCACTTTGGTTCTTTATCTTTTTTTTGGTCCGTTTTGGTCCCTCATGTTTCGTTTTTGTTTCATTTTGGTCCCTCGCGTTAGTTTTGACTAACGAACGCCACGCTGGCAGTTAACTGCGGACGTCGTCTCCATTTCATTAAATGACGTGGCATTTTTTTTGTTTAAATAAAAAACAAATTAACAAAAACAAAAACAAATATTAAAAATAACCTCCCTCTCCACATCACCACCGTAACCTCCCTCTCTTCTCTCTTCTCTCACAGACCCAGCACTCTCACTCTCCCTCTCCCAGAAACACAACTGTAACCCGTCACCACCGTAACCCACTGTAACCCACATCACCACTGTAACCCGTCGCATCTCTCTCACTCTTCCTCTCCATCTTCGCTGTTCTTCTCTCTTCTCTCCATCTTCGTTAATCTGAATCGGTTCTTCGTTTGGCTTAAAATCCATCACATCTGAAGATCTGGGTTTCATTACAACCACGAACCATGACAACCACGAACCATGAACCCAGATCTGAGAGAGAGAGAGAGGAACGCACGAAGATCTGCGTTTCATGAACTCATGAACCCAGATCTGCGTTTCATGAACTCATGAACCCAGATCTGCGTTTGGCTTAAAATCCATCACGAACCATGAACCCAGATCTTCGGTGAGAGAGAGGGAGGAACGCACAAAGAGAGAGAGTACGAAAGAGGGAGAGAACGAAAGAAGAAAGGGGATGGGGGAGAGATAGCGGTGGTGCGACATGGTTTCCGGCGCAAACGGCGGTGGTTGCTGTAACGCCCCAAATATTTAATTAATTATTTAATTAATTGGGTAAAATACGTTTTTGGTCCCTACAAAATTCGGACTTTCTAAGTTTAGTCCCTACATTATGGAAATAGGCGTTTTAGTCCTTAACTTATTTTTCCGTTTGCATTATTAGTCCTTGCCGTTAATTATTGCTGAATGGGCAAACAGAATGTTGACGTGGCATCGCCTAGGTGGCGTTTTAATTGATGTGGCACCATGTGGCTTTCCACGTGGCACCATGGTCACAAACCCAACACATCATCTTAAGCACAACCAATTAAATAGATACAAATCATCCTTATTAATTATTAAAATAAAAATAAAAAACGTCATACGTTTCGTGAGTCTTCTTCTTCTTTCTTTCAAAACCAGTTACTACTTTCCACCATTGAAGCACTAGATGGTTGAAGAAAACAAAATTGTAGTGAAAAAACCCATTTCCACCTTTCCACCATTCCCACAACCCCATTTCCACCACTTCTCAGTATCCAACTTTCCTCGATCATCCCAAAAAATCAAACTACCCATGTTTCCCATTTTATCTCAAACATGTTAAAGATTGCAACTTTCCCTTCTTCTTTAGTTTCCAGAAAACCCTTTTCTATCTCTTGCTATCTTACTAGACACCTTGCATCTGTTATCCCATTGAATGATCAAATCAAGCTTGAAAACGGGTCGGTGATGGACAAATCCTACCACAACATTAGAGAGAGAGAGGGGGAAAGAAGGTACAAAGAGGGAGAGAGAACCATAGATCGTGAGAGAGGGACCGAAGATGAGGGAAGAAGAAGAAGAAATCTTTCAACCTATCACAATTTGTACCCTAAAATCGTTCAACCTTTCTTATTCCCCTTTTCATAATTTTTTCCCTAAAATCGTTCAACCTTTCTAATGGGGGTTCACCTTGAACCCTAATAACCCAATCGCAAGTGCAGATCTAATGGGGGGTTCCCTTCCTCTCTCTCGTGAGCCAACTCTCTCTCATTAACGACGTCTCTCTCTCTTCTTGGATGAACACACAGTCTCTCTGTGTTTCACGCCGCATTTGAAGCGTTTTTTTTTGGGATTTTTGGGAATAATGGGGAAGATGGTTGAGAGAAGCAAAAAACGCCTAAAAAATAAAAATAAAAATAGAAAAGCCACGTGGAACACATATCATTTAATTGTGCCACGCAAGAGATGTCATGTCAGCATTCTGTTTGCCACTCAGCAGTAGTTAACGTCAAGGACTAATAATGAAAACGGAAAAATAAGATGAGGACCAAAACGTCTATTTCGTTAATGTAGGGACTAAACTTAAAAGGACCCGACTTTGTAGGGACCAAAAACATATTTTACCCTAATTAATTTATTCAATAATTAAGTGTGAGAATTGTTGAAGTTGGGAATTATTAGTATAGTTGCCACGTTGACTCTTATTTAATTAATAGGTTAATTAAGTGTGGAAAATAATATTAGAGTAATAATAATATATTATTTTATGTGGCCTTATGTTTATGTTAGAATTAGTAATATAAGGGGGTGTGAAGAGTGGCCCATGAGACTAATCAGAAAAATAAAGAGAAGTATAAGTAAGTAAGAATTAGAATTAAGTTAAGTTGTCATAAGCTGAAAGAAAAATAAGGATTTGAGAAAACCTAGAAGCAAAGAGAGAAGGGGGCTGCGTAACTTTGGTGAGAAATAGAGAGGGGGCTGCGCATTCTTTCATCCAAGAAGGGAGGTGACTGCGAAATCTTCAAAACCCAGGTAAGGGTGGGGTTCTAACTCTATGATAGGGTACATGAAGGGCTTTATGTGGGAAAATAAGGGATCCTATGTGTTTGTTTAATCCTTGAAATCTATTGTTGTTGTTTGAAAACTATTTGTTCATGTTTGAAAACTATTTGTCGATGTTTTAATATATCTGTTGATGATTGAAATCAGTTTAGGGGTTTTTGAACACAATGATGCACAAAATTTGGGCCCCTGGGCGCATAGGGCGCCGTTTGCTGATGTACTGGGCGCCGTCCTGGGCACCGTGGATGGCTGCCCCGTTGGGCGCTGGTGCACTGGGCGCCATGGGCGCCGTATGTGGCTGCCCTATTGTTTCCTGGGCGCGAAGGGCGCAATGGGCGCCATGTGTTGCTGCCTGTTGCTTGTTGGTTGTTGGCTGTTGGTTGCTGGGCGCACTGGGCGCCATAGGCGCCATGTGTTGCTGCCTGTTGCCTGTTGGCTGTTGGTTGCTGGGCGCACTGGGCGCCATGGGCGCCATGTGTGGCTGCCTCGTTCGTTTTGCTGGGCGCATTGGGCGCCGTCTTGTGGGTTGTTGGGCGCTTTAGGCCCACGGTTGACTAATTGTTGGTTAAGTCGTTAATTTGTTAATCGTTAATTTGTTGGGTTGGTAACCGTTGGTTGAGTTGTTAAACTGTTAACTTGTTAAGTTGCTAAATTGTTGGCTCAGTTGTTGATTTGTTGATGATGTTGCACCTAGTTGTGATCACCATTGTGTGAAGTTGGCGACGTGTATCTGGTTGGATTGCCTCTATTTGACTATTTATTGGCAAGATATTATGTTGTAGGCCTATGGCCAACGTTGAATTTCGTTGTTGTTGTGTTGCTATGTAATCATTGTTGATTGTTTGTGCATTCACATCGCGTCGCATTCATAGCATTTTCTTGTTGGAGCTATGCTCAAAACACGATGGCCTGGACTAGCAAAGTGACGTGGCTTATGCCTTGTTGATGCCTCTATTTACTGGCAGATTTTTACGACGACGACGTGGGTTCTGCTCCAATGGTACCACATGCATGTGCATAGTATTGAGTCGCATTCATATTGCATACTTGAGTGGCTATGTTGATGACTTGTGATTGATTGAAGTTGTTTGATGACGGTGAAGTGGTGAACTTATGTCTTCTGATTCTAATGTACCGTTTTTCATATATCCTATTATATGGTTCGATATCTCACCCCTTCTGTTTGAATGTTACCCTCCTGTTGGTAACGTGCAGGTAATCACGAATGAAGACTGCTTACCTTCGTTAGATCGAGTCGGTGTCGTCGCTCTGATACGTAACACTCGGGGGGGGGGGGGATGAACACTTTTTTTCCTTATTTGCTATGTTATTTTTATTGTTGAAACTAAAAGTTGTTACTATTAAGAGTTTTGCTAAATCTGAGCTGTCTTAAGTTGGTTAAAGATGCCACGATTATTTTGAAATGACTTTTGTTGTGAATCCGCTGCGTAGTATTGAAAGTTGACTCGTTTTAAAGACTAAAAGGATTTGTTTATTGGTTCATCCAAGTTAGCGTGTTATGTATCTGATTTCACAGGCGAATTGATTATGTTGTTTTGTTTTTAGTTGAAAGTGTAGCGCTCCATTTATTTGTTGGAAATTTTTATAACTCTGATTTTCGTATTATTTTACCGGGTAGAAATGAGGTGTTACAGTTGCGACGGTGGAGAGAGGGACGAAGGTGGTTGCGCATTGGTTCAGTGTTAATTATTTTTAAAAAACATAAAAACAGTGAAACAAAAAAACATAAAAGATGATGTGTAATTATTTTAGAATTAAATAAAACATTTAATGGACGCCACGTCAGCAATTAACTGCCAGCGTGGCGTCCGTTAGTCAAAAGTAACGTGAGGGACCAAAATGAAACAAAAACGAAACATGAGGGACCAAAACGGACAAAAAAAAAAGATAAAGGATCAAAGTGAAATCTGGAGCAAAGCTAAATGATCAAAAGTGCTATTTAGCCTTATACAAACCAAAATCATGTTTAACCCTAAAAAAATTGGGGTGTTACAATTTTCTCCCCCTTAGAAGAATTTTGTTGACGAAATTCCAACGAGTGCCACCAACGAACAATACTAGTGTGCCAACTAGAAGTCCTCAAGGTTCTAAGAGTAGCCTTCCTTTGTTCTCTATTGGTCTCTAACTCTAAAAGTCCAACTAGAAGTCTCTAGAGATATAAAGATAAGCTAACTAATCTTCGGTCTGTAAGTTCCACTAACAAACAAAAGTCATCTAAACAAATGATGTCACATATGCATGCTAATTGTCATTGTTTTGCTTACCGACAATAAGTGATTAGGCGGTCATCCCTCCTACTCGTGGAGCCAATTAATTCAAGCAACAACAGTCATACATGTTATCTAGTTGTTTTTCTATGAGGATCCTTGATAGGTGTTTGAGCGTAAACATGTTGGTACCACATTATATATCACTCACAAGCTCTATTGAAGTCTTTTCTTATAGTGTTATCACCATGATTTCATGGTGCTACAATAACAATCTTCCTAGTGACGACGGGAGTGGGGTGGCCCAATGGGGCTGTGGCCATCTCCTAAATTTGCAATTACTTATTACTAATATGAAAAATACTTTATAGTCCCCCTAAAAGAATAACATATGTACTGAAGTCTTTATTATAAGTAAAATTTTGATGTATATTTTTATTCTAATTATAAGAAAAAAAAACTCATCTTAAGGTGCGTTAATTGCTAACAAATTTATATCATTATTTCATATGAAAGGTATGTTTACTAAAAACTTACATAGTGATTGTAAAATTTTTTAATAATAGATGTATATTTTAGATTAAATTTCAATTTGGTAATATTTAATTAGCTCATTGTTCTTAATGCTTTTTGTAATTTATTTTTATAATAGAGTTTAAGTGGAGTAGCACTTTAGGGTATTTTTTGTGCTATCTTTTGAGGGCTGTTTATTTATTTATTATGATACTAGTATTTTACCCGTGCCATGAATTCATAATAGTAATTTGGAAGATAATTATAAGTTGTGAACAATGTCCAAAATGTATGATTTGAAATTCAAAGTGGAAAGAGATTGACAATCAGAATTACATTGATCCATAATAATATATTTGGACATTAGAGGTAAAATATGCATCCCTGTTGACGCTCCCGTTTGCATACTCGTTGACCCTCCCGTTGGCGCTCTCCTTGGCGCTCTCGTTACCTCTCCCGTTGCCACTCCCGTTGCAGCTTCCATTGCCAGTCTCTCGTTACCTCTCTTAGTGGTTAAATTGATTGATTTTAATAGAGAGATTATAGTAAATAATAAATTTTAGATGGAGTAAAAATGAAGAAAAAAGAAAATATATTTTTTTTTAAAATATGCATCCACGTTGGCGCTCTCCTTGCCTCTCTTGTTCCCATTCATGTTCCCGTTGTCGCTCTCGTTGTCGATTCTATTGTCAGTCTCGCATTGCCGCTCTTGTTGTGTTGCAAATTTTGTCATTTAGGGGTGAATTTACTAAAATAGTTGTGTTGCAAAAAGTTAAAACAAAATCGGTATCTTCTTATAATATTAATAATGGAGTAAAAGGTAAAATATGCAGCCCCGTCGCTCTCGTTCCCTCTCTTGTTGGCACTCCCGTTGGCACTCTCGTTGGCGCTCTCGTTCCCTCTCTTGTTGGCACTCCTGTTGCCGCTCTCGTTGCCGATCTCGTTGTCAGTCCCGTTGCCACATGTTTTTTCCTTTTTTCTATATGATTTAATATTACAATTGTTAGTGGTTAAATTGATTGATTTTATTTATTACATGAAAAATTAATTGATTTTAGTAGTTTTAAAGAGAGATTATAGTAAATAGTAAATTTTAAATTATTTAATTATTGAGTGTGATATTAATTTAATAATTTATTCTTTTGGAATAAATAATTTTGAAACTATTGATAGAGGTATGATTTTTTTTGACAATTGGTAGTAGTTAAATTAATTAATTTTAGTAGTTTGATTAAATTATAGAAATAGTTAAAAAAATTATGTTTTTAGTAAAAAAAAAAAAACTTACAAAAAAGTGAATTTTTATGGAAAGAAAAACTGAAAAAAATTGGAAAAAAAATTGGAAAAAAAACTGAAAAAAAAAGTTGGTTTTAAAATTTGCTGTTTTTTTGTCTTTTTGCTGCGTCAGTTACAGCTTCTGATTGCAGTTTTCAATCAGTTTTTTGTCCCTCACTTTTTAGTCCATCTATCGTTGCCACTCCCGTGGCCTCTCCCGTTGGCGCTCTCGTTGCCACTCCCATTGGCGCTCTCGTTGCCACTCCCGTTGGCATTCCCGTTGGCATTTTACTCTTTTTTAGTAATTATAAAATAGTTATTTGGTAATTTTTTGTAGTGGTTAAATTGATGGATTTTAACAAAAGTAGTTAAATTGATTAGTTTTAGTAGTTATTTTGTAATTTTTGGTAGGGGTTAAAGTTTTTTTACAATTCTTTTTTTGGCTAATTGATTTATAGTGACTAATTATTTTATTAATTTTTGTAGTTTGAGTAGATTATAAAAATAGTGAAAATTGATTTATAGTGACTAATTGTTTTTATAAAAATATTGACAACCATTTTTTAAAAAAAGTTAAAAAAAATAGTGTATAAATTTTTAAAAAAAATCAATTTTTTTTGAAAAAAATTGAATTTAAAAAAATTGTTTTTGTACTGTAGCGCGTCAGAAACGTCACTGTAGCGCACTGTACTAGAGTGACATAAGCGGTACTGTAGCGTGTCAGAAACGTCACTGTAGCGCACTGTAGTGATACTGTAGCATTTTGTCTTTATGTGGTGAATTGTCTATTTTGCCCCTAAATTGTTACAAATGTCAAATTTTGGTGATGTCTAAAAATGTAAATGTGCTAGCATATGTTTTGATTATATTGAAAGTAGATAGAAAGTAGATTTTCTATTTGTCAGTCAATAGTTGTGTGCATTATTAACATTTAAATTCAAAATAATAATATAGTTACACATTACTTTTACTTTTAGTTAAAATTAATTTTTATGCATTTATTATAAATGTGTAAATTTTTATTAAATTAAACAATTTGATATTGGCACTCCTCATATTCCAATCTTGCTTCCTAAACGCTCACTTCTAAGATAACAACTAAGGTTTCAACGTCACAACTACTAGGGAAAGACAAAAAGGGATATGAAAATAGAGGAGCACCTACCCTTAAATAATAACAAAACATATAAAGGCACACTACTATTTGTTTGGATAGCTTCCTATCACAACGACATCATTTTATTACTTTGAGGTCTTAACAAATTTGAAACTGAATAACACATAGAAATAATTCATGTAAATCTCACAAGGGACACAACAATTGCAAAAGAATATCACATAGTCAGAGCTCACACAGAGAAAAACAATAGACACACAACACACAATCTGAAGGACAGATCGAGAACTGATACCATTGGAAGAAACAACGAAACCAAAAATAGAAAATTCAAAGGCACAATGTCACATGTCTCAAATAGTGAACCTTAATATACATTGTACAATTTTGAAATGAAATAAATATATTTAAATTTACTAAAGATTCAATGAAATAAACAGTTTTAAAGTTACCTTTTTATTGATCTGAGATGAGAGAATATTGCCTCTGCTATAGATCTCATAGGTCATTCACTAAAAAGTCACGAAACCACTGCCATGACTCATTTGTCTTAGCCTCTACCACTACATATTCGTGGTCGATATTGTGCGCCGGATCCTGAGAAAGATTTTGGAGAAGGATATGAAGGGAAGGATGTTTGTGTATGAAAATTTGAGATAGCTTTGTGTTCATAGAGTTGCTAATGAGAGTAACCGTTCTTGGGTTTGGTGGGATTATGTGACAGATTTTCATGTTAGATGTTCTATGAAGGAGAAAAAATATAGCAAAGATTGTGCTGAAGGTTTCATGAAATCATTAGGTAAATACTAGTTTTTGATATTCATGTGAAATGAATGGGATTCGATCTGCTGTTTTTTTCTTAAAGTTTAATTTTTCTATTACAGATTTGCCTATTGAGAAAATTAAGAAGTGTGTGGGTGACCCTAAAGTTGATGAGGAGAATGAAGTGCTAAGGAATGAACAAGTAGCACAGGTCATATAGTTCATATTACTATGTCTTTTAATACATCAAAAAATTATAAACTGTTATTATTATTTAACAGTTCAGTCCAGCATATCTAATAATTCGTATAGTGATGTCTTTGCATGTCAATTTTGTTTCAATGAAATTTTTTAGTTTTGATTCATTGGTGAAATGCATATTGGGAGAGGATCGCGCGGTGATGTCACCATCTTGCCAACATTGGTTCTAAACAATGTTCAGTATAGAGGTTAGTTAATAGATATTCTGCTTGAATTCGTGGACCCGTATTGAACACGTGATTTTTTTATTAAATATATATATTCTGGTGTGTCAAAATTCTCAAGTTTTTTATTTGTTTTAGCTAAAGGAAAATTGGAGAGAACTTCTGTTCTGAAGGCTGTATGTGCTGGATTTAAGGAAACTACTGAACCTCCAGTTTGGTTAAGTGGAGGTTGATGTTCTTAATATTTCATTATATGAACTACATTTATGATTTATTATTTTGTTGAGTGATATTAACTTTCGATAAACAATGGAGGTTGTTGGTCTGAAACTAGAAATGAATTAACATTCTCAGCTTGCTCAGTTCAGTACTACTTCTGTTTTCTTTCTTCATTTTTTGGTTGTGAAAGATTCATTGTACTACATTCCCTGCACATGACTCTAGGCTAACAGAGTTTCTTTCTGATTAAAGGAGTCTGTGGTAAATGGCTGTAGCTGCCCAGTTGGATTTCGCGGCGATGGTAACAGTAAATGTGAAGGTAATATATTTGTTTCCATTGCAATTTAGAAAACTCTGTTGTCTTCTTTATAAGCAAAAATATAACTCTATTGTAAACCTCTTTAGATCTGATGATTCAGATGTTGATGATTGTAAGGAACGTGGTGCTTGTCAGTGTGATGGTTGTTACCAAGTGGCTTCAGTCTCAAGAGGGGAGGTGAATTTGAGATTTTAAAAACTTTTCCCCTTTTAACGACTTAGATTAATTTTTCGCGTAGGTTTATGTAACGAACGAAAAAGAAATAAAAACAGTAAACAACATAGTAGATTTTATACTGGTTCAGTCACCTCCCAATGACCTATGTCCAGTTCTCACAACCCTGTGAGATTTTCCACTAACAAAAACAAAGCTTAACCGGGTGCTTTAAAACCATTATAGACTCAGGCACTCTTCATTTAGGATACCCCACCTATTGCAAGAGCCCTCAAGATCTATAACTAACAAGAGATACCCCACCCTTGTTACACCCACAAACCCTAGAGAGATACCCCACTCTCTAGTACAAACAAGAACCCTAGAGAGATACCACACTCTCTAGTATAAACCAATTACAACGATTAAAATAAATTACAAACGAATAACAAAAACACCTCTATGAAGGTGGATACAAAAACTTGAAGATTCTCAACCCAATCTAACCCTTGAGAGAGATCAGCTCAAAAAAATGGAAAACTTGAAGAACATAAGTGATGGTGTGCAAGAGTTATGCGTTTCAACTTGTGAATATTTGGGTTGTGCGTTCTGTGCAGCCCTATGTCTCTATTTATAGATTTAGGAAAAATATGACCATTGAGACAATTTCTAACAAGTGAAAAATTGATTGTTTGCTTAAAATCACTTAGTATGACAATCGATTATTTGCTTTAAAAAGAGAACAACTTCATAAGTGAATGATCGATTGATTGCTTCTAAAACTAAGTGTGGAAATCGATTCTTTACTTAAATAAAATAGGATCAAAATCGATTTTGTGCTTTCAACTCCTAAGGCTAAGAATCGATTGTGTGCTTCCAAGATGAAGCCCTATAATCGATTTTATACTTAATGAATTAAGTATACAATCGATTTTATGCTTTAAAAACCAAGTTAAAAATCGATTCTTTGCTTGAAAAACACCAAGTCATAAATCGATTGTTTGCTTTAAAAACAAAAGTCATGAATCGATTGTTTTCTTCCAAAAACATGTTCTTTTAAAAACATAAGTGCATAATCGATTTTATGCTTGAAAAACATTTGTGCCTAACCTATTTAGCATGCATACGTTTACTTGATTACGTGAGTGTTGTGTGTCGAGAGATTTGAGCCGATCCTCAAAAGAGGTTTACAATCATTCCTAAGACATGACACAACTTCCTAGTGACTACCCTTGACACGGACTTACTTCTTGAGTTAGTTGTGTCTCGGTGTTCCATTTGTCATTTTGTCTTGGATTACTTCATCATCAAAACTTAACCTGCAATATAAGATATCCACGATGGTTGCAGCTGTAAAAACACTTGGGGTGGTTATGATTGTAAATGCAAGGGATATCTTCTATATATAAAGCAACAAGATATTTGTATTGGTAAGATATTCAAATCTTAACTTCTTTTGTAAGAAATGTGAGAATAGTAGTATCTCATAAAATTTGAAGTGATAAAGTAATTTGTCAACTAAACATTAGTCAATAGCAGCCAATGCACTAAATGCTCAATCAAAATAAATCAAATGATCATTGAATATATTTTTCATGTTCACAACATAGTACATAATTAGAATTTTGGTTTTAATTTTGCAGAAAGAAGAGGATCAAAATTTGGACGAGTCCTTGCGTTTGTGGTCATAACAGTTGTAGTGGGAGCTGGTTTAGCTGGTTATGTATTCTACAAATACAGGCTCAGGGTAAGCTTATTTCATTCTCAGTACAAAGAATGCATACATTAAATGTTTATGTAAACGTTGGATATTCAAATTAAGATTTTAGCACCATATTTAATTACCTGTTTTTTATTTGTAGTCTTATATGGACTCGGAGATTATGGCTATCATGTCACAGTACATGCCATTAGACCAGCAAAATAATGTAGTTCATGCTGATACTCAACCTTTAAGACAACAAGGCACAGTTTAAGAAGGTATTCAATTAATTAGCGTTATTTGAGCATTCTTCTGATTTTGCTATATTACCTGCTTTTTTATGAGATTATAAGTGCACTTAATTGTACGTCTAATTTTGTTGGTTCGCTTTTCCATATAATCTAATTCACTCTATTTTCCTATTTGCAGAAAGAGATGGCCAAGACAAAGTGGATTTTGGTAAAAATTAAACCTCAATTCATAGGGAAGCTGTCTGCTTTGACTTGCTACTACTAGTAGAGATTTAAAGAATAGGCCAACTCAAAAAAGTAATTGGTAGATAATGTATAGACCAAATAAATGATAGTATATAGATTTTATCCGTTGTTGTATCCATTTTATTGTTATAATGGACTGGTTATATGCAAAATGTGAGTTTGAATGAATGAATGATTACTTGACTTATTTTATGAATTTCATGTTCAATTTTAGTTGTTTGATGTTAATATTGGATTATAACTAAATACTAGGATGTTAAGGAATAGTGGGAGGTGGGAATCTGGTTCTCGGTTCACATCTTACCACACACTACTATATAGTAGTGTGTGTGGTAAGATGTAAATTGAAAATCATTTTTTTTAAAAAAATAGACATTTAGCATCGGGTGTTTGAAACAACCGATGCTAAATGTCACTTTTCAGGACATTTAGCATCGGGTGTTTCAAACACCTGATGCTAAATGTCTTGAAAAGTGACATTTAACATCAGTTGTACAAACACCCGATGCTAAATGTCTTGAAAAGTAACATTTAGCATCGGGTGTTTAAACAACCGATGCTAAATGTCACTTTTCAGGATATTTAGCATCGAGTGTTTAAACATGCTAAATGTCATTTTTCAGACAGAAAAAAGAGTCATGAAACACCATTTAGCATCGGCTATTCAAACACCCGATGCTAAATGTGACATTTAGCATCGGTTATTTAACCGATGCTAAATGTCTCATTTTTAGCATCGCGACATTTAGCATCGACAAATAACCGATGCTAAATGTCCAAAATAACCGATGCTAAATGTCTTTTCTGCACTAGTGCTTACATATCAAGACGTGCATATATTCTCTCAAATACAGGACCCATACTACTAGGACTACGCTTGATAAGGACTGTACTGCTTGGATTTGACCTTCTCAACTCCTATCCATAGCTCCTTAGATATGTGTTGTTCACTCCTAGGCCCTTGGATCATATCTATTGTTCTTCTTTTGGTTCTATATGCTTCCCCAAAAGTTAATTTAACACCCCACTTTTCATTAGACTATGTAATCAATCCCTTCATTTTCATGTTAGGTGTATACCTTAATGTGGGAATATTTTTTTTGCAAGTCATTCGGCCCTTGCTTGTCTATTTATATAAGTCCAATGACATGAATGGTGATCATTAAGGCTAACAAGTTGCCAATAATGGCTGTCTCTCCTCTTACCAATCCTCATAGGGAGTGGATACTCTTGAACACATTTAACTACCATTCTTTTCCCATAAATCGTTTTGGAGAATACATTCTTTTTCGACAAATTGCATAGTCTTTAACAACACACCTACCAAGTTGTTTGCTGCTGAATTTTACGTCCACCTCAAGGCTAACACCACCTCCATGCCAGGCATCTTGAAGCTTGGAGATTTAGGCCCTGGTCCTCATCATCTTCACTATTTTGGGTTGTTCACCGTCCTTCTCATCGAAATATTGAGCAGAAGACAGATTAGGGTTTTTAGAGGCTTCGTTAAGTTTAAATTTTTTTTCCTAACTTCATTGATAGTTTTAGTAGGGAGGACCCATTTCTCATCATAATTATTGTCGCATCCATAAAACTATCCTCTCCTCCAAAACGATTGTCCTCATCATCACTGTATTCCCATTCACTGTCATCCAAATTTTCCCTTTTGTTGCAAAATATTCTTCATCTTCGTCACTATCCAACTCAGTTTCATCTTCCAAATCCTCACCATCTATGTCCTTTTCTACACTATCCTTATCAACTATGTGTCAATGAGGTGATCCTCATAAAGCTCTATTAACTCATATCCCCCCAGTTAATTGTATGACATCTTTGTCATTTTGTACTGGTCTCAAATCACAAGCAAATTCAAATTTAGGATCCCTATTCCAAAGGCTTTTGAAGTCTTATAACATAAAACTTTGACCAGTTTTTCAATATCCATATGGGATATACGGCCCGCATCTCATTCCCAATTCATATCAATCATCTCACCCTTGATGTACACCTTGATAGGATAAAAGACACACATGCCCCCCCGTAGTGTGTTTGGAATCAGTGGCTTTTAATTTGCACAAATTGATGTTTTTGTTTATGGTGCCCAAGTGTGCTAAATACCATTGATTTGTGGGTAAAATTTTTGGATGGCCTAGATGAAAGTTGGCTACCTGTAATGTTAGTGTTTTTAAAATTTAAGTTTATTTTTCATTTGCGGGTCTTCACTTTTTGTAAATTGTAATAGTTGGTTTTGTCTGTTTGTGACATTTTTTGACATGTTTGTGACATTTCTGTTAGGGTGACATTTCTTTTTGCAAGTAGCAACATTTTTTTTAAACAAACAGGCAGCAAGCCTGAATTTATTAAAAGTAAAAAGAAAACAAGACAAACCACAAGGGGGGACTAGACCAAAACCCTTGGCAATGATGACAATAATTGAAAGCCTAAAAAGGCTCCTAAAATAAACAACCAAAGAATTCTAAGAAAAGAAATTCTACGGCGACCAGGACAACCCGAAGAAGAAAGCATGTCAACACCTGATGAACCCCCACACACTCCACCCACCTCCTACTGAACACCCACATCAACCCCACTCCCCTGCACCACCTCACTATCCTCACATTAAGCACACTCCCAAAGATCGAGGTTTAGAGGTGGAGGCCAGGAGACGATTGGGAAGGGGCTCCGAAGTTGAGGGCAAAAAGGGGGGAGCCCGACGAAGAGAACTGCTAACTGCAAGCTGTCGACCAATGGACCCAATTCCGAAACACAACCATCATCCATCGCCCACTGAACGCACGCGCCAAGCACCCTGCACCACCTCAATATCCTCACATTAAGCTCACTTCCAAAGATCGAGGTTAAAGGAGGAGGCCCGGGGATTGGGAAGGGGCTCAGAAGCAAAAGGAACAATGGCAACGGATCTGCAACCACCCACCACACCCGGATTCCAACCAAATCTGAAAGAAAACCCACCTAATCAGCACCCACCGTATCAGCACACCTCCTGACTCCCGGCGCCGAAACACCAGTCACCACCGCGAAGCCGTGCCACCGGCCAACACCGCGACACGACCGAGCTTGACCGAGGTCGTCGAATCTAGCTACCACCACGGTGTTGCGCCACCAGCCAACACTGTGACACAACCAAGCATGACTTCAAGCGGCGATGAGCAAATCATCGACGAACAGCAGGGATCAACGAACGAGGGACAAGGAAGCTGCATCAGGATGGAACCGTGACTGTGGAACAAGATCGAACTACCAGCCAACATCGCGATCAAGACAAAGACCCCTTCGCGATTCAAAACAGCAAGCCACCGCGAAACAGA